>JARHKZ010000012.1:0-1200000 GCA_029204075.1 Mycena capillaripes | reverse complement strand
GTTAGTAGTAGGAGAAGGTCGATCGCCGAGTTATGGAAATGGAGGAGAGATGAGTCAGTATGAGCGCAGGAAGAAGGATGGTGTGCCGAGTCCTTTGCGGCCGCTGGCATCGGTGTAGACGTGAATAGTCTCGCGGGATGGGGAGTAAAAGCGCATACAATTCCACTCGGAGGCGAAGTGAAGCACTAAGTGATGTCCAGGTGAGCATCTTTGGGAATGTGCCTGCGGGTGAAGTCGGTTTTGAACTGCGTGAAGAAGTCCCATAATGCATGAAGAAATGCGTGGGAGGTCGGGATGACGATCCAGAGAGCTCATCACGGAGAGAGCAATGGGTGCGCTTTGACCCAAGAGATCAGAATTTCGAGAAGATATGTGAGTTTTTCCGCTGGGAGGCAGACTTCCAGAGCGATGGTGTCGAATTCTAATCCCAGGAATTCGAGTTCGGTGGCGGGTGGAAAGACTTTGAGTGGTTGGAACTGCAGGCCGAGCTGCTCTATGAGTGCGAGTGCCTATTCGAGGGCTTTCTGAACAAAGTCGGGAGGGATATGAGGGCTGAATATTTTCAGAAAGTCGTCGAGGTAGGAGGTAGTGGCGGATATGAGGGCTGAATAAGTTCAGAAAGTCGTCGAGGTAGTGGTGAATATGAGCAGGAAGGTGGCGCTGAAGGGTCCAGTGCAGCGCTGCTGCGAACATATTGAAAATGTATGGAGCGGAGCGACACCTGAAGCCAAGGACGAGATCATGGTAGAATTTTTCCTCCCAGGTGAAGCCGACAAGGTGCCAGTCCTCGCGACGGACGGGGATGTGCCGGAAAGCGGACTCTAGGTCAAGTTTGAGCATCAGAGAGCCAGGCCCAGAGGCAATGAGATCGGAAACCGCGCGGTCGATCATGTGGTAGTTGATTGTGGCTTCGGAGTCGCGGACGAGACCGTCCGGGGACGGGATGTCTCTGAGGGAGACGGGACTGCGGTGTTACAGCCACGGTAGATGTGGGGATTTGTCTCATGTCCACTTTGCAGCAGAGGAAGAGCTCATACGGGTGACATTCTGACGGGGTAGTCCAAAGACTGGCCCGGACGAGGTAGTTAAATTGACGTTGACGAGATCCTACTCGCCCTGCCGAGATCCTAAGCGGGTTCGACGCGTCGGAGGAACGACTCGGAGGTGGATGTATCCGGAAAGGGCTATCGGCGGCGACGGTTGTGTGGCCTGGTTCGTGTTGCTGCCATGCGAGGAGAGGGTGCATGAGCTTCCTCGAGCCAGCTAACGAAGGGACGAGAGAAGGGGCACAGGATTGTAGGTGACGAGTTGCGGTGTGGTTACGCGTACATGCTCAGAAGCTCGATGTCGGGGCTAAACCATCCGGAATAATCTCCAGAGGCCTCCATTTCTCAACTGCGGCGATTGAAGAACAGAGTGGTATTGGAGGCCTGCGTCCCACGTGTTGTCGGCAACAAGAGTGTACAGGCGGGTGAGATGGGCAAGGAAATAGGCGGGCAGGCCATGCGCGTCGGGAATATGCGCGAGGAGAATGGCAAAATAGTTGCGTAACAGAAAGGTAACGCTGTCGAGTGGAATATAGCCTGGTTTTCGTCGCGGATTCCTCGAAGGTGGGGTGAAACCGTTGAAGAGATATGTGGGTTCCACATTCCCCACCCGCGAATCAAGCAAGTAGTGCCCGTATCGTACGAGTGAGGGTGGAGGTGAGTACGGCAGGTTCGATGTCAGGGAAAAAGCGGGAGAGCGAGGCGGACGCGGTCGGACGTGTACCGAGCGTAGCTGCGGAGCGACCCATGGTGTACCTGGTACCGGCATAACCTGATAGTTTGCTGAAAGATGCAGTACAAGGTGCAGCGCTGCGAAACAAGGTGCAGCATGCGACGATAGTCGGAATACAGGTGTGAAAGATGCCCAAAGACAAGGAATGTAGTGCCAGACACGAGCTGGACACTTGGGAGAGGGCACGGCGATGGATTGATTCGTACGAGGATCTAATGAAGATGCAGAACTACGAGCAGAGTGTGAGACGCCAGAGAGTCACCACAATGGCTCGCAGGTTCATAAGTACTGTACCGGCGTGTATGGTAGCAACAGCCCCAGTCGCGTTACGCCCGCCAATTTTGAAAAGTTAGCAACTGAGGCCAAGTTACGCGTTACGGGTACCAATTTAGGCAACGGGCCTGGCGCTTTGAGGGGCAAGCCACCATTGTGTTCCAGGTTGGGCACTGTGTAGCTGCACTGTCACCATTGTTTTCTGTGTTCGGCAAGTGAAATGGACATGGTGGCCATAGTGGCGCATAGGACAGTTAATTGTGGACTGGATAATGGTGCACCATTTGACGAGACAAATTTGTCGCCGGGGAATCTTCTGACACGTAGATAACTACGGCATTTTTCTTTGAATTTTAAGCCTATTTTTGCGCCGAGAAAGCGATTATTTTATTCTGTCTAAAAGTTAGCAACATAGTGCTCGTTATGCGTTACTCCCTGGAAATTAGGCAACATTTTAGGCTACCGTTACGCGTTACCGTTGCTACCATACACGCCGGTACAGTAGTGGGAACGAGACAAAGACAAAGATCGGCAGGCGGGCCGATGCCGAACGCCGTGCATGCCCTCGCTTGTTAATCCCGGGCAATTCCCCCTTCGGAGACCACACACAATTGCCCACCTTCGCCCACCCTCTACCGGCCGCCGGTATCTCACATGCATCCACAAATTGCAAAAATAAAAATAAAAAAGGCATACAGCTTGCGTAGCTGCGGAGATGCCACGGTCACTGACCGTGGCATGGCGCAGTTGTGGCACAACTGCGCCACAATAAGTACTGCGCCTATGTAGTGGGGTCGTGAATCCTTCGAAAATGCAGTAGATGATTGACCAGAGCGACCTTCATCCGCAAATTTGTCTGAAAGAGGGATTTGCAACTGCGAAATTTCCCTTCGTGCCGCCCTCCCATCCCGAGCATCATGTGAAAACATGCTGCGGCATAGAAATGGGACATTATAGATACGTAACAGCAATATCCGTTCAGACCGTCGTAGGTGGTCGTAAGCCCAAGTAGTCAACGCCACACAGAACTCATTCGAGTGTTCTTTCGAACATCTTGATAAGCTGTTTTGAGGTGCGCTCAGCCTTCATTTCCGGGGAACGTTCGGGATGAAATGAATCGGCCAATTTTGACATGCCTTCTCCCGCGAGCCTCTCGCACTCGGAAACAGGAAACTTTTTATTTTCAACTAAAATGAACATTGATGCTCACGTGACATACGCGTTGACCATTGTGAAAGTGCAAACAGTGGACAACAATCCCGCAGTAATTCCCACCGTCGAATATACTCAACTTGTGGTGTCTGGGCGTTGCAGCAACGGGGTTTTCTTCTAGTCACCGCGTTTCTAAGGCCAAATACTGGGTTTTGTCTGCTTGGCAGAAATGTGTTCGGATCGATAGAGAAATGGGTAGTACTTGTACCGCAGCAGTGACTCGCAGAGGTACGGCGAAATACTCCGTCCTGAGAAACCCTCATAGTATCGCAACACCGCCAGCACCGCCCTATCGAATGCGAAAGGCGTAATGCTTGTCTTGCATCAGCCAGGTCTCATTTCTCACGAACGACCATTAATATACTACCTCGGGCTCGTTCTATTTCTGCTTGAGCGCTTCTTTCCCAGCTTCAGACCGGTCTCTCTGATTTTTTGGCAGCGCGGTGTGGAAACAGCCCTGAAGTACGCATGCATGTTTGTTGCATCCACAAATGGCATCCTCCACGTAGATAATTTCTGCTCATCCATTGCATTGGGGAGTGCACTCGCGGTGAGTCGCTTTAAGCGCCCAAATGGCTGTCTTGATTAGTCGCCGGCCCGGCGCCTATCTAAACTGTATCATAAACGCGCCTCGCGGCATCAGTATCGCCTTGCGGCACCGGGATCCTTTATTATAGCTTCCACCATTGTGCCGTTTAACTCCCCTCCTCCCCTCTCCCTCGGCCCCTCATCCATGTCCGAGTCCGCCTTTATCGTCGTCGTCTCACTGTCGGCTCTAGTGTTCACGCTGTATGGCGTTTCCCCCGTTACCGCTGTGACCTCCTTTGTGCAGCAGGCGTGGACGAACCCTCAGTTTGAGGAACTGTTCCGATTCATATTTTTGGGTAAGGCCGTTCTGTTCAAGTCATTACATGCATTACAGCAAGCGGTTTGTTTACTTGACTATGACTAGGAACGATCGTTGAAACGGGACGCAGACTTGGGGAAACCGTCCTCGATTTTGGATCTAGCTGTAAGCCTTGGTAGTTCATTTATTCATTCCATTCTGATGTGTTCTATGTCCAGTGTTCGTGGTAATGCAACCCATGTCTCAAATTTCTCTTGAATTTCTCCAACCTTTTTTTTTTTGTCGATCTAGGTGAAAGCAGAATTTGGGACACGCGACTTCGCGTACGATTGGATGCTTAACTATATGGAGAATCACCGTGTGTGGAACGAGAGCAGATCGTTCAAGGTCGTCGCACGCAACGCCTCATCGCGCCCTAACGCCGCAACGGCGCTGGGAAAATCAGACGGATTCCCCGACCCAATATACGAGCCCGCGCCTCAAGTACCCTCCTGGTTCTGGTGGAGAGGCTACTTGATCTCTGTTGTGAGTTGCGGAAGTGAAGCGGCGAATTTTCCCTTTGAATTTCATTCTCTTGAAGAACAAGACTGTTGCGGGGTACTCCCACTATGATGGAGAGGAAGTAGGCGGCACTTTGTCGATCAGGTATTTCTCTTCTTTTTGCCTCCTTCGGTACAATTTTGATCTGATGTCCAATTTTCAGTATTTGGAGCAGGCAGCGCGGGATTCTGGACGAATTTGTGCGGGCAGCTAGGCAGTTTTACATTGACTCCAAGGTGCTTCCCCGGAAGGTGGAAGGCGAGAAAGAACCTGTCGGTGTTTCACAACTTCTTTGCGTGATGAGGCCCTCATCCCTCTCCCCCCCCCTCCAGTCTGGCGCCCTCATAACTGCTGTATTTCCGCAGGGTGACTTTGCCCACGATTGGATGCTCGCATACCTTGTAAGACGATAGTTGTCTGACAGCCATGTCCATTTCTTCTCTGAAACCTGTTGTTCAGCGCTCAACGAATGCTCTCCGGGACACTATGGATTTCACGATCAGCACGAAACAAAGCGACTTGGGGTGGGGCAACGGATCTAAGGACACGGTCAGATACATGCCCGCTCACGACACTAAACAACGGTTCCTCTTTGTGTCCCCGAATACCGGTCGGAGCACCTGGCTCCAAGGTCAGAGATGGGTTGAACTACTACTCGTCCAATCGATTTCTCAATATTTCATGCTTACTAGTTGTCGTGACTCCAGGGGAGCTGACCTGGAGCTCGCACACTGCAACGGGCGGGTCCATTACGATCATGTCCGTTTCTTTCTTGCTCCTCACCATCGCAACCCCTGAAGCCTTTCACAGTCTTCATTCGTCGGACAAGGAAGTTCTCGCGGACCTCATCGAGGTTGCACGGAAGAATTATTCAGAGAAGGGCGTTTCTAACGTCACCGTCCACCTCACTGATAACGTGAGTCTCGCAAGGTTCAGTTCCTTCCGAGTATATTACTCAGAATTCTCGAACAGCACGGCGAATGGGCCAAAACCGTCACTAAATCTCGTCGAGAACTGTCAACATTGATTTTGCCGACAGATATAAAAGAGAATATTCTCGCTGACGCGAGGGAATTCTTGGCCAGCGAAACATGGTACAATGACGCGGGAATCCCGCATCGGAGAGGTGAATATTTCCCTCATCCCATCGACGCCTCTGATGACTCGTCAGGCTACCTACTTTGTATGGTTCGATTTTTTGGCTGGAGAGCGATGGCTAACCTATGAACACGAAAGATGGAGAACCGGGAACCGGGAAAAGTACCACCATTCAGATTGTTGTAAGGAGCTTTTTAACGACTGGTTCTGTGTCTGAATGGAATTGCAGGCTGGCGAGCTTGGTTTAGAAGTAACAGATATCTATGGGCTTGATCACCACTGACTTGCGTCTCTTAGCTCTACTTTATATCTCTCGCAAGTCCTGGTATAGACGATTACAGTCTCGCAAAGCTCATCAGTGATACTCCGTCGCGTTGTATTCTCTTGATCGAGTGCGTGCATTTTTCTTCCGGATGAGCCATCGAGCGCTCAACTTTTCGTAAGGGACATCGACTGCGCGTTTCCCTTCAGAGATGAGGGAGACGAAGAGGACGAAGAACCTATTCTAGATAAGGATGGGAAACCAATAGGCCGCAATCCAACACCGCCACGATCAGCCGTCACTCTTTCGGGTCTGCTCAACGTCTTGGATTCGGTGTCGAGTGAGGAAGGTCGCTTAACCTTCGCGACGGTTTGTCTCTCATATGTCTCGTTGTCTGGGACTCAGCGCTGAACAGACGAACCATATCGAGAATTTGGATTCGGCGCTCATCAGAGCTGGCCGGATGGACGTAAAGGCGAGTCTCTCTCCTATCTGTCCTGTTTAGTGGAATAAATACGGGTGAATAGATCCAGTATAGATTCGCGGATGCGGTGCAAATACAGCAGGTGTTCAAGAGGTTTTTCCCATCTGGTCGGGCAATTGTGAAGGATGATCGGGATGTCAATGATGGCTCGGAGGGCGGCTATGTTTACCCAGTCTACAGTGAAACAGAGGTGAACGGTTACGCCGCTGAATTTGCGCGCGTCATTCCCGCGGGAGCCTACTCTATTGCCCAGATTCAGGGCTACTTGCTGACAAAGAAGCGGGATCCGGCGGCTGCCATCGAGGGTGCTCATCAATGGTTGAAGTCTCAAGAAGAGGAAAAACGGGTCATGGCAGAGTTGAAGCAGAAGAGGAAGGCAGAGAGAGCGCGCAAATTAAAATTGGCGAGGGAGAAGGCCGAGGGGCCTGCCGCTGCTGAAAAGCAAAAGCTCGCTGACGACGCCATGCCAGTGGGGGGATTGACGGATGTTCCAACCAAGACAACCAACATCAACGGCTCTGCAGTCGTCAATGTTAGACACGATGATGACTAGATTATACATTTTAGCCACCGTGACAGGTCTTTTCTTTCTTTCTTTTTTGTGTACGATGCGATTCCAGAACTACTTTCTTAAACTCAATAAATATGTTCTCTATACTTTCCTTCTTGTTTTTTCTTACGTACGACACCTTTGTAATGCGTACAAGAGTGCGGCGGCCCGCTTCGCGGCCCACCACTTCGGTTAACTGATAAAGAGGGTAAGGCCGACAAGCGGCACCGAAGAAATCAAATAATTGTGCATATACTGGTTGGCTTCCCATAAAACTAGATATTTCCCGCTGAATATCCAAGGAGTGCCAGCGATGTCTGCATCTAAGGTTTAGTGCCGAAATCTGATTGCGTTGTTTCACACAAGCAATATGATTTCAAGAGTTGCAATATCCATTCTAATATAACCATATCTCACTTTGCGTTCATTCACCTTTCCTCCTTCCATCTGTCCTTGCTCAAGAGAACACATTTTCGCCATACCACGATGTCTGTTGCTACGGCGGACAATTCTGGCGCGTTTTGGAACGCGATTGTAACGCGTTTCGACGTGTTTCCGGACGTCTTTTGGTTCCCGCACCTAGGAAATCTTCGGCTCTGTGGCTCGGGATTTAGTACGGATGATTGAGCAAAGTGGAGGGCCCTGTCCAGTTGCATGTTCATGAGAATGCAATGATCACCATGCTGTCACATTGACCGCATCGCGGGCAGTTCAACACGAATTTAGTCTAGAATGGCGGTCTGGACCCCCCATAGACTAAAGTAAATCAAGGTTTGGAAGAGGGTCGAAACTGGAAAGTCCGAGATCCAAATCCGATGGGGTCCTGACAGGTGGCGCGGTATCGCTTGTTGGAAATGCAAAGATATTCCGAAAAAAGCATCCATTCTTTGGTAAGTCATCTACTGTGGGGGATTTGGTTGTGCACCCAATTCTTGATCCCCACGCCTGCGCATGCCAGGCTTCAACAAAATTTAGTTTATAAAAAGGGTTGAACGTCGTGTTCACTAGTGAAGACGGTTGAACTTGGTTCGAACTTCCTGCGCGTTTTCCTGTCATCTTCCACCAGTCGGCCAACACGTTGTAATAGCTGTTGATTTCAATTCTTTTCACCTCATGTCTCGTTTAATTAAGGTTTGGGGGTAATTATCACGCCTCTTTTAGTTTTCGAAGTTCAGCAAAGTTCTTCCCATAGGGCACTCCCATTTATTTATTCAGAGATATTTTGGCGGTCTCCAAGTTCATCGTCCCAACATTCCTGAGGCCGGCGTGCAAACTGGTCTACTCCCAGCGAAAACCTTGCTGTCGTCCTGACAGATTACCCTGACCCAGGAGAGACCGGATAGGCCAGGGTCTATATTCCCGGTCTTGGTTGTGCTACACTTCCATCCAGCATTTCCATTTGTAACTCGGGTGTAGGAATGTTATCGATAACACGTTTCTATCGGAGAAAAGATTTGAAGAAGTGAACCTCGCCTTGCGGAGAGCTCAAGGCAACGAGCTGTGGGATAAATTGTTGCCATGTCAAGTCAACGGGCCCGACTAAATTCAATTGATCTGCTGGGATAATTAGACCCGGAATAGAGGTGGCAAACTGTTGAGTGATGGATTAGCTTCTGGTATGACGGTTTGGATTTTTGAACTTGCTTGATTTTTCTACTCTTGTTCCCTTCAAAGTTGAATTGATGGATCGAGGATTTGAAGACCAACTGAGTTTCATGAAGGATCCAGAAAGTACCGGCGACGCAACGGTGTAAAGATGAGGATTATTGCGGCCGCTCAGCTCTGCCAAATGCAGTGGCAACAGAACCGGCTGGACCAGGCAACCATAGTCCCAGCATGATCCCAAGCAGGAGCAACAACTAGTCGCCAGGGAAGAAAGGCACTTCCGTCGCGTTGGAATAAAGTTTGAGCACAAACGATTATGTCAAGGATTGATCTTCAGAAGCCTTTCCTTCAATCAATTTACATCGGGAGACAGCGCCTCCAGGGAATGTTTAGTATGTGTCTTGCTGCCAAGAACGACTGACAAGAGTCTTCTGCCAGTGCAGTCCAGACTTGGAAGCGACTTGAATCCGAAAATAGATTGAGCGCAGGAGTGCGATAGAGTCAATGGGATTAAAAGTATGACTTGGTGACAGGTCCAAAATGTCAAAACTCTTTCTCTAGGAAATTGAATCTAACGTGCAGGTGTGAAGCAGAAGAGTGAGAAAGTGATCTCCACAAGCAGGATTATGAGCCCAGTCCCAGCCAGTCGAAGGATTTTGGCGGAGAGAAGAGAGATTACGCGAAAGCTGCTGACGAAAATGTGAGTCGCTATGAGACCCCAACCTACAGGTCATAGGAATGGGCGCTGCCCAAATTTTATACCCGCCTGTGTCTCACACACACAAATCAGTGCGAAGAGGCGAAAAGATGAATTTCTACCCGTAAATCTTGGTCACAAAGAAATGGTAAATCAGCTCGCCGGGCGGAGTTCATAGAGTAAAACATTCATCGAATTCCGACAGAGCTAACAGGTAGTGAACAAGGTAGGCTTGCTAGTCGAAATCGCAGTAGGGAGGGGAGGAGCGACGATACGGAGAGAGGACAGTAGCAAATCAAATGTCAGAGCGGAGGTGACAGTTGGGTGAGGGAGGCAGATATTGGGAGAATCAAGGATGTGCGTGCCATGGAAATTGGAAATTGGCGCCTTGCGAAGCGGCAGCTGGTACGGAGCGGAGACAACGTGAAGAGTTGTCGACCCGGAGGGAGATCTTGACGACGGAGTTCTGCAAGAAGAGAAAGAGTCAATTTCCGACGCTGTGGAATTCGGGACTTTGGGAAGACGAGATGAAGCTGCAGCCCCAACCAGCCAAGAGCCAAAGGCTTGCGTCAAGGGCGAATCGAAGATGACCGAAACCCCTCCAAAATGAGCTGTGCGAGTGAAAGAAAAAAGGAAAAGAATTATCTCATCCCCAAGGGTCTGCAGACCAAGCCAAATGAATCGCCGTAACGGAGATTAAGCATCAATAATCGGATGCCAAGAGAGAGGAGAAAGAGAGGAAAGCAATCCATCGACAGACTTGGCCCTCTGGATGTCTGTGCACTGCCAAATAATCTCTGAATTCAAGCGAGATTTGATTTAATGTGTATCCCGCGAGATCGGAGAGGAGAGGGAAAGAGATGGGATAGCGCTGAACGAGTAATGTGCGCCGCAGTAATGGCACACATCCAGCAACAGGAAGGAAAGGATATGCTCGGGGACCACTCAGGTAGGTCGGTAGGCCCACTCAGAATATCAGAACGAGTCCTGACGAGATCGAGCCAAGTAAATTGTCGACACAGCCACACTAACGACATCCACAGATTGCCGACGCATCCAGCCTCGAGATGCTTGGAAGGCCATAAACCCGGATCCTATGGACCATAAACCCGGATCGCCAGAGCGGACCGGAACGTGGAGGACATCTCAAGCCTTGAAAATCTGCGAGCGAGCCCAACGGCGGCAGAGATGGTGGGTGTAGCGAGCAAAGGACGAGTCACGGCGTGACCACATCACGGGAAGTCCTCCTTGTCTTTCACTGAGGCCAGCTCGCCAGCACTGCAGGGACTCGGAGCCCTGAGGATCGAAGTTCCATCTGATAGACAGAATGGGGAACAGAATGTCGGATGTTGTGATCTGTGTCGCGTATCACAACACGTGCAGCGCGTCGCAGAGAGTATATAATGTGCCAGCGACGTCCGCGGTTTGTCGCGCCTCATGCCCGTCACCTTCGCCCCGGTCGCAGACACCTGCTCTCAGGACACTCCCCCCGCCACATCCCGCGACGTCGCGCCCATCACCGCCGCCAAACTCCTCCTCTCCGCCGCCGCTGCCAATGCCGATCCCAGGCCGCACATCGTCCGATCCTCCGTCGGCGGACGCCCCGGCCCCGACACCACGCCCTTCAAGATCGCACCCGGGCCCGGGCACGGCTTCGTCGACACGGTGCTCTGCGCGTACACGCACCACCACGCGCTGGTGATTCGGCCCGACGACGTCTGGCTGGCGGTCGTCTCGCAGTTCAGCTTCTACGCCACGGCAGAGAAAAACGCGTGCAGCTTCCTTGACAGCGCTTCTGGAAAGATCCCTGCTCTGGCCCTGGAGACCTCGGTGGAATCGGACACGGCGCAGCCGGACGTGGAGCGGCTCTCCCGCCGGATCACGCGACTCCTGCAAAAGACCGTCCCCGACGCCGACCTGCGCGACTGGCTCGTCCCCGAGTTCTCGACGACCACGCTGACCGACGCGACCGTCAGCTGTCTGCTCTTCCTCTCGGGCTCGTCTTCGTCCTCGGCTCAGACGCGCTCTGGCAGCAGCGACGCCGACTTGACCTTCGGTGCATCGTCCGGCATCCCGCGCGTGACCCTCGAAGGTGAGCGTGCGGACTGGGAACTGCTCTCCACGCGGCTGGACCGCCTGAAGGCGCGCTGTAAGGACTTTGGCTTGCCCGCGGTCGCGTGGTACCACCTCCTGCACCCCGTCCTCGAGCGCTTCGTCGGTGCGTTCGACGACCCAGAGGGGGCGGAGAACCGCGAGTTCTGGGGCAGCGTTGTGTTTGGGAAGGAGGAGCAGGCAAAATCAAACGCGGGTGGGAAGAATAAGAACGCGGAGAAGCTGTCGGGGTGGATCACCGCGTTTTGTGCGTTCTCAGCGGAGGGAACGTGGTTGGGGCCGGAACTCAATGCCGTACGTGCTTCGTCCTTCACCTCTCCACACACTCTCATCCCACTTAATCACCCTTGCAGAATGCCACGGCCGCAGACGCCCCCGAGACGCTCACCGCCGCCCAATTCTGGTCGACCTACACCACCCGCCCCGCCTCCGCCTCCACCCCAGCCCAACCAAAAGCAAAAGCAAAAAAGCCCGCCAAAGGAAAAGGCAACAAGAAGACCGTCCTGCTCGATATCCTCGAAGTCGTCGAGTCCGCGGCGCCCGCGCCCACCATCGTCCTCGCGCTCGCGGACGTCCCCCCCGCGTCCGCCTCCGCCGCGCTCTCCCTCTCGCTCAAGATCAAGGCCACCGCGGGCGCGAACGGCACCGCGAGCCCGACGACGACGACGACCACAGCGTACACGGTCCTCGCAGGCTTGGTGGGCACGGGCTTCTCCTCCAGCCGCGACGCGGAGCTGAGCGCGACGGGGCGGAACGATACCGTCCGGCCCGTGGTCGCGTGGTGGATCTACGGGCGCGCGCCAACGCTTAATGGGATCCGGAAGGTGAAGACGAACAGCACGGGCACCGGCACGAAGGATAGGGGTAGAGATGGGGGTGAGGGCTCGGAGGAGAACATCCCGGTGGTGCCGGCGCCGCGCGTGCAGTTTGACCTCGGGGGGACGAGCTTGCGGACGCTGGTGTCGGTGTCGGTGCTGCGGATACGCACGACCCCGAGCCCGAACCCGAGCCTGTCCCCGAGCCCGTGTCGGTGCTGCCCACGCCCACCGTGCAGCAAAGCGCCCGCAGCCCATGGAGCCTGGGCTCCGACACCGGCACGCCGCCCGTCGTCGTCCCCGAGCCGTCGTCGTCGTTGTTCGACGATCCGGACGCAGACAAAGACGAGTGGGGGTGGAACACCGCGCCTGCGCCTGCGCCTGTGCCTGCGCCTGCGCCGCCGGCGCTGTCCGACCTCGGGCTCGGGCTCGGGTCTGGGTTTGGATTTGGTCTTGGGTCGGGCGGTGGGTTTGGGTTTGGGGGTGCGGGGACGGTTGCGGACCCGGTGACAGAGCCGGTGACGGAGACGGAGCCAGTCGTCGCGTCGGATGCACCAGCACCAGCGGGCGGGTCCGACTGGTTGTTCACGGATGTAGCGCTCGAGCCGGCAGCTACAGCCACAGCTGAGACGGCCGCCGAGGGAGGCGAGCCTCCTGCTGGGGAGACGCAGGAGCAGGAAGAGCAGACGGGGGAAAAGCAGGAGACGGAGCAGCCGACGCAGGAGCAGCAGATCGAGGAGGCGCCTATCCCTGCGCCTGATCCGCCTACTGTGACCGAGGATCCCGCCGTGCCCGATGCTGATGCTGATGCTGATGCTGCTGCTGCGGCTGCGGCTGATGCTGCGGCGGCGGTTGTGACACCCGCGGCGGACGGCGAGGAAGGTGGCGACGGCGGCGACGGCGAAGACGCAGCTCCGAAAGCTGGTGGCGGGAAGAATAACAATAAAGGGGGCGGAGGGAAGGGAGGAGGAGGAGGAGGAGGCAAGAAGAAGAAGAAGAAATAAATGGTCATGTATGTCATCTTCGGTCGTGCGTTTTTTGGTTTGCGTCGCGCTCGAGTATGTACAATGTACGTCAGATAGAAATAGGTAAAGGTAAAATTGGTGTAGATGGGTAGAGGTTGGAGGCGTTTGTAAAAGACGAAGAGAACGGGTTGGCAAATAAATTGCCTTATCCTTCTCAAATTTAAAAGCGAGTTGGATGGATCGATGCCTGAAAAGGTTTACAGTATCGTTGTGAGTGTTCAAATTTTACTTGCAAGCAACCGTAAGAATGAGCTTCAAAATAGAAATGGCAAACAGTCGACGGACTGACCGGATGGAGGCAAGTCCGTGACGAATGCATTCGTTCTGCTATCTGGGGGCGGGAGATTTGATGCGTCCAGCGACTCGAACAGAGAAGGTAATAAGAACCTGGGTTAAGGTATGAAAGTAAGAGCGAAATTTTACTGTAGTTGAGCGTACACAGAATGCCGAGGGTCCCGACTCCCCGAATGCATTGTCAACCTTTTTCATAGGAGCCTTGTTTCGAGTGGAACTTGATGACTTTGGCTTGGGTAGGATACAAACCTGGGCAGAAGACAGCAGATACAATATATTTACCAACATGTAGGAGGGAATCATTGAAATATTAGTGTGCTTCCGAGGGCGCGCCTCCGCGTAATTTAAATATTCCCGGCCGTTCAGCTGGCTGCTATAACTGTTCCGGAAGAGGTGGCCACTGACTTACACACGAGAAAACTTTGGTGGTTTACAGAAATATTAATCATGAGGCCATTATACGTACTCGTGTCCCTACATCCGAAAAGTGCGCTCCCGAACACCAAAAATCGAGCATCTCCTTATAGGCGAGACTTCCCTTTCTTAGGCTTTGCCGCGGGCTTCTTCGCGGCGGGCTTGGGTTTGGGCTATATGGAATCGACGTGAGAAACAATAGTTATTTTTTGCGGAACATCTGAAGAGGGGTGAACGTACAGCAGGCTTCTTGACAGCGGGTTTGGGCTAGATGGAGTCGAAGTGAGTCGCAGGCCTCTTTTCTCAGGAAGAGTTGAAGAGAGGGAACGCACTGCGGGTTTCTTTACGGCCGGTTTAGGCTAAATAAAATTAACGTGAGCAACCATTCATTGCTTAAAACAAGATCTAAAGAGAGATGAACGCACTGCAGGCTTCTTCACGGCGGGTTTGGCCTGGATGGAATCAACGTAAGCGACCATTCGTTTTGGCAAAGATGTGAAGAGGAATGAACGCACTGCGGGCTTCTTTGCGACTGGCTTGGGCTGAAAGCATGTTAATCAGGACAGTTGTAACATTTAAGCGGAAAATTCTCGTTAACCTTCGCGGCGACGGGCTGTAAACGATTTCAACGATTATTCGAGTGGAATTTAAGGTGGATGAGATCGGACAGACCTTAGCTGCGATCGGCTTCTTCGCGACAGGCTATAGCGCAATTTTCAGCTGGGATTGGCAGCTTGTGTGTTCGAGGGACGGACCTTGGCAGCGGGCTGGAAAGAAGAACGATGTTAGATGATGAAGCCTGCGTTCCATTAATTTTCAACATACCTTAACTGCGACAGGCTTCTTGGCAACGGGCTATGTCGCATTGATCAATTTGGAACTCGACATTTGTGTTATCAATGATAAACAAACCTTGACTGCGACCGGCTTCTTGGCGACGGGCTATAACATCATGTTCAGTTAGGAGAGCCAGCCTCTGTGTGCGGTGAACGGACCTTGGCAGCGGGCTGGAAACAGAACGATGTTGAATAACGGGAAAGAGGTGTTAGCCACAGTAAACATACCTTAACGGCGACCGGCTTCTTGGCAACAGGCTGTTAGCATAACGTTGAACGATGAGACCCAGCGTGTATTTTTGGTGAATGCACGGACCTTGACAGCTGGCTGGAAACAGATCGACGTTGAATAGTGAGATGTGAAAGCTGTGGTTCAGGACGCACCTTAACTGCAACCGGCTTCTTCGCGACGGGCTGCGGGCATAACGTTCAATCGGGAACACAACATTTCCGTTGGGTGGACTGACCTTGGCAGCAGGCTGATAGGAGATTTTTTTTAAATAATGAGAAACGAAGTCTTTGTTTTAGTACACACCTTAACTGCAACCGGCTTCTTCGCAACAGGCTATAACAGAACGTTACAGTAAATTATGAGACCCAGCATTTGTATTCTGAGAAACGCACCTTGATTGCGACTGGCTTCTTCGCGACGGGCTAAACCAGAATTACATTTAGAGACCCAGCGTTTATATCCCAAGTCACGCACCTTGACTGCGACCGGCTTTTTGGCGGCAGCGGCCTATACGCATGATGTTCGATTATCATATCAATACCTCTTTAGACAGACAAACGTACAGTGGGCTTCGCGGCAGGCTTCAAGGCGCATTGAGCGGCGGTCGCGGCGGGCTTACCCGTAGTCGCACGCACGACGAGATCTTGAACCTTCTCCCACAACCCGCGCTTGCATTTGGCAATGGTGGATGCAGTCTCGTCGACAAAGGGGTCTCCTGCTGCAGGCGCGGGAGCAAGTTTGGACACCTGCGATTGGGCTCTATGGGACTCACATCAGCAAGCGCACCTGTGTGATTTGTGGGGATACATACTTCGTGATCGCGGCACTCACTTCTGCGTCCCACCGACTCTGGAATGATGTGAAGCCATTCCCACCGCCTGCGGCGGTCATGGCCGCGTCGATGGTGGTCGCAACGTGATTCCCGGGGTTCACGTTTTTCGCTCCATTGGCTTGCAAGAGTTTCAAGTAGCTGACGACGCCAGACTGGGGTGACGCGAAAGAGTCCGAATTAGAGTGCAGTGGGGGCCGACAAATGGAGCACGCACCGCAGCTTTTGATGTCGTCCCCACGAAGCTGTTTCCGCCGAATACGATGCCTTTGGCATTGTTCACGGTGCTCTCCACGAAGACAAGGTTAGATCCGGTGTTGATAGTGTTGAAAAACGACTGGAAATCGGCCTGCCCGCCGGCGCCGGTAAAGTGTGCGCAGATAGCGGGGACTTTACTTATCTCGTCCGCGATGAATTGTAACTCCACAATGCTGTAAGATGCGTGTCACCTCGGAAAAATAATGGCTCGCCGCAAGTAATACGTACTGGTCTAGACGCAATGGCAGTCGGGATAAATGACCGTTGATATATTACTGCGACCTGATACTCACCGCACTGCAGACTGCCAGAATTTCCCTTAAGGGCGTATCAGAGTGGAAGATCTGGAGCGAAAATCTGATACTCACTGAGACGAGGGATACAGTGCCATCGGTCGAACTTGCGGGGTTCTTGAACTTGAAGGATTGGTTGCCACACTTCAGAGACTTCAGACGGAGACCCAGGGCATTATTGCAGATGCAAGGCGAGGGATTACCGTCCCCACAAGTCGCGCGTGTCTCCAGATTGCTCATCGGCGCAGCGATGGCACATGAAGAGAGGGCAAGAAAAATGGAAAGGCGAGAGAAAGTGGCGGAAAACATGTTGAAAATGAAAAGGGGGGAAGTGAAAAGAACAAAGGCGCCCGGCAAAGATTCTGGGTAGGCTTAGTCCTCATTCTTATAGAGCGGGTACAAGGCCGTGCAGGTGTCACGAGAAGCTATTCGTGTCCGTGCTCTGCGGCAGCACCTTGTGTAATTGATGAATATGGAACACACCATTTCGGCCAACGCCAAGACTGAGCTATGCTGACGGAAGAAGTCCAGTTTCCTCCTGAGATTTTCCAGAATCATGCAAAACCCCAGTAATGAGCCAGAAATTTCAGGAGGTTTGACAAACCAAGGATCTATTGACGTCAATCCATGAGTATGCTGACAGAATCTGAGTATTTCAGAAGGAATTGCCCACGGCCATTTGCAGAAATCAATCGTAATTAAGCCGCAATGCAGTGCAAGTAACCAGCTGAAACGAGGTTTTTCCCGCTCTGTGGCGTTGATAAAATCTCCCGTCAAGCTGATATACGGGTTAGATCTCCAAAACGAGTCTAGACCGAGTTTAGAAGTATCATTCATTGAGTGCGAGTAACTGAGTCATTGAAAGACGGTAAATTTAGAACGGAAAGCGTAATTCAACCGTATAATCAGCGAGGTGCGAGCTAGATTCGGTCTTTCGGGCAAATGTTCCCGGTGCGGTCGGATCCTGATCTCTCGTTATCCAGAAGCCCAGGCAGAGTCCAGACTCCAGACAGTGGGCTAGGCCAAAGAAGTCACGAAAGCAGCGAAGCAAGCCATTCGCTGCTGATTTTCCAATGGCCAGAAAAGTTTGGTCGGAGTGGGAAGACAAGCAGGGATGTGCCACGTCACGTCACGGTCACAACATGCTAAACAACCGTCAACTGCTACACAGCATTTCATGAAACCACTTGATACCGCCTCCCACCGGCCCCAGTTTCATCTCCAACATTATTAAAGAATCAGCACCCCTTGAACGCTTGGTCTTGAAGCATGGGCTTTTTCGAAACGTATTGCGCATTCTGGTGAGCTCGTTCCAAAGATTCCAGGCTTTCTGAATAACTCGACTACATTCAAGTGCTGGCCCCTTGTGCGATGCACGGTCAGCATGGCTCAGCTATCTTGAAGTAACTCCGGGCGTGACGTGGCCGCCAAAAGACGGGGAGTGGCGGAACCCTCCT
Organism: Mycena capillaripes; assembly: GCA_029204075.1. NCBI lineage: Eukaryota > Fungi > Basidiomycota > Agaricomycetes > Agaricales > Mycenaceae > Mycena > Mycena capillaripes. The sequence continues at coordinate 1,182,088 of JARHKZ010000012.1, read as the reverse complement.
GGGTATCCAGTCCCTTCCAAGTCGAAGGACGACATCGTCTGTATCAGTCCCGAAGATGGGTCTTTCTGGGGCGACTGGGTCTGTGTTGGTCCGAATTGGAAGGAAGACTGGGTTTCTCCTCCGTGGTGTGTGGAACGCGGGTGCGACTCGGGATGCATGTTAACGGGTCCATTGCAGCGAGCAAGGCGATTACGGTGCCATCCTTATCGATGGAAGCAGCGACTGGCAAGAGCAACCTGATGTCGAGAGATTCCTCCGAATCCATCGGGGATGCTTGTCCTTTGCCTGTCGCCGCCTCGCCATTACTCCGCAAGTGCTCTGGGAGTCCTTCTATGAACCCGGCGCCGACTATTTGCAATACGGAGAACAGGGGAACGGCCTCTTGTACTGCGTGAAATACTACGACATGGACGGACGAAATGGCCAAGAGTTTGGGTATGCCATTGCTCGGCAAACGCCTCGTGAAGACGACCCCGACTGCGTCGATCGCTGGGACGACCCGGACTCAATGGAGGATACGGCGTGGATTCTAAGCCCACCGATTCATCTCCCCACTCCTGTGGCTATTAAAGCCTCATCGCCAACCACCATCTCAGATTCGAGTTCGCTTGTCGACTGCATGAAAGTCTTCGGCATCCCGGAACTTCTCAACCTTGTGCTCTCAGCCATTGTAGAGGTTGCCTCTTCCGATGCAGCTGCGGAGCTCACGGAAAATGCAGCTCAATTTGATCCTCCATCTCTCGTCTCGGCCACGCAGACGCTTCTGGCTCTTTGCCAAGTCGACCACTTCTTCCACGACTCCATCCTTCGCGACCGGCAAGGTCTCTTCCTCCTCCTCGCATCGCAGTACGGGTGGATGCTCCCCAGCACACCTACGGAATGGAAAGAGTGGCGAGAGCGCTCCGGTCTGGATTCACTCGATTTGCGCCTGGAGCAACCGTTGGACTGGCGCTCGTACCTGCTGCCCTTCCTGCGCAAGGAAGACCGGGTTGTACGGAATCGATGGCGCATGCACCGCATGAGTGTGCAATTCGCGCGGGGGCGGGCACGTCTGGCTACGGAGACGAGCCCTGCATGGAGATGGAGCGTCGGCGAGTTGGGGTTGCGAAGCAGTATGTCCCCGCCGGAAGCATGGGCTTGGGAGTCGCTTAATCTGTAGCAAATATGCTCGCCTATTTATGATCCAAGGAACAAGTGCTCATCTCTCTAGAACATAAACAAGGTTTTGGAAAATCATCGATAATTACAGCTGGCGTTTGGTGGGTGAATGGTGTTTAATGACTCGACATGGCGTAATGTGTTGTCGTCTGACTTTTGCGGTTAATCACATAGACGAGATTTCTGTATTCAATATTCACCTCTAGACCGGGCGCCGATGGCGCGCCACTAATTGGTAAAACTACAGCTGTCCAACTCTTTGGTCTTGGCTGCTGGCGTCAAAGAAGAATCTATTATTCGAGGTTGAGTCCTGGCAGTAACTTGCCAATGACTGCATAATAGTTGCTCTGACCCAGAGCAGGTCAAAATTAATACGCTCTGTTTCTCGCGACATTGAGTCTGCAATTGTCATCTGATCACACATCGTTGGGCACAGTTAACGAGGGAAGCAATTTCATCCGGCCGCTTCGTTCTTCCGCATGCGCTACGATCTTGGATGTCACCGTTTTTCCCGCTACGCTTGTAAGGGCTTCCTAAATCCGCGGGGCCAATAATGTCGAAAACATTTACCAGGGCAGAGCTGGACAAGTAGTTCGGGGTCGGCCCACCTACATCTCGCCCATGTTTTGACATTGCTGCTAATTCCATGCAGGGAAGCCCGTTCATGGGTTCCAACTCGCGCTTTCGATTGGCTGGCAGCCTACGAAGTCGATGGGCTGTATGTTGGCTAGTATTCGGCCTAGGCCCTCATTAAGACGCTACTGCTCTGGATATAATTTTCTTTTTAAAGGAAAAATAAGTGGCTCCTAGAGGGATGTAGGTGCTGTATATTTGCAGATTGACAACAGTTCTAGACCCAGTTATGATAACGTGAGCACTCAGCAGCTCTCCAAGAGCCCAAAGCTCGCGTGAAGGGTGAATCGAAGACGACCCGAACTCCAAAAAAGGAGTTGCGCCAGTGAAAGAAAAAAGGAAAAGGATAAATAGTTCTGAAGGATGGCAAGATTATCGGTGAAGTAAGGGTTATCCCATCCTCAAGGATCTGCAGACCAAGCTGAACAAACTCGCAATAAGGGAACTTAAGCATCAACAAGATACCCGAAAAAGAGCAGAAAGAGAGGAAGGCCTGTGCAATGCCAGAGCGGAACCGTTCCGAACTATCCCTGAATTAAAGCGAGAATTGGTGCACTGTGCATCCAGCGAGACGAGAGAGGAGAGCGAAAAGGATGGGATAGGGCTGTACGACCTCTCGGTTACAGAGGTCTAATGTGCGTCGCAGTAATGGCACGCATCCAGGAAAAGATATACTCGGGACCACCGGAAACACGCGAAGACAAGCCGAAAAAGACGATGAAAACATAAGGAGTCAACTTAGCTTGAGTCTTAGGTACTCAAAATATTCACTGTGTTCCGACCCCCCGTACACTCACCTGACCCTACCTAATCCTACATGCACTTACATGTGACGAGGTTCATCTACATGCGGCTACCTGTGTGTATGCAGGGATGTAGACTCACCTTTGGCTATCTAATCCTACGTGCACTTACATGCTTCTACGTCGCGTAGACACAGCCTTGGCTACGTGTGTCTACGTACATCTGCAGCATAGACATACTTAGACATACTCTCTCACTCAACATCATGATGAGGATTTGGGCCCTTGGCACTATTATGAGATCATGTGTCTACGTGTGTCTACATGAGTCTACAGCATGAACCAACGAAGACTAACGTAGACCGAGGTAGACATATGTTGCCTACCCATCGTCTACGGGGATAGACACACCCTCTATCTGCCAGGGGTCGGAATGCAGTGATTAGAAAGAGTCTTGACGAGATCGTCAACAGAGATGTGCCGCAGCCATCCACAGATTGCCGACGCATCCAGCCTATAGATGCTTGGAAAGCCACAAAGACGGATCCTAGGGATGGCCAGAGCGAACGGAAGCCTGGAGAACCTCTCAGGCCCTGAAAATCTGCGAGCGAGCCCAACGGCGGCGGAGATGGTGGGCGTAGCGAGTCGAATAGGATGGCCGGACCTTGGTGTCTCCCCGTCTTCCTTGTCTTTCACTTAGGCCTGCTCGCACGCTCGCCTTGCCTGAGCCGAGACCCAGAGGATATAAGTTCATTTGATAGATGATGCTGCGACTGCGGCTGTTGCTGTGACACCCGCGACGGACGGCGAGGACGCTGGTTCGAAAGTTGGCGGTTGGAAGAATAACAATAACAAGAACAATAACGCCGGTGCGAAAGGAGGGAAGGGAGGAAACAACAACAACAAGAAGGGAGGCAAATACACAAGAATGTGATATTCGGTCGTGCGTTTTTTGGTTGCGTGCGCCGGAGTTATGTATGAATGGATAGAGATTGGAGGCGTTTTAAGCAAATTTGTAAAAGGCGATGGATGATGTGCCGCATTCTCAGAGAAAGGGTTGCAAATAAACGAACTGCGTCTCTTCTCAAAAGCGAATTGGATGCCTGTAAGTCGTGAGTGTTCAAACTTTCAGAAGCAAGGTAATGAGAACTTGGATCAAGATATGCAAAAAAAAAATTAACACTTTAAGCGTGCGCAGAAGGCCAAGCGTCCCGACTCCCGAATGCATTGTCAATTTTTTTTCATGGGAGCCTTGTCTCGAGAACTTGGATGAATTTGGCTTTCTTGTGTAGAGCATGAACGACGGCCGATACAATATGTTTGCCAACGAGTAGGAGTGAATCATAGTCGGACATAGGTAGCCAGAATAGCGCGACTATTTTTTGAATTAGCGATTGAGCTTCAATAACTCCGGGAAAATGGTCATGGATTACCGAGGCCCCACGTGCGACTGGATAGAGTTGCCAAAATACGTTTTAAATGCGTTGGGCAGGAACGGCCAAAAGGGAGAGGATCAGAAACAAGCTAATGGGTGCAGAGGGCCACCCAGCACCCACTTCATTCTTCCAGTGGGTATATAGTGTACAGTCCCTGATTCCACGAGTGTTCGCTACACATCTAATTTTAATTGTATGTCGACCAAAGTGTCATTAGTTGGCGACCAACACAGCCACACGAGCGATGGACGGCGGAAGCCGCTGGACTACCATCGATTCAAATGTCTCCCTATAGGGATGTTTGCGGCGATTCTCCCACGCAGCGCGGAATTCCAATTTCGTGATACCAGTGTATGGTCCTGAACGCTCGAAAATCCCAATAAAAGCGCCCAAGGATGACGGTTCCCTCGGCGCGAAGCGCAAGTCAACGACTTTAACGTCAAATATGAGACTCTCGAGTGAATTTGAGGTGAAACGCTTCAGAAGGGGGATGAGGCGCGGCGAGATGTGGAGGTCCCACGCGGGGTAATTCAAGAGGGAGTCGCCGTCAGGGAGGGGATTCGGTGGATCGAGGTAGAGGCAGAAGTCGATTGCACGGCTGATGTGGAGGGTTCTCAGTGCCGTGCTAGGGCCGAGATCCACCTCTTCTACTGGGTATGCTGTCAATCTCGTCAGCTTGAGTGGGGCAAGAGAGGATGAGAAGGGACAAACAGGGCACATGAGAGCGCACGAGATCGAGGAGGTGTAGATGCTTGAGATGTGCACCGAGACGATGAATGAATTGTGAAATTGCATTGGCCGTTTGGGATTCCACGGTGCAAAAGCGTAGTGTCAAGTCGCGTGTAACTAGACCGACTGTCTCGGAAGCAAGCCAGGCTCGGACGCGATCATTTTCAAACCAGCTGGCGACCAGCGACAGTCGGTCCAATTGAAGCGGTGCTAAGAGTGCCGTGGATTCCACGGAGGGGGAGGATTCACCGTCAAATGTGATTGATCCGAGGATCAGCGTCTTCAGACCAGGAAACCGCGTCAAGAACTGCGTGAATGCGTAGAACGATGGGAACTTGCTATAGAGGGTCAGCGAGAGGACCGCTGGTAAGGCAGAGAACTGGTAAGGGAAATCGATGCCCTTGATTTCGATTGTCTGCAGATGAGAAAATTCCGGCAAACGCGCGAGCAGCACGGGTGCGTTCTCGGCGCCAACTATCTTGATGGTCTGGACGACATCGACATACGTGTTGTGGGGGGATAAGAGTAGATCCAAAAAGCGAAGGATTTTTTCTCCCGCCAAGAAGAGACGGTGGTGAAGTTGGTGTCTGGTCGTTGGAAGCCATGCGCGGCAGACCAGACTGCAGACTCTCAAAGTGGCTTCATCGCCAACATTCGAGATGATGATTTCCATGAGCTCGGGTGGGAACAAAAGGTCCGGGGGAGGATCAAGAGCTGCCTGTGTGCTCATGCTAACTTGAGTCGTGCTGAGAATTTCACGATACCAGCTTGGATGCGGTCTGTCCAGGAAATCCTACGGGATAGTTGAATGTCAAGATTTACAGTCTGTGCAGAAAACATAACTCACGGCTGGGCTCCAGTAGGCGTCGAGTAGACTTTGCACGGATAGTGTATGGTAGAGGGAATTGCCAGCAAGCCAGACTCCGCCCGAGTCACATTTGATCTCCGCCGAGTCACTTGACCAGTCGCGTCGGCCCCAATCAATGTCACCGGGGGCGAAAAATAAATCCTGATCCCTGGACCCACAAGCGTGAGTAACCCGGCCCAGGGGTTACTATGCGTACATTCTCCGCGAACATCTGACCCAGACGACGTTTGAAAAGCGATCGAGATTAGTTCCTGTCCTGTGGACGGAGACGGGCAAGTACATTTGAGACTAGGAGAATTTGGTAAAATGCTATGCGAAATAGTGGGTATTCGATAAGACTAGGGCTACAGAATATCATCATCCAGAAAGCGTGAATATTTTAAGTCAAATCTTTGGATAATTCTGTCCATGGCATACCTTTTTGGCCAATTTTTAACGAGGATATCGCCACACTGTGAGTGTTTTTCTGTATATTTGTTATATCATAAATGAATACCGAGGATAGCCATTCTGTCCCACTACACTAGTTAAACATTAGGGTTGTTCACAGCTCCCTTTTTCCACCCTTTTTCGTTCCCTTTCTGCTCCCTTTTTCCTGCCCTGGGTCAAAGAGATCAGAATTATGTAACAATCACGGAATTGACCGGATGCAGGTCTCTGATTCATGCATTCAGCTAAATACACACAAAGCATGCAAGTGGGCTGTCTACAGGTAGAAGAAAAGGGGAAAAGGGAGCAAAAAAGGGAGCAAAAAGGGAAGAAAAAAGGGATGCATGTGGGGGGTTCCACAGTAGACTTTTTCCTGCCCTTTTTCACACCTCTTTTTTCGTGGAATTCTTGCAGTTTTAGAGATATCGACTTAGTTTTTTGTTCCCCCCTTTTCTACCCTTTTTATATGCCAGATGCTAAAAGGGAACAAAAATCCGGTGAAAATTGATGGGAAACCGAAAAAGGTTGAAAAAGGGAATGAAAAAGGGCAGAAAAAGGCCACTGTCCCTATTTCAAGTTTTTCAGTGAAAAACCAAGTGAAAAACTTGAAACTTCTGCATGAATTCTTTGAACTTGAAAACATTTTCAGCACTTTTTCAGAATTTTTTCACAAGGTTCAAAAAGGTCACCAAAATGTCTCAAGTTTGCCACCTACTTTTTTGGTGAAAAATTGCTGTAAAGTTCAAAAAAAAATTCACCAAAATTGTCAGAGCAAAACTTGAAATGCTCAACCAGTGTTAAGAACCCAATGTTGTCTGCAGAAAATTATGTTTCATCAGCCTTTTGACAAATAACTTGGCCTTGTGAACTAACCTGACATCCCCCTCAGCGACCTCCGCTTTGCCTGCGCTCGCCATGTTCCCATTGACATTTACGGACCAGAAACTACTGGAGGCGGCTGTACTGGATGCAGCGGGCGCCGTGCACTACACAACCACCACGACAAGTGGCTTTCGCGGCCGTAAAATCACGACAATAATGGCAGCAAGTGGTCTGGTGGGAGTTATGAACTGGCAGCAGAAGACGTTCTCCATCAACGGCGTACACCGAGAATGGGAGTACTTCAAGTCCCGATCGGGGAGCATATTCAGCTCTTGAGGCCTGGTCACACCATCCTGCTCAGAAAATAATGATCAGTCATCAGCGAGCGAGAGTGGAAGTGGGATCACAGGCATTACAAGTTGATGTATCATGACTTGCAGAAGGAATTGTTGGTAGATATGCTTCTTCCATCTTTCAATACGACACGATATGCTGATGACCGGGAGGCAACACCATGTCACCAAATTTCGCCAATGCCGCCGGCACTGTGCGCTTCACGACGTACCGATCTCACTTGTTCTGCGATAACAAACGGGCGACCATATATTTCCCGTCACAGATGCAAGATGAGACCGAGAGTATGTGCCTGTTAATGGCTATCCTGCAGACTGAGATACGCCGGCAAGATGTGCGTGTCTTCCGGTTGATTTCAACTGAGCTAATGGAGCTTTTAGCGCTCCCGGAATGCTCATCACAACAGTCATGCTCGGCGGGTGGAACGTGGATGAAATTCTGATTCATTGTTCAGCTGCCATTGTTTCTCGGGTCGGCAACTGCCGATTTCTTCCCTTCCGACCTTTTCTCTGCCTACCCAATCCCTCTGAACACCATGGCTGTTTTTTTTTTTACGCATTGGGACATGCTACAGCTACTCTGAATGCCGTTGGACACTCCAAACCATCACTGAAACTTGAAATGGGATGCACTGACCTCAGGCGGTATCACCAGTGGCGAGCATATCCCACAAAGTATGGACAGCTGCAGGTCTGCGTGCACAGACCGGAAAAATGTTGTGTTTCAGCATCCTGTTCCCTGCCTCCTAATTGTGCTTGGAAACCGTGTCCCTGAACTTATGCACCAAGTGCGCATAGAGGAGATCACCTTGCGTCTTGGGCAAGTCCCTTCCGTCCCCATCTTATCCCCACCCTTGCCAACTCTCGCTTCGCTCCGGCAGATGACAAAATAATGTCTTGAGCTGCTCTGCACGGCCTCGCTATGGACTCTGCCAGCTTTGGGTTTTGATCTGGAATTGACTCAAAGGAATGTCTTCGGCAGTCTTGTACTTTCAAAGTGGCCCCTGCATCCAACCACCCGATGGCACTCCTGCCTTGCAAAAATATTTGAGGGTTTCCATCAACTGCAGCCTGAAAAGCCCCTGAAAAATGGTATCGAAAGACCACTGATTCTGATGTGTATTCCGTCTGCCTTGGTACGCCCATAGTTTTTAACTGCCCATTTTTAGCCTAGGATTCCAACCACAAAACCAAGTCCGCGGAGCACCGGTGGAGTCCCGCACCCTTCGTCCATGAGATGATATATTCAGGGCCAAGATTCAGCATTTCCTGAGCACATTCACCTTGAAACTATATTCCCTGCTAGTCCGACTTGTAATTATGCAAGCAGCCCGCCACTCAAGGCAGCGTTATGTAATAGTGGCGGTCAGAGTAGAATTTAAATAGGCGATTCTGACGACGATTCTAGAGACGATTCTGGATTTAATAGTGGCGGTCAGAGTAAAATTTAAAGAGGTGATTCTGATGACGATTCTGGACACGATTCTGGAATTAATTTAATGTGGGAGAATCGTCGTAACTCAGAATCGTCTCGAGAATCGTTGTAGAAGCGCCTCTGGAGGAGCTTCTACAACGATTCTCGAACGCGATTCTGACTCTGATTTAATTTAAAGACGATTCTGAGCGATTCTCACCTAGATTTCACGAAAAAAGAATTCCAGAATCGTTGTCAGAATCGTTCTCATAATCGACGTGAGAATCGCCCAGAATCGTCTTGTCTGACCGCCACTAATTTATTGTGGGAGAATCGTCGTAACTCAGAATCGTCTCGAGAATCGTTGTAGAAGAGAACGCAATTCTGACTCTAATTTAATTTAAAGCCGATTCTGAGCGATTCTCGCCCAAATCTGACGAAAATAAATTCCAGAATCGATGTCAGAATCGATGTCAGAATCGACGTGAGAATCGCCGAGAATCGTCTACTCTGACCGTCACTAATACAGACAGTGATACATTTTTACATTTAACACATTTTGTTAGCCACTATCAAATAATTGACGAGTTCTAGTTGGCAGGGGTGCGCATTATTCATTCCACTCCGTTTCCCAGCACAACCGACATATCGATAGCACCAAGTGAACAGTATTCTGCTTGGCTCCTAATTATCTTCTGACTCAGTGACTCAGACCTCTGCGACCGCTTCCGAACGTTCTTTTTTTGAACGGCTCACTGACCACGCAGATGCTCGAAACTGAGTATATATATATTTTGGGATAATTATCATGGGTCTGGCGCAGGAGAAAAACATTGATTCGAACTGCTCTTGAAGGCTTCCTATTTGTTTGCCCCAACTCAGACTTTCGAACTGGTCCATCTCCATTCAGATGGCCCGACTGCCCAGCCTGGTCCCTCAGTCCAACGGGCGCCGAACGTCTCAGCACGGAGGAAGCAACGCATGTCGGATTCCTCTGAATACGGCCCTCTGATCCGTCGATTCCACCGGGGTAAAGGTTTCAATCCAGACAGTCAGGACGTTGCCAGGCATCTCGGTGAGCCAATTTATCGGTTGTCATGTGGGGTAGATTCTCCATTTGCCTATGGTAAGGGAATCTCCCATTCAAAGTTGTTTCAGGGCACTTAAAAAAAATAAGCAGTAAATGAAGAGGATTCCTGTAAAGAAACGGGAGATTATGACTTCGTGAGCACAGATGTAGAGTCGGAGGATATGGAGACCTCGAACACCCACAACAACGAAGGTAAGCTAAATTCACCTCAACAACTCAACTCAACGTTGAATCCTATTCAGAGTCATCAGCGGACGAGCCGGCCGCAGAATGCAGAGAGCCCGAATTACAAACTCTTACTGACGAAAATTTCCCAGTTTCGCGGACCTTCGAACTCTTAATGAACGTACAGTTGGCACTCATTTTCTTTCTTGCTTCGTTATGGCTCTACGACGAAGTTTGAAACGGAGAGTTCATATATTGATACTGATCCCCAGATTGTAACCTTTCGGATACAAAATAATCTTGTTCGTACATATGTGATAGTAAGGTAGTCGCATATTTAGGTCAAAAAATCTTCTTGGTATGTTTCAACGACTTGAGAGTCAAACGCCCACAGCTGCTTTGAGAGTAACATGATCTGGACGAGCCAAACCTAATCCAGCCGCTTGGGGATTTTCACGACTTGATTTTGGTCTCATATTCGTTCCCGTTCGCGTTTACATTACAATTGTACTACATCATGATGCTGCATAACACTGCCATTTAAGTCCTTGATCCAAGCACAGTACTCACACAGCCCGATATTTTCTTGGTTGAAATCATCAGTGGCTTCAAGAACGCGGCACAAACCTTCCTTACTTCCCGACCTCTCCAAGAAGGTTGATCCCCCGCATTCACGTCCGGCAGCCCAATGTCCAATTGGTACGAAGTGATTCAAACATTCCCCAGTAATCGAAGTCGTCTTCGCGAACCCATCCATGCGCCTGGGAAGACCCAGGCTCTCCCTTCCGACTCGAGATTATTTTCCACTATCCAGCGAAGGGTGAAACGAGAGCGAATTCTTAGTACTCTCTTCATACCCTCAAGCAACACCTGCTCTTCTCCCGGAGTCACTGCGACTAGGCAAATGAAGGAGCGCACATATTAGCATAAATACCAGGCTTCGTAAGAAACAGTGACACGAAGGCCGAGAGCGCTGATCCCGCGCTCAGGCCCTCCTTGCTAGATATGCCCGCGATTACATCCCGCATGTCGAGGAATGACTACCCCGCGACAGCCGTGATCCCGCGCTCGTGCGCGTGGTCCTTCGCCCAGATGTGCGCGCTCTCGCCGATGCATACAGAGAGTGAAGTGGAGTCACCCTGATAGTGCATCGTGACCATTGACTCCCTTTTCATTTTCTCGTTCAGCGTTGGCGGAGGGATTTCACCGGGCTTTCAGCGAGCCGAGGTACTTGTACGAGGTGAATTTTGTTGAAGGAGGGCAGTGCATATCCAATATTACTATCTTGATCGGTTCTCCGTTGAGCGGACCAATCACATTCTTGGTGATTTATCGAACTCAGGTCAGAATCTTTCGACCATCCAACGACCAATGGCCCATCTTGATAATCTGTCGAAATCTCTCGATAAGGCGCGTCTGTTTATTTGCATGTGTGGTGAGGGCACGTGCGCTCCCGCTTTGATTGGCGAACAGCCACTCTCTTTGTCTTCCTATATCCTCACTTTCCCGTCTGTCGATCTGTTTCCACAACCCAGTGTCCTAGCAGCAATGTCGGGACTTCGATTCGGCGGCAAGGAGGTGGAGCACACGGTTCACCCCGATATCAAGAAATACCACAAATCCTATCTCACCTCCTCGAAGGACATGCGTGAGGTACGGGCGCAGGGAAAGCAATCCTGCGCGGTCTGCGGCAAACTCGAATCTGAGCTCCGGCGGTGCGGCAAAGTCAGTACCGTGATACCTTCACCATCGCCCGCTTTTCGCTCAACAAGCATGTCAGTGTAAACACGCGTCATACTGTTCTAAGGAGGTGAGTCTACTACCAGTTCGGGCGCGGTACGCGTAGAAACCCCATTCATGCGTCCATGTAGTGCCAGAAGGCGGATTGGTGCGTTTTTCCGGAGTTCATGCATCGCGGATGTTGACCAAGCGACCTCTTGCCACAAGGCCAACCCACAAATCCGCATGCAGCGCAGCCGACTCCGGTATCAATATGACAAAAATCGCGCAAACCCTGAATGCCAGCACGTTCCTCAACATGCAGCTCCAGGGGGCGTTCATCGCCGCCTTCGACCTCCTGCGCGATCCGCGCATTGACCGGCCCTTCGCCGCGCGCGTCGACATCGGTGTCGAGCCCACGGACCTCATAGCCTTCATCAAAATCTATAGGGGAGGTCCGGCCGCGGAAAAAGCCGAGGGGATGGTCCAGGTCAACGCCTTCACGCCCCTACCCGACGCATGGATCACAGAGCAAGCGACGCAAGTCTGGCGCAGTGCCAGAGAGAGCGTGACGACCGCCGGGCTCGCGACCTACCCTGTCGGCCTCGTTGTGCTCTCCAAGGCCAACGCGCTCGTACAGATATTCCCCATAACCATATTTCCGCAGATGATGGACCTCATGCGCAACTCGCCGACCTTCCAGCGTGTGTCGTCGGTCACGGGCATAACCACCGTGGTCCCCGTCGACGTCGGCAGTCTCATGGTGTATGTACCGTCCCTTCCCTCGCATCCCTGCGCCGACGCTGATGCCCACCAGGATGATAAACAAGCACATCCGCGCGGATGATAAGAACAAGCTCTCCCTCCGCACCGAGATGACGTCGGGGGATGCCCAAGTAATACGCGACGCTGCCAACGGGAATGTACTCGCGACACGCCCCGCCGACTGGCCCTTGGTTGCCCCGCATCCACAGCTCGCGGCCACGATTTTGAAGGAGAAGATGGCAAGGGACCAGATCTACCAATTAACTATTGTGATGGAGTAAAATTTGGGTTGCGCTTCTGGTCGGAGAGGGCACAGTAAACGGTACGGAACGGCGCTGAAGGGGGTGAAATTCATCCGCGGATGCGAATTTTTTGGAACATTCATCTTATCGTACTGGTTACATTGAATAATTACGGTCATTTTCATCATTCCAGTTATCATTGCGGTTTAAAACTGAACTCATCAATACATAGTGCCTGAGTGACCCGGATGACTACCTATTAGCTGCATCGCTCCGTTCGCTCGTAGTTTGTATCTCCCCAAACGACACATCCGAGGACATGACACGTTGCTATAATCTGAATGAGAATGGCGCCGAGCTGATTACCTTCTTCAGAGTTTCGGGTACGCTGGGAATTTGTTCAGACTTGAATTATCGCCGGAAAAAAATATAAGATTCATGTTTTTAGATGAATAACTGAGATCATCACCGAATAGGAACTGCTAAACAAAATTCAGGTCATCTCATTAGTTTCGAGAACAGCTGTAATAGAGGTCGGAGGTTATCGTTGGATAGGGAATTTGAGTTTGTACAGTGGCAGAATTTAATGTCCGTGTTAGCGCAGTCCCCATGCAGCGACACACACTACGTACGAGCTCTGGATTTGCCCAGCTTTTGAGGAACTCTGTGCTCACTGCGCGCACGGGAATAGGTCCTTGATGATTTTGCGTGCCATCGCGCGCAATGTGCAGAGTAGCTAGGTCACGATGCAGGGACAGACGAGCCCGGGGAGGCCTGTGTGCGTTCCGCAATTGAATCATACGGTACAAATGAAAGATGAAAAAGAAGAGGAACAGCTGAACGGCGCAAGGTTCTCAGTTCCATTCTCAGCGATTGTCACTACAAAAGCGAGGCTGGTTTTAACTCCTGCGGAGCTCGAACTATCTCAATGGCGGCGCGGATTCTGGGCAAGCACGGCGATTTTGGTCCGATATCACTGAGAAAAAGCCATTATTGCGTACCTAAACCAAAGCTTTGTGGTCGGTAGGTGGGTGGGAAACCTGTCTGGCGAAAAGCTGATGTGTCGGGTGGCGAGATGTTCGACCGCAGGATATTTTGTAGCCGCAGGAGTTGCGCCGGATTTGGGAGCAGAGGAGAAGCGAAACCAGAGCCGCCAAAATCATTCATGGTGACACAACACAAAAAGTATTGACGATTCTCTTGCCACATAGAGCCAATTTGGCTTTCGGTCCATCATTAAGAGCTGGTTAGGCGCTCAAATATCGTTTCCGCTGGGAAGATAAAACGGGCCTTGAAAACACTATCACAATAGGGGAACAATGACTTCAGCTGGTGTCAAATTCTATATCCTCACGCAGCCGGGGCAGCATCGTCGAGAAGGTACTTGGATGCTAAAATCGAGAAGAACGGAATGAGTAACTGTACCTGTACCACATAGATTACAAAAAACCTGCCTTCGATCTCGCCTCGCCGCTTGCGCGTAATGAATTGACTCACGCGCACCCACATATCGTACCCGCTCTTCACACCACGCTCCCATGCATTGTCAAAATTCGACTCGGAGACCAGGACCACACGCGCATCAGCCGCAACGTGTACCTCATCTGCGAACGCCTCCATCTGAACACGGATATGTGCGGGGGCAGCGATGCCGCTGGGCACCGTGGACTGGTACGTGACCGACGGAGCCGTCAACCATAGCACAACCAAGGCCTCGAGACGCAAGCACGCAGTAAGTACCTGCGACACGATGACGTGGCCGATGTCCGGCAGCACGCAAAGATGCGTGAGAGCAGGTAGTGCGGGGAGGGCTTGCCAGCGTCCCCAGGTCTCGGCATAGTTGGCGTTACCCGCGGTACCAAGCAGCGTCAGATGTGTGACGCAAGAAAATAACGGAGCTTTGAGGTCGATGATTGCCCCATTGTAGTAGCTGAACTGCAGCGTCAGGCGCGTGGGGCGCATCTGCGGCGGTAGCGGCTGGAGGCTGTCCGAAGCTGCGAACGAGTACCGCCGGATTGAGAGCTCGAAGATGGAGGGATTTAGGAGGAGGATGCGGTTAAGGCGCTGCCAGTCGTTGGAGTCCACTCGGAGCTGCATTGGGAGGACGATCCCTCGGATAGTGGATTGAAGGAATACAGTGCGGCTGGGAGGCAGCGGTTCCACGTCCGTAGCTTCGAGCACAAGGGGTTTGCGTGTGATTTTGGATAATAGACGTTGTGCCCAGGTACAGCGAGAGGGCAGTGCATAGGCCTGGGGTTCGAGGACACTTCGGATGACACACATGGGTATCGGTTTGTCCAGACGGAGAACTCGAAAGAGGAGGGGTTCGAGCCTATAAAGCCCAATTAATTTTATTAACCTTGGTTTCAGAATTGACACTTGCCAGGAATGCACGCGTCGACACACACGCAAAAGAGTCGGGAGTTTTGCAGGGTACAACAAGGCAGTGAATTCGAATATTTCGCGCTCTAGGTCGAGAGGGAGGACGGGTTCGGGGACCATATCGTCTCTACAGCAGTCAAGTGATGGTGGTAGTTTAAGACAAGCTCTTGTTCGGCTGCTAGTGAAAAGCACGCCACATTTTAAAAAAAATGTTCGCCGGGTCGGCATCTCTGTTTGTCTTCTTCTATTTGGCTAGTACTTACGGTCCTTTCGGGCCGCCGCTGTGGCTTTGCAACATGCGGCCGTCTCTCTGCTCCACAAGCGGTTATGCATCGAGGCGTTTGCTGCCGTCTCGAGACGCGTCCTCATAACAATTCTCGTCCATTACTGTTCCGGGTCTCGCACCGCCTCAACATCAGAACGTGGCGACATGCATCTTGACTAGGGCTGTGCGCCGTGCCCGTCGCGCCGGTTCGACGGGTTCCGTGCGACGGGTAGCCGACCCGTTCCGTCGGGCTCTTTGACTGCGTTTTTGACGGCCGTGCCCGTCGAAAAAGGCCGTTGACGGGTCGACGGGTCCGCCATACACAGTCATGTGCGATGTATAAGCTTTTTGCAAGGCATGTTTCATGCACAGGTAAGCCCAATACACCGTTTAGGCCACACATTATGAACTTACTCAGTAGTTTGAATTGTCGAAATGACGGCCGTCGCGTGACGGACCGTTCCCGTCCAGGTCCCGTCGAACGACGGCCGTGCCCGTCGACGGGACGGCGCACAGCCCTAATCTTGACTCTGTGCCACGACATGGACCCTCCGGTTGCCTACCTACACATGCTTCCCCTCGAACTCTGGCTTGCCTGCTGGATATTGTGCTCTCGTCGCCAGCTCCGCCGCCTGTCTTTGGTGTGCCGACGCTTTCGATCCGTATGCCTACCACTTCTACTCGAGCACCAGCGTGCGGACGTGGCAGCCCTGGCGATGAATATCAGTAAAGACACCTGGCTTGACCGTGTCCACCGTCTCCATCGTATCGCGGTGCGGCTCGACAAATTGGCGGAAGCGCCCCGCGTCCTCATGGTCAAGTCGTGGATGATTACCTCTGGCTCGCCACTGCGACGGGGGGTGATACAGCCTGGGGCACCTAGGACCGAGGTGATGGTCAGTCACGCAGACGTCTTTAACGGCTTGCGCGACAGGGTCATCAACACCTTTTCTGCCAATCTGCCGAAATATCAGAACTTGATCTCCTTGGAAATGCGGGGAATCACTTCGACGCGAGAGCCTGGAATACCCTGGCTTCCTTACCGCGATTTCAGGAGCTCACTCTCGACAGGTGTTACATTGCGCCTCGTGATGGGGTTTTGCTGAAGTTACAGAAGTTTACGATCTGTGGTCCTCCCGGACCGGCATTACGCACAGGGGACGATACTGCTACTCAGCATTGTCTCATAATTGTATCCCCGGCGCGGATAATTCAACTCAACCTTCACGCCGGCGGGGAAATTTCGCCGCTGATCGTCGGGTTTGGGCGCACACCTCTCCCCTTCCTCGTCAATTTATCCTTACACGATTCGTCCAATTTCGACCTGCTTCTCGCTTTCTTGAAGCAATGTCCACAACTGGAATCCCTCGTCATAAAATCGATTGCGGCTACCTCAGTTGCATCTCCTCAGGGAGATCTTGATCCAAACGCCGTTCCGCTTTTACGAAATCTCACCGCACCAGCCAAGCTGATCGGGCTATTCACCCCAAATCGACCCATCGGCGCAGTGACGGTGCTCAGCGATAACTTTGCTGATGACACTACGTCTGCTGAGGACTTCAAGAGCATTTTCGTGGCAATCTCGCACATTTCATTGCCCCTTCGATCCCTCTCCATCTCCCACACCACCTCGATTCTCGAAACGTCCGCAGATATCTCAGCCATCTTTCCTGAGCTGAAGTCGCTTTCCATGGCGGTTCCCGACCAAGACGTTGACCCCTTTGAGGAAATAAGTAGCGTCTGCTGGAGTCGTGGTCCCACTTTTTCTGCGGACGCCAGCACACTGGAGCTTGACGATCAAGCTGCATTCAACGATCCCCCAGCTGAAGAAATCTCAGATTTTGAAGACGACCCCCCGCCTCGTCGTTGGAACAAACCAACTGAGCCGAACTCCCATGTACGTCTGCACAAACCCAGCAGTTCACAACGATCGATGCTGACGTTGCGTATGCAGAACATAACCTTCAACCCTCAAACCCATCCAACCCAAGTCTTGCGTTCTACGCCACCGCTGGAGCTCGTCAATCCGAACTATCATGTGCGAATCCATTTCACTAGTCAGTCTCGGATGTCCCTGACCAGCGCGATCCAGAAATTCATGCAGCACGTCTATGCACGCAGTGTCTCCTTTCCGCCTTATTTGGAGGCGCTGAGACTCCTGGTGCCGCTTTACGTTGTGCGGAACTATTCGAACGAGCATGATGAGCTTGTCGCAGCGCTCAGCAGACAATATCCTCTCCTGCGTGAGGTCGCGATGGATGACTCCTCGTGGGAATCAGTGTGGGAGATTTCAGGAGCTGATTCTTACAGGAAGCGACAGAGACGTAAATAAAGTCGTTTGAGAGAGACTGTGGCTACCAAAGGTGGACCAGTTCAGTTCTAGAGGCTACAAGCCTTTGCTCGAATTATTTCTTAATCTTCATAACTGTTCCGGACTGAGAGGTGTCCACTCACTTACACACGAGACAACTTCAGTGCGGTTTACAGAAATATTAATTATGAGGCCATCATACATACTCTCGTCCCTACATCCGAAAAGTGCGCTCTCGAACACCAAAAATTGTGCATCTCCTTATAGGCGAGACTTCCCTTTCTTAGGCTTTGCCGCGGGCTTCTTCGCGGCGGGCTTGGGTTTGGGCTATATGGAGTCGACGTGAGAAACAATGGTTATTTTTTTGCGGAAGATTTGAAGAGGGGTGAACGTACAGCAGGCTTCTTCACGGCGGGTTTAGCCTAGATGGAGTCAACGTGAGTAACAAGGCCTTTGTCCTCAGGAAGAGTTGAATAGAAGGGAACGCACCGCGGGTTTCTTTACGGCCGGTTTCGGCTGAAGTAGGTCAACGTGAGCAACAATTCATTGCTTAAAACAAGATCTAAAGAGAGGTGAACGCACTGCAGGCTTCTTCAGGGCGGGTTTGGGCTGGATGGGATCAAAGTGAGTAACCAATCATTTTGGCGAAGATGTGAAGAGGAATGAACGCACCGCGGGCTTCTTGACGATTGGCTTGGGCTGAAAGCATATTAATCAGAACAGTTGCAACATAAAGCGGAAAATTCTCGTAAACCTTCGCGGCGACGGGCTGTGAACGATTTCAACGATTAATTCGAGTGGAATTTAAGGTGGATGAGATCGGACAGACCTTAGCTGCGATCGGCTTCTTCGCGACAGGCTATAGCGCAATATTCAGTTGGGATTGGCAGCTTGTGTGTTCGAGGGACGGACCTTGGCAGCGGGCTGGAAACAGAACGATGTTGAATAACGAGAAAGAGGTGTTAGCCACTGTAAACATACCTTAACGGCGACTGGCTTCTTGGCAACAGGCTGTAGCATAACGTTGAACGATGAGACCCAGCGTTTATTCTTGGTGAATGCACGGACCTTAGCAGCTGGCTGGAAACAGATCGACGTTGAATAATGTGAAATGAAAGCTCTGGTTCAGGACGCACCTTAACTGCAACCGGCTTCTTCGCGACGGGCTGCGGGCCTAACGTTCAATCAGGAACACAACATTCCGTTGGGTGGACGGACCTTGGCAGCAGGCTGAAAGGAGAACGATGTTGAATAATGGAAAATGAAGTTTGTGTTTCAGTACACACCTTAACTGCAACCGGCTTCTTCGCAACAGGCTATAACAGAACGTTACAGTAAATTATGAGACCCAGCATTTGTATTCCGAGAAACGCACCTTGACTGCGGCTGGCTTTTTCGCGACGGGCTATATTAGAATGTTACATTAGGAGACGCATCGTTTGTATTCCAAGTCACGCACCTTGACTGCGACCGGCTTTTTGGCGGCAGCGGCCTATACACATGATTTTCTATTATCATACCAATACCTCTTTAGACAGACAAACGTACAGTGGGCTTCGCAGCAGGCTTCAAGGCGCATTGAGCGGCGGTCGCGGCGGGCTTACCCGTAGTCGCACGCACAACGAAATCTTGAACCCTCTCCCACAACCCGCGCTTGCATTTGGCAATGGTGGATGCAGTCTCGTCGACGAAGGGGTCTCCTGCTGCAGGCGCGGGGGAAAGCTTGGATACCTGTGATTGGGCTCTATGGGACACACATCAGCAAGCGCGGCTGTGTGATTTGTGGGGATACATACTTCGTGATCGCAGTTCTCACTTTGGCGTCCCACCGACTCTGGAATGACGTGAAGCCATTCCCAGTGCCTACGGCGGTCGTCATAGCCGCGTCGATGGTGGTCGCAACGTGAGTCCCAGGATTCACGTTTCTCGCTCCATTGGCCTGCAAGAGTGTCAAGTAGCTGACGACGCCAGACTGGGGTAACGCAAACGAGTCCGAATTAGGGTACAGTGGGGGCGGACAAACCGAGCACGCACCGCAGCTTTTGATGTCGTGCCCACGAAGCTGTTTCCACCGAATACGATGCCTTTGGCATTGTTCACGGTGCTCTCCACGAAGACAAGGTTAGGTACAGCGTTGATGGTGTTGAAAAACGACTGGAAACTGGCCTGCCCACCGGCGCCGGTAAAGTGTGTGCAGATAGCGGGGACATTATTTATCTCGTCCGCGATGAATTGCAACTCCACGATGCTGTAAGATGTGTGTCACTTAGGCAAAATAACGGCGCTGCAATACGTACTGGTCTAGAGACAAAGTCAATCGAGTAAATCACCGTTGATATGAGGTTACTACGACCTGATACTCACCACACTGCAGACTGCCAGAATTTCCCTTGACGGCGTATCAGACTGGAAGGTTCGGAGCGAATGTGTGGTACTCACTGAAACAAGGGATACAGTGCCATCGGTCGAACTTGCGGTGTCCTTGAACTTGAAGGATTGGTTGCCGCACTTCAGAGACTTCAGACGGATACCCAGGGCATTATTGCAGATGCAAGGCGAGGGATTACCGTCCCCACAAGTCTGAGCGCGTGTCTCCACATTGCTCATCGGCGCAGCGATGGCACATGAAGAGAGGGCAAGAAAAATGGAAAGGCGAAAGAAAGTGGCGGAGAACATGTTGAAAATGAAAATGGGGGGGAAGTGAAAAAAACAAAGGCGCCCGGCAAAGATTCTGGGTGGGCTCAGTCTTCATTCTTATAGAGCGGGTACAAGGCCGTGCAGGTGTCACGAGAAGCTATTCGTGTCCGTGCTCTGCGGCAGCACCTTGTGTAATTGATGAATATGGAACATAACATTTCGGCTAACGCAAAGACTGCGCTACGCTGACCGAATAAGCCAAATTTCCTCCTGAGATTTTCCAGAATCATACAACAACTCCAGTAATGCGCCAGAAATTTCAGGAGATTTAACAAACCAAGGATGTATTGACGTCGATGCAGTCCATGAGTGTGCTGACAGAATCTGAGCATCTCAGAAGAAATTTCCCTCGGCTATTTTGCAGAGAATTAATCGAAATTGAGCCGCGGTGCAGTGCAAGCAACCAGCTGAAACGAGGAGGCGATCATCTTTCCCCGCTCTGGCGTTTATAAAATCTCCCGATATACGGGTTAAATCGCCAAAACGAGTCTGTACCGAATTCAGAAGTATTATCCGCTAAGCGCGAGTAACGGAGTCGCTTAAAGGCGGCAAATATAGATCGGGGAGGTGCGGCTAGATTCGGTCTTGGGAGACTAATTCGGCAAATGCGGTCGGATCCTGATCTCTCGTTATCCAGAAGCCAATAACTTATGAATGCGGCTAAGCAAGCCATTTGCTACCGATTTTGCAATCGCCAGAAAAGTTTTGGTGGGAGAGGAAGACAAGCAAGACATGTCACGTCACGGTCACGCCGTGCCAAGCGACCGTCAACTGCGACACAGCATTCATGGGCTTGGCACTGAATACCGCCTTCGGAGTCCCACCGGTGCCAGTTTCATCTCCAACATTATTAAGGAATAACCACCCGTCCTTAAACACTTGGTATTGAAGCATGGGCTTTTTCGAAACCTATTGCGCATTCTGATGAGCTCGTTCCAAAGATTCCAGCCTTTCTGAATAACTCGACCACATTCAAGTGCTGGTCCCTTGTGCCATGCGCGTCCAGCATGGCTCAGCTATCTTGAAGTAACATCCGGCGCGACATGGCCGCCAAAAGACGGGGAGTGGCGGAACCCTCCTGGGTATCCAGTCCCTTCCAACTTTCCAAGTCGAAGGACGACATCGTCTGTACCAGTCCCGAAGATGGGTCTTTCTGGGGCGGCTGGGTCTGTATTGGTCCGAATTGGAAGGAAGACTGGGCTTCTCCTTCGTGGTATGTGGAACGCGGGTGCGACTCGGGATGCATGTTAACAGGTCCATTGCAGCGAGCAAGGCGATTACGGTGCCGTCCTGATCGATGGAAGCAGCGCCTGGCAAGAGCACTCTGATGTCGAGAGATTCCTCCGCATCCATTGGGGATGCTTGTCCTTTGCCTGTCGCCGCCTCGCTATTACTCCGCAAGTGCTCTGGGATTCCTTCTATGAACCCGGAGCAAACTATCTGCAATACGGAGAACAGGGGGATGGCCTCTTGTATTGCGTAAAATACTACGATATGGACGGACGAAATGGCCAAGAGTTTGGGTATGCCATTGCTCGGCAAATGCTTCGTGAAGACGACCCCGACCGTGTCGATCGCTGGGACGACCCGGACTCAATGGCGGATACGGCGAATCCTGAGCCCACCGACTCATCTCCCCACTCCTGCGACTATTAAAGCCTCACCACCAACCACCATTTCAGATTCGAGCTCACTTGCCGACTGCATGAAAGTGTTCGGCGTCCCGGAACTTCTCAACCATGTGCTCTCAGTGATTGCAAATGTTGCCTCTTCCGATGCAGCTGCGGAGCTCAGGGAAAACACCGCTCAATTTGATCCTCCATCTCTCGTCTCGGCCACGCAGACGCTTCTGGCTCTTTGCCATGTCAACCACTTCTTGCACGACGCCATCCTTCGCGACCGGCAAGGCCTCTTCCTCCTCCTCGCATCGCAGTACGGATGGATGCTCCCCGGCACACCTGCGGAATGGGAAGCGTGGCGAGAGCGCTCCGGTCTGGATTCACTCGATTTGCGCCTGGAGCAACCGCTGGACTGGCGGGGGTACCTGCTGACCTTCCTGCGCAACGAAGACCGAGTTGTGCGAAATCGGTGGCGCATGCACCGGATGAGTGTGCAATTTGCGCGGGGGCGGGCACGTCTGGCTACGGAGACGAGTCCTGCATGGAGATGGAGTGTCGGCGAGTTGGGGTTGCGAAGCAGTATGTCCCCGCCGGAAGCCTGGGCTTGGGAGTCGCTTAATCTGTAGCAAATATCCTCGCCTGTCTATGATCCAAAGAACAAGATGCGCCCATCCCTCTAGAACAAACCCAAGGCTTTGGAAAATCGATAAATACAGCTGGCGTTCGATGAATTGGCACTCACCAGTGTTTTTGAAAACTAGCGTGTAGTGACTAGAAATGGAGTAATACGTTGTTGCTGATTTGGCGGTTGATGTTAGAACGAACACACAGACGAGATTTCTCTATTCAAAATTCACCTCTAGACCGTGCGCCGATGGCGCGCCACGAATTGGTAAAACCATAAATGTCCAACTCTTTGGTCTTGGCTGCTGGCGTCAGAGAAGAATCTATTTCTCGAGATAGATCTCTGACCCAGAGCAGGACAATATTGATACGCTCTGTTCCTTGCGGCGCTGAATCTGCAATTGTCATCTGATCGCACATGGTAGGGCACAGTTAACGAAGGAAGAAATTTCATCCGCCCGCTTCGCGTCCTTCCGCATGTGCCACAGTGCCAGATGTTACGGGATTTCTCTACGACGGCGTTTTTACCGCTACACTTGTAAGGGCACGAAACTTCTTCCAAAATATTAAGGATGCAGAGGTAAACCATAATATGAACTAGCTCGGTATAAGTACATACATAATCATCCCAAAGAGCATCTCAACAACCCCACCGCTTCCGCTTCTCTTTCATGGGGACTCCTCCGAAGCATTCGCATTAATTGATCGAAATGGAATAAGATGTCGTCGTCAGCGTGGCACTCCCTGAACAACCAACGGTCAGTAGGTAAGTGATATGGAGGGTAGAGAGAGAGTGTGGAGTAGAGTGAGAAAGAAGAGGATTGAGTACCCACCGACAAAGGGCTCGGTCCCAGCCTGCGCCTGGACGAGGAATTGCGAGGACGCCACGCCCTGGTTCGTCGTCAGGAACGCTGTGGATGTCAGCACCGGTCAATGTTTTACATCTCAAAAGATGGACGAGGACATACTAAGGAACGGCTGTAGATCCGAGCTGAAGTTGGTGATCTCAGTCGGCGCGACAAAGGAGAAGACGGTCCAGGTCTTGACGGTGCCCTTGAAGAGCTTCCAGGTGACTAGTGATGTTCTGGCTTTGGCCTCAGGCCAAAAAGCCATGGCTTTTTGGCTTTGGTACCAAGGCCAAAGCCAAGCCAAAATTTTGGCCTGGCATGGCTTTTGGCCTGGCCTGGCAATATCTTAGGCCAAAGCCAGGCCAAAAAGCCAAGGCTTCTGCTGCACGCTTTGAAAGCCACTAGCAGCGACCCAAAAATGAACATCTGCCCCTATTTGGTCTGAGGAGTTCAAAAAAATGATTTCTGGGAGGGCTAGGATCTTTTCTCAGACGATGCACCGGAAGATTACGAGCCCAATCTCATGATGGAAAAACTTTGGCGCCTGTAACAAATATAATTTGGGTTGAGTTCTTTTTAGTACTCAAGCCAAGGCCTGGGCCAAAGCCAGGCCAAGCCAAGCCAAAGCCATGAGCCGTGGCCTGGCCTGGAATTTTTCTGGGCCAAAGCCACCCCAAGCCGGGCCAAAGCCATGGCTTTCAGGCCAAGCCAAAGCCAGAACATCACTACAGGTGACGCCGTTGACGCTGGGCACACGGAAAAGCAAGCAAGTAAGAGTCTCTTCAGTTCAGGTCTGTGATTCATGTGGTGGAAGCAACGCACGTTGCAGTCCCGATCTGGGACCCCGCGGGCTGGGCGCTGTGGTTGGGCTTATGACTGTTTTTCCTGGACAAAAATACGATGCAAGTCGATTTGCATCGCAATTTCATCAAACATCATGATGCAATTCGCTGCAATTCGATTTTTTTTGATGCAAGTCGATGCAATGTGGTGCAGAACAATGCATTCCGATTTTTTTCGATGCAGTCTGCGATGCAAATCGGTGCACTCTCAGCATGCAGGTGTTGTGATGTCCTGCACTGCACTGCATCGCATCGCATCGTTGCATTGCATCATTCCATGATGGAGTTGAATGTTCATACACACGATGCATTTCGATGCAATCTGATGCAAATATCATCAATTGCATCGGATTGCATCCAAGCGCCCGATGCAATTATCACCAATTGCATCGAATTGCATCAAACTGCACCGACGTCTCTGCATTGAATTGCATCATTGCAAATATTTTTGCACGTAAGCTTCCCATATCGGGATAAACCAAACATTCAAGTTTTGTTAGACCACAGGCGATCCGGAGAAAGCGAAAATTACAATTCAAATCTGGTAGTGGTCATCACAAACTAACCTAGTAAATTTACATAAGCTGTTCTCCGCCATGAAGCTATCAAATACCATGTGAAGCTTTTGGGCTGGACTCAACTTCTTGTCCAGAAAGCCGTGGAGCTTGCAAAAGCCAGCCCAGATCTCCACCATGTTCCCTGTCTTGTATGATCTCTCTGTACCCCTCTCCCTCTCCCCAACCAACCCAAGCAGCTCGAGACCGCAAACACCGCCCTTGTTGATTCCTCTGATGATCTCACCAACCTCAGGCACTGATGGTGGTGTTACAACCCCCAGTGTAACAAAAATCAGCTGGTAGCAGAAAGCCTGCCAGGCTGCCAGTTTCCTTGAAATGGGAAGGGCTTGTCTGCTTGAGGAAGTTGTAGCAGGCCCGGAAAGAAAGCCTGCAAGGCTTCTAATTTCCTTAAATCATCAGGGGCTTAGCAGGGCTCAAAAAGCTGTAGCTGCTGCCAGCGATGTTGGCTTCCCAAATTGGGTAGTCAAGGGTAGTCAATTCGGCCCGACAGCCAAGCAGAAATGGAAGAGAATCTGGTAAAAGAAACATGGTGGTTGGCCAATGGTTGGTGATCAGGTGGAGGTGCATGAATGTGCATCGATGCAGTGCACCTTCTAGATAAGATTGCAAATCCGAGTGTCACCCGCGATACAGTGCAATGCAATGGAATGCAAGACAATGCAATGGAATGCAAATGCATAAGAACCGTGTGCACTGCATTGCACCGTGAAGTGCATCACCAAATTGCACCAAATTACATCAAATTGCACTGAATTTAATCGAATTGCATCGCGGATCACGATGCAAATCGATTGCATCGTATTTCTGTCCAGAAAACACCGTCATATGGGCTAGACAGCGCGTAGCGTACTTTGGCTGTATTAGATGTAGATGGCTGTCTCTCGGCAATCAATCTGGGTTTTCTCCTCTGCTTCCACCCTCCCGCTGCGAGCCCCGCTGGCTCATCTTCCCTGAGAGGTCGTAGACCCTCTCCAGCGCTGCACACAAAATGAGAATTCGGTTAGTACCAAGGGAGCGGTTGACAATTCTGAACTCACCCTCCGCGGGCATTGAGCCACACCATACTACACGCGGATACAGTACGTCAGTATGCCGGTAAGTTTTCAATGAAAACGAAACATGGACGGTAACACTTCGAATGTCGAGCTCGCAGAAGCGCCGCTTGTCCCCGCAGTTTGGGACAGCCACAGGTCGTACGAGACGACTCCGACAAGGTCAGACGACGCCGAGCTGTAGGTCCACTCCCAAACGGTGGGGATCGATGCGATGGATGCGACGGTCTTGCCCAGGCCGACGTGCAGGTCGAGTTTCGCGTCTGCCGTCGCGCGTATGTTGAGCAATTTAATAAAATATTACATGGGATCCGTACAGCTCTTGACGTTGTTCTTGCCTGGATTTTACATTATTCAGTGATAAATTGTATACAGATAGACATGGGTTCAGGGACGTACCACCGGCCCATGTATATGTTGTGTGCCAAGTAACGGCGTTCCCGTTCGTCGCGGTCACCTGGGAAGTTTGCGATCCTGCGTGATTCCAGAAAATCAATCCACTTCTGAATAGGAGAGTGCCTGTAGGAATACGCACTGCTCTTCGCCGCAGACTCTCCCCACAGGTTATTCTCGAGAATGAACCGCCTTCACAGGATATAAGAAACTTGCCTTTTTGGCGGAATGAAAGCGACCACCACATACCCATAGATCTGTGTACCAAATTAAGTCGTGGTCACAGAGGCGTGGAAAGGCTAATTGAGCAACGCACCTCAGACTCGGAGGCAGACTGCACCCCGCTTTTCGAGCCCACGTTTTTCCTTTTCTGCAACGGGTGGCGCAGTGACCGCGAGCGCTAGTGCTAGAAGTGCCGTTCCCATGAATTTCATTTCGGTTGCTCGAACTTTCGAAACCTGAGTTCAATCAGTGGAATAGCGCGCTCTTTTATACCTTAGATGCCGTAGTCGGAATCACCTGCCCTTGCTCTGAATTGGCTCTTAGCCTTTTCACCAACGACAGATCGCTTGCGACCTTTTTGGGGCTGGTGGGCTTGGAAGCTGGCAAGATCAAACAAGTGGACGTTGAAATGTTCCGCTACGACCGCGCTACAGATGTGCACCCGACAGCGACTGACGCGCGAAATCTAGCCTCGCCGCTATCCGCCCCTCGCTTCCCCGCAGACTGCGCTAGAGTGATCGTCAGGATGGCGGCGGCGGCCTAGTTCCGCTGTCCGCGCCTGGCGCCACATCTCCCGCGCAGACTCCACTTGGTCGAGCATTTTGCGCGACTTCCGCAGACGGCGACCTCTCTTTCTTGCGCAGACAGCGTTCCCGAACACGGACGCACAGCGGAGCTTCGCGACCTCGAGGACAGATGCCGCCACGTAATGCTCGCGGTCCTCCTTGGAGAGTACCTCCCAGGCATCGTCCTCTTCAGAGACCACCCAGTCCACGAGCGAATCAACATTAAGTGTCGCATCGCTCTGCGCCAGTACCATCTCGATAGCCATACGTCACCGCGCCGGGTCCGCCGATGCTCGTAGAGCCCTAGCTCGCTCCGTCCCAACGCTACGAGCAGTACCCCAGGCGCTGATCCATCTACTGTGTCATCCACCAGCGCCGCGCGACGGGGTCCTCTCGCGGGGCACGTCGGCGCCTCATAGCGATGAAGGTATATAGGAATCCACGTTGCGCATCTACACCCCCATGCTACATCGCAGGACTTGTACCCTAGGCCAGCGACGCCGCGCACCGCAGCGCTATACCCGCCAAAACGCGGCGTACGTGGGGCATGACATCCCCACCCCCATGCGTGCATGCCCACCGACGAGCGCTCCCTCATCTACGTGTATCTCTCCCCGAGCTAGAAAAGCAAAGAAGAGAAATGGCCAAGCTGACATTCGCGCGCGAAGCAATGCCTAGCAAGCGTCAGCACTCCTTTGCATTCCAATCCCAAATCGCATTCCGAGACCCGACGAAGGAACATAATCTCACTTTGCTCGACGACTATCCTCCGGGCGGCGCACGTCCATGTCCGTGAAACGAAGCGGGTGGAAAGGGGAGGGTTCCGGTGGGTTGAAAATCTCGTCAGGCATACATCAATGCCTGGCGTGCAACCATGCCTATTTTCAGATAATTACACTGCACACATTCGACATTCTGTGGCGGGGTGAGAGTATTTCCCTGGGACGGGCTTATATCCTCATCGGTACCGTCTGGGCTTTTCCAATTTAACAATCACTATCTCTGCCTCTGTGCATCAAAATCCCTCGTTCTAAGGGCATATTCAGTTTGAGCGGTGTTTGCGACGTTGTCGCTTTCAAATTTGCAGGATCTGGCCTCCTCCTCTTTCCGTCCAACGACAGTCACGAAGACGCAGCTTCAACAGCCGACGACGGGTCGGATGACATCAGCCTTGCCGATATGAATTCGGGAGGCAACGCGCAGAATGCCTCCGTCACACCTAAACCATGGTGGCGCCATCAGCGACGTATTCGTGCGTGTTCACTGCTCCCCCATCCGCCGATACTGATGTGTTATCTAGTTTTCGTCTGCCTTTGCATCGTTGTCAATGTCTTGGATATTGTTTGGATCACTTACTGTGAGTTCCCCTACGAGTGAAATGTCGGGCTGTTACGAATCCAGTCAGATATTCGGGCCGCTACGGATCCGAACCCGAGAACGCCAGTGAATCGGAGCCATGCGGGTTGGCAGGCGTATTATCTGATCAGTAAGACCGTTCCATAGAATTAAATGGCGCCACCAGTCTGATGACGATATTCGACAGTGTATGTCTTCGGGTTCTTTTGGGGCTGCGTCAAAATTGTAGTGTGGATGGCGTACTTCCAGCCTTCCCAGAGCAGCCCAGCCATAACCCGTTCAAAAGGAGTTCTTCGTCATTGCTGGCACTGTGTTCGTTTGCCGACCCTCCTCCCCATCGCCATAATGATGGGACTCGGCCCTTTCTTTGCGCCGTTTGTTGGGGTAAAGCTCGCGCAAGAGGTGCGAGGACTCCTTCTGGCTCCACGTTGTGTAGCTGAACTCCTGTTTTCCTTTCTATAGCATGCTTGGCTGCATCGCTGCGACACGTTTGCAGTCAAGGTAGTCCTCAGCGGACTTTCATACAACGCCCCGGACGACCAAGCACCTACTGCTACGTTTCACTTCAGACAACCCAACGGCACTCTGATTGAGGGATACACGTAGTACAACCTGACCAACGATTGGGCCACGTCCATCTGGCAATTTGCACTGTCGGCTGCCCAATCACTCGTCGAAGTCACGTACAACATTTCCAATTTCACCCTTCAGGCTACGTGCCCCAGCAATACAAGTCAGTGCACACAAGGATCCTTCCAGGAGAGTGGCTTCCTGTCCTTCTCGCTCACCGACTCGTTCAATTCCGCTGTTAAAAATCTCAGGGCAGTGGACAAAGACTGGGTGTACGGCCACTCCGACGATGCACCGAGTTTTCTGTTGAAGGAAGTACTGCCCGATGGGAGCCTCGGAAACGTTGTCGTACGCACCGCGATGACCCAGCCCGGTCATTGCGCAAATTTGAAGCTCTGCGCAAGCGACGCCAGTGGTGAGACACTGGTGCCGATTGGGCTCACGCTAATTAAGCAGAACAAGTATTCGAGGGTATGCACGACACCGAATAGTAAATAGATGGAATCTGTGCTACATGGATTCAGTCATTCAAAATACATGCAATTGAACAAATAATTACGGTCGCCGTTGCGTTGGCGCTGTTTTGGGCATGATCGTAACGAGAATTATTCTTGGAGTGTTTTCAACGCGATACGGTTGTGGGGTTGCTACCCCTAAGTATTAGCTCCAGCTCAAGGTTCGATACTTAACAGAAGATAGTGTGAGGCTGCGAAGCGACCGAGCAATCACTTGTACTGCATAAATTCTGAACGAATGAATACGAATAAATGAGGGGTGTGTGCTAGAGGGCGTAGTTTCAAAGAATGTTGTTGAGAGACCCACTGGTTAAGCAATTTGAGTCTTTTTAGTGAAACAAATGATCAAATATATAGAGCAGTCGGCGGCTAGTTCCGGCACAAGGTTTGAAAGTTAACGAGTTTGTGGAGAGGTTGAATCAAACATAGGTAAGTGGTGTAACATTCAGAGTGACTCAAGACCCAAGAACTATGTACAACATCACGGTAAATATAGTAGAGTGACCAGGAGTTGGGGAAAGTTACGAGGAATGGAATGTAGTGAGGACAGGAGGTAAAAATGGACGAAGCATCGGATGCATGTAGAGTATGTTTGTCATGAGATAATGGAAAGGCAAAGAAAATGACTGGCGTAGAGTACACTGTTACACCTGCGCACCTATATCCCCTGAGTCTCTGGAGGGCTCCATGGACAAAAATTGAAGATCAGTTCCCTTTCACATAACAGTTTGCCCAGTCTGTGCCACATACAAACTTGTCATATGAGAGCAAGGTCTGCTGTTGGCCAATGACAAGTGTGTTGTGCGGAGACCACAGTCCAGCCCTCAAGGTCATAGGGAGCCAAAAGAGGAGTTCTGAGGGGAGACAAGAGACCCAACCATTGTGGATTTGCCAATGCTCAGGTGCAGAAAGAGATTTGGGTGAAGAGACTTGAATGAAGAATGAGCACTTGTAGTATTCATAGAAGAGGAACCCACATTGAGTGAACTCCATCCACTTGCATTGACTGAATCAGTATGCCCCTCCAGTGGCTCCCAGAGTTTAGCTCCTGTCTCTGCATCCCAAATGCGGATGGTTTTGTCACTGGAGCCAGACACAATCCTTTTGCCATCTGGTGAGAATGCAACTGAGGTGACCGAATTGGTATGCCCCTCCAGTGGCTCCCCAAGTGTAGCTCCTGTCTCTGCATCCCAAATCCGCACAGTTTGGTCACAAGAGCCAGACACAATTCTCTTGCCATCAGGTGAGACTGCTACAGATGTGATCCAATTCATGTGCCCCTCTAGTGGTTCCCTGAGTGCAGCTCCTGTCGCATCCCAGATGCGCACAGTGTTGTCAGTGGACCCAGATATAATTCTCTTGGCATCTGGTGAGAATGCAACTGAGGTGACTGAATTGGTGTGCCCCTCTAGTGGCTCACTGAGTGTAGCTCCTGTCTCTGCATCCCAAATCCGCACAGTTTGGTCACAAGAGCCGGATACAATTCTCTTGGCATCTGGTGAGAATGCAACTGAGTTGACTGAATTGGTGTGCCCCTCCAGTGGCTCCCTGAGCAGAGCTCCTGTCTCTGCATCCCAGATGCATACAGTATTGTTAGTGGAGCCAGACCCAATTCTCTTGCCATTGGGTGAGAATGCTGTGGAGGTGACCGAGTTGGTGTGCCCCTTTAGTGGCTCCCTGAATGCAGCTCCAGTCTCTGCATTCCAAATGCGCACAGTTTTGTCAGAAGAGGCAGAAACAATTTTCTTGCCATTGGGTGAGAATGCAACTGAGTTGACTGAATTAGTGTGCCCCTCCAGTGGCTCCTTGAGTGCAGCTCCTGTTTCTGCATCCCAGATGCGCACAGTGTTGTCAGTGGAGCCAGACCCAATTCTCTTGCCATCAGGTGAGACTGCCACAGATGTGATCCAATTCATGTGCCCCTCCAGTACAGCAATTGCAGTTGGCCAGTGTTTCATCTTCCCTCTGGTAATTGTTAATAATTGTGGGAATTCATATAAGAATCTTTCAGTAATTTTAGACTCCTCTGGTGCCATGGCCAGTGCCGATAGATAAATGTGGGGAGCACTTTGACTAATTGCTTCCCAAAAGAAGGAAACAAATCTTTTGGCATCAATTGCAAATTCGAGAAGGACTGTGCTCTAATGATTTTCAGTTGTCATAATATCTCATAAGAAGATTCTTAGACATACCTCATTTGCCCAACATATCAATTTAGACAGTGTATGCTGTCCATAGCCAATAATCCCAAGCAAACTCAATACCTCCAGCCAAAACAGGAACTTTTTGAACAGCAAGTCCTGCACCCTTTGCTCACTGCATGAATCATAGGGTGTCTCTACTAGATGATCCACCCAAAATTGAGCAGCATATCGGAGATGCAATGGGATGTAGTTGTCAAGCCGCCACTGGAAATCTGGCATGTCAATGTTTCGTAAGTATGAAGTTGGTAGATCACAGATATTGAACTTCAGTTGCCTGTCCAACACCTTCATAAGAGCAGACACCAGGGCTCGCTGCTGACTGTCTGTGCCACAGAGGATTTCAGGCCGCTGAGTCTCTTGAACATAAGATGTCATAAACTCTCTGAACGAGGGATGTATTATTCTGATTGGTGCCCCTAGAGTATCAGAGACATGGATTACAGCACTCAGACGGAGCAGTGTCTCCAGAAGAACTGTTTTGTCCAGTTCAAGCAAGTCTGCCAGACTCTGGCAATCCAAAGGTTTGAGGAGGTACAAAATTGTACTCAGAATTTTCATGGCTTGATCATGGTAAGCTTGAGCATGCTGGTCTCCTGGTATAGCTAATGGGATGGCATAATTCATGATATGGAGGTATAGATCATGCAGTTCAGTAAGAGCTCCACCACCAAGGACATAATCAACAGATTCTTGAGGGGGTACCTGTGGCAGCCCTGCAAGAACATAATGAACAGCTGCAGCTGCAAAAACAAAAAGTCTGTTTGCATGGGTTGTTATTTTCTCTGCCTGCTGACTCTGAATTTTCCAGGGATGCTGTGTAATCCAGTTGGCCCCATCAAGTGATTTCTCAACATAGAGACGGATGTCATGCTGAACTATAATGGGTTCAATTTCATCGAGGACAATCTTATGCATCAGAGAAAGAAGTTTGTCAGATTTCAGATAGGAAACAACATCAAGGCGTCCAGTCACAAAGAATCGGATGTGGGCTGGGATATGAGCTATGCTGTCTGAAAGCCACTGCAAGAAAATCTGGCCACGGTCTTTTCCACATTCATCCAGAGCATCGAGACAGATCACCCATGGTTTTGAACAGGGAGGTAGCTTCCCAAGAATTTCTACAACCAGTTTCTGGAACTGCAGGTGTGGCTCTGCCTCATAAATGCCAGTCTGATCGGTTTCTAGTAACTTGATGAGATGTGCCTGAAAGTCAGGACTATAATCTGCAAGCTGCATGGCAAGTGTTGTAGCAAGGTGATTTATCTCCTTGCGATCTGTGTGGTTGCTAGAAAAGAAAAAAGATGCTGCAAGAGTCTGTTTCTCTTCGGCCAAGATAGTTGCAACTGTCTTTGCAATTGTGGATTTGCCTGATCCTGCAACCCCACTGAGTATGACCAGGCGGATTGAATCAGGAGTACTGGTCAAGCGTGCAACAAGGTCCCTCATTATGTCAACCCGTGTACCATCCATGCATTTTTCAGGTGTGTTGGCAGCATTATACTGTGCTGCCACACATTTGAGACTTGCTAGGGTCTCTGTGGTGTTGATGCTATCACTGTTATTGAGAAACAGTGTTTGGAAGAGAATGAATCAACATACGGACTATCCACAATGAAGTGTTCAGGTTTGACATCATGAGATACCCTGGAACTCTCTTCAGGACCTCCACCCCCATCAACTTCCCCACCTTCAGCCCCTGCCCCGGCTGGGCAAGATGAGTGATAACATTGGCTTATCAATTTTGTGACACACCATAGATGTTCTGATTACCTGTCTTGAGCTCGCTAGCCTGATGAGACATTATAGGGCCAGTTTCAATTGGTAGAGACTCCGAGTAGAGTGTAGATCTTGCGTATACAGCGCAGTCGACGTGCAAGTGAAAGAACAAGCCAGGGATGGCTGACACCTCACTAACAGATATCAGAGCCAGCACGCGGCCGCATGTCGTTTCCTATGTATAGGGCGCCAGATTTCGGAAAAACGGCTCGATTTCCTCATTTGGGTATATTAACGGCGGTAGATAAGTGAAATTACACGGCTGGCGCTTAGGTAGGTATCATTACACGGCCGGTCCGATGCACGAACGCCGGTTCCAGGGATTTTCCCGGTATACAAGCAAGTGTAATTACACCATCGCCTCTGGACTCCTTCCTGCAACCTAAGTTAAGAGCACCTAACACATCGGATGGACGCAGATAGCATATATAGTATAGTCTTCCCTAAATTCAAGCCGTCATTACATGCATGAATTCTGGGATAATTCTATGCACCGCGGGAATTGTCATGATGTTTTTTGTGATAGCGGGAAGGGTGGGATGAGCGGGATGTGTTCAGAAGGATGAATATCACCCAAGCAAGTACGAAATTGGGGTTCTTATTGACAAACATATCGGAGGCGGTTAGGGCATGACCGCGAAAAATTGTGACGCGAGCAAAACTAACAGAGTTTCCACTTCGGTTCCTTTGCGGCCGCCCATCCTCTGGACCGGATACAAAATGCGGTGTGCAGTACTTGTCTGGGGTGGTGATTCCTGGGTACCTAGGCACCTGCGGATCCGAAATATAATTATCCCTCCCGAAGTCTGTATATAATGCCGGTTTTCGAATGTTCTACCGTCAACCAGGGCTCCGGGTACCTTATTTCACCCCAACTGGACTGAACTGAATCGAATTTCTATTTTTGTCATATCTGGCCTGAGGGCTATGCGGCATGCCTACCTCCCTCATACCACTCGCATATCAAAATAGCATACTGTAGAGTTTCGATCAATTCGAATGGGGGTGTGACCTGTGACCGCGACTTTCGAACCTGAGTTTTCGAAAATGGGTCCAGAGATGTGTGACATACTAAAAAATTTCGAAAATCCACCTGAAGTCGGCAGGTTTGTTTCTCAAACCATGCTACTTGGTCAATGTAGGGCATTCTGCTAAGAGAATCAGCCAAAAAGAGACCCAATGAAATGTAGAAAAGTTCCCTTTTTTTGGTCAATTCCGTCGACCCCAGCATAATTATTAACCCTCCCAACAGCCTGAAGATCCCAGATGAGCCACAAAATGCCCCAATTACCGCTCAAATGACCGAAACGTGCTGCGCGCGCGAAAAATCGATTTTTTGGGCCATTTTTGCGAGTTTTGTGACTTTTCCGACACATTCGAAAATACCTTCGGTGACCCGTGACAGGTTCGAATATTTTCTGAAATTTTCGGCCCTGTGACGCGTGACATCCGAATTGAATGAAACTCTACAGTATCCTCAAAAAGGGCGCTGCTCCGGCCATCAGCCACCCGAACTCTACGAAGGAGCGGCCTCGAAACGACTGCTTGCACGTCGGTTACGCGTCAGGATATTAATTTCTCATGCATCAACTAAACCTCCCTCCCTCTCAAATTTCCTCCTCAAGCGTCCGTGTATTTAACGAGTAGTGGACGTGTTTGGCGGTAAGGTCTGAAAAAAATATGAAAATGGGCATGTGGGTCGTCGGTGGGAGCGTGGAAGCCGTAAGGCCAGGTCAAAATTAGTCAGGACAGCAATTACGGCTATGAACACGATGGTCTCTCACACAGCTGCAGTAGTGCGCTGTTTAGCCGAACGTGCTGTTGATTCGTAAATAATGACTGTGCGGCCTGAGCATCGGATCCACCCAACCACCACTTACTGATACACAGCAAATTATCAATTCAAGGAGGCGCTGTAGAATGGAAGGGACAACTTGTCGAAGTTTATAAGCGCCCGCTGTCGTCGGTGGACTGATAGATACAGCAGTCTGGGAATTTAACAGAACCTGCCACATGGGAGGAAATGAAGGGAGAAGAGTGATCGTGACCTCGCGCTAAGGATTTACTAATGATGATGTTGGATCGGGTCGGGCCTGAAAGCCCGGGCTTGGGCTCAAGGATATTCTGGATCCGGGTCGGGTCGGGTCCGGGCCCAAGCCCGGGCTTGAGTAATTTTCTTTCCCCAGCTGCATAGAGATGTATTTTTTGATTCTGAATGTATCAGTTCAGAACCAGCTCACTGCGAGAAGTCATGAAACATTTTTCAGCAGCGAGGAATGCCATATTCGAGGGAGTTGAAGTTGCATCCAACTGTTCGTGATGCCGGCAACTTCTGTTGCGCACGCAAATGCTCATTTATCCTTGGCTTATTGCATATGAAGGTATGGGGCAAATAACATTGAATTCAGACATAACTCGGAAGCAAGTGCCCACCAAAATCTCGGTGGGTAAGGTATACCTTGCAGCCCGGACTCAAGCCCGCCGCAGGCGGGTCCAAGTCGTCCAAAATTCTGAGCCCGACCCTGGGCCCTACCTGAGCCCTACCAAAGGTCGGGCTTGGGCTTGGGCCCTGAGCCCACGCACCACTAAGTTACTAACATCGGTGAACTGGAGAACTCAGCCAGCGCAAATCCGAAATCCGCGGGTTTGCCGCTGCGCGGCGCCGCCGTCTGTCAGCGCCGCGGCAATGACGTACTACGTAGCTTTCTGACTCGCTCGACCACCTCGCCGCTCCAGCCGTCCTAATGCTCGCCCCTCCTCCTCGACTGCAATCAAAGCTTACCCTTTTTCTAAGCCTGGGCTCCTCTCCGCCTAGTCCCGAGCTGCTCTCGCCCGTCCCTCCCCTCGCATTCTCCACTTCTCCTCATACCCCTCACCTCTTGTATTCGACGTTCGTTCGGCACCAACGCCGTCCTTCTCTGCATCTACCCTCCTGCGACTGAACCTTCACATTCAGCTGAATATTCCTGTGTGCGAGCTTTTTATAACACTACCACACTGCTGATAGCTGTACCTTTACCTTTAACTTCGTCCGTGCGATGCCAAAATGTTTGCATCCTGGCCACCGAAGCGCTTGCGTCCAAGTGTCCCCCTCCCCTTCCCTTTCTGCCATGGATCAGGGTCATCGTCGGATTTGTGCGATTTTAGTGCGCTGTCCTTCCCGCTCCCTTCCTTCTCTCTCTTGCTCTCCCATATCCCTTCTCCACTTTCTTCCTTCTGTCCCTCTTCTGTGCATATACTGGCGTCGTCGTTAGCCATTTTGCCTGCGCGCTCGTCGGCTACTCACGCACCACGACATATTCAGCCCGGGCCCGCCCTCGATTCTCCGTGCACACGCCTGGCCATTTCACCAATACGCCGCGCATCACCGCTCTCGCGGGCAGGCCCTGCCCTACCCGTTTCCCATCGCCGGTGCCGCACTTCTCGCCTTCTCACCCGCTTGGACCGTCTATAGCTGCACCCGTGCTCCCATCCCTCGATGCCCACACGAGCAACGCATCTCCCCGACATCTCCACCCTGCCTCACGCCGCCTCCGCGAGTCAGGATTGAGACGCGCTCGATGCACCTGAGAGCCCAGACTCTCAACTCCGGCCGCTTTTCACCGAAGCACATCCGCAGCGAGCGCGGGTGCAGGCGTGGACGCGGAGAAATACAGCGGAAATGCTGATGCGTTACTTTTACCTCGTCACTCCTCATCTCTTCGTTTCCCCCTTTTCCCTCTTCACCGCTGCTTGCTTTATTACATCTGCTCTTAACGATGGGAATGTCTTTACATCTAGCTGTGTTCTTGAACTATTACTTGTGCCAGCACTCGGCGAAGTCAGAGAGGCCCAGGGAGCAACCCGGAATTCCTTGGCGAATCTGACAGGTTTTGAACTGACGAACCTCTCTTTCTCACTTTTCTGTTCGGGGAGGAAGCATCATGATATTGGTGGTTTTCCGCTACTTAGTCGGCGTCAGATTGGAGTCGACCTCGCAGCACTGGGGAGCAGATCTCAGACTGGCGAGAATCGCCTTCTGCCAGTGGACGTCAACTGAAAAAACTATTGGAAAGTTTCACGGCCATGAAGGCCGATACTTTTGCGCGAGAAAACGCACCGCCTTTAGTCAGATCACTAAGAAATGGGCAGGAATGAGGACGCAGAGGATACACATATGGCGATTGAACGAGATAGCGTGAAGGAATAGGCGCTTGAATTCACAGATCCTCTACTCAAAGTTCAATTCGGTGAATTCGAATCTATTACTCGTATTTTAAGCGGATGCCCTGAATCAGATTGCACCTGCTTGTTTTCTCCCCAGTTTGTGGTTTCCTTCCCGGCCACTTGGCTCCTTGCTCCAAGCTCCGCCGCCCAACCGCTGCCTCGGTTTGCCTCATGTCATATTTATTTTCGAATGTTGCAACTAACTTCACACTCTTCAAATCCAAATCGAGTAATTTTGATGGCGGCAAATTCAAGCTCCCCTCTTGTCATTCACCACTGTCTCACAGTCAGCCACTATCGATCCTGCTTTAGTGCATCGAGGGAGTCTTGAGGGTTGAGGGAGTGCCTTCGACTGGCGACGACTTGACTCAATCTTGTGCAGCATCTGTGCCGAAAGATGCCGCTATCACCCTTGCTGATCGTGCCGAACTCAGAATTCCCAAATCAGCGGAAATTGCGGAAGCCTGGAGCCCTCTGGTGATCAATGCACGGCAGCATACGGCCCGCTTCCGACCAAACACCTCAATTCACTTCTCTTTCCGCCAGCCGTGTTAGCCATAGGAACCTCCCTATATAGAGGGGGGTGGGGGGCAAACCATGTCTTAAAAAACTTTCCGACTGGATATATAAATTTTGAAAGTTGATTCCCCCCATGCCTCCGATCAGACGGCATCGCGCCGTTGGCCGCCGAACATTAATAATGGCCATAAGTGATTCAGTTCAGTCCTGGCCTGAGTAACTCTAGCTTCCATGGGCAGCGTGAGGGCTTGTATCATCAGAGTATTAGGCTTAACCACCATAGACCGTAGGAAGACAGTTGGTGTACGGAATGATAGAGCCGTAGGCTCACAGTCCGAGACTCCCCGGGTCCCAGTGTGCTAAATGTAAATCAATTTTTTCTCCTGCCTTTTCCCAACCTCCCCATGTTTCCAATCCACGGAATGAAGCGTTCTTCTGCTAATATTTTTATACGCCACCAATGCTGGTACAAATGGAGTCCCACAGAAAGTTCTCCGCAGGTGACGTTGATTCCAAAATCACAAAAGATTGTTTAGGACCTGAAACCCCACATTTACAACCCGAGGCGCTTAAGCTGAGGCTTACGCCTCTGGTAGTCCGCCTCCTCCTTCTTCTTCAGTTTTCGGCATCGCTGATTATCCGCCTCATCGTTGACGACCACGTTGTTCAACTGATCCCGCATATACTCAAGATGATGTTCTTGCCGTTCGGCTCCTTCTGGTGATTGATACCCTGACACCCTCAGCCCGAGTTGGTGATAACGTTCGAAGTTGACGAGCTGGCGACCGTCGACTTCAACGGTCTTTGGATATCTCTCAAGGTGTCTCTTCATCTCGTCCAGTTCGGCAGCTGAATATGAATTTAGTCGGTTGAAGCGCGGGAGTTGAAGATCAACATACTGAACCAGGGAATATAATGTCCTTCGTTGGACTTCTTCAGCCTCCGGTACGCCTCGTAATTCCCGTCGGCATCGATGAACATCGCCAGCCGCTTCAGCAATGCTTGTTTATCCTTTGATAACTCCTCCCAAGTCCGCGGGAGCTCCAAGATGGGCTTCGACTTCCAATTTAGCGCAGACGCAATGGCGGACATGGAGTTGTAATTTCGCAATTGCAGACACTCCTAGAACTCATTCACTGTCAAGTGTCTTTGGATGAACGAAACCAAACTCACCTCTGCTGCCTTTACGAGTCGTCTGATCGCAGATGCTCTGTCTTGTATCTCTTCAGCCCGCAGAACGTAGGATCTGACCCAACGTATCATCTTCTCGTGATCAGAGAACACAATATCGAGGCGAGAGGGTCGACCTCTGATAGAGAATAAATAATCCATCCAGGTAATTGAATTGTGAAGGTCGCCTTCAATGAAGGTCAACGCCAGAGCAAGATCATGCGGCTCTACGGGCTCTACTGGAGATGCCAACGTGGTCCGCGATGCGTGTTTGGGTGACTGTGAACCAGATGAGAAATCTGAAAATTTGTCGAAGAAGCTTACCTGTGCAGCAATGGCTTTCGATAGCATTCTCTGGTTTGCTGGTGTAAGGCCCGTGCGGAGGGTTGACGTAAGTTCCGCCACTCGTTGAAGAAGGGTCGGCTCCGTCACAGTCTCTAACCAGGTGACAATGAACCTCACGGTTCTTCCTTGTTTTGAGAGATTGTGCGCGGCACCGGGTCGTACTAGAAGATCAAGCCTGTCTCTTATTATCTCAAGCACGGCTTCTGGAGTGTCGAAATCGCGGTATGTGCCTACCAGGACGCGCTTAAAACTTTGATCGTCTACCCAATCAAATTCACTGTTATCAGGGAACTTTCAGAGTTTGCGTTGCAAACGCACCTGTCTCGATTAAGTAATCCACAAGACCCTCAAGGTTCCCGGTCGATATCCTCCCAGCCCTCTTGTTGCAAATTGAAGGGGTTGATGGTTTCGGTGGCGTTGCAATTCGCTGGCTAGACAGTTTCGAGCCTGAGGCCTTGGTTGACGAGGGCTCCAACTCCTCCAAAGAAAATGCTGTGGATAACGACAATTGCGGTAGTTGGTGATTATGTCGACCGATGTCATGTTGAGCGCCTGGACTCCATAGAGGAATGGGCGTTGATTCTGGGCGAAAGATAGTATCCAGAGCTTCGCTCAGGGAGTGTGCATCGGACGAAGATTCCGTTTTGAAATGCGATATAAAGTCCGTGTGCAGGGCGATTATATGTCTTTGAAGTGCATCGTAGTCACTCTCCTGTCTTGTTCTGTCGTGGGCATGTGCCATTAGAAAGCGTGTCTGGTGGAATTTGAACAATTTTCAATTTGTGAAACATCATGCCCGACGCACATGCATTGTCCGGAAGGCATCCTCTATTCTTTGGTTCTGCAAGTCGATCCATTCCCCCATCTCTCCCTGCCGTATCAGAGAGGGGAAGAAACTCAGCGGCCTCCGGCTTTTGAGCCTGTCGCGGATACCGCGTAAGATCCTAAGAAACTCGGTCAGACCTTATCCAAACGACATAAAACATCCCTACAGTTTCATTTCCGCCAAGAAGTCAGCGGTACTAGGGTCGTCGGAGTCCATGGATGCATCCTCCAAGCCGCTCAGTAAGGAGTCACATCGTCTGTGGAGGTCGTCGAGTTTTTGCTAGTGCATTCATGAGGGATGGGAAAATTAAGATGAGGCAAACGCTCAACCCTATTCCCGGGGACCTTCAGAATGAGACGCCCAATTTCCAGGCCTTTGGATGGTCAGATTCGCTACCACACAATAGATGCCACACACTCAGAGATGCCACTGACAAAGGATCGACGCCCGGCATTTCTGGATCGCTGTATCTCTCCGAGTTGACGGCAGAGTCAGTGGTTGTGGAGAAGGATGCAGCTGGGGTGTGCAGGAGGACGACAAAAGATGTCGTATTCAGCGTCCGGATCCTGTCGGTGTTCTCGCACTTTAGAGAGCCGCAGATCTTAGATGAGTGATTGTGCTGACAACAAGGAACCCTTAGTAGTGTGAAGCTTCAAGCAAAAGCGAGACCGCGTTTGGTACAGATTTCC
Source organism: Mycena capillaripes (assembly GCA_029204075.1). NCBI lineage: Eukaryota > Fungi > Basidiomycota > Agaricomycetes > Agaricales > Mycenaceae > Mycena > Mycena capillaripes. The sequence goes on along the minus strand of JARHKZ010000012.1, from coordinate 1,140,947 downwards.
AGAGCGGTTGTGGGGAGGACCCGTATTGCGTGGGTCAGGGTCAGTCCCCAACACAGGGTAATCATATGGAGGCTGTGGGAAGTGATGCTCGGCGAATGAACACACTGACAGATGAGCCGGAGGAGTGGTGAGATGCCAATCAATTAAACTTAAAGCGGAGATGCTGAGTTTGAGAGGGTCTCGGAAAGACAGAGGTTGGACGTAATTTCATAAATAGGGAGATAGGCCTGCACCTGAGATTCCCATTCAAGCGTTACGTCTGGGATTTGGAACGATGGAACGAAACAAATATAATTTAACCAAGTTTAATGATCTTCCCTTGGCTTCGAAGAAAGCTGTGGAATCAATGGGCTTTAATTAATTGAATTGTTAAGCTGTGCAGCTGTCAGATGATGCGCATCTGACAGCGACTATGCTGCGTGGGGACCCCGCACATGTCAGGACGGCTGTGGTGAATTTGCTGGGCTTGTAACAAGCCCAGAGAACAACTTGACACAAATATATACTTTGGGCCAAAGTTTATGTGAACCCCATTCGAGCTCCATTTGCGAATCTCTTTCTTCCGCTGGCGCGATTTTCTCGCGGAGCAACCGTCTCAAAGATTCTATCAGGATTCGTATCATGGATTTTACCCACTAACCGAGGTCCTCGCGGCCAGTTGAGCGCGCGAGCACGAAGACGGAAACCCCGTGGTACAAATGTCTAAGAATACGATTAGCGCCACGGTCCGATCTCGAGCGCAACAGCATCCTTTGACGCTCATCTAACTACTTTAGTCCCTACCCTGGTCGCTTACTTTGGCTTAGAACTCCCCTTCCCCGCCCGCACGATGTCCAGCGACAATTTCGATTCAACGGTCTGTACGCCAGAGCAAGTCAAAGACTCTGGGTCGTCCGGGTTCTATTGCTATACTCGCAGACAGAATATTGGTCTGGTGGTGTGCACAGCTACTTGATCATTCAACGCCTCTTTCATGAAAAATCCCAGGTCGTGTCGCTTGTAGGATTTCTCTCCCTGGCCGCCGTTATTACCATATTCTGTCTTATACTAGTGGGTGTACCTTAGCTTCCGCAGGTCCATGGTATCGCCTGACACTCTGCATCTACAGCGGAATATAATTCGGAATCGAAGGCTCTCAATAAGTCCGCGGCCACGGCTCATCAGCACCCCAATGGATTTGCTCATGGTATGTGGTTCAACCCGGTTTTACTTTGTGATCCAACCCTTGTCTATCGTTGGACAGCTATCGTTATTTGTGGCGGATTTCTTTCAGTCATTGGGAGTAGTATTGGACGTTAAATGGGTCAATGATGGGATTGTAGGAGTGGGAGGGCTTTGTACTGCCCAAGGTATGTGTCATTATTGTCGTTTCTCGTACGCCTAAATTTTTCCAGGTGTGCTCCAAAACATCGGGCAAGCCGGAGTCGCAATGACAACTTTCGTACGTGAGCGCAGCCTGGACCACTCTCTCAGGCGTCAACTTGTTTTCCAGATAATTACACTGCACACATTCGACATTCTGTGGCGGGGTGAGAGTATTTCCCTGGGACGGGCCTATATCCTCATCGGTAACGTCTGGGCCTTCCTAATTTTAACTATCACGATATCTGCCTCTGTACACCAAAATCCCTCGTTTTATGCCCCCACGCCGGTACGAGAATTTACACAGTACCAACGTCGCAGCTCGTTAATTCACAATCAGTACTGGTGCTGGATCAACAGCAGCTACCCGGAATACCGTATAGCCCTGGAAAACTTTTGGCTGTGGATCGGGTTCGCCGTGTCTGTGCTGTACATCCCCCTATTATTCTGGGACGCGGGGCTCGTCAAGCCAAGGAATCCGCAGTGGTGGACGTTCGAGCTGAATCCCAGCGATGCCCAGCCCAGCAGGCGGCGCTTCAAGCTCATCATGTATGTCCGTTCCCTCATCGTGGTCATGCTCCATCGCTCAGAGATGAGTACGAAGTTGCGCTTTGGCATATTGCCTACCTGTCATACCTACGGCGTTAGCTAGATGGTTTTTGGTTGTTCATGGCGACGTGAAACCATTTGCAACTGCAGAGGCGCAGTTTATCGTGAAGGGCATATTCAGTTTGAGCGGTGTTTGCGACGTCGTCGCTTTCAAATTCGCAAGATCTGGCCTCCTCCTCTTTCCCTCCCACGACAGTCCCGAAGAGACAGCCCCTAAAGCGGACGACGGGTCGGACGACATCAGCCTTGCCGATATGAATTCGGGAGGCAATGCGCAGAATGCCTCTGTCACACCTAAACCATGGTGGCGCCATCAGCGACGTATTCGTGCGAATTCACTGCTCCCTCATCGGCCGATACTGATGTGTTATCTAGTTTTCCTCTGCTTTTGGATCGTCGTCAATGTCTTGGATATTGTTTGGATCACTTACTGTGAGTTCATCTACGAGTGAAATGTCGGGCTGTTACTTATCCAGTCAGATATTCGCGCTGCTACGGATCCGAACCCGAGAACGCCAGTGAATCGGAGCCATGCGGGTTGGCAGGCGTATTATCTGATCAGTAAGACCGTTCCATAGAATTAAATGGCCGCACCCGTTTGACGATATTCGACAGTGTATGTCTTCGGGTTCTTCTGGGGCTGCGTCAACATTGTAGTGTGGATGGCGTACTTTCAGCCTTCCCAGAGCAGCTCGGCGATAACACGTTCCAAGGGAGCTCTTCATCACTTCTGGCGCTGCGTTCGCTTGCCGATCCTCTTCCCCATCGCCATACTGATGGGACTCGGCCCTTTCTTTGCGCCGTTTGTTGGGGTAAATCGTGCGCAACAGGTGCAAGGACTCTTTTTCGCTCCACGTTGTGCAGCTGAACTCCTTTTTTCCTTTCTATAGCATGCTTGGAAGCATCGCTGCGACGCGTTTGCAGTCGAGGTAATCCTCAGCGGACTTTCATACAACGCCCCGGACGACCAAGCACCTATTGCTACGTTTCACTTCAGACAACCCAACGGCACTCTGATTGAGGGATACACGTACAACCTGACCAACGATGGGGCCACGTCCATTTGGCAATTTGCACCGTCGGCTGCCCAATCACTCGTCGAAGTCACGTACGACATTTCCAATTTCACCCTTCAGGCTACGTGCCCCGGCAACACGAGTCAGTGCACGCAAGGATCCTTCCAAGAGAGCGGCTTCCTGTCCTTCTCGCTCACCGACTCGTTCAATTACGCTGTTACAAATCTCAGGGCAGTGGACAAAGACTGGGTGTACGGCCACTCCGACGATGCACCGAGTTTTCTGTTGAAGGAAGTACTGCCCGATGGGAGCCTCGGAAACGTTGTCGTACGCACCGCGGTGACCCAGCCCGGTCATTGCGCGAATTTGAAGCTCTGCGCAAGCGACGCCAGGGGTGAGACACTGGTGCCAATAGGGCTCACGCTAATGAAGCAGAACGAGTATTCGAGGGTATGCACGACGCCGAATAGTAATTAGATGGAATCTGTGCTACATGGATTCAGTCATTCAAAATACATGCAATTGAACAAATAATTACGTTCGCCGTTGCGTTGGCGCTGTTTTGGGCATGATCCTAACGAGAATCATTCTTGATGCCCCGCAGTGAGAGTCAGTCGAGAGAAACATCACGGCAAGTGAGCAAACGGCATTGCCTTGAAATAGGCGGCGGCAAGAAAATATACGTGCGGAATACTGCTAGAAAATGACGAGATTACTCAGACATTCGCACATGGAAAGCTTACAATTCAGAAGCCGTGCAAGACCACACGTATATGAAGCGCGAACTGGGTGGGCATCAGAGATTATGAAAGGATACAACGCTGACAATGTTAACCCAACACTGAAGTTCCGGATCTCACGAGTAGACCAGATATATATAGCAGAGGCTTCGGTTTCTGTACCATTCCGAAGACATGGTAGATATACGCCAAACTCCAGAGCTTTCGGTAAAATGATTGTCGGATATTTGCGGGAGCCATCAATCTCATTGGTCGGACAGGACGCAAACGTCCGAACAAATTGGGGGAGTCAGTTAAGGTATTCATTTCACGTCCGAATGTATACATGGTTTTCTCAGCGACGTTGTGGTACATTTGTGTGCGTGAACGCTCGAGGGACAGAGGCATTACGGCATGTAGACCAAGGACTACACCAGTGGGGGCATCAAACCTGCACATTCGCCCTGCAGGGAAGATCAGATCTAGAATCGGATGCGCAGGAAATGAAGAGACGCACCCGAACTGTCCGATGACGTTTCCAGCCGGGGAGTATTCACAAACGTAGTATTGGGCGGGCTAAACGAGGGTATTCGATCAAAATGTTTGGAAGAGGAGAGCAAGAATAAGTAGAGAAACGCACCCCGAAGCTCGCCGGAAAGATTCCATCACAGGTAGCGACTGTCACGCACGAGTCAAAAATGGCGCGCTGCTGAAGTGGAGAAGAATAATACAAACCAGCACATCCGACTTGAGTTGTCGCTTTCCAGACGACCTGGGTGAAGTGGGAGGGCTGGGGGTTGCTTGGATCATATTCAGCTGTTCGCATCGCTCGCTCAGATGAACGAATGAATGGTATGGGCTTGTGACGCACAGACTTCATCGGTCCAGGCCTTGATGGCGGCAGGGATCGTGAAATCACCTGTACCGGCGGCAAGGTTCTCTGGTGGGAGAATAAATTCAGAGATAACCAGTCAGAGTCCAGCTGCGAAACGCACCGCCAAAAGGACCGAGGGTTCCGCCGGAGTGCTGGAACACGCATCCGTTGGCCCACTGTTGAGCCTTGGCGGCGAGGTCGTCGCTCCATGTCAGGGCGGCGGCGCCGTGTTGTGCGCGGACCGTGTTGTGCCCGGTCAAGTATGCTTGCTCGTCAGCGGCTGAAGTTCGTTTGGCAACGTCGCTGTCCATAGGTACCGCGGCGGCTGAGACTGACAAGAGCAGCAGCACACTGTAGAACTCGAGCATGCGGGAGAAAGACGGGCGCATCTGGAGAGGTTAACGAACTCAGTGGTACGTTGCAAGCTCAACCGCCAGATTGATACCTGAAGCTTCAGTTAAGGACGTAGAGTGTTGTTGTGCAAGTGTGGGGAGGACTGATTGCAGACGGTAGGCTTTGGAGAGGCGCCTTTTAAGCATTCCACCATGTTTCCGCACCGCGGGATTCCACACAATGTTCCGCTACAATGCATTGTTTTGGAAGCTCCGTTAATGTCGAACCGCTTATTTAAAGGTGAAACTCCCGCGCGGGTTAGTTTATGACAAGATGTTGAGACACCGGAAGCGAAGCAGGCCAGAGCTATGGGACCGAGACTGGGCCGGCACATAGCTACGCGTCGGTTGTTTGGCGCCGTCGCGGAGAGGTTGTCGGAGGCAAAAGCGACAAAGATGGAGGAATGCTCATACCCAACCAATCCAGCAATTGACAATATAATATAGTGAAAGAATGCCAGACCTTTTGCTTGGCACCGCGATCACTCCGATTTCCGTCGGAAGCGCCGAGCGGAAATATCATTTCCGTTCCCTGCTCTGTAATCCCCATTAACTCGGTGCTGGATTGTGCTGTAAAGCAGTCCAGGCAAAGTCGGGAGATGGGTTCATCTGCCGAGCTACTGTAGTCGCAGTGCCATCACTCTCGATTTTGAGAGGGGTCGAAGGGAAATATTGTGGCACGCTGGGACTGAGACTATAGCGAGTCTTGTCTTCGAGTTCCCCGATTCCATAAGGACTTTCAGGGTCGACTTGATAAAGCCAAGAGACTGCTTGAATCACTGTAACCGGCAGTAGCACCATGCCGTGACTGCCGCGGCATTCATCTGGCGTAGTTACGTCGCTCGTTTGGAAACACAGACTGAAGGGAGATGAATGGCCAGTCAGCGAAGAATTAACATCGGAGGCAACCTCTGACAGGCCGCTCTTCCCGGAAGAAGATACGGAACTGTATTGATGGCTCGCTGAAGTCGCTATAAGTACAAACCTGCGAGGAAATGTTAGGACGAGGTATCAAGGGAAAGAAGATGGAGGGCAGGATGAGGAACGGCAGGAACTGGATGCGACGAGGAGCATTTTGATTGCCCTTGCGCGACGAGCGAGATAGATACCGCGCACAGCGCAACCTCTCCGAGTTACATTCAGCGCTGGGTAACGTGAACGAGCGGGGGAATCAGGGAGATATAGAAAATACAACGTACCAGAACGATTCCAGGGAGAAGATCCAGGCCATCTGTCTCTGTCCTCGAACACCTGGGCATGATGCCGAAGATAGACAGCAAGTGATCCACAGCGCGAGAACGAAAGGTGACAGAAACGAGGATCGAGAGCGCTGGGTGACACGCTGCAGAAGCGGGCAAAAAAGGCAATGAATGAGCCCCAGGCGAATCTCCTGAGGGGAACCGGGCTCAGAGCGGCTCAAGATGTCGTTGACGTCTTCATTGGCAGTCCTCTCTCTGGAGATGTTGTAGTCTTTACAGTAGTCTCAAGTCTTGAAGTGGCAGTCAGTCTCAGAGTGAGTCTCGATGCAGTTTTTGACCCTCTACGTTCGTCCAGTCCTGCCGTGAGAAATAGTGCCAGTACGAGAGGGTCGAAAAAGTTGAGCATGGACGTAGAGGACAAGAACCGTCGGCCGATGCGGGACTGATCATGATGACGACCTGTTGATGGCATCACGTTCCCTCTTTCATTCTGCCCTGGGCCTCCAACGAGGGTAAGGCGTCGGCCACGAGGAGATGGGGAAGCTGTTCAGTTATCTATGGCTAATATCTCATCCACAGCGGCTTCTCATGATTATCTCAGGATGGACGATGCTCGGCCGATGATAACCGAGCATTGTCGCACTATCTCTCTTTCGTCTTGCCTTCCTCAATGTTCTCGACCACATCCACCGCTCAGCAAACGCCTTGCCAGCTTCCTATCATCACACTGCTCAGCGGGCTCCCCAAGTCAGACTCTGTGCTGTCCGACTGTTTGGACGAGCGTCTGTCGATCTCTTTCAGACCTTTACCCCAATGACCGGGAAGAGACGACTGAAATCGAAAGAGGGAGATCATCAGATTTGGAAAGCCATGAATCGGCTGCTCCGTTGATTTGAAGAAGTTTCGAGGTGTTGCCGGGCGCAACAATTTGCAACGACCGCCGGTCATCAGCCGAGCAAGTGCGTTTAACACGGTCCCTACCCGCTCAAATCAATGGGGCCTGGTTTACATATGACACACACGAAGAGGTTATAAGTGATACGCTCCCGTCCGTGGGTCCGGGGATCGACTTCCCAAATCGAAATGAGGTTTTTGCTGAATACATCTCCTCCCTCTTCAACACCCGACCTTGCGCCCTCACTTTACTGTGGTCGCAGGTCCTTTCTACAGGTGACATCTATTCTTCTTCATCCGTAAAAGACTGCATATAGGGAATCACAACCGAAAGCCTTGCGAACCGCGAGATTACAGTAAAACTGTTCAGTTCATTATCATCCGCGTCTCACCCTTACCAGCAGGACTTATTTCATGCCCACTCTGCCGAAACAGACCGAATTTCGAGGTGAGTAAATTCGGTCGGATTGGTGCACGTATGAAAACGTGGATCATTGGACATTGCGAATGGAATGCTGGGCTGTTCTCTGGCTGGGTTGCGGTAATATGATCCTCTTGCAACTTCTTCCGTGGCCAATCTTGCGCACGTATCGAAATCATCCCAAGCAAGTCTCATGCTGAGTCCTTCATCCTACGGCATTGGGAGCAGTCGTCCAACGATTCAATCACTGGACGGGTGTTTGTGAGCAGAGCGAGCACGCTTGGGAGTCTGGCAGAGGAATTACCTCGCAGTGCGGGGTTCGACTCCCCGCGTGTAATTTTTTCTTTTTGGGTTCCACCACCTTCGCAAGCATACGCGACTGACTAAATCCGAGGCCCTGCATCGCAAGAACGGCTTTATTCCGTGTCAACTCCTTGGCATTTTCCATCCGAATACTCTTGGGAGGACAAGTGTTGTACAGTCCTTGGAACACCCGCCTCCACACCTCTCTAGTAAGTTTCTTATGTACACCCAAGCTGGGATCCACACACAATAGTCGGATGTGGTGTACAATACACAGAGAGCACTCCTTTGAAAGGAGAGTTCCGTGCGGCTCGGAGTACAGGGTTCGACTCCCGCATCCGGAAGGATTTCGGTTCTTTTGCCTCGCATCTCTTTGGTTTACTTCGTTGATGTACATTTAGGTCACCCCATCTGAAAGGAAATATTCAGTCGCGATGAACGAGTCCACTGGATAAATCCTTTCCGGCGAGTCTCATTCCATTTCAAGCGTTAGCTCGCAGGACAGGGTGTCAGAATGTCCGGTCTTCCGGGTTCTTTTTTCCTCCAATCTCCACTTGATAGATTCGGTCCTTTGTCCCTCGAATGGAGATGATGTTGGTCTCTTGACAGATCGGTGGCAATAGGACCCACAGTAATGTAGGCGCAAGCGGTAACCAGACAACGAATCTGGTCTCACAGAAACTTCTATTCGAGCGCTAAGGTTTATCCGACGCAAAGGCGTACTAGCCATCATCAATTGGAGTGCGTTTGATTGTTGTTTTCCGTCCGAATTCAGAAGCGTTTTCAGACTTTGGGAAAGCTGAACAGCCTACATTTTCTCACATAGTAGATTTCGATTTGAGATCCATCTTCCTAATGAAACCCGATCGGGCGACCTCAAATGGTTAGTTACTTGGACATCCCATCGGGCGCCGGACCACGATATGGCAAACTCACCCGCTCGATTTGATCCCATTGTTTTTTTTCGGCAAAACAACATATTCAGAGTTGAGGCTCAAGGTGAGCTTACACTGGAGGCCAAATTAGGCCTCGGGTCGAAATGGGTGGAACCCACTCTGCTGTTATATGAAGAGAAAGATTCAAGGTAGGGTCGCCTGTCCGATTTAATTGCTGGTGGGGACAGGTCGGATCAGTTCAATCACAGGGATCCCAAAGACGACAGACATACGCCGTTTTCTGTCTTCTGATTTCCAACACTGATCGCTTCCATATCTGGAGTATTTATTCAGAGCCACAAGACTATGCCAGCGAACGATGTCGCTGAAATTCCCGTTCACTGCCACGACTCGGCGGTACATTCAGGACCGCTACTACTTTCGGTGCTCTGTCTGCCTTCAGGCCGTCATCGCAGGTCAGTGCGCACACTTGTTTGCAAGGGCTGCCGAGGGCCAGAAAGAGGTCTGGAAATTGTTCTTGTTTTAAATCTCGCTGATACATGCCAGGTGGACGAGGCAGTAGCTCTGGGAATTCTGGATTCAGAGACCGCATACGATCGCAAAAATGCTCTCAACGGAACCTTGCGTCAGTCCTCTCTGTCTGCCGACCGTATACCTCTTACCCACAACGGCGATAGAATGTCCGACTTGTCACCTGGAGTACTTTACCAAAGGATTGCTGGTCTGGTCACCGCCCATGGAAGTTCTCCAGTGGATTGTGGATCAGATGTCCGGAAAGGGGGAAACCCAGGAGATGCGGGAGGTGAGATTTTCGCTGATTTGAAACGTATGAGTTCGCCTTGAACGTCGGATTTATGCAGATATTCAGTGCACTGGATTCGTATGAGAATTCGGCCGAGTTCGATTACCCTTCCGAGTCGCCCGACTTTCCTCAAGAACTTCGGCATCTCATCAACCACTACTCCTTAATTCCCATCTTCAAACCCAATTCGAGAAGTGAGCGATATGAGATTTACTGTGGTCTTCGACCGGTCTCAGTCCTCGTCGATGGCGAATTTCAACGAGATCCTCCCCCACTCGACGGGGAACCTACTTACCGAATCTTCGACTGCAATGATGCCCATATGCGGACAACGTTCGTATCGGGTACCGCCAGCATCTTAACATTTTATTCCTCGCGTGACCAGGACGATGTCTCACCCATCAATTATTGGCATTTCCCGGCCCCTTGCAATGCTATCCTCTATCTGTTCCTCCGGCAAGCCGAGGAAGTAGAAGACATCACAGAATTTACCCGGCCAGAAATATTACTCGCTCAGAAGATTTACAGAGATTTGAAGGAAGTCAATGAGCGTGTCGCCCGCCGTCCAAGATTAGCTTCGAAGCCAAAGGAAATCCTGACCGCGGGGAAATTGAATCAGTTAAAGGCACGAACTTCGCTCTCGCTTCAGTTGCAGAATTGCTGATTTCTCTCAAGCCCCATTCGCATTCGGCTAAATCTGTGTCGGCAGCAAGGTCACATTCACCAAAACCTGAGACAGATTATCATAAGTGTCGACCGACTGCGAAGGTCAGTTGAGTTGACCCTTCCGTTCCCAGAAGAGAAGCTTCCTAACGGTTACGCAATAGCATATCTGCAGCGAGCCACTCGCAGTCCCAGCAGAGTCCCCTTCACGAGGTGGTTCCTCCCCCATTCACCGTGCAAAGTCCGACCCAGTGGTTCGGACTCCAACGCCACGAAAGGGCGGGTGCGGAATTCATGACGACAAGGGCCATCGGAAGCATTACTGCTCAACATGTTATATAACCGTGCCACGCCCGACGCCGATCCCTCTGGATTATGGCGTCAAAGAGGATGCCAAGGTCTGTTGCAGCATTTTGATTTCCGCATTATTTCCTAACATATGCTAATTTTTACAGTCCGCTAAATGCATCAAGCCTGAGGTACTTGAACGTGAAAACATTTTTGACATGCTGATTTGGTTTATTTAGCCCGTTGAACTCCTTCGCCAATTGTTCGACTCGTCCTGGTGAATACCGTAGAGGATTGGGGATTCATGTTGTACTTATAACTAGTTCTTCGACGAAGATTTGTTTATGAAAAATGCTTCTTTTTTCTGGTTACGGCCATGAGTGGATGGAAAATGGAACATAAATGAAAGACGTCTTTAATAACGATGCACACCCTGCGGCAACACACCGAAGAATACAGTTAAATTGCGGAATTACCCGTACTCCCAGGACCCCGCTGCTAAATTCTTGAGCCGCAGAAAAATACCAGTTCCTCAACAGCGGATTACAGCTAATGTCGGAACCGAAGGCGCGATGAAAATTTCTTGTTTTGGGGCATTTTCAAAGAATTCTAGATATCTCACTCAGTTCTCCACCGATTCACATGAAGACTAGATGAATCAGTCGGGCTAATTTGCGCGGAATTAGTGACAGAGCGGGATTTACGAAAATATTATGCATTGGGTAATTTGGGTTTTTGAGCTGTTTTTCATGCTAAATGCCATTTAACAAGCCCAGAACATGTTGCAGGGGCCTAATATTTCGTGAGGAGCAATATTCATACCTAGTGAAGGATGTGATAGAGCCAGAATTATACATAACCTTATTAGAGTTCTTCTAGCTGCATTGGAGGCATTCAGCATTTTCTTGCATCTGAAGATCCTGTGAGAATCACATTTATCTGAGTATTTTAAGCGATTTTGGCTCTATCACATCCTTCCCTAGGTACATAAATTGTTCCCTGTAAAATATTGCACCCCTGGGACATGTTCTAGGTATGTAAAACAGTATTTTGTGTGAAAATGCCCCGAAAACACAGGTCACCTAATACATAATATTTTCGTAAATCCCGCGCTGTCACTAATCCCGCGCGAAGCCCGACAGATTCATCTAGTTTTCATGTGAATCAGTGGAGAACTGAGTGAGATATCCGGAATTCTTCGAAAATGTCCCAAAACAAGAAATTTTCATTCGCGCCTTCAGTTCCGACATTAGCTGTAAAAGAAACCGTGGAAATGGAGGAAAACGTGGCTTGATATGTACCATAACAGGTTTAACTACACCGCCAAAGTGCTCACACGCGGTCTCCAGCCAACACGACCATGTGACTGACGGGTAACGCGAAAGCTGGTGGTCGGCCGAAAACCAGCTGGAGGCCAGCTGCACGCTTCAGCTGGCCACAACGTGGTTCACCACTTTTCCGCTACATAACTTGATTGTGTGAGTTCCAGGTGCGTTATATTTTTGTACTGCCAACGAAGTCATTCAGAATGGAAGTAATAATATATGTATTTTTTTTGGAAGGGACCGAGAACTTTGAGTTCTTAGTTCTACGAATCAGATCTAGCGAGGTGCTGGCAATCTGGGTACTATTTCGACCGAATGTAGCTCACTGGCAGGGACGGACCCCCATTTTTGCGGGGTTTTGAAAACAGTTCGGTTACAAATTTTGTCTGCAGTGTTGCGCGCAAATCTTCAGAGCATTTCATCACAGTCCAAATGGACAACGAGAGACAACGTTTTGCAGAATTCTGACAAGTCTATTCAAGCTCCGCCATCAAGTCTCGTGACACATGTTGGTGCCACGTCGCACTCCTCTCTTCGACCACGTCCTCAAGGCCTCCGAACTCAGCCCGTCCTACTTCGAACACACCGGCCGTATCCTCATCGACGCGGATGTTGCCCCAGCGCCCTCAACATCATCTACGCCCTCCGCGCTGCCTCCCTTCCATCACCGCGCATCTCATTGCCGCCCCCGCGATCCGCAAATTCACTGCAAATGGTTCCGTCACGTCATCGCCGTGGACAAACACTGTCTCCTCAAGCTCGGGGGCAAGGCCACTCCGGCATAGTACTGGGGTACACGGACCTGAAGCTCGCGGCGATGTCGGCACATTTTTGAATCTTTTTGAATACGGCCTTCACCTCAATCCCTCTGGCTATCCCACCCCTCGCCCTAAAACCTGGTTCAAACATCTCGTCAACCCTTAAAGCTCTCGCCTACTCCAAACCCCCCGCAAGTCAGCTTCAAGATGTCAATTGGACTTCCTCAATTGGACTCCCTTGATCTCAACACCTCAAAACCTCTAATAAATGCTACCTTTCAAGTTTCGAGTATGCAAGATAGTGGACTTGGCGGCCAAGTTCTTTATTGCCGACGCGAAGATCGTGAGTCAAGTTTCTTGGATCCATGGACCATAGCACAACGCCTCCGGATCCACAACAGAAGAAGTTCATTGAAGACCCGAGCGCGAAGCTCTGGGATGCTGTCGACCGCGACCTCATCAAAAAAGTCAATAATTATCGTAGCAGGTAAACATTCATTCGTTTCCCCTGTTTCTCTTACTTATGGTTCACAGAACATTACGACACTCTTAAGAAGGACCGAGCAGCCTTGGGATTGACAACTACCCGATCGATGAGACTGTCGACGCATTGCAGCAAGAAGTTGACACCATCTTCAAGGCAACCAGCGCCAACGCCAACGCGGTGACCCCGGAGGATGACGCCAAGGGTGGGGAGGACGAGATGGTTGATACATAGCCTAGCTGTTCTGCCTGCAATATATTGATTTCATTCATATAATGCTGCTGTGTGGAATACATGTATCAGGTGAATACTTAGTTGACTGGCGGCCAGCGCGACGCTCAGCTGGCCGCCACACCAAGGTGGCTCCACTGTGGAGCTATTCGGTAATCCGCTGGCGGCCAGCTTTCAGTCAGATGGTGACCAGCCGATATCAACATGTATTCACCTGAGCACATCTACGTGGACTCTACGTGTCTGCCGTTTGGCGGTGTACGTCAGACTATCCACAAGACACGATTAAATTTCTCCTCTTGGGAGCGACCACTGAATATATTAGTGAGACTGCGGCGTTTGTTAGTCACTCTTGGCAGACTTCCCCCTTGCATCCTCGCTCTGAAGGCGTTTGGGCGGTTCGGAAGTCCGGAGGACCTGCCGTAATTCGAACCTGCCACGCGGCACATAAGCCTTTGTCTCCTCACTCTGACTTTCTTAATGTCTTTATTCGAAAACACACTCTCCTCTGAAAGCCAGGATATCTCGGCGATCCTGTCACTTTTCGGCACGGAGCGATGTGAATTGAACTGCACGTTGGCTGGGGTGGATACCTCATTACCCCCGTTTCGAGCTTTGAGAGCCTCGGTGCGGCCAAGCCGGCGTTTACTTTTATGCTCCTTGGTCTCGATTCTGGGGCGCGGACACCCAAATACGTGGAATTTGAACCCAAAGGAGACGTCGTGGCTGCCGCGATGCTGGAGAACGGATCTGACCGGTAGAAATGCTGTAACAGTACTTGAGAGAATCACAGCTAAAAGTCAGAAAGAGGTATGCAGCTTCTTGAAATTTGGAGGATCTGTTCTGCTGCTTATTAACACCATCCCGGTTCATACCGAACGAGGAGTAAAAAGTAGATACTCTGCCACCATGTGCAGAAATCTGGTCGATTCACAACGAATATCTCATCCACAACGGCCCTCATGATTATTTCAGGTGATTTCTACATCAGACAGAACCAATTTCAATCATCGGCATGGCGAACAACGAAGCCTCAGTGCCACCGTCACCTCACTGCATTCGAGGATAAGATCTGTGACGTTTGGAAGACCGCTGAGGGATGCGAGTTGATCGCCCACCGCAACAGAGTCAGCCGTCTTAGAGTGCAGGAGGAGCGGTGAAGAACCTGGTGAAGTGCGAATATTTCAGCCCTTAGGTAGTGGGTTATTTGGTCCCCCGATCAAGTGATGAACGATGAAGATGTGAACTGTCTGGTGGTCAGGATCACTTCACGGAGTTTCGGCGCGATTGAGAACACATTCGACACCGTTTTGCTTTCGATCGGTGAGCAACTGTAATTTTTCCAGTTAATCATGCCTCAGTAGCCTTAGAACTAGTTGTTTACGGAAATATTGGAGACTACCTCAATGCGGCGGGGATTGATTAGTGTTAATGTTGTTAAATTGCTAATTACAAACCATTGGGCAATGGGGTGGAGGTATTTAACCGGAAACAAGGACGAGGGTGAATCAACCCCATAAAGATAAGTTTGACTTGACGCTTGTGAGTTGTATGAAGTATGTATCATGGCGCGGTGAAGGAAAGGAGAAAGCAACAAATCGGAACAGATAAAATACCTCAGGCTCTTGCTGCCTCACCGCCACATTCGTGCTTCGAGACGTCTTTTACTGACCCGTTGCAAGCTCAGGTAACCGCAGCACAATTGTTCTGGTCTGGACCATTCAAGTCCGCACTTTGTCGCATCCAAAAGAGTGTTTGATTCATCGGACATGCCCCGTCAAAAGAAAAATAGACTACAAATCGAGACCAAAAAGGCCTCAGAACTCTCCCTTGCCCTTGTCCCAAGAATTCATTGTTGAGTCCTGTTCGTCGTGGACTTTGATCTGGAAGACACGCCCGAAGGGTGAGCATACGAAAGCGAAATCAGCTGGGAAGGGGCGCACCACGTCTCCAGGAACGTCGCTCGGATCGGTGAACGTGTGAGTTGCGGTGTTGACCTGCACTCGCACGTTGTTTGTTTGAGTGCGGTTACCGAGCTCGATATGCGTTCCGTCCTTCTGCCAAATGCGAGAGACGTCGTCGGTATGGTGTCACATACTCAAAGAGAACAGAGAATTCGTTGAACGCACCTTGTTGGGACCCAGAGACCAAGCGCGGGCGCGCGTGTCGCTGAGTTCCTGCCCCGACGAGTTGATGATTCCGCTCATCGTCGCCTTGCGCCTGTGGCCGGGTGTCAGCTCCGGAACTAAGGAAGAGAGAGCGGCAAATGCACGCACGAGTTGACCTGTACGGCGCCTGTGATGAGCTTCCCGTAGCTAATGCGCAAAGAAACCTCGCGGACTCACGGTGTACATCATGGAAATGGACGCCAGATACGAGAGAACGATGTTGAAGGCGACGAAGGTGTCGTTACTGGTGACCGCCTGGTAGAATGCGAGGTTCAAGACGGCACATATGGTGGGCGGCACGGCACACATCCATGTGAGACGGATAAGTCGGTTGACGAGAGAGTCAGATCCGTTGAACCCGGTTTTCGAGTTCGCGAGCGCGAAGAACACTGTCGAACATGAGAACTCGGGGGGATAAATCGAAGCGTAGGCCAACTTACTTGCGATTGTGATGGACGTATCACAGGAAAGCATTCCGACCAGCATGGTTGTCATTGCCGCGCCAAATCTATATGGAACGTCAGTGAAATGCGCGTTGCGCTCAGATCGAAAAGACAGACCGAATGATGTGGGTCCCATCCGTCTATCGCGGGGGGTTAGCTTGTTACTCCGATGTAAATGATGCAACTCACGGGTGCGTATATCATGAAAGTCTGGAACAATAGTTAGCATAGCCGGCGGGAATGCATAGAAACTCACGAAAGCAATTCCACCACCCAGGCCCATGAAAGCGCAGATGGTCAGCCACACAAGAAGATAGTAATTCTTCTTGGTTAACCGGAACACTCGTAGGATGAAATAGCTGGGCGAGGCGTGAGTGTGGTTGATGCAGGGAGATTTGAGACGTACCCGTGTACCGCGAAAGCGATGATTTCTGACTGTAATAGGATGAACAAAAATACCTTCAGTGCGTCAAGATAATCACCATTAATACTTGGGTACGTTGTTCCCAGTATCCTAGAATTTCGGCGTTGATGATGAGTGCAAAGCAGATCGCATACATGTAGATATCATACCATGAGTAATGCCATTCCAATCGCCAAACTTGTCAACCGAACGCGTCCAGAGTGTGGCACCGCACATGATGCTCTTGAAACTATTGAAACGAGAGTCAGACCACGCTAATATAAAAGAACAAACGAATTAAGAAGAATCCTAACGTACACATTGAGGACCCCAACTGCACCAACGAAGACACGGGTGAGGGTATTATCCTTCTTGTAGGTGTTGAAATACAATGTCATTTGTGCGAATAGTATGCCTTGAAGTCTGTGCCGGGGCGATTAGCGACAGCACAGGGGGGGCGAAGGGAGCCTTACAACCACGCAAACATTGCTCCTATCTAGCATACACCGTTACCCCGTAAGTTTACGCAGACGTGGGATAATGGAGGGTCATACATTCCATGGACCCAATCGGCCGTGGGCATCCAAGCAAAAACCTTTCGCAACCGGGGTGAGGGAGGGATCGCTGCAGTTCATATGTCCAAGAGAGGTGAGCACCAGACTAGGGCGGGAATCTCGTATATAAGATCGGCATATCGACAGGGGCCAACCCACAGAGGGGAGGCACTGAGGGGGACTTGTACCTGAATCGTCTCCCCTAGAGGCCTAAAGTTCTTCCTCTTTGGATACCTTGGTCAATAGGCATTAGTACACCAGCGTCTGAGCGGGCTTCAATTGATCAGGAACGACAGGTATGTAAACATAATTACCTCCTCCTCCTCCTCCTAAATTGACCCTGTCGATCTCATATACAAGATTACAGCAGTGTGGTGCTCCATTGCATAGTAATGAATTCATCGTCTTTGCCAAAGCGGTCCTAGATCGAGTGTGCGGCGATGCCGGTATCGCCTCGCTTGTCTCGTGAAATGCTTTTATGCTAGCACAATTCGAACAGATGGGAGGCCTGACATACGGTTGCCTGAGCGCGTAAGCCGATCATGTCGCGTACCAATAGAATCCCCCGCGCAGAGAAGGTCTGACGCTATACCGTGCGTGACGTCACTTTAGTGGGATATAGGAGGTCTGCAAGCGAGTTCGATAATTTGACACATTCAATCCGGTGAGCAGATCAAAAAGATGAACCATTCAACCAGATCCAAACATAGTATTAATTGAGCAGACAAGACTGTCGCTCCAAGGGCCGGTTTTGATTTGCTACGCGACGCGTCTGGATCACGTGCGGGGAGACTTCGCCGTCGACCTTATCAACTTCGAGTTTCATCAATCCCCAGCTAGCTATCGTGTTTTACGCCCACACAGGTACAGAACAAGGTCTGGATCATGTACGCCGGCTGTCAAATGAGAATCGCTTCATGGAATCTGACATTCTCAGTGTGCACGACGGATGGGGAGAATGAGCATAGTCAACGCCGCCTCGCTGCTCACGGGACGGCATTCGGGCTCTCTGAGGGTCTTATGCGCGACTCAGGAGTCGGGTACGTACACGTGTGCCTTTCCTTGGGCGAATCGATTTGCATGGCTCCTTCCATAGCTACTTGAATATCGGCGCTGGACGAATTATGCGCAGACATAGTGCGCATCGACGTCGCGATCAAAATGCGCGCATTCCACAAGAATGAGGCTATTCTCGAGAGCCTCAGGCGCGCTAAAGACGGGAATGGCCGCTTGCACCTTCTAGCCCTGGTGCGTTCGTCACTTTATTAGATACTCAGGCTTGAATTGTATGCTGGCGATATAAATCTCGGACGGCAGCGTCCACTCGCACGTTACGCACTTGTACACGTTGGTCGAGGCGGTGAAAGAGCAAGGCATTCCATAAACCCACCCTCACTTCTTCCGCCAAGGTCTCAATACAGCACCACGCTCTGCCGCCGGCTGCTCACAACCACCGGTGGCGGATACTACGCGATGGACCACGAAAAACGCTGAGAGCGCATCGAGATCGCGGTGATGGCCTCGTCGGCGGGTAGGGACGGAGCTGAGCGAGGGCAAGAGCGTCGTTGACGAGATCACGGCCAACTACGAGAAGGGACGAATTCTTCAAACCGGTCATCGTCTGATCGTATTTTCGAAGGGTCTGTAGTCCTGTCTATCCACTCGAGTTGTATTTCTGCATGCTGACTGTCCCGCAGACGGTAATACCCTCTTCCTTTTTAATCACCGCTCCGACCGTATGCGTGAAATCGTCAGCACCCTGGGCCTTCCCAATCCGCCGAGGGAGGCCACTATCCCAAAAGATCTCGTGAGTTTCTGTGCTTTTCTTCCCCTCGTGGCTTGGTGCAGAGCTCACGCCCATCATAAGGCATCACGACCATGGCGCGCTACAACACGAACTTTCCCTTCCCGATTGCCTTTCCGCCTCAGGGGATAACCAATGTGCTTGCGGAGTGGCTCCCCACACAGGGAGTCAAACAGGCGCATATCGTTGGTAGGGACCTTTTCCTTTTCTTCATTCTCTTTCCGTTGCACCATCTAGGTCAACGTTACCAATCTTCACTCCCGTACCATTCCTCTGCCCCATTAGTTTCCTCTTCTATCTTCGTCCATATATCTCATATCCCCCTACCTCCCTTCTCTACCCTTTCACTTGTTGTCAGCCGGATAATCATCGTATCCACAGAGACCCAGAAATACGCGCACGTTACATTTTCTTCAACGGGGGCGTCGAGAAACAGTTTGCGCTCCAAGATCGCTTCATGATTCCCTCTTCCAAGGTATGCTCCTCTCTCGAAGTCTCCCGACTTCCTCATTGCCGCAGACTGACTTATTCCTTGCCTGCGGGTCGCGACCTATGATCTCAAACCACAGATGAGCGTTCAAGCTTACAATCACCAAACTGGCTCCCCAAATCAGACTCTGTACTGCCCGACTGTTTGGAACTTGTACTTCATCCGTGACTCACACACGCCCCCTGGATTTAGGAGAACCGTCCAGACTGGTGCAGGTATGAAATCGCAGATCATCGGACGTGGGGAATAGAGCACCGTCATCTCCTCGCAATTTCTTCCTTGATAGTCCTGCGCCGCGCATCGAAATCATCCCAAGCAAGTCTAAAAACCAAATTAATATCTAAGGATTCTGAGTTAGATGTTTCGAATACACAGACCTATTACCAAGTCGGTCGCAAAGACGGGTTGATCGCTAGAGAGATGGCCACTCATTGCAGCCGTTTGCTTATGTTCGTGAGCACGCAACTTCAGACAGGCTTAATTTTATACAGAGTAGGAAGTACAGAGACCATTTTAGTGGCCATGGATGAACCGTTAGCAATATGTGATCATGATGAGAGCCGGAGAGGGAATACACACAGAGTTAAGCGACTGCCGATGCCCGGATGGCTAACATCCTCCCCTCCTCCCGGATTGCCAAAACCTCGGGAAGCAGCTCCACCACCTCCTTCCACCGTCCATGGTTTCGAATTGCGTCCCTATGCTCATCAAGTTCGTCCTCGTCCTCGTTGTCCTCGTGCTCCCGCACCGTGGAGATCGAGCGCACATTGGGGAACAAATACGAGAGGAACCGCGCCACAGCAATGGGGCTGGCTATTGGCGAGTGCTCGACGTGGAGACTCTCGAGGCTGTGATGGGGGAGAATACCCGGCTGAGAATTGGTCACTGGAGGAGGAACGGTGGTGCAGTCGAGTGCGAGGTGCAAGTTACAGAGGCGCGGGCAGTGCTGCGCAAAGGAGGGCAGGCAGGCGAGCGTGGTGCACGGTTGGTATGTGTGGGTTCGTGCGCTGAGCCGCAGCGTCACGATCCGCGGCCAGGCGCGCGCTAAATCCGAGACATCGGCGTTGTCGACGGTGAATCCAAGAGGAGACATAATGACGAGTACTGCGAGGTTGTGGAAACGGCAGAGGAGCTGGAGTGAGCGTCGAGGAATCTGGTAGGTGGTGAGGTTGAGCTCTTCCCACGGCTCATATTCATTTTCTATGGAGAGGAATGTGAGAGTAGCGGAGGAGAAGCCTGTTGCAATGGCGGCGAATAGGACGTGTGTCTCGTGTGCTGTGGGGAAATCTTGGAGATTGAGGTCGAATGTTTTCAGTGGAATGGCACTGCAGATCCCCAGAAATTGAGTTGTCTCCCTAATCTCGGGATATGCAAGGGAAAAGGTACGAAGGGAGGGGAATGATTGGGTTTCCATGGGCATCAGTATTAACTCTCGAGGGAATTTATTCAACGTCAACGATTCGAGAGTTGTTAGCTGAGAGAGATGTAGTAAGGCATCCCCGTCCAAGGAATGAGCAGATATCTTCTCGATGTACTGCAATCCGCTGACGAATTCCGAAATAGAGTGCGACTCGTAGTGCCCTGCGATGGAGATCTCGGTTAATTTGGGACATTTTGAGCCAAGAATCGACAGAAACGACAAGGATGAGTCGTCGGAGGACAGGGTGAAATATATAGAGGTGAGTGTGGGACGGAGGAAAAGATGGATATAATAGAAATCAGTGTACGAGTGGTGCCACCTAAGATCGTGGAGGCATGAAAATGATGTTTCCGGGAAAGACACACTTAGCGCCGGGAAGATGCCGGACAAGGACCAGTCGATCGAACCGGATATAAGACGTTTAACGCGCGGGGTGTAGAACCGGACCCTGTCCCAATCGGAAGCACGAATAGGACGAAGCAGTCGCTAGATGGTTTCATTTAGCGCTTTTGTTGGATCATCATGGAATATTTTTCAGCTTACCAGTTTTCTAGTTCTGCCAGTGTAGACGCTATTATCGACATCTACCGCCCAGAGATCTGAGGGCATACATCTCGTGAGGAGAGTTCCTAATGATGCTGAAGACCATAAGTGGTCAAGCGCTGGACCCTGCAAGGACCTGCACGTTCTCGCCATCATCCCGAGGTTGCGGGGCGTGTCCAACCGGGCATTTTCTGATAGGCGTGGATCGAGGTGAAAGCATATCATATCCACGATCTCTGGGATAGTCAGACAATGGTGCATGTTCGAGACAGGACTGGGGAAAAACCAAGGATAAGCTGAGAGGTCGACTCGGCGCAGCGAAGTGGCGGACTCAAGAATTGCGTGGGTGTGAAGAGGAGCTTTCGGTGAGCCAATCGCGGATGACTGTTGAGGCTGGGAAGGAGTGTGCACGATGGCGAGGACGAGCTGGGGCGTAAGTCGACTCCGCGCGTCGACGCAACGAAGGGTCAGCTCCGAGCAGGAGAGGAAGACTCTGAGTGTGTGAAAGAGCGCTTGGGGAAGCTAGAACGAAGAGTGGAAGGTGCAGACCAACTCTTCCACAGACTAGGCAAGAAAGGTCGCGCGGCGGGTGCGTAAGAGAAAGGCGCAGAGACCGGATTCGAGAGGCGGACCTTAGGCGGCGGTTGTGAGGAAAGAGTGATGATCACGGGATCACCTTCGCATCACGCTTCTCCCTTGCTTTTAAGTACTTTTTTCCTGCCATCTGATAGACAGGCGCTTTATCATTACCAGCTCGTGCCTTGCTCGACAAACATTGGAAAACCTTCAGCCGTTGGTGCATCGCGCCAAGGTGTTAACGCACACGTAAATTAACATCCCATAGCTAGATTCCTTCTAAGGAATGAAGAGAAATGCATAAATCTGGCGTCACGATCGGCGAGGCGGAAAATCTTCGAAGTCGCGTCAAGCTTTGTCCTTGTTGTGGTTTCCGAATGATGCATTCGCGTCTGGACACGTGATGAGTAGCGTTTTGTGTTCGTCCCACCGGATCACTCGGCATCGTGGTAGAGAGTCTTCGAGATTTGCGCGGCGCTCTTGTCGATACCATCGATGTCGTCCATCCACCTCAAACACGCCAAGCTCTGGCAGACAAACGAATTCAACGCGGAATGGATCCACAACGGGGTGGAGTATTGTCGCAGGGACCCGGATGGGAAGCAGGATTTCGAAGAAACGTGAGTTCATGTGGGTCGGTTTGAGGGTGGAATACGATGGCACACATTTTCAGACTTATCGCCGAGTTTGGACCTGGAGAGGCCCGGAGAAAACTACTACTTTATGCGGAACAACCCCGGCGCCGAGTATTTGGGTCCCCGCAGACGGTGTCTGGTGGGCGCAGGCCGCAGTGAGTCCCATTTCTGTTCTCCTCGGGCTCACGAGCTGAGTCCGTAGTTTGATTTAGGCATCTAGCTGTGCTTCTTGTGCTGTATGTTCCAACTGATGTAGAGAATTAGGGGTGCCAAAGGAAGCTTTAATCGCATACACAGAACACGTGAATGTCCACGAGCTGGTCGTCCCGCCACAAACGAAAGCGCCCATCAAGCGCATGCGAGGGGAGGGATCCATATCGTGGCTTGCCCGAAGACATGGTTAGTGGCAGTCTTTGAGCCTAGCCGCGTTTTTCTGAATGTCGTCTGCGGTTATCGTTAGAGGCCCATTTAGCCGGTCACAAAGCTCCTGAGATGGACTGGGCCACCTCCCGAGCACTGGCGATATCCGAGTCTGTGAGTTATTTCCGTTAAAAACACTATGCTAGTGCGAATTTGGGGTTAGGACAGGGTGCGGGATACTTGGGAGGTTTGGCACACCAGCCCAGAGCGTTTCTTTGACGAGATCCATCAGCGGGGGAAAACGACAATTTTATCAATTCTTACATCTCATCCAAATCTTCTAACCCAGTCTGAAATTCGTCCAGGATTTGCACAGGACAATATGTCGCAGAAAATAGTCTCTGGATCGCCATAGCATCGATCCTGGCATCCTGCAAGATCGCAATGCCGTAGATGAGAACGGGAATATTATCGTACCAGACCCCACGCTTACCGATGGAATTTCTAGGTCAGTGTCATGGTTTGGTGGCATGGTGAGTACGAGCCAGACTGACTTGATTTGAAGTCACCCAAAGGACACACGATGCATCATCTCCGCTCGATCTCCCGGCGCCAAAGCACTCATTTTGGAGGCGTAGGTTTGATTTTTCTTTCTTCCTCGATGACCAGTTTCCGAAATAGTTGTACGTACTGACTTGTCTCAGCTGTGTTCGAATTTCACGTTGTGTTGGAACTGAAGCATAAGCCATTTCTTCAAAATTATTCAACCATTTGTATTAGATTTAGCTATTGCGCGATTGCTGCGAAATCGCCATTGTTGAAGGTGTAGTGGGTGCCGGTGTCCAATACAGCGTATGCGCGTACGATCGTAAAATCGTCGGATATTGAAGCCGCCTGGACCTCGGACGTGTGTGCTGTGACGTGGCCGCGCATATGCCAATTTAGATTAGGCACAGTATCTGGATTCTGACTCGCGCCTAAGAGCTCCAGGTATCACGAAAGTACATCAAGAGGTCGTGAATGGCTCCGTTTCGAGTGCCGCACGCAAGCCTGAGACACGGCGATGAACGGTCGATGTCGACCCAGTCCACCGATTTGTCCTTTCTTCCAAATCGCCAAGTCAAGGACGATGTGCAGTTCCAGAGTTGAGGCAAGGAGCGCGCAGAGGACAGCATGACGAGGAGGGACACAGCCATCGACCGGGTCGGTACAAAACAGGAGGGAGAGTTGCTTTAGTAGGCGACTTTGCCTTTGCCCTCGATTCGAAGACCAGTCAGAACCTCGGATCAATTCGAACAACTCGAGAGCCATAAAAAAGGGTTTTTCGTTAACAGGTACGAATGCTAACAAAAGGACCTACAGACTAAGGTGAGTGGGTCTAAGAATATGTAGGAAAGTCGATGCAGCTGCGAGTCTGAATACGAACGAGTCTACCCGAGGCGCAGACACGGTGTACCCATCGCCGCCCAATCCACATCCCACCTTCGCGACCGCCCGCTCCCGCTTCGCTATTCCGTGTCCGCATCCTCCTTCAGTATCTTACTTGCACTGGTTGCTGGATAGGAATAGGAATCGAGGCTAGAGAGCGCCATTACAGCATCGTATTGGATGTGAACGACAGCGCGGGAAGGACCGGTGTACGCGAGAAGCAAGGACGGGGAGGGGGGGCGGAGAATGAGAAACGAGGGAGGGTGGAGGGACTAGGAAGGACGGAGGTTGAGGTTGAGGGTCGGGGAAGACGAGGGAGAGGGAGAGGAAGAGGAAGAGGAAGAGGAAGAGGAAGAGGAAGAGGAAGAGGAAGAGGAAGAGGAAGAGGAAGAGGAAGAGGAAGAGGAAGAGGAAGAGGAAGAGGAAGAGGAAGAGGAAGAGGAAGAGGAAGAGGAAGAGGAAGAGGAAGAGGAAGAGGAAGAGGAAGAGGAAGAGGAAGAGGAAGAGGAAGAGGAAGAGGAAGAGGAAGAGGAAGAGGAAGAGGAAGAGGAAGAGGAAGAGGAAGAGGAAGAGGAAGAGGAAGAGGAAGAGGAAGAGGAAGAGGAAGAGGAAGAGGAAGAGGAAGAGGAAGAGGAAGAGGAAGAGGAAGAGGAAGAGGAAGAGGAAGAGGAAGAGGAAGAGGAAGAGGAAGAGGAAGAGGAAGAGGAAGAGGAAGAGGAAGAGGAAGAGGAAGAGGAAGAGGAAGAGGAAGAGGAAGAGGAAGAGGAAGAGGAAGAGGAAGAGGAAGAGGAAGAGGAAGAGGAAGAGGAAGAGGAAGAGGAAGAGGAAGAGGAAGAGGAAGAGGAAGAGGAAGAGGAAGAGGAAGAGGAAGAGGAAGAGGAAGAGGAAGAGGAAGAGGAGAGGAAGAGGAAGAGGAAGAGGTGAGATAGTCGAGGGAGACGATGAGAGGAAGAGGTGAAAGAGTCGAGGGAGACGAGGGAGACAGGGAGGGACAGAGAGGCTCGAGAGGAAGAGTGAAGATTGAGGGACTTGAAAGAGAAAGGGCGATCGCGGAGGGGTAGCGGAGAAACGTGCTGAAGGAGAAGGAGAGCAGAGAAGGGAGGGGGAAGCAAACAATGTAGTATACGAGGCCGGAGACTGTATCCGGGAGCGGAAGCCGCAGCATTGAGGTCGAGAGAATCCTGGTGCAAATAAAAGGTGAATAGCGAGCAAGCTTGTCTTGCCGTCCCACTCCGCAACAAGCGAAGCTGGGGTTGTCCTACAGAAAACCAAGCAGGACCTAGGGCGTCGACGGAGGCGTTGTTTGAGCTGAGGGCGAGTAGAGTAGCTAACGACAAAGAGGAAGAGTGGGTTAGTGGACGATGGAGACGGATGAAATGGGAGCAAATGCGGAGGAAGAGTGAAAACGAAACGAGGAAGAGGAAAAGCAAGAAAGGGAAAAGACGAGGACACCGTGCTCGTCAAGGTCGTAGAGCATGCACTCCCTCCCGCATGCACCACATCGCCAGATCGCTCACGATCGCAGTATGCACTCGACATCCTACATTCGCCTCCGTGCTCCCACCAACGTCTGTCCTCACCAGCGTGCTCGTCCTTGGGATTCACACTCGGGGGAAAGCAAGGAAGACACCGGGCTGGTGCTTCCCTTCGCCATCGTCGTCGCCGCGCCGACTTCCACCCGTCCTGCACGCCGTAGAACTCCCGTGTGCCGTGCTCCACTGGCTACACCGCTGATGGCGAGGCGCACGTCCATGTCCGTGTATCCAGATTTGTACTCAGCGAGTAAGGAAAGAGAAAGCAGAGCCCCTGAAGACTCGACGGACATCGCGAGCGCAGCGTTGTATCCCCAAAGGCAGTAAGACGCCAGATGGCTCCTCGGACGCTTGCTCGCCATTCAACGACATCTCTGCGCCCGCCATCACCAGCGTCCCTGCGCGTCGGGCGTCGTCCCTTGCGCGACACGTCTCTCCACATCACGGGACGAGGCGCTCGCTAAGTCTCGGTGTACCAGCGTCTCCACCGTGTCAATCTCACACAACGTATCCGGCGCCACCAGCCCCGCCACAGCGAGCGATGGAGCATCCCAGCGCGCACAGCGTCACACGCTGCTCCGCATCGCAGAATCGGCGCCGAGCAAGATCAAGAGCGCCCGTCATCGTCAGACAGATAAAAGACGAGAAAATAACCTCTATTTTTCCCATTCAGCTGTGCGTGCAGTCTTTAAGGTTCTTCTTATCGTTTATGCCGTTTGGGGACGAAAAGCGTTAAGAGGAAGAGCCTGTGTGTCTGTATTTGGCAGAAGCTTAGACACCGATTGCCGAGCATAGCCACATGGCTTTCTCTCAGCGTCCATGTCAACAACAAGGCTGTTATTTTGTGCGTCGATGAACCTCGGCCAGCTTCGTATTCCCGCTTAACTGAAGGCGCCGCTGGTTAAATGAATCGACGAGAGCATTCTCTCTCGTTCGTCGCTGGCAGGCTGAGGCTGCAGCGCACTGAGGCTCACTCTGCTTCTGCGCACTCTGAATTGACTCTTAAATATTCTTGGCCGAGTTTCTGGGCTTTGGATTGATTTTAATTTCTCAAACGGTGCTATATAATAATCGGACGTGGTGTACGGAACATCGAAAGCAGCATTTATCTAACTTCTGGTCACAATCCAGACTCGCAGTACGGGGTTCGACTCCCCGGGTCTGATTTGTCCTTGTATGCCCACTTTTTGCCCTCCGTAGCCTTTTTTCAGCGCATCGAACCCTCCCAAGCATCCACATCTACGCGCTTGTTCTCGCAGGTTTCTTCCGCCTTCAAATATCTGTTTGCTCAACGACGTCATTCATGCAACACCAGTACAAGAGCCTGCAACTAGGCCGTGGCATAAGGAGAAAATGTCTGCGTCCAGATTGCTTCAAGTGAGTTTCTTCCTTCAACCTGTTCCGAAACTGAACAGCTTCACTCGTATGCAGGGTTGCTCAGAGAAGAGAGATCAATCGGACTCTTTTCTGGCCTCGCGAAGGAGACCAATCAACCGCAGTTCCTCTCATGTGAATTCCCTGTTTTAATACTAAGTGGCCTCACGCGAACACGGATAGGGCGGTGTGGTGTACGAAACACCGCCAGTTCGCGTAATTCTTCAGACCTCGCCCGGCCGATCTTGTGCTTTCCTCATTCTGTTGGCGTTCAGTACCCAACATTTGGTTATGACTCCCCGCATCCAAATGCGGCATTCATTGGGTCCAGTGTTTTTACCATTTTTCAGCTCGATCCACTTTGTACTTTCCGTTCGGAGACAGTAATCGCCGCTCCGGGTTCAGTTCGAGGACAAGCTGTGGACTGGACAGCCCAAAGCCCGCCCATCCCGGTGTCAATGCGTGAGAACGAGGATTGGCATGTACGTCTCTCGCCTATGGATACTTCGTGCGAGGATCACAGGTACCAAGTCCGCGGAACGGACTTCACTATCCGATCAACTGACGACGGACGGGGATACCTCTCGCCGTCCAATCTTGCATTCGGCTCTCCTCGACCGGACGACCGGAGGATGCGAAAGAGGTCGAAAGCGCTTATTTCCAGGTGCCCGTCGGTTCATCTTTGTCGCTAGGTAGTCGACGTCTATTTTTAAGTAGAGGCTGAACAGATAATTATAGCCTCACATTGAATAACCAAAGAGGGAACACATTCAAAAAAGGTGATAATGGAGCGCGTAATTATAGATAAACTCTACGATGGATAACCTGAACGAATGGACAAGTCAGACGTTCGCACATGTGGTTCAACATCCAGTGTCTTACTCTGAACGACAGTGACCAAGTCAAGGCGTCAGCAGCAGGACGGCCATTTGGAGCGGCATACCAAATGAATTCCGAATGGTGGCAGGATCGCCGGTGCTTCATATAGCCGTTTCGCCGGTGTTGAACCATTTAAACCAGTGGGGAGATTAACTTATGGATCACAAACAGCAACGAAACGGGGTAAACCTCTTTATTCACTCTTACCTCACTCGCGCGCGGGTCTCATTTGGATTCCGCATGCGAGGGGCTCCCAAGCAATGAGGGAAGAAAACATTTCTGACCTACAAAATGGATCTCGCGGCTGGTTCACGTACACACCCAATCGACATAAAAGCACCGGATGGTGATATAGCATTGAGTTCCTCATGCGGGTATCCCGCTCCACGTGGGACAGAACAATCTGCGATGTCGTTGGCTGCAAAAATTATGTATGATAGTTGTTCATTGTTTTTGCCGATCCAGGCCGACGGAACAGCGGAAATGATCCGCTTACCGGTGAACATGGATGGATTTAGAGGGGTGAGCTCATATGGCAGGCTGAGGTTACATCAACGTTCTTGTGTTCGGACCTCCAAAATGGTTAACAAGTCTGCGCAAAATCCCTGTGCATGTCGCGGCTGCAAAGAAAGGCGATGATATGCGGTTCAATGTGCTATCCAATGCTGCCATCGAATCTGTGGAAGTAACAGCTATCTCGGAGTTACTCGGTAAAGTGTCATATCCTGCTCGCGTAGAATAAAAATAGGAAAATGCTTAACGCTTACCTACCCCTGGGTGGCGAAGATGCGGCACGGCAGTGTTTTAGACCGTATTTGGAACACTGGCAGCTTACAGGAGAACGCTACCACTGCCGCCACCACCCCGGCCAGTGTCGTTGTTTCGCTCCCGCTGAGCTTCAGGCACTTTGCGATAGGGCTCCGACCTGTCCTTTAAATGTGACGACCGTCGAAAAAACACCCGTTTTTGACCACTGGACGGGTGTCCGTAGACGGTAACTCTGAGAGGTCCCGACGGACGGGTTTCGTCCGTCGAACCCGTTACGGCCGTTTCGACGGGTGTAAATGCTATTTAATTTGAGTTGATTTTCTGAATCGCATCAGTAGCAGTAAACCTATAAATCCTTTCACTAGGGGCAATTGGGCCTTCAGAAATATCGACATCTAAACTGTGCAGGCTTTGGTACTTGTGCAATAAAATTGTTGTGCTCCCAGAGGAAATGCTCTCATCGGCCACAGCACACCTGGAAAATTCATCAGGAAGAAATTCGCCATATGAGCTTGCATCCATAACACATGTCAGGGAAGGAGACATGTGAGGTGAGCGTGTTACTGCAAAGGTTTGTGCATGTCCGTGTCAAGTAAAAATAGTACCACTGCATGAGATAGGGGCAGATTGAGCATGAGGGAGGTGTTTGGTCGGGTGTGAGTGACTATGACCACTCAATGCTGGAATGTTGCCACAGCTGTAAATACCATCCAGAGCGCGAGTTTCAACCAAGCAAGTGCCGGAGAGCCGGCAACCTCGCCGGAAGTGATCTCATCACGATAGGATCAAGCCGGAACGTGCGGCTGGCTTGCTCCGAACATAACCTTCGGCAACAACCGTCAACCCGTCGACGGCCGGGTACGGGTTAACGGGTGAACCCGTCACGTACCCGTCCGTCTTGAAGAACGAGCAACCGCCCGACGGACGGGTCGGTAACCGTCGCGACGGCCGTCGGACCCGTCGAAATCGGAGCCATACTTTGCGGAGGTTATGTCGTATGCTCATCACGATTTTTTTCGTAATTACTACGCCACAAACACCCTTCACACTCGTCCACCTTTTAAACCCCGGATGCCCAATCCAGAGCCGATTCTTATGCCGTGTATTCCCTTTGTTTCAATCTCCACCGACCACATCCCATCCTACTTGCGCTGATGTAGTCGTCTCTGCTGTTGATACTGAGCACCGTCGAGAACCTGTTAGAGGGGATTGCGAGTGAATTGACGCTGTTTAGGAGCGACCTGGGTACTGGTTGCGTAGCGACGCCAATCATGATGATGAAGCCGTCACGTACCACATCATTCGTACTTCGACGACCTCCCACCCTCCTCCTATCGGCTTCAGAGCCAGCTCCTGTGCGCTCGGTCTCGGTTAAATTATGTGCCTTTGTTCATTTCCGTTCTGGCTGACTTGTCGACGGTTAGCAAATGCATTCTTTTCTCAATTACTCTTTACATTTGGGTTCGTCGAGGTACCTGTACGTAAATGTTCATCCCGTATGTAGCCGAATATCACACTGTTAAACGCTTTACTCTTAGTGAGCATTGCGGCATGCCAACGACGGAACTGATAGCCAGGGGCCCCGGATAGCAGATATATGAGTCGGTCACTCTCATGAGCAGGTTGGAGATAAATTTATGTACAACGCACGCACGTCGACCAAACAAACATTTCCGCGAACAGCTTGCACAAAGTCTTCCGCCGCTTGATAGACAGATAGATATAAATAGAGCCTTCGCGGGAAAAATAGGGCAAAGGGGCTGACTGTGGGATTAGGGAAGAAACGAGCCTTCCAGAAGATACCTTTCCCGGGCACCGCGGGTCTAGTGCAAAGGCCTGCCGACCTCCATCGGAAGGAGGGAAGGAAGGATGTATTACTGCCGAGGTCCCACAAGGAAAAAACAGCTACTATACCGACATACAATACGTCCTACAATTGTATGCTACAGTCGTTGCAGGCCCTGCCGATGTGGTGTTATAGATCGAGGTAAATTTAATCTCTTGAGATGGGAAAGATGGAAAAACACCCGGTTAAATTTCTGGATCCCTCGGCAGTCTCGCATTCCAGGCGTCCGTGGCGTCGGTGGCTACCAGTGCGGTATGAGAGGAAGGTAGGCGCCCGGTGACTTCGGATGACCGCGCCGTGCAAGCGAGTTCGCTGTGTCCTATTCCGCCGACTAGCAAAATATTTGGGCGTTAGGTCAAGGAATAGTTTCATGTTCAGTGAAGAAACTGAGCAACTGCGCGGAGTACTTCTGGGACATTCTAATGGGAGAACAATAATGTCATGTTCTTGCTAACGTCATGATCGCAGCTGCTCCCGATGGAAATTGCCTGCCAGGTCCAATGGGATGAAGACCGCAGGCCAGTCACCGCCGATTGGATCTTACGAGGCTTCGCCAAGGGTCTCCACCGGTCGAGAGCGGAGCAAGAGCCCATGTCACGGCTGCCACGGACTATTTGAAAGTTTTCGCTATACAGATTAAGCTCAGGATGGCTTGGGGGATGCGGGAACGCCGGCTTTAGGCACTGTGCTTGGGGATAGGCCGAATATGAGCACAATGCTGGGAAACAACTCCCGTAAACGCGCAATCCGGAAAGCATGGCACTGCAGGGTGAAAATGGGTGCGGCTGAAAAGCGAGCGGGGCAGGCAAGCTCTTAGAAGAAGGGACAGTTTTTAGTCAGTGGTGGTCCATTGAAAGACGTTGCATGCGATTCTTTAAACAAGGGACAAGGCGGACCTCGCTTCGCTCCGGTAGACACCAGCAGACAATGCCTTCAATTCTTTTGGCATTGAAATGATCAAGGACGAAAATTGAATCAAAAAGTAGACGACGTCTCGAGGACGCCCAAAGGATGCAACGTGGTTTCATTTTCATTGTTAGCTATATGAAAACGGCTTGCAATACGTGCAATACTTAAATGACCGCCCTTTGTCAGAACTAGAATTCTACTCTCTCATCTGGCTGGTTTCTTTGATCGCGTCCTGGCTACGACGAATGTTCTGACCTCGCAAAAAAACATTCACTCCTCTCGCTGGAAACTCACATCCACTTCTTTCCGTGTTTTCTGCCGACGCCGGACGGAATTACGGATGAGAACTCAATCTGCATCGTATTTCAGGGGAGGGACTCCCACCAGAAACTTCCATTCGGCAAGTTATGTAAGTCCTTCACACTGGAAAAGCGGGAAACTCAATGGACCAGTGACAAATGTGCATGCTCTGAATGGCCACTACTTCTGTCTTTCCGCCCTTCCGGTGCGCACGGTATATTTATATCTTGTTGATTATAAATTGATTGCCTTTTCGGCGAGCGACATATGGGGACCGAGGTAGATTTTTTATTCCGGGACCCAAAGTTCAATTTCAAGTTTACCTGGTTTTGCAGGCATAAATAATTCTCGCCGCTCAAGGCTCAGGAGCAAAGACATTCACCCATCGAAAGAAGAAAGGTATAAGGCGGGTCGGAAGGAAGGCCGGAAGCCAACCGAATGCACAGTAAGAATGAGGATGTAAGACTGATTAACGATCGAGCGGGGAATATCCTACGCCATATGTACACCGCGGGGATGATGTCCGCGAAGAGTACCGTAAGGCTGACGCGCGCCGGCCTCGACTTCCAACGTCACTTCTGTGATATGGGGTATAAGAGTCGAAGGGAGAATGGCTGTAGAGCTGTAGGGACATCTTCTGCTCACGATGAAATCATTCTCCCAACTCATACTGGTGTTCTCGCCCTTGTTCATCGCAGTCAATGCCTGGCCGAACATTCGCGACGCTCCATCCACGACTGTTGACATCCAAGACGGCCAAACGGGTGTCCTGATGGTTTTGCCGCCGCGCCAGACCGATACGGGCACCAAGCGTATACCAGGTATGTCTACCAATCGCCAGTTCAGGTTATTCGGCGCTCACAATGTGTAACCTAGACGCCGATCATCCTTTCATTGCACCTGGGCCTAACGACATGCGCGGACGTGAGCTTCTCCTGCTTAAGCTTCGATCCCAGTTTACTGATTTTTATACATAGCATGCCGTGCGTACCTGCAGTAGTTAAGATGCTGCGCCTTATCTTTGATATCCTATGCAGCGGCCATGAATACCCTCGCCAACCATGGCTACATCTCCCGGAAGTATGGAGTCCTCTATTCCAACTGCGTTTTATTGATCCTGTCTCGTAGTGGAATTACCAGTTTCGAGGAAATCATTCTCGGTACCGAAGAGGCTTTCAATCTCAATAGGGACATGGCTTCGAATATGGCCGCAATCAACATAGTAAGGATCTCAATGTTTCGGCTTATTCTCCGCAGTCATCTATCTACGTAAGCTTACGCGGGGAAATCCTTTCGTGAACAAAATTTCCATCGGCGGAGTCTCCCCATTTGTACCATCGCTACCGGGCCAAATCGATGGACCAGAGACACAGGGAATAGCAAAACACGGACGGGTCGAAGGTTAGCAATTACTCAGCTGGGACTTAGTTGAATGTTCAATCATTTGAAGGTGACGGCTCGATGACTCGCTCCGACGTTCACATCGGCGACAATCGTAACTTCAATCAGACTCTCTGGGATATGGTGCGGTTTTCGTAGTGCACTTTCGTATCTCTAAACTCTTGACAGGCCTTGGAACAACTCGCGAAATTGGGTGATGATGGACCGGACGGCCCAGCGACGGTCTTCAACGTGCAAACCCTGACCGCAATGGCGAGGCAGAACTTGGAGTCTGACCAGGTTTTGGACCCTGACGTAGGTCCCACGTTGAAATTTTTCCAATGGCGCTGAGATCGCACCAGTTTGCAGTTCCCATCCGTCGTTTGGCTCTAGTTTATGGTGAGCTAACCAGAGTTAATTCATGAAATTACTCACGTCTGCCCATCAGGTGCACAGTCTCTAATTCAGAGGCAAGTGTTTCTTGAATACAGACAGCAACGGTACTGACACTGATTCCGTCCCTAGCGTGTTTGCAAATGGTATAACTATAAAGCTTAACTCTGCACGATGGCGACTCATCACACACAACACAGGAACTACACAGCAGGCCACCAAGCACATCATAACCTCCTTCTTCATGAACCAGACCTTCCCAGAGAATTGGTTCCGCGCAGCGTCTCCCGTGCTGGGCTCACCCATCCCCGCTCAAATTGCGGCAGCATTACCTGAGTGGGTTCCCGGCCACAACGATGAAAACGGTGTGTTCGTGGCCGATCCCCCGGCACCAGCGCCGTTCAACATCAGTGCGGTGCGTTGGCTTGGGTGAATAGCAGGCAGTATGTATTAACCCTAATTAGGGTTGCTCCAACTACTGGGACAATCTTTCAAACGCTGTCCCGGGAACTTTAGCGAACGTAACTGGAATATTCAAGCAGAACGTGGATATGCTTACCGGTAGAGTTTCCGTTGCTTCCCCCAAATTATATTGCTCACCATGTTATTCAAGGTATACTCTTCAATGCGTCCGGCTGCGCTGCGCCAATTGCGCCAGCTGGTCCCACAAATACCTAGTTGGTATGAATATTTCCACGATGTTAAACTCTTGACTTATATCATCTCTTGTACCAGGCGAAACTCTGGGAATCCACCTTGGAGCAAGAAGGACACAGTTCCTCCATATGTATCCAGACTTCCATTTTACTCCTTTGTGAAACATATATTAGTTTCAATATTCACTGGCCATTTCACATGCGTTACAAACAGTTCACCCGAACCGTAGGAGATGTTTGGGTGTAATTAGCCATGATTCGCTCAATTGGGAACTCTCCCTTACCACGTTCCATCATGAGCCACAGGCAGAGGAAATCCGCCGACCCATGGCAAGAATCATCAAGGATGACGTCGGGTGTAGAATACCACAATTACCAGAGAGTACTCGAGAGACTGCTGTTCCTAGTTACCCCAGTGTATTTCCTCCACCTTTCCCACCGAACAGGCAGCAAAAAACAATTGATATGGATGTGAGCGTCTCACAACGCATTTCTCATCTCACTCCTGATTATAGCTTCCAGCCTCCCTTCATCCCAGAACTCCGTGAACTCTTACAATTCATGTGCCAGTTCCGTCAACAGGAAGCCGCTCCGAGCTCAACGCCAACTCTTCCTTTCATGCAGCACTTATTATGCTGAAGGATTTTTTATCTTTTCTTTCAATTGACCATGAATGGTCCACTGTATTGCAGTAATTGGAGTCGATTCTTTAATGCTGTAAGGATGTTGTCGGACTGCAATAATACACATGGCTTCAGTCACCTTAGACCTTGGAGGCCCGTCTTGTGCATATTAGTGCCACGCACCATGATGAGCTTTGCAAAGGTCAGATCTCAACGAATGCAGTGGGACGGGAATCATTTGCAGCAAATGGTGGGCCAAGGTTAAAGAAAATTGGAAAATGACAGTAATGAGGACGACGACTCGTGTGAAAGGTTGTGATGTTGAATGCACTACGTGGAAACAATGGGATACGTCGTAAAAGCCAACAAACCATTTGTGCCAGCAGCTGACTGCGGAAAGAAAACTAAGTTTGACCCACGGCTGACACAAAATAACCTAGAACCTCCGGCACATGTTCACCCGGAGCAGACGACAGCGCCACAGCAGCTGACTGAAACATCAGAAAATCTCCCACAGAACATCAGGGGAAGTGCAGTATATTTGAGGACGGCGGTTTCAGGCCAGAGCCAACATTGAGGCTTTCACCCACCTGGTGCCACCATCTTTTTGCGCTGCAAGATTTTTTTGGCGAACCCCGCACCCTTTCGGCTCAGAAAAGTTCAAAGCTACAGCCGTTTTCAAAAGTCTGTATGGGTTTTACTGTACGAGACGTTGGTGCTTGATTTCTGGAACCGGGAGAATTGGCAGCTGGCTGCATACAGCTGACGGCGAAAGGTCTAGGATGTCGTTGGGATATCGATTGCTGTGTAATCACCATTGCTGAAGGTGTAGAGGGTGCCGGTGTTCTACATTACCTAGCGTGCGCGCGTATTGCGAATGAACGATCGTAAAATCGTCGAAATTGAAGCAGCCACTCAGACCCCAGACGTGGCCGCGCATACGCCAATTTAGATCAGACACAGTATCTGATTCAGCTGGCCTAACCTTGCGCCGAAGAGCTGCAGGTACCCGAAAATACATCAAGGGGAAGCGAATGTCTGCCGCAAGCCTGAGAACGCGGTGAATGGTCGATGGGGGTTAGACCTATCTATATAAGAAAAGCCGTGGTTTGGCCAGGATAAAAGTGGCACCTGTGTGAAGAAGGAAGCTATTGGCTCCACGGTCCACTGTCAAGATGTTGCATCAGCCTCTTCCGCTCCACAATCCTTGTCGCAATGTTGGATTCTTGGATTGGGTTCCACTGGAATGTCCAGATGTCATTTACTGGAGATCCCAACGATACATCCCGTTCAGTGAGCATCGGCAAGGATCTCGATTTCGCAAAATAAGTTTAGACTCCGACGGCACGAGTCAAGTTCGACCGATGCAGCTATGTTAGGACTGATCCCAGGAACTTCAACTTCACTGTATTGTGTTCAAAAGAAAAAGAGCCCTCACAATTAGAAATCAGCCACAGATAGCGTTAGAAACAGCGATCTAGGGTTGATTATTGAAGAGTTCTGAACCGGGCAGTCTACCGCTCAAAATGCAACTCGGCCGAGATCCCCGAGGTGCTGTTGAACTTTATGTTGGCTGAATACTGCAGCATAAGAGAATTGAGCTTATTATCAACTGATGCAATGATCCGAACGTTGATGAAAAAATCCTTTTTCATCGGTTGCTAAAAACTAGATAGGCTCCAATAAGAAAACATTCTTGCTTTTAACGGAATTGCAAGCAATTATAGCACATGTCGGAATGTAGTAAGTCTCTTGGCCACTAAGTAATTCTTGACATGAGCACCTTGGTCATAGAGGAGTGTTGTTGGTTTGTTGGTTTCCTCAGGAAGTACGACACTGAACATAGAGGCACCCAGATGAACATTTGTGGACAAGATTTGAAGGAGATGGCGTCCGGGATCTCTTTGATGTTGAGTTTATGGTTTCGGATCTCGAAGAACCGTTGAACATAGGATCCCGATGAACGCGAACTTCAGTCTATGAACTTTATTTCATGCATGTGAAGATAAGAGTATACCGGCAATTGAAGTGTGGAACAAACGCTGGTGAACCGGAAAGATATCGGCAATGGAGGCAGGATGGGTCGAGAATGATGGGTTTTCGTCCAGGTGGAAGGTGGAACAGCAGAAAATGGGTGAAGCTGAAGGCAGAATCTTGAATGAAACTCTGCTTTGGTGTTTATTTTGTTCAAATTGTGTCCGTGGCGAAGACACGGGTAACTGGTAGTAGTATATATAAGGTGAGTGGGTCGTGAGTCTAAGAATATGTAGGCAAGTCCACACATGCAGCTACGAGTCCGAATATGAATGGTACGGTGCGGGAAGGACGGGTGTATGAGAGAAACAAGGACAGAAAGGAGAACGAGGGAGATGAGGGAGGGAGAGGCGGACGTGGACAGGGAGGGACAGTGAGGCGGGAGAGGAAGAGTGAAGTTCGAGGGACTTGAAGGGCAATCACCGAGGTGTAGCGGAGAAACGTGTTGAAGGAGAAAGAGAGTAGAGAAGGGAGGGCGAAGCAAACAATGTAGTATACGAGGCCGGAGTAAAGTGGGGCCGAAATGAAAGGCGAATGGCGGGCAGGCTTTTCTTGCCGTCCCACTCCGAGGCGCACGAGGCTGGGGTTGTCC
Organism: Mycena capillaripes; assembly: GCA_029204075.1. Classification (NCBI taxonomy): domain Eukaryota; kingdom Fungi; phylum Basidiomycota; class Agaricomycetes; order Agaricales; family Mycenaceae; genus Mycena; species Mycena capillaripes. The sequence continues at coordinate 1,103,601 of JARHKZ010000012.1, read as the reverse complement.
TATCGAAAGCCAAGCTGGAACTATGGCGCCGACGGAGGCGTTATTCAGGCTGAGGACGAGGTGGTCCCAGCGAGTCTAGTATACACGAGACTCGCCGCTCCTTGACGTCCGCCGTGCTGACCACTTCCGGAATGAGAATCGGTCGACGAGCAGGCCCCTGAGCGTGATGAGGTCGTTCATGAGTCCGTACATCGCGCAGCCGAACACGCCTGCGAAGGAAAGTGAGCAGTAGCGAAAGATAGAGATATGATAAAGGAAGGCGAGAGCAGAGCGTAGGGAAAGCAGCGCAAAAGGGAAGCGCAGCCGCCAGCGTTGTGTACCCAGTCCGTTGAACGAAAAGGAGCTCACTTGAATTAACGTATGTCCGCGCATGGACACGAGGACGAGCCATTCGCGTTGAGTCGGGTTTGCGCCAAATTTGCGCGCGTTTTGGCCGGCAAAGACTCGGAGCAGCCTCGGCATGACGCCGAACCGGTACCGGCTCATATAATCGCCGAGCACAGCCACTCCATCTCTTTGAGGAGTCCACACCGCATCCACCTCCCGCTGGACGTGACACTTGCCGAAATCACTTAGTAGCCGGTCCTTTTCAACGCCGCTTTTTGGCTGGACTCTGCTGGACTCTTGTGAGCTTCAAGCGCCATTTGTCTCGATGCCTTGCTGCAAATGTCTTCCACCGGCGACCGCCTGCCACGACCGCTTACTACCGATGCACGTTTGTTTGGCGTTTGTTCTTCCTCTCACTATTCCGCCAGTGGTAATATCTCCTCAAATTAAACGGAGTCTTGCTAACTTTACTCGAGGATCTACCATCGGTCAGTGCGCCGCCGCTTTCGACAGGACGCTCATTTTCGCTGCGGAGAAGGATGAAGTGGGTGACTATGTCCCACTGCTGAGATTCCATAAGATAGAGCCTGCTTTCTCACAGACGGCATTGTAATAACAATCTGCAACAACAATCGCGACGCGTAACGGGCCGAGAACTTGTTTCTCTCCCGATCTTTGATCATCTTGGTCGTGCTATTCTGGCGTCAGTATTCCACATCAAACCCGGGAGGGGTTTATCTTCTGCGACTGTTATTCGATTCAGGTCTTTCTTTCTTGCTTCCGGTCACAGTCCGCCTGCACTAAGCCCGGCGACCTTAACCAGAAACGTTCTATTCGGTTGGGTCGATCGAAAATGAGCAAAACCAAAACAGCATAGTGCCGCAATGCTGTGTGCGTTTCGATGATATGCAATAGAATTCAAAGCTCCCTTATCACACGCCCTGCGCAATAAATAGACATGGGATCTGTAGGGAGGCGACTTTCGCCCCTTCCACACCTAGATGTTTCCCTTCCTTCCGTTGGTCGTCGGCTTGTCCCTTTCAATTTCATCCTTTGGCGCCAAGCTTGCGTCCCCCTCTTGGCGGGTAGGTCTCCCGGCAGAGGGGAAATGGGTCTAACTTCTCGGATACCAGAGTCCTCGAATCTCGACTTCCGTGGAGGACCGGGTAGACATCGCGGGTGCTGCCGTGGACATGGCGGTCAGCAAGCTGGATAGTGATCACCAGTTCGATGGTGCGCATATATTAAAATCTTCCATTTCTGATAATGAACCAGTTCAAGGGCTTGCGTGGGGCGTTGCCGGCTACTTCTACTCCCAAATGGCAGATTTCGACATTGCGTCTAACCAAACGAAGTATAAAGACACTTTGTCGCAGTATTTCCTGCGCGCTTCGACGCTGAGGGCCAATTTCTCAGATGAGTTGTATGCCTTTTCTTGGGACTCTACCACCCGCCCTGATTATTGTTCAGTGTCAGTATTCAGTACTCAGATTTACTGAAATTTACACGGAATGACAGTTGGACTACGGGCTGTGAGTCTGCTCTTGGCTCTGAGACGCAATGTCTAATACTGGCCAATATGTAGTTCTTACGGCCATGCAGCGATCCGAGCATACGCGGCGTATAAGGACCAAATCTTTCTCGACCACGCTGTGCAGTCGTGGTGGTTCGGTCGCTCATACACCCTGTCTGACGCCGGCATATCGTCCGGGAAAAGCGACGCAAAGGAGTTTCCCATTGAGAAGCAGTGTCAAGGCAGTATGTACTTGAATATTCTCTGGCGACGCAAACTTACCTCATCAGTATCTATGACTGGGGGAACGTTCGGGGTGCGTGCGCAATGGACATCATTTCGATATCCTATGCTAATTCCACGAACCTCAGAATACTCTAACAACTGATACTGAGTTGACGGGCTTGAGCACTGGGTGAGGTTTATTTTCGATTTTATTTTCAGCGAGGATTCACCTCGTGAGCTTTAGGTATTGGTTCACGTGAGTTTTTTTTTTTTTTTTTTTTTTCGAGGGTCTTGCTGTGCTGTATTCAATAAGCGGGAATGCCACCATCCAAACCTTGTGCGTGTTTCCTTAATCGTGTTATGCTGATAGCTGGAGAGGCAGCAACCAAGTGTGAAATGTTCAGCTGTGTGGCACGCACGATATGCATTGTACAGAATGAAATTAGTCTGTGCTACCGAGAGTTCATTCAGCAGTAGTCATTTTGACATCTAACCAAAATACCACATATTCCAGTCCTGTGCCTTGATTCTCCCTTCTAAATGAGTCCAGAACCGCACTGACCAACGTGCAATTTAACGTTGCATTGAAAATCTGTAGCCTGAATTTTGAAGAACACAAGACTTAAACCGTACCTGATATGCATGGCATAGGTAGAAAGCCCTGCTTCCCCCCTCTCCAACGCGCTCAAAATCATGTTACAATCTGGCCATAATTTACCGAGAAACAAGCCCAAAAATGCGGGGTGTTCAAATTGCTCTTTCTTAATCTATTTTTAGGAGGTGTCATTACTTTCGCAAAGAGCTGTAAACACAAACTTCATATTTCTTAAAGGGGATGCCAGCCCGCAACCCCTTGTAATGCTTAAGATACGATGAATTCCAGTCAATTGCTGATCGACCTATCGCTTACCCTAGACTCGCAAGCTTCCATGGGTCCAGCTTACGTTGACCAATATCAACAGCAGTGGACAGTCATGAAAATGTCTAGGCTGTGGGTGACATTGTGTCGGCATGAGGCTGTACTGACTTCTTTTTGGGGTCGTTTTTATATTGTAGATATTCCGTTTTACGCATCAGGACCAGCCGGACAAATCTGCGTGACTTGTAATTAAGCGCGCCGGCCACCGACTGGTTCCATGCACGTCTTTTCTCAACCAACTTGAAAGTGAATCCTCTTCAAACCTCACTGCACTACTTAATTTCCACGAGGCCGGGAACAAGCTGCAAAGCGTTAATTTTAGAACCTGGCACCTGTCGTTTGGCGGCAGTTTTAGTGTCACCGCATGCCTTAGAACATGCACAGGACATTGAAACGGTGACGAGCGGAAGTACGAACGTCACGGCAATAGCACAGCTGATCCGATTTGATTCGCCTGACCCGTTCAGCTTTTCTCTCCCGTGCGACGGTCAAACTTCTGGGATTGAGTCGCTTCGCACTGGATCCCGCCGGTGGCTTTACAGGCGCATTCTGCCCGTCCTTCCCACCGTGCTTCAAGACATCGGCGGGGAAGTTGGGAACAAGCTGTCAAGCGCTAATTTCAAGCTAATTTAGAACTTGGCACCTGTCGCTCGGCGGCAGTGTCACCGCATTCCTTCCACCTTGCATCTTGTCTTCGCCCACAACCTCTGCTCCGTTGCCCGCGCACGCCAACTATGTTCTCCTTCACCTCCGGCGTGCAAATCCACAACAGTCATTTTTACGACATTACTGGCAACATGAATGTCGAAAGCACCCAGCTTGGGGTCAAAAGCTCGGAAGCACCTGCGGCGCTCACTATTGGGTCGAATGGGAGGGAATTTCTGGGAGCTGAGAGAAGCGCGCGACACGGTGGTGGTGCACGGATGTTACCGTACGGTGCGTCTCAAACATTTGCATTGTAAATTGCAATCTGACAGAGTCGCAAGATGTTTCTCGACGGCCACAGCTTACGAGCTCGTCCTACCACTCATCAGAAGACCGTGCCTGGCCCATTTCCACTTCCACGGCGTCGCTCTCGGAGCATATACTACCACTATTGCCACCATCGTTCACAGCAACGGACGAATATGCGTCGGGGTCCCGATATCTGTCAGCGGCCGTTCCCTATCTCTGCTATGACTCTACTACAGGAGCGATTGAATATCATCCGACCGATTCCCAGCCAATCCCGAACACCGCAGGAAATCCGAGCAATGAGGCACCTCCGGCGCATAATGGTGGATCGAACGGTGCGTCTCCGAGCTCCATTCAATTATAAAATCGTAACCTGGGACGATCGCAAGATGTTTCTCCGGGGCTATTGCGTAGCTATTCGCTCCCGGCAGAGCAGTCAATTCCAACTCCATCATGCTCGTTCTCAATGCTCTTAAATCCATTATCCCAACGAGAACCCGGATTCCAAAAATCATTGTCCCTAGGCCCGGGTGACTATCCCTCCGGGTCCCAAGACTTCTCCGTGGTGTTTCCCCCACTAGATTCTAGCGTGAGGCATGAGACCGTCGGATCGTTGTTGTCAACAAACCCCCAATACACTTCGGTTTCCAGTACTTCTAACATAGAAGACACATATATCAACTGGCACGATGCTTACCCCGGCAGCCCACAGAGAGCTCTCGAATATTTGTCATCAAACTTCGAGCAGGTGTCAAGCCATGACCCGCCTGTCGAGTCAAGTGGTGCTTTAACAAATCCAGCTTTTCCGTGAGTTCATCCCCAACAGCCAAAGACCAACATCTATGGCGGGACGTTTATTGGAGGGAATGTGATTCACACCCAACGCCAGGGCGAAACAGGTGAATTTTGGAATGCTTTTGTTTATATACTAGTCGTTGAATTCAGTGGCTCAGCTCTACACATCTTGCATCGTGCTTCCGCCGGCGATGCCTTTCATGACTCCGCGGAGAGATACCCACAGCCACGGTGTCATCCTGAGACACGAACAAAGCTGCTTGATACTCTGTGGAACTGGGCTTGCGGGACCGAACCTCGCCGAAACTACTCATCTGAGCTGGACGACGACGATGAAGATAAAAATGAAGATGACGGTGATGAAGATCATCCCAGTGGCAGGATCCTTTGGCTCCATGGACCTGCAGGTTCGGGAAAGTCAGCTGTTGCTCAGTCTTTCTGCCAGAAACTGAAAGCAGAAGGTCGGCTGGGCGGCAGTTTTTTCTTCAAACGAGATCATCCATCTCGCGGAAATGCTAAAAAACTATTCCCAACCATTGCGTATCAGCTCGCCCTCCTCGTCTCCGAGTTAAATCATTCGATTACGCAAACAATGGACCGTGACCCAGCCATTATTCATGGACACCTCTTGCTTCAGCTGCAGAAGCTGATCATCGAGCCATGCCAACAAAGTGCTTCTGGCCCTCCTGTTGTCATCGTCATCGACGGGCTTGATGAGTGCGATGGTCGAGATATCCAACAGGAGATCCTGCGGTCCCTTGGTCATTCCTACCTAGACGGAGGTATCCCGCTGCGCTTTTTCATTGCCAGCCGACCGGAGCCTCACATCGAGCAGATTGTCTCCTCACTGGGCTCCCACTGTCTTTTGAACGTCGAGCGGTCGTTTGAAGATGTTCGGAAATATCTCCAGAATCAATTCAGCCAAATTCATCAACAGCACCACGAAACTATGGCCAAGGTTCCAACGCCTTGGCCTTCCTTTGACATTATTGAACACATCACGGAAAAGTCATCCGGGTATTTCATCTACGCATCCACCGTCATCAAGTTTGTTGACGACGAAGATTATCATCCCACGGAGCGTCTCGACATTGTCATGGGCATCACTGTTTCGGAATCATCTGAAGCTGAAAGACCTTTTCATGCTCTCGATGAACTGTATATTCAAATCTTCTGTCAAACTCGTCTGGATATTAGACCTCGAGTCCTTGCAATTTTGTCAGTTATTCTGACGGATTTGAATCTCGACGTCTACCATATCGAACAGCTCCTTCAACTAAAGCCGGGGCATGTTCGGTTAGCTCTCCGTAGTCTGCATTCTGTTTTAAGTATAGGTGACTATGACTATCCAGTAGTCACCGTTCACCACGCCTCTTTTCGCGACTTCCTTCAAGATCCAACACGATCAGGCACATTTTGTGTTGGGGGCGAGCAACATCGGATAAATCTCAGCCGTCACATTCTGCTGGCGTTTACCTGCAATTACGACAATCAATCCATGAACAGCCAATACCAAGTCGCTTTGTAAATTTATAACAGTTTCAGCACTTTGAAAATTGACCAAATCTGTTACCAGGCAACTGGCCGATTACAATGCCACACAGGCATTCAAATACATAGCTTCGGTCCCAACATCTCCGGACCTTGTGGCCCTGCTCCTAACGCTCAATCCAGATTTTCTATTCGAGAATAATCCAGAGCACGAGAATCATGCAGAGCAAAGTGCAAATGGAATTGTTCATTGGTTGAAGGTAGATATTGCAACCGGTTGACAATAACGAATTCATGTGGCTATAGAAAATGCACCCGAACCCGGTGGATTTAATTCAACTGTGGGAAGACTACGAATCCATGGCCCAGTGCAGTGAGGTTTGGTCTCATCCTCCGCAGGATAGGCTCGAAATTCAGGGGAGCCAGGAATTTCAAAATCCTTCACAAGTTCTGTTCCGGCCCTCTCCGCAGCTTGTCAGAATAATTCATGCGCACAGACAAATTCGTTGTGGGGAACGATACGTTTCCCTAGTACAGATTCGTCTTTTGTTGGATCTCTCCTGGGACGAGCTCAGGAAAGCCATTTGCTCTGCGCATGCAATCATGGGCAACGATTGGGATGGGCTTTGGCTTTGGCAAACCATGATTTTGGCACCAGATCCATCCCTACTTCCGAACCTCCATTTTGACTCAATACTGTGGGACCTTACAAACGGCAGCTTGCGCATCCTGAAGCAAATGATAAGAGGTGAAGTTGATACGCACGTCTTGTGAGTGTTATTTTGTGTAGCTGTTATCCAGTGTGACCTGTGGCACTCTAGGACGTATATTGGAGCATATGGGCTTTTTGTGAGATCATGCCCACCCAGCCCTCGAATTTTACAGGACCTCGTCGAAATTGCATCCGAAATAGAGAGTGAATACCGACAGTGTTTAATTGTTGCAGATGGCTTCCACCACATCATAAGATGGCTCGAGGCAAGCCTTCTCTTCCGACGTCATAATTCACGCTCAACATCTCCTCAGACATTCCCTGAGCCTCCACTTGAACTAATCGGTCGTTTCAAGAATCACTTGGAAGCAGAACGCCGCCGGAATATGCCTTTTACAGGATTCACCTTTGACCACATTGATGCGCAGTGGGAACGGTGGAAGAAGTTGCGAGACCAAGCTTTCTCCTCTCTTTCCACAGCATGTCTTGGAATTTTATAAGCTGGTTGAGTATGCAGTCGTAAACTAGGAAGCACAACATCAGACTTGTTTAACACACATCTCAGTCAAACTTCTCTCAAATCGCTGGGTCCAAGTTGTGAAACAGATTGTATCGATGCATGATCTGTACCCCAATTTACGGCCAAAGGCCATTGGACGTGGTCGGTCAAACTGACGCCAACCCCCCGAATTTGCCCAAGTCCGTAGGACCGCAACACTTTGTCGTCGCCAACTGTATGGTTTCTTTAGAGTCGGATAATTACATAGCTGTCCTCAGGGGCTCAAAAACCACGATCCATGCTGAACACTATTCTCCCTAGATATTAAACACCCGAAGAAATGTGGCCGTGTCTGCCGCCATCAGCGGCTGTTTACACCGACACAATCATGGCTCTCAACCTGCAGAGGGCGATTTGAGCTCAATATTTTTACATAGTACAGAGTCAAAACCCGGATCCGAAAAAAAAAAGTTGACCCCCTGCTTTACGGCCGTAAGAGATAAATTCAAAGTTCTGAATCGGCTAACGTACAGTATATAACCTACAGTGTATCTCAAATATTTTCAGAATTTGTGATTAAGCATTTGTATCGCACGGCGCCTGAACTTATTTGGCCGATTTCCGAGTTTGACCTAGATCCGAAAAATGCCGAATATGCCAGATCGGAGTGATGTCTAAGGCAAGCTAACGCACCACACGTCAACGATACACGCCCCCATGCCTCCCTCACGCAATTCCAGACTGCAGGATTGGAATGGGGAGGGGTGGGTCATACAGAACACGAGGTGACAGCTCTTCAGACTCAGATGGGGAGAATGATGATAGCACTAGTGTCGCCGCGGTTAGGTTCTGAACCCCTTCCGAACCTGAACCGAACCCCAAGTGCGGTTCGAGGTTCGGGGATTATTGGTTTTTTGCGAACCTGTTCGAACAGGTGCGAACCAGTTCGAACCTGAAGCTTTTGAGGGGTGTATTTAGTACAGATTCAGAGGAAGTTTTCGACTTAAAACCTCAAGCAACCTGCATTCACCTGCTGGATGATGTTCATGTCTGAGTATGTGAGTGATTTATTGGCTATAGATTACAGGCACCTCCCGGCAGCACCCGAAATCCAAGTTGCAATGTCACATCACGGGGGAAGATAGACATTTGGGGCTGTAAAACACGACTTGAACAAGTATCTGTGTGATATAACTGCATACCATGCACTCTACATCCAATAGGACCTCCTGCAAAGTTCCAGGAACTCACTGGTATCTTTGGAAAATTTACAGGTTCGTTGGGGTTCGAACCGGTTCTGAGCCTAAACTGAACCCGTAAGAACCGAACCCCAGGTTCGGTGTGGGTTCGGTTCAGGGTTCGGAAAATTTTGGAAAAAACCGAACCTAACCGAACCCCGGCAACACTAGATAGCACGTCGATGAGCCGATCTTTGCTGACTCCAACACCGCCCGATAATGGTCAGAAGCGTCGATTAGTGACTCCAACCTATAATGCTTGCTCTAGAAAATGTTGTAGATATGAATAACCATGTTTTTGGTGTCAAATGTGCCATAACCGGCAAAATATGGCCATTTTTGGCAATTGTTTGATTTTTTGTAAGCGCAAAACACTGAGAAAGGTCCGTTTCTTTTGCATCAGATTATTACTGGTTCTTACAAGTATTCTACAAAAAAAAACCCAGCTGAGAGGTCCCACGGATGCCGCTCAAAAACACTTTTTTTTCGGATCCGGGTCTTTTTCGGATCCGGGTTTTGGCTCTGTATATTTGATGATCTCTGGGTAGGTTCCTATTGTAGTATATCCTAAACCAGACCACGTACATGTGCTCCGATTATAAAGGCGTGATTGAAATATTCCAAAACTTTGAATGTCCATCCTATATTCTCCTCCCCGCATTTCCCTCCCTCAGGTTCACCCTGCCCCACCGTGTCATTGAGGTGAAAAAGAAAACCCTCACTTTCAAATGTTTTGGGCGACGGTTCAAGACCTGCCCAGACCTCGCAAAATCGCATTTGAGCAAAGACTATTTCTCCGTCCACTTTCGGTCCTGAAAACGTCCTAGCCGGACCGGGACCGAACGCCTATGCTACCAAAGTTGTCGTGTGCGAGGAGGTGGCCGGGGGAGGGATCCTCTTTCATTTGGATGGAGAGAGCATTAGGATAAAAACACCTAGCTACGGCATTCTGAAAGTGCTATAAATTGCTATCATACCGCTGCATAGTTTTGTAGGTAGGTGGTTTTATTCCTGATGAGGGCAGTAGCTGGATCTAAAAAGCCAAGTCTGCTATGCTGGGTTGGGCTGCGGCCCTAGGACAGTACATATATTTCAAAAGATATCACCCTGCAGTGAAAAGCGCGATGGGTCTCCATTCTGGCAGATGCATAGGACGATATTTGGCGAGAATTATCCTTTCAGTGGAGGAAAGGACGGGTTAGGTGGCAGGAAATGTACGAAGATCTCCAAGACGAGTTCATTCGGCAAAGTTAACCCTGTGTACTAGTACGAATCAAGCCGCTCTTGGACTAGTACCTTCTCCGATCGCAGCAAGAAAAAGGCATGCTCTCGAGATCAAGGATCTGCGTTTCCAACTCTGCAGCTCGAGCACGATTTGCTTCGAGGCTGGCGAGCACGGTGGCAGGTGACAAATTGTCAGACTCAATAATGGGATGGTGGACTAGCCCGGGTGGGCTGGTCAGGACGTACGGGGGTCGCAGGCGTACGATAGCGGTGGCTGTCTACGACAAGCCGTGATGTGTGTACGTACGGACTCTACTGCCAAACACGACCACGCCAGTCTCGGGTAGCAGTGGCCTCCGGCTAAGGCTCCAACTGTTTAGTCGTAAACTAAACCAAAACCTTAATAAAAGGTTTTGAAACCGTTTAAACTGTTTATAAACAGTAAGATTATCCATGAAAAATCACTGTACAAAGTTCAGGACTTATACAAGCTGGTTTGAGACTAGGTAGGATTTAAACATCAATTAATGGCCTTTCGGACTCCTGGGAGAGCATATTGAGCAAAAGAGAGGTAGATATAGGGGACTCTTACATAATGTGACGATACCAGTTTCACATCACTGATTTCCGGCAGGGTTGCCGAACTCCAATTGCAGCTCATCACAGCCCGGTCGAAGTTCGGCAGATCAATGTGCACACAATTTACATGTGTGGCCTGCCACGAATAATTTCAAAAAAAAACAATGGTTTAAGGGTTTACTTTTGATTTGTTTACTGTTTACAGCCCCCCGTAAACTAAATAAAAATAAAAACGGTTTTATTGGTTTAAAACCAAAACTAAACGAAAACAGTTGGAGCCTTACCTCCGGCCAGTGGTACAATGGCTTGGAAACAGCAAGGTAGATGCTAAAAGGATGAGATACTCGTAAAGACTGGCGCTTATCACATACCTGTATCGTGCAACCTCGGAGAAAGCGAAGATGAAAGTCTGGAAGTGGTGAAAGCGCAGGCTGCAGGAGGCCGGAGCCAAAAACTCCCCTAAGCGCACCCCAAATTCAAGACTTATTCAGGAGCAGAAACGTTCCATCCACATTTATTTCCACATGAATTATTCGCGCAAAGCACCTGGAGCTCACAGACTCGATATTAGACAGGCCGCGCAAAGCCGCACAGAGCCGCATGCGGCTTTTGTGCATTGTGCAAAGCCGCACAGCAAACTAACAGATTTGCGAGGGAAACTAGGTTCATTTTGGAAAGATATGGGTAATTTGGGTGGTATACTGTACATTGAACCACTTACCCAACGTATTGTGCATCATTTTTCACGTCATTATTCGGCTTCCGGCACAGCTCCTGTGCGGCTATGGCAGTGGCGCTGCCGAAATGGCCACTTACTCCACTTAGCTCCACTTTCTTTCTCCTGCCTGATCCGAGAATCAACGCTGATGGCATTCAAGGCACCATATGTAAGGCTTGCACACATAATGGATGGGAAAACAAAAGCCGCACGGTGCCGCACGCGGCTTTGCACAATGACCAAAAGCCGCATGCGGCTCTGTGCGGCTTTGCACAAGCTGTCTATTTTCGGATAAAGAATTCCGCAAATTACACAAATCCCTCAGATTCCTTGTGCCCCAGGCTGCAGCGGGGGGCTGTGAGAGTATCGACGGTGATGGTGGATCACCTTTGTACCCAGTTCAAACGCCCGCGTTGCTGCCCCGCTTTCACGGCTTGCTCGGCTCATAAACGCATCCCCGATGCACATGGACACAGAAAGGACACTTTTTGTTTGTGAGTATGGATGTACGCCGAGCGTGTGGGTGGGCGTCAGCGCCGTATGGCCCATGCCGATGAAGGAGAAAGGAGAGGCGATAGAAAGAAGGAGCGAGCAGAGAAGACGGGAAAGAAGTCGGCAGAGCTAAGGTCTCGCACCCAGTATATCCTCGCCCTGAGTTCATCTGATCGAGCGAAACTCCGCTTCCTAATCCGCCGCAGAGTAACCCGTCAGGGACGCCCGCCTCCTTCACGCAGACGCAGGACCCCGCGCCAGCGACTACGGTGCCACCACGACGCGCCTCCACTCGGGGGTGCAGCCCCCGCCGCCGCCGCCAACCGGCTGCACAGCTGGACAACACCATTCCGCGCACCTGCACACCGCCGGCCCTATTCGCAGATACGCGCACATCTGCGTCTGACGCCGTCGTCCGTCGGGCGCTGCGCATCGTCTCCCGTGGCTCGTGCTGCACGGTCCCGCTCACGATCACCGGATAGCAAGTGGGCGCGCGCGCGTCTATCGCCATGCCACTCCTCACTTCACATGGGCTAGCCTAGCCTCTCATTCACATCGCGCGCTGCCGCATCCTCGCTATCCAACATCCTTTCGATCCTTCTGTACTCGTCGCCCTCCGCTGTGGGAGGCAGATTGCAAATGCAGACTTGCCCGTCGTACTGGATCATCCCCAATGTCTATCCCCCGCTACACACGCACGCCTGCATGGCGCGCGGACATCATTCGCCGTCCGAGGCGTCGCTCCATGTCTCCAGCGTGCTCTCCATCCACTTCCCATTCCGAGAGAAAGAAGAAAAAAAAAGAGAGAGAGGGAGAGTAAAAGAAGTGGATTCATTCCCAGCATCAATCTTGCCTGTGAGTAGATTTATATGGACTCTGGAATTCGAAGGGTGGGTCAGTTCTGCACGCAGAGCATGACGAAGCGAGGAGAAGAAAGAATGAGGTCGAAAGTACGATAAGAAGATAGTACGCAGAGCAGAGCTCCCGTGCGCCGTGCTCCACGGTCTGCACCGCTGTCTGCATCGCACTCAGTCATGGCGAGGCACACGCACGTCTCCCGCCGCGCGCGTCTGCCCCTGCTCGGAGTCGTGCATCCAGATCTCTACTCGGCGAGTAGGGAGACAGCATAAGCCCGTGAAGAGTCGAAGGGCATCGCGAGCGCAACTTCGTGTCCCGCGAAAGACAGTACTAGGCGCCAGACATCTCCACGCGATATATCCTCGCACATCTCCTCGCCATTCATGACGTCTGTGTAGGCTCGTTTCAGCCTCTCTAGTCTACCGGGCGTGAAATCTGAAGATAGTCGTTCAGATCACGTATACTAGAGAGGCTGGAGTTAACGAGTACAGGCGAACACGAGTCGCCTCGGAGTTTGAATTTGAAACGCCTTGGCAACCGCTAACGATCAGTTCCATCAATTATCGCCCAAAAACCTCGAAAAGAAATGCTCAGAGCTCCCTCATTACATGCGGTAAAATCCACGAAAAAATCTGAGCGCCTCATATTAATCGAAATTCGTATCTGTGAAAAGAACGGTTTCATGAGGAGCTTTGGAAGATGCGTAGGACATGCCATCATAATTTTTAAACTCCGAGGCGACTCGTACTAAGCTGTACTCGTAAATCCTAGCCTAACGTCTGTGCACAGTGCGCCGCGGAAGCCCAGCATTCCCGCCAGCTTCCCGAAACCTTGCCGAGACCAGTCAAAGGAAAGAATGAAAATCACCTCTATCTTTCTCAGCTGTGCGTACCCAACTTTCGTCTTTGAGGCTCGCCGAACGAAAAGCGTTAAGAGGAGAAGTGTGTTTGGCTGTGTCTGGCAAAAGCTTTAGAGCGATTGCCGAGCATAGCCACACCGCTCTCCATGTCAACGCGGTGCCGTCGTCAGGGTCTTCTCCTGTCTGTTATTTTGTGCGTCGGTGAAACACGGCCAGTTTCGTATTCCCGCTCACTTGAGTCGGACGCCGCTGGTTACATGAATTGACGAGAGCGTTCTCTGAGCTCTCGCTAAGGCTCCAATAGTTTTCGTTTGCAAACGTTTAAAACGGTTAAAATCGTATTTATTTCGTTTAGTTTGTGGGCCCAGGTAAACAGTTCTCAAACGGCTTATATACGGCTAAATGATTAATTCCCTCATGTTTAACAATCAGAGAGTTAGTTCTAATCAACGTCAACTCCGAATTTTTCACTCGATATGATGCGGTTGCTGTTCTCGCCGCCGCACATGTTTTGCTCTCATCTCTGCACTCGGGCAATCAGCGAGCTTGACCAATTCTTTACGGCGTTTCGGACCTATGGCTGTGGCGATCGCCAACGGCCCTTGTTGTAGTCGAAGGTGGAATTCAATCACAGGCCCTCCTCGTCGCTCTGATGTCGATACCGTAGGAGTTTGGAGATCATCTCCCGGCTGTTTCGCGGCACGGGACTTTTTGACCATTCCCGGCACCAGCGTCTCAGTGGAGTGCCTGTTCTCAACGTCGTGCCATTTGGATCATAAGACGCGGAGTCACCGCGTGACCCGCCTGCTCTTGACCTCCATGTTCTTACATCGACGCGATAGCGATTTAGATGAACGTTTGAACGAGGCGAGTGAGTCATGGCTAATTTTGGAAGACTATTTATGTTTTGCGCGGAGAAGTGCCAAAGTTGGCGGATTGAGTTTGTTTCAGCCTTGGATGCTCTCTCTGTCCACTGCACCTCCAGTGGCGGCGAAGGCGATATAAGCCCGTCCCCACAGCCACCATGCCCCAGCTCATCCGGTGGCTCCGAGAGCCGTTGAGAATAATTTGGCATGGTGGAGCCATCGGGTCACGCAACGCAAATCAGCTATTGGATGGCTCCAATGGCTGCATCGCAAACACTCTAATGATGCAGACATCGTGTTTCCAATTCTGTTGGAGCTTGATGCGGTGAGTTCTCGCAACCGGCGGTGGCGTGTGCCAATGCTACATATCCACCTACCGACCTCCGTTGGTGCCCCATAGTTGACGTTACACAGCCACTGCTTGACGCCTTTAAGTAGCTCGCTCAGCACTCACGAAACATCCACAACAATGTTCTCGTCTTCACTGCTCGTCTTATACCTGACCGTTATACTAGTCGCGGCTGGGCCTTGCGACATCTACGCATCCGGAAATACTCCTTGCGTGGCCGCCCACAGTACCACTCGAGCGTTATTCAACGCATACTCTGGGCCGCTCTACCAAATCAAACGTGCCACCGACAATGGGACGAGGACTGTTTCCCCTTTGTCTAAAGGCGGTGTCGCTAACGCCTCGGCGCAAGACTCGTTCTGCGCTAGCACAACATGTGCAATCACGACTATCTTCGACCAGTCTGGGAGGGGTAACCACCTCACGCGGGCTCCCCCCGGTGGTGCCGATCCTGGTCCCGACAATCTGGCCCCTGCGCGTGGCGCACCAGTCATGCTGAACGGAAAGAAGGCGTACGGCGTCTTTATCGCTCCTGGCACTGGCTATCGCAACGACAAGACTAATGGCATTGCCGTGGTGAGTTTTGCCTTGTTCCCTCTTGTGCGACGAGACTCCAGACTGAGCACATCTTTCTCCAAGGGTGATGCTGCGGAGGGCATATACGCAGTTCTCGACGGCACGCATTTCAACGGAGATTGTTGTTTCGACTACGGGAATGCGGAGATCTCAGCGACCGACACGGGCAACGGGCACATGGAGGCGATCTACTTTGGCAGTGCTGGAGGCAAAAAAGGAGCTGGCAACGGGCCCTGGGTTATGGCTGACCTTGAGAACGGTCTGTTCAGCGGAGGCAACAGGACCACGAACCCTTCGAACCCGAGTATGACCTCTCGGTTCGTCACGGCGGTTGTGAAAGGGAAGCCGGGACATTGGGCGATTCGCGGTGGCAACGCGGTGTCTGGTCAGCTCGGTACGTCCTACAACGGTGTGCGTCCGAGCGGTGGGTACAATCCCATGAAGAAGGAGGGTGCTATCATTCTTGGGATAGGCGGTGATAATAGCGATCGGGGGCAGGGCACGTTCTACGAGGGCGTGATGACCTCCGGCTTCCCGTCCGACGCGACCGAGAATAAGGTCCAGGCAAACATCGTCGCGGCGGGATACGCGACTAGCTCGTGAGCGAGGTGGAAGCAATAAAATAGACGGTTTCGTCAAGTTTGTACAATGTAGTAATCCAATCCTTCTTCCATTAATCGAATTATGCATTGAATTACTGCTTGCTCAATCATACCTCTCTGTCTGTGTCTCGCATGAATCGCGTTACAACTTGGAACTGAACGTATCTTGCACAGATCCACGGAATCCGTTGCTTGCTTCTGGCCTGTTTTACAGAATTCTTGGTTGGATGAGAGGCGAGTTGGGAGTAAATCGACGTTTATAAAAGGGTACAAGTACACTCAATCTCGTGTTACCTAGTAAGAGAGTTGGAGTTACAAAATGAGTTCATCCCAGACGGAATTAGTGGTACGTGCAGAGGTATTATCTTTATACTTGAGGATTAAAACATTGACTGAATCGGGAACGCGAGTCATGGCAGAGTACAATTTGCCATGAGAGAACACCTCTCTCCGTAGATCGACACCCGATTTGTCGACAGTCAGGCTTTGGTAACCATTGGACGTGGTTGCATAACTAAGAGCCAAGGGGATCCGTTTGTGGGGGACAGTGAAATCCTTTCATCACACAATTCCTGCTTGACGGACGATTGCGGTAAGAACATGATATGCCGAATGAGCCAAGGCTGATTTTCGTCCTTCACCCGCGCCCCCGAGAGCAGCGGCGCGTCGGGGATTTTTCTGGGCTTTCCGAATGTGGATTCGAAAGCGGTCTTCCTTTATTGTTATCTCGTCCTCTGCACCAGGGTCCGGGTAATATTTGTATGAAGCCTTGAGGACAGCGAGGTAGTGCTCGACGAAAGAGGCAGAGAAATCGAAGAAAAGTCGGAATTGAGTTGCACAAACCCGTCTGCAGAAAATCAAGTCGCAGGAGGTAGGTAAGCTAAACAAAAGTGTAGTCGCCGAGCACGATGAAGGTAAGCGTCAGTGGCTTCTGTCAAAATTTGTTCGCTTTGTAGTCAGGTGCGACATCGGCGTCGTTGAAATCGAATCCGCCGTGTCCGACTCGAACAACAGGATGAATGAGTCCTTTTTATCGGAGGGCGGCAACGTCAGGCACGGGTCCTCGGATCCTCAAGCGTCAGGATGTCGTTTTCGCCGGAAAGCACCGACTTTCGGTCGCCGTCGAGCACTGTGTAACGGAACCGGTTGCAGTCTAATCGAGTGTGATTAGTCCAGTCAACAAGAGAATAACCGTGACCTACAGTACTGGGTAAATCTCGAGTGAAAGTCGGGAACTTAGAGCGGATGATCTAAATGCATCATCATAGTAAAGTGTCGCAGGATTGGGTACTGAACGCCAACAGAACGAAGAAAACACCAGATCTGGCCGGGCGAGTTCTGCGGAATTACGCAAACTGGCGGTATTTCGTACACCACGCCGCACTATCCATGTTCGCGTGGGCCACTTGGTAGATCGAAACAGGGAAATCACCTGAGAAAAACTGCGCTGGATTTGGTCTCCTTCGCGAGGCCAGACAAGAGTCCGATTAATTCCCCTTCTCTTCAACCCTGCGTACGAGTGAAGCTGTCAATTATTAGAACAGGTCGCAGAAAGAAACTCACTTGAAGTAATCTGGACCCAGACATGTTTGAAGGCGGAAGAAACCTACGAGAACAAGCGCGTACATGTGGATGCTTGGGAAAGTTCAATGTGCTGAGAACTGCCAAACAAAAAAGCTACGGAGGAGAAAAAAGGGGTCTTAACTGAGAAACTATTCGGACCCGGGGAGTCGAACCTTGTACTGCGAGGCAGGATTGAAACCAGCCGGATATGTCAATCGTGCTCGCGATGTTCCGTACACCACGTCCGATTATGCTAAAGCATTATTTGAGAAAATTGGAATGAATCAAAAGCGCAGAAACTCGGCCAAGAATATTAAAGAGACTGCGTAGAGCGCGCTCAGGCTGCCAGCGAAGAACCGTCTTGTCGATTCGTCTGACCAGAGGCAGCTTCAATTGACCGGAATACGAAGCTGGCTGAGATACATCGACGCACAATATAACAGACCCTCGAAGACCCTTGAACGACGAGGGCAACCACGTTGACATGGACGCTGGGAGAGAGCGGTGTGGCTATGCTCGGTAATCGCTCTAAAGCCTCTTGCCAGACACAGCCAAACACCCTTCTCCTCTTAACGCTTTTCGTCCACAGGCACAAACGACAAGAAGAACGACTAGGATGGCGAGCCTTGAGGACTGTATTAGGTGCGCACAGCTCAATAGGAAAAGTAGAGGTGAGTTTCTGGTCTTTTATCTTTCTGACGATGGGTTCTCGTACGGGATGTCCATGGTCATACGCTGCCAGTAGACTTTGCTGAATGCCACAAGGGCTCTCCCATCGAAATCCGGATCGAAAAAGACACCTGTCTTTACACTTAAATTTGTGGTATCGCAAAACTGCACTCAGGTAGTCGTGCTATAGTTCTTATCTGACTTCCCCTGCGTCGATACCGCTGCGGGGTGTCTTCTCCTTTCCATTTCTAACCGTCCACCCATCGGTCTCGAAGTCCCTTGCTAACCTTGCTCCACAGGGATTTTTTTTTTCACCGCTCAAGTACCGCCAACATTTCACCTGATGCGCCGCCACAAGGAGCAGTGAGCAACCAGGTGAGATTCTTTCCTTTGACTGGTCTCGGGATGTGATTGGGAACTCTGTCTCGAGTACGAGTGGCATCTGCGAGGTTTCCTTGTCCTTTCATTCCTTCTCCCGTTTTTCGGGGGAGGGATACGGATGCCCCAATCTTCGCCGTGTATGGTTTTTTTTTGCGCGATGATATCATCGCGAGCATGCAGAGCGGCGTGCGGTGCTGTGCGCGGGTGGGATGCTCCATCGCTCGCTATGACGATTCGATGCGGACGGAGCTGGTGGGTGCCGGATGCGCCGCGCGAGATTGGCACGGCGGGGCCGCGTTGTCCGTAGGGCTGGTACACGAGCATCCTGTCCCGTGAGAGATGTGTCGCGCATGGGATGACGCGCGATGCGCAAGGAACCCGGACGATGGTGGGTGAATAGACGCCGATGAATGGCGAGGTGTGCGAGGAAGCATTCCATGGAGCCGTCTGGCGTCTTACTGTTTTTCGGGGTTTTAAACTCTGCGCTTCCCTTTTGCGCTGCTTTCCCTATGCTCTGCTCTCGGCTTCCTTTATCTTATCTTCAGCTTTCGCTACTGCTCACTTCCCTTCGCAGGCGTATTCGGCCGCACAGTGTACGAACTCATGTCCGACCTCATCGCGCTCTGGGGCCGGCTTGTTGACCCATTCTCATTCCGCATATTCACGGCGGACGTCAAGTAGCGGCGAGTCTCATGTATATATTAAGCGGGCGATCTACGGAAAGCTCGACGACAGCCTGCAGGACGTGGAGAGTGCGGCGAGCGGAAGATTGCGTTGAATGCAGGATAAGGTGTGTGCCCTGTTCTGTATTCCCTTCCTTACGTTTTTCTTCTGTGATACGACAGCAAAGCAGCACCTGCGGGGAAGCTCCGCCTCGTCCATCGCCCGCGGCTGGAGCACCGTGGATTTGTGGGCGTCCGCTCGCGAGGCCGAGCTGCACTCTTGCAGGGGAGAGTGCACGATGTATGGAGTATGGACGCTATGATGTTACAGTGCGATGCGGGGAGGCGCTGCGGCGCACAGAGTCGTGGTCGGGCGTGTCTTTTGCCTTCGCCCCCCGGTACCCATACGATGCGCCAGGGGCGAGTTCGTCGCGAGCGCACGTGCGAGCGCGAGCGCCGGATTTGTGTGATCCATTTGAGGAGTAGGCTCAGGAGTGCCAGAAGACGCTGGGACATCTGTGTGTTTTTTGGGGCGGACGCGATTGGGCGCGATCGGCGGCCGCTGGCCGGTCAGTCGGCTGCGTGCAGGACGGGTGGAAGTGGGTGCTGCGATGACGATGGCGATGGCGAAAGGACAAACCTGCGTGGTGTGTTCCTTGCCTTCCCCTTCTCCAGCCAGCCCGAGCGCGAGCCCCCGAGAACGAGCGCGGCGGCGAGGACAGACGTTGGTGGGAGCACGGAGGGAAATGTAGGATGCCGAGCGCATACTGTGATTGTGAACGATCTGGCGATGCGGTGTGCGGGGAGTACATGTGGGAGGAGTCCATGCTCTACGACCTTGACAAGCACGGTGTCTTCGTCTTTTCCCTTTCTTGCTTTCCCTCTCTCTCGTTTCGTTTTCACTCTTCCTCCGCATTTGCTCCCATCTCCTCCTTCCCGATCGTCCGCTAACACATTCCTCCTCTTTGCCGTTAGCTACTCTACTCGCTGGCACCCCCTCGCCCTCGTGTAGTCGTTACTTGAAATTTCTCTCGGTCGATGAGAAGACAGTCTTTCTCAAGCCCGAATAACGCCTCCGTCGGCGCCATAGGTCCAGCTTGGCCTTCGATAGGATAACTCCGAACCTAACCTCGTGCGTCGCGGAGGGGGACGGCCATTCACCTTTCATTTGAACCAGGACTCCTCGCTCGACCTCGGCGCTGCGGGCCCCCTTCACTCCGGCTACGCTGCTTGCTTCGCCCTCCCTTCTCCTTCAACGCGTTTTTCCGCTACAACTCCGCGATCGCACTTCCAAGTCTCTCGTTCCTCATTCTTCCTCTCGCGCCTCCTTGTCCCTCCCTGTCCACGTCCACGTCCGCCTCCATTGCACCCCTTCCTCTCCCTCCTCTCCCCCGACCCTCAACCTCAACCTCCGCCCATGCCTAATCCCTCCTCCCTCCCTCGTCTCCCTCGTTCTCCTCTCCGTCCTTGTTCCTTGTTAGCATTCACGTATGCAGTCAATGAAAACATTTTTTATGGCTCTCGAGTCGTTCAAATTGACCTGAGGCTCTGACTGGTCTTCGAATCGAGCGCAAAGGTGAAGTCGAGTCACCTATTAAGGCAACTCTCCTTCGTATTTTGTGCCGACCCAATGGCTGTGTCAGTGACACTCTTTGCCTCTCACTGTCATGCTGGTTCTCGACTGTCCTCTGCGCCCCAACTCTGGAACCTGAAAATCGTCGCCCTTGAGTTGAAGATCCTCAGGCTTTGCGTGCGGCATTCAAAACTCGGACATCCGCGTCGACCTTTGGCATCGCCAGCTCTATCCAGTTATCTGGGCAGCGCTTCCAGGTCTGTCCCTTTCGGCCTCGAGATCATCTTCTACCACCCACTCCAACGTCCTCTTGAGCACAAATCGAGCACCAACCCAAAAATCTCGAAGTGCGAAACGATGGTGTGACCAGGTGGGTGAAAGTCATGGTATTAGCTGCAACATCTGTGCCAGAGAGACAACATCGATCCAGCGTTTATATATATCTAACGCTGTGGTGAACCAGCAGATTCACAATGTTCTCGTGTCCGTACGACCGTGCGGCCTGGAGCGCAGTTCCCACCCTCCAACCGCAGTGTTGACATCGGCCCCATGCTCGACAAGCTGTCTGGAAATTGATGGATGCCCGGTTGCCGATGCTGCTCGCACTGCCATACCGCCCGCGTGTTCGAAAATGTTGGCGCCATGCCGAATCAGCAATCCAACGAAGCTCGGGCACCTCGGCATCGCGATGTTCAAGCTACTATCAAGCGGTCATCTTTTTCGGCCGCGTTCATTTCGGCCGATCCTCCAGAAACAGAAAGAAAATCCGGCCGGCGGTGCTTCTGAGGCTTCTTGCCGCAATGCTTAATCTGTACCGTGACACCAGCTCCAAGATACGGCTGATTTGGATTACTCTGTGAACCTCAATGTCGGTTTGCACTCGACAGAAAGGCCGCTCCCGCACAAACACCTCCATCACTTCCCTAAAATATACCCAAACCACGGGTTCATGTTCTCGTGAACCTAGAAATCCGGAAAGATACGCGCAATCGACGCTAATATTCATAAATAACAGATACCATTCTCATCGAATCGAAGGGACAAGGCGGACCTCCCAGAAAACTTGGCCTACGAGAACAAATTTCAGACCATTATTTCTGAAGATGCCACTTCTCAGAATCGGTCACCTGTATCTTAGTGAGTGCCAAAGATTCCATTCGAGATTCGCAGATCATCATCATTCGCTCGCTTCTGAGTGTCTTGCAGAACAAGAAGACGAAATACCACCATGTCAGCAGCTGTACAGAATCCATCTGCATTGCACATTTTTGTAACTTGTTGTCCTGTCGGGCTGTCGGGCTCCCGCGAGCCGGCGTGCATATGAGGGAAGTAAACTGTAAGGGGCATGGGTGATTTCCCTTACATCGTGCTGTATCAATGTTCTATTATTCTACGATCCTGGGCCTGGCGTTGGTTCGGACCGGCCGTGTAATGCTTACGACAGGTCTTCAATTATTTTATGACAGTTACGATACTCTTCATTACCTCATGCACTGGAATGCCCTGGATTTTATATTCTCTTGGATTTGTCGTAGTACCGCGACATCCTCGCTGCACGGATCGACTCTCACGCGTCCAACCAGCTCAAGATCAACAAAGCCCATGATGACACTATAGCCAGCCTGCGAGAGCAGATCCGCCTTCTTCAGGTCACTATCACGCGCCTCGAGCTTGCGCCGACAGCACCCTTGTCCTTCGAAACTCATTGGGCTTCAGCCACATCGCACCGCTCAGTCCGCTCCTATTCCCGCTCCCACTCCCCTCCCACCAACGGCAGTCGTTTCCGCTCTCGCTCTCCTTCAGAAAGTCGCGGGAATGGCAAACCGTCACGACTCGGACACCAATTTGGCGTCTGAGATCGTGATGGGCCCTATCAAATTGGCAGTTACACTCCACCGCGTGCCATTTTCGAGCTCCACCTCTACACTGCCCTCCCAGCCTACGTTCGTCCAGACAAATATGAAGTGCGGATTGGGGGCGACCATCTGCACATTCGCTTGGCATCCGCTGGTGAGGCACGCGCGCTCATTAACGCGTGGAAAGCGCATACGGTCGAGGGTTACAAGGGTGTGAAAATGGCATTCGCGAGGGCCGGCGGGGAATCTTCGCGAAGTGATCCTAACAGCAGCCATACGGCTATCTACAAAACCGTAGACGTTTTCAAAAATAAAGTTCAGTTGATCAAAAGTGGAGTTCCAGGATTAAAATAGCAAATGACGACGCAGCTTCAATGCTGCGTCATAGCTTGCGCCCGTATTGTTGACATACTAGACAGCTTGCGCAAAAGCCGCACGAGCCGCGTGCGGCTTTTCTGCATTGCGCAAAGCCGCATGGAAAATTCGACTTCCTGCTGGCGTGAAATCAGTATTCTGAGTCTGAAGCTACCTGACATGAAGGAGAGTTAGTCGGGGATGGGAGAGCCTCCCTGGCACTGCACCTGCTCGCGTGACAGACATGGGAGTGTGGGACCGAAGCTAGTGGAGCTTGATGCTGTGCCGGAAATGCGGCCTCCCACGCCTGCAGATGTAATGTATATTATTTTCTAAAATTGGGTGTGAGTTTAAAGGAACAAGGGATGGTATTGAGCAAAGAAAATTGGATCAAAATGTCTGAAACACTCAGGAAACCTTGCGGCTTTGCGCAATGCACGCGGCTCGTGCGGCTTTTGCGCAAGCTGTCTACTATTCTCAACCGTAACGCTACCTTTGCTATCTGACCCAGTAGTGCTAGAACATGGAAAACTATTATCCTGCCAACGGCCCTTGGGGAACTGGGCGCTATCTTATGGGCCAAGGCCCAATGCCTGCGCCATTGTCGATGCGGTGACGGTGTTGGTGGAGCGAAGGCACGAGGTTGATGTCATCACCTTTTGATCAACTCAACTTTCTTTTGAAAACGTCTACGGTTTTGTAGATAGCTGTAATGCGGCCGCGAGTGGCTCCACCTCGCGCCGCACCACTGCGAACAAGCCACGCAGAAATGTGGGGGGCAAGCCACAGCGGCGGCGGAGTCAATAAGCTGTCACGTTCCCGCAATTAGATAGTGCAATCTAGTTGGGTTGGTTCACCGAGTAGTACATGTATCAATTTGATATTTTGGAAACTTTTCGTCTTGGGACAGGTTCTGAAAACTATCTTCTGGGCGCAATCACCCAATGTGCTTAGATGCATCCCTTCTGTTTTTATTTTTGGCATAGACGACCCGCCGCTTGACGGGACTCTGGCAGTGACTTTTTGTCGTTTTTTCTGTGAGCTGTTTTCTTTGAGACAGTTTTCCACCCAAAAGTCCTTGGGTCTGCTTTTTTAGATGCAGATAGTGTATGCATGCACTCTGAAAAGGGAAAGGCGTACGACAACTTGCTGTATGCTGGTGGACTCTGGGGATTTTTACCTGGGAGGAGAGAACTCCTCCTGTACACATGCATATACTGCTCATGGTCAGGTCCCACTGGGTTCTAACCAGAGGTCCAGCCATTTCGATTGGTCAGCCAGTTCACAGTAAGTCAGCGTCTTGTGCTGTTCGACCCCCTGGAATGGTGTTGTGCTCCGTAGGCATCCTGTAGTTTTATGTATGGACAGACACCCTTACATACCTACTTGTTTGTCTTCGGTAAACTCGTTGTTCATGTTGTGGACCACGCGAGTATAATATAACCCCCCCCCCCATACACTTCATCGAATCAATGCCAGTTTTCGCGGCTTCCTGCCCTCCGCATTTCTCGTGTCCTCTGCTCTCGTTCTTGTTCGGCCGTCTCGGGGGTCCTGCCCCGCGACATGGCTTCTAGTTGAAAAATATTACCTGGCTACCGGCCCAAATTTGATGCACGGGGGACTCGATGTACCTAAATGTGGGTTACTTGAATGCCTGTAAACTGATCTACATCCAGAGAGTCGAATGAAGTGCATGGGAATCTCAGCAATGGGGCCAATGGCGTGCTTACCATCGAAATAGCTCTCTGTCCTATCGGATGCCTATCCACCGATGTGCCTCACGTCCGTCAAATCGAATGAATACGGCATTAACACTCAGGGGAGTCCATGAGAATCTCAGCGATGGTGGCCGACGGCACCGGGGCGGTGGAAATAGCTCGCAGTAAAGCTCAAAGTGTAAAGTCAGCTGTTCAGTTGTTATCTTTATCCTTTATCTCCATCAACTGCCTCCGACATTCGACCCCCACGTTCATGTCTCCCATTCTATACTGTTTCATCGCATTTACTGGTGGTCTGGGGCTCTTGCTTGTGCTTCAGAAGAGGCGGAGGGCCTCTATGCTCCCTCCTGGGCCACCAGGTGATCCCTTGGTTGGGCATCTGCTACGGATGCCTTCGACAGACTCCGCTTTAGTATTTCACCAGTGGGCCAAAACATATGGTGTGTGCCTCCCGCCAAAAATGCATACACTAAATATGCTCTCAGGCGACGTGATGCGCCTGGAGGTTTTGGGACGAACCCTGATAATCCTCGACTCATACCAAGCTGCCGTGGATCTCCTGGAGAACAGAGGAGCGATTTACAGTGATCGGCCCAAGTTTACTCTGTATGAACTGTAAGTGCACCGCTTCCCGCAGCGACGGGACAAGTCATGTAGTTGCAGCCTTGGCTGGAACCCTGCACTTACCTTCCTCCGATATGGAAAACAATTCAACAAGCACCGGACTATGCACCAGTCTTATTTAAATCGCCACAAGGCGGAAGAGTTCAAACCAATCCAGACCCAGGAGGGGCGAACGCTGGTGCAGAACCTGTTCGAATCCACACCGGACAAATACGAAAAATGCGTTGGAAGGCAAGTATCTTTCTCGCAGCCCACAACGAATGTCAGCTGAGCAACGTGACAGATTTTCTACAGGAATAATTACCCAGATCGTGGCGGGCCATCGAGTCACTTCTCACAGCGACCCATACCTTCGCATGTCCAACATGGTCGTCGAAGCCATGTCCAAAACCGGACCACCTGGCGGCAGCCCACTCGACTTCTTCCCAATTCGTGAGCAAAGTGATCTATTCGTTGGAGATGATGTCAACCAGACATTTGGCTGCAGTACAGCACTTCCCCCCGTGGTTCCCTGGAGCAGGTCATGTCGGTGTTGTGAAGACTTGGAGCCCTACTCTTCGAGAACTACACGAATATCCCCTGCGCAGTGTGAGGAAGCAGATGGTGAGTAGCCTTTTCGTCTTGTGCAATCACCTTTTACCCATTGTAGGAAGCCGGCGAGGCCATGCCATCGTTTATACTTACACAATTGGAGGGAATGGATGGAACTGAGGACGATATGGATCTCAAAGGCGCCGCTGCTACGATGTTTGGAGCAGGAGAAGCGACGGTTAGATATTTTTCAAACACATCTCGGTCGCGGTCTCGTTCTCAATTGGTATTCTCAGACGTGGGGTGCAGTGTCTATATTCATTCTCGCAATGATCTTGCACCAAGAATACCAGGTCAAGGCACAGAAGGAAATCGACGCCGTGGTCGGGGATCACCGATTGCCTGATTTCGAAGACCGAGAGAACCTCCCCTTGGTGGAATGTATCCTGCAAGAAACCTTTCGGTGAGTGTGAAGTGTCTCTCCTTGTGACTTGTTGATTTACCAGCGAACGTATTTACTGTAGATGGAACTCTGGACTCCCGCTAGGTAGTTCATCATGACCTTACAATTATGCCACCAACTAACCGACGTTGTTTGGAAGGCGTACCTCACCGTGTTAGTGAGGATAACATTTACCGTGGTATGCTTATACCCAAGGACTCGGTGGTATTCGCAAATATCAGGTACACATCCATTGCCCGTTTGGTTCTCGTCATATTCAATTTCACCAGAGGAATGTCCCTCAACGAGAGTGTATATTCTGATCCAACATCCTTCTACCCCGAACGTTTCCTTCCAAAGCCGACGGGAAAGGGAGAGCCCTACTTTAACAACGCCGTATTCGGTTTCGGCCGCAGGTTCGAGTGCTTACATCTCGTTCAAATCTTCTGACCCATAAAATATGTCCAGAATTTGCACAGGACAGTATGTCGCAGAAAATAGCCTCTGGATCGCCGTAGCATCCATACTGGCATCCTGCAAGATCGCAAATGCCGTGGATGAGAGGGGGAATATTATCGTGCCAGTCCCCACGCTTACCGATGGACTTATCAGGTTAGCAATATATCGTGAGGCTGTCAAGTACGAGTCAAACTGACCTAGATTGAAGCCATCCAAAGGACACACGATGCATCATCTCCCCTCGATCTTCCGGTGCCAAAGCACTCATTCTGGAGACACTGTCCTAATTCTTTTCTATTTCTTTTGACACCTGTGATTAAATTCCAATTTATGTCGGAACTGGAGTAGAAGACATGTCTTAAAAGTTACAGCCATTTGTGGCACATAAGGCGCAGGCGGGGTTTTTTTTTCTCAACAGTTTTGGCTAGAACAGTCGCCACAGCCTCAATTTTGAGCAGATTACCTCGGGAGTATGGTTGCAGACCGAACTTCGTGACAAGTTTGAGTCCCAATTTGGAAATTGTTACTATACTCCCGGATTTTTAGTTAAAGTGGTTATGAGCATATAGATAGCAGTATAAGAGCCTAATCTAACAATCTGCCGGGACAGAACTTTGAAATTCTACTTTTGTTTTGTTTTCTGATCTCAAGTTCGCGCTTTTGTTTGCGGATCAACCGGACCGGTAGCGGTACACCGCCCTTCCTGCGTGCGCACGCATCCCCAGCATGCCCAAAAGCCCCAAGTCGGCTTTCGATGCCCAGTGCGACACCTCAAATAGAAGCTGCAGAGGTTAAGTGGAAGAAGAGGGCAAATTTGGGGACTCTCTAGGCGCTGTAACCCCCAAGTTTAGTACACACAATTTTTTTTCGTGCTTTTTTAACCCTAACTTAGGAGTACCGCCAATTGCTACAAAATGAAAATTTTATGCATAAACCAACCCTACTTTACTTCCAAATCTCAAATCTGAAAGGAATCTGATGAGAATTGGGGCTTGACATGAAGTTTTGTCTACCACCATAGGCACGTTGGAATCGCTCTGGAAATCTGCAGGGGATGGAGTACCGGCTTTCTCTGATGTAATTACATAATGGGATTTTTGCAAAGAATTTATGACTTTCACTAGAACAGCTGTAGTACACTGAATACTGGGCCAGATACCCTAATTCTTGGATATGTTGTGCATCCAAGTGATTGCTAGGGACTGCATGGCTCACAGACAGGTGTTGGACCAAATCCGTATAGTGAGCTCTGCTTATGATGATAGACAAATATTATGCTCGATTAAGTGTGTGTTGAATGTGTATAAGTGGTAACATTGCTGGGAGGAATGTATCATCCCTTGGAGGTAGTTCCGATACACAATATACCCAAGAACCAGGTTAATCGGCCGAGGATTCAATGTGCTACAGCTGTTCTACTGAAAACCATAAATCTTTTTGAAAAAAGTCCCATTATGTAATTACATCAAAAAAGCCGGTACTCCATCCCCTGCGAACTTTCAGCACGACTCCAACGCGCCAACTCCCGAGGTAATCCGATCAAAATTGAGGCCGTGGCAACTGCTCTAGCCAAAACTGTCAAAAAAAAAAAAAAAAAAAACAGCCTGCACCTCATGTTCCGCAAACAGCTGTAATCAATATTAATCAATTCGTTAGTCACGCATCACAGACCCTACAATTTACGAATATTTTCTTACCTGTCACAGGGCACCGAGGAAATTTTCAAATCTCCCAAACAAGTCACAAAATGACCAAAAACACGTCTAAAATTCATTTTTTCGCCTGCCATAGGGCCGGAGGTGAGTGTTGCTGATGTGTTCACATTACATGCCAGGTTTTGAGCACACCACCCTTCCTTCTTGCTGAGCAGCTCTGTTAAAGGTGTCTGAGAGCCGGGGATACGATGGCCACAGTGCGAAGAATTTATGAAATTTTCAACTTGTCACGCCTCCCCCGACCCATTTTCAAACTCTCAAGTTCGAATCTTCCAGTCACTGGTCACAGCCCAGGAGAATTGAACAAAATGCTACAGTACCCGTTCTTTAACGGGATGGTGCAAACCCTGTCCATATATTTGTTCTCCTTTTTACCATCTGTGCTTTCCTTCTGCCCGTAACTCTCTTGGTCTGCCATGCATACATCATGATCCTGATCAACTACGCACACCGAATATGCTCTGTGCTCAATTCGAACTACAAACACTGCGAGCTGTTGAACATAATCCAAATTAGGACCCTGGTGAAGCGAGCTCATGAACTGACCAGAGGCCACTCGATTCAGGCATACCATTCCCACTGTGGCCACGGAGCAATTTTCATATAAGGGGTGGAAGGCCTCCATTCGTTCCGAGCCTTCTTTCGGTGCCTTCACCTGCACATTCAATGCAAGGGAGCCATGGCTTTCAAGGGCAACTGTCGCTACCGATATCTAGGACTTTGTGGATTGTGCAACATCAGTGCAAAGCTGCTTGCCATTCAGCTTTCCCTGGTTCTGAGCTCAAGCACAACGGCTCTGTGTCTTGGCCCTGGTGGTCCTGGATTCCAACATTCAATTTTACCGTCCCAAGAAATTGTGTGCTCAATGGCATCAAGAATGAGACTCCTCCTGATACGCAACCGATCTGAAAAGATTATATTGATGCTCGCCTCCTGTAGCTTTTGGGTTGATAACCATAAGCCACGGCTCAGAGGGAAATATATAGCTGCCCATCATTTCTATGCATTGACGACCACGGATGGCAGGAAGTTGAGGTAGCGATCCTGCTGCCCTCTGTGACATCTCTATCCTCCATCCCGCTGCGACACTGTCGACTCACCGGGTCAGTTCCTGGTACATTATTGCGCCTTACAAGTTTCAGCAACATTGACATGTTTCATTGATTGCTATGCAGCCGGCTGCTTGGCAGAAAATTTGATTAGCCCGCCGCACCCACAAATTGGCACCCTTGCGACCACAAGACCAGGGACTTTCATCTTCACCAGGCATGATTTCTTTGTACTTTCCTTCATGTTTGTCTTGCTCCCCATCTCTTATATTTATTTCTGTTTCTTTCGGCACAACAACAATGTACATCCACAGAGATCGTGAGGACAAGTCTTATGTTCTAGAGTATCCTTCTTTCTTATCTGCCGGAGCATTGCAGAGGCATATCTTGTTCACATTAGTTATTGCGGTGTGGGATCGGTGTGGGACAAACCAGCGGTAAACCAACTTGGGGGTGGATGAGGGCACGACCAAAACTTTAGTTGGTATCACTTTGGTGGCCTCAAATTATAGAGTACAATATCAGAGTATATTGCTACAAGAAATATTCACTACGCAGGAGGTTACAAAATTTGGTTCACACGCAGACTATCATATGGAATGAAGCAGAAAATAATTCGCGTGTGCCAACAAGGCTAGTCAACAAGACGAAGCTGGACTGCTATTCTTACCTGTGCCAGACCCCCCGGCACCAGAGCCTGAGGCAGTGTTCTTCTTGCTTGGGTGATCCTCTTTGTCAGTGTCATGATCTGACTTACCACTTTCCTTTTTGGGGTTCTACTATTTCCTTTTTCGGAATAACCCGGTACTCTACAGGTTATTCCTCACAACACATGCATACAGAAACCCGTTTCACATCCTACTGGATGACTGGACGCACTATTGGCTTTATTACTCTGGCTCTAATCCACACACATATGGATTATTCACCACCGAATCTCAGCAAACACTATTCCCTGGCTGACTCTCCTCGGGTTACTCTGCAATAATAACCCGACCTCCTTTACTCTGAAACAACCCTTCTGGACTTATATTTGACTCCTCTTTATTGGCAGTGTTAACCCCCGGTTTCCCCTGCAACTCCTTGATGCTCCACAGATACCTTACCCCTGGCCCCTGTTGACCCTATCCCTGGCTTCACCTGTCGACTCCTTTGTGCTATAGGGACTCATTTCCCCTTTACGCTACATATGCCCCTACATTTATCCTATGATCAGACCCCTTTATTTATTGTATATGAACCTTAGTAGAATCTCCTGTACAGTAGATTCTATCTCGTCTATTCACTGGAGTTTGACCTGGACTGCCTGGTATTGGACCTGAGCCTGCCTTGCTCTTGTCGTCTCATTGACTTGGTCTTGCCTCGGCTTTCTCTTCTCTTGGCAACACCTTGTCTCCTATTTTCTCAACCCCTGTCTTAGTTTGCAACAGGGTTATTCCTCAACAGGGTTGTGGGTGGTGGATTATATGGATAATCCGGACCAGAGAACCCTTACTCGGGTTCCCCAGGACCGGGTTATTCTCACACCTCAGATTCTTGATATACGGTCATTTGCTCATGGAGCGGTGATGGATTCCTTCTCGACACCTGGGGCTTGGCTGCAGTTGTGTTAGGCTTTGACGCAGTCAGGCTGACCTAAGTGCCATTGCTGACAGTCAGAGTCAAAGTTCAGGGGCACAATTTTCTGCTTAACTATCATCTTGGACGGGCTTGCCAGCAAATTGTCTTCCACACTACGAAGGGAGTGAGAAAAGAGCAAGATGTACAGTGTAAAATACAATACCTCCTTGATGAAGGGTACAGTCTTGGGTTTTTGCCGCTCCGCTCGCATCACAGGTTGGCTTCCACCGTGCTCCAACATTTTTCTGGGACACATTTTTTTTGGTTGTGGAGTCTTTATTGGATGTATAGCTTTGTTTCAAGTCAAGGAATATTGGTTCCAATGTCTGTCCTTCAGTCAGTATGAGGCAAAAGAAGCCAAATGGCCCGCGGCTCAATTTGATAGCTTGAGCCGTGAGACATTGCTTTCTACAAAGCTCTACAAAATATTTTGGATCAAAACTGGGTCCCAACTGCCATACCTGTATTATTTAAGTGTGCCCCAATATCCCTCTGGGTGGCATGAAC
Source organism: Mycena capillaripes (assembly GCA_029204075.1). Lineage (NCBI taxonomy): Eukaryota > Fungi > Basidiomycota > Agaricomycetes > Agaricales > Mycenaceae > Mycena > Mycena capillaripes. The sequence goes on along the minus strand of JARHKZ010000012.1, from coordinate 1,072,082 downwards.
TGTTGGTCTTGTTTGTCTAGGAACAAAAAGAGTACTGTAGAATTACCTTCAGATCGGCAGTCACGCATCACCGAGGGGTATCTCGGGGTGTCATGGTATTTTCAAAATTTTATCCAGGAGCCCCACCTCTCAATTTTCCTTCACCACAAGCGCCTTCTGTGTCAAGAACTGGCCTATTATTTTTCAACCAACGCCGGGTTCTCCCAACCCGGGTTGCCCTTCCCCGAACCACCGGGTTACGATCGCAACCTCCTCCGTCTGGCGGGTTTGGATTATCCCTCACGACTGGGTTATCGTAAAACCCCAAACACTCTTTTGTCTACAATTAACCCTAACGGCGGAAATCCCGCTAGGAGGGCGGGGCCCTATCAAACCAGTCACCCTAACTTATGGCGTTGTACCTGACCCCTGCTCCTAGCTTTACGATCGAACCCTATAGTATAGAGTATATAAACCTACGGTAGAATCCTTGTACAGTAGATTCTACCTTGTCTAATCACCGGCATTACTTGGGCTTGACTACGGGTTGTCTCTCCACTGGCTTCCTTCTGGCTTGCAACCTTTCGCATCGCCTGCAATCCAACCACTGTTTTCCTCTACGGATATCACACTGCATTCGACTCCTTTCACACCCCGCCACGGATTAGTCTCTGAAGGACCCGCCCTTCTAACAAAGAGGCTGTGCAATTGATACTACTCCTCAGCGAGCGCACCAGTTACTAGTTTCGAGTCAGATCCCGGCTGGGATATTTCACTCCGGGTTCTTGTCAAGCCGACCTAATAGGCCGTTGCTGACATTCTGGGCCCATTTTCGCAGATTTCCCATTACAGAATGCAGAAATTCTGCTGTCCAGGAGTGAAATATGTGAAAAAAGTGCGGGTTTTTGTTCTTTATTACAGAACTTGTTCAGCCTTTGAATGCTCACTTCCTAGGCCTCCCTAATGTTAAGTTGTGGTGTGTCTTGAATCCTGCCTGAAATCTCTTGTGCCCGACAAAATTTTATGTTTGTCACGGTCAATCTCCGGGGTTGATGAATTGACGAATATGTTCAAAATGTCACATGTCACACCCCCTGCCAAACTGAATGTAATTGTACAGTAATATGTGATAGATGTGACCGGCTCGAACCGTGGCATCACTAGTACAGCCACACATCAAATATTTCCTTTCTGATGGGGCATTGGCTTGCAACTTTATCAATTCCACCCTTGCTTTGAAGGATGGGCTGAGGATAAACTTCTGAACTTGACTGCCATTTTACAAGACGAAGATGCTTATTGACTTGCTTGAATTTCGTCTGCACTCAGAGCTGCAGAATACAAATTGCAACATATGCACCAGCAGTGATTTTGTGATAACTGACTCAGTTGCCAAAAATCATCTGCGATAAAAGGCTCCAGACAGGCATAATTTTATGAAGATAGAGATACTTGTAAAAATGAATTGCCGGCACTGTGTGGGCTGTTCAATCACTTGATTAGAGCTTTGCCAGAAGTTTTCATGAGGTTTTCAATGGTTTTGGCCGCTTTAATTGCATCATTGTCTCCCCAAAAAAAAGAAAATGATAAAAAAAACAGGTGTCTCTGAAACCTCAACCACACAATATAGCAAAATTTTAAACCTATTTTCATTACAACCCAAGGTCTCTAATCATTCGCTTTACCACATAAATGTGATATGAGTTTCTGCTATCCTGAGGGAAACTTTGGCAGGAACCAGCTACTAGCATTATGTTGGGGTATCTGCAAACACAACATTGCACTGCACATTGTGGCCTGAAATGTCATCAATACCAGTGTACACACAGGGGGCAAACATTGGGGCACTTGCCATAATTAAGGCTCCCCAGGGGTTGAGGTAAACCTCCAGAGGTCAGAGGTAGGGCAGCTGGAGGTAGAGGTAGAGGTAGAGGTAGGGACATTCTCAAACCTCCCAAAACCTCTACCTTTCTCCCGAGGTAGAGAGGTATTGGAGGGTATTATCCCACCAAACCTCAACTTTTATGGCTGTGTGGTCTATTGGTAGAGCTCCACATATATTTAATTGCACAAAGTGGTCTCTGGTTCAATCCTCATCAGGAGTAACTGTTATTTCGTGCCCATTTTAGTGATGACGCACTGCTCAGCTAAAAAGCCGGGTTCACCAGCTTTTTAGCCGGCTAGTGTGTCATTGTCATGGGACTTTATTCTATTTTGTAAATTGCTACTTCTTTGGCACTTGTCCTGCTTCTTGCCTGATCAAATGACCCATCCGGGGAGATAAAAAGTTCTTTGGCACTTCCTTCTGATTCTTGTGCACCCACCTCAGGAGGAGAAATTATTCAAGCTTGTGCTGGGCACTCTAGGAGGAGAGGAACTCAAACTGCGAAAGGGAAAGTGAATGACACTCTTCATACCTTGTGTGAGTACATCTGACATAATCAAGCAGGCGATCTACGGAAAGCTCGACCACAGCATGCAGGATGTGGAGAGTGCAGCAAGCAGAAGATTGCGTTGAATGCAGGATAAGGTGTGTGCCCTTTTCTGCATTCCTTTCCTTTCGTTTTTTCTCTTCTGTGATACGACAGCAACGCAGCGCCTTCGCGGCCGCTTGTAAGCGAAATGGGTTATACACGGGTTACTAGTAGAAAGTGTAACACGAGTATAGTGAGCGGATTGGTATTGCACTGCTGTAATACCGTAGGAATGAATATACTTGAGTTCAAGAACCCTTATATAATCAGTCAACCGAGACGTTAAGAACTTAATTGATAGCTTCAATAAGTTCTAGGAGGAGAATCGATTATTACTTCAAGTCTAGCAACCCGTAAGTAAGAATAGATTAATAACTCTAATTATACTGTAAAATCTAGCAAAGTTACAGTCAAGTAGAGGGTTTCTGAAATAGCTGTACGGTCTAGCAACAATACAGCAAAGGCAGATAAGATTGAGCTTAGCGGCTCAACTGAGGTTCAGACGGTAGTGAAGGTTCACAAGGTGTATTGACAAGGTAAGATGTAATGTGTCTCACAGAGGGGAGACACTCCCTTTATATATTACTAGAATGAGTCAGAGACAGAGTCATATGTTTCTGACTCCTCTAAGCCGAGGATTCATAGCCTCACATAGCTTGTAGCGGTTGCGAAACATGAATCAGCAGCTATGTGAACCGTGGGAAATCGAGATGATGGACATCAAACGGATTACAGGAGACGTTTGCACCGCAAAGGTAAATACATTGAGGCTCCAAATAAATAGTAAAGTAATTAAAGCTTGTAGGAAAATACAAGAAATAAATATAGAGGGCATATCCATCACACCGTTGCGGGGAAGCTCCGCCTCGTCCATCACCCGTGGCCGGAGCACTTCCCTAAAATACACCCAAGCCATAGCCTATGACTTCCATTTTTGTTGCATCTTTGATGGTGCCACGAACCCTCTTCCTCCTCATTCACCATGGATGGGCTCGTTAGTCTCTCCCCCTCTGGTATAGGAGCTGCATTCGGTGTTCTACAATTCATTGTTTCGGAGATTCAGCAAGTACATGCGAGCAAGAAACAGCTCGAAGTTCTGGCCCAAGCATTGGGCCAGCTTCTCGAGACTGTGTATATTGAGTGCAAGGAATCGAGGTTGGCCTCAAATGCTGCTAAACCACTCAGGGATTTGAAAACGTGAGGATTTCGTGTTCTTGGGACCTCTCATACCGACCATTGAGACTTAGGTTGCTCGAAGATGTCCACCGCTTCGTTCATAAAGAACAGTCTCGTGGATTCTTCAAGTCTCTCCTCAACAAAGACTCCCGGATCGCTGGCATCGAAGCATTTTATAGACGTATTGAAAGGGTCATCAATTCGTTTCAGGTCTGGAAAGATCCCTACGGCATAGCATTTTCTTCTGATATGATTTTTGGATAGATTTCCTCGCTAGTGAATGTCCAAACGATGTTGGCACGCGATAAGGCAGCACATCAGGAGGATAAGGAATTGTTAGCAGTCCATTTTAATGCACTGGAAAGGAACCAGCTCGATCTTCGCGCAACACTTGGTAGGAAGAACCTTCGCCCATACTTGCAGCATCGACTGAGGTTCACGTCCCAGATATCAATCATCACAATATCATAGCCATGATGGTTTCCATTCAGAGGAGGCTAGACAGTCTTCCTCGCTCGATTGACCCAGAGCGACAGTTCTACTCCCACACCCTTCGATATTTGAGTTCTGCTAGTGGACGACAGGTTGAACCAGAGAGCTCGATGATCCCCTCTTTTGAAGTAGATTATGGCCCCGAAATCGGTGTCAGAGGATTGTGAGGTTCATTTAACTGTCAATTTCAGTCGCTGAAATCGTTTCCAGTGGTAAAGTTTATCGTGGAACGTGGAATAAAGCGGATGTTGCAATTAAGGTGCTGCAGAGCGGAGCGGGACTGACCCCCAATATTTCAGTAAGATAGCTTCCACCGGTCTCCCAAAATTTGTCCTGAACTTGTTTCAGGTATTACGCAGGGAGGTCGATGTGTGTATTCTCCCGTTGGACTCGGCTCAGCCACTTGTGACTTAATTTAATTAATAGATATGGCTAACCCTCCGTCACCCAAATATCCTGCAATTTCTAGGAGCAAACACACTTGATAACAAACCATTTATTGTGATGCCGTACATTCCACAGAACGCTCGACAGTTCCTGGCACAGCGACCAGATTTTAATCCCATTTACATTGTAGGTTCTACAAATGATTCAGTACTCATATCCTTCTACTGAATTCTCTTTCTTTTAGCTATGTGATATTTCCTGCGGACTGGAATATTTACACTCACGAAAGATTTGCCACGGAGACCTTAAAGGGGTACGCCATCAATTCGAAGTTTTGGTGTTTCTTTACCGACTTAATGTCCTAGTTGACGCTTGCGCGAAAGCTCTTTTGTGCGATTTTGGTCTCGCACGGGTCAAGGCTGATGTGACGAGTCGTTCGAATCAAATGGGAGAAGGAGGGATGATGGGAAGCCGTAACTGGATGGCACCGGAGCTACTCGCCGGTTCGCCTTTGAAACAGTCGTCGGATGTGTATGCATTTGGCATGACAATATACGAGGTATGGAATAATTATCTGGCTCACTTGTTGAAATTCAGCCATCGCTTTTGAACTTCCAGCTCCATACCGACGAAAATCCGATGTCTCAGGTTGCGTACTGGGATTTCGTGGAGGTCGTATTCCGTCTCAATGTCAGACCAGAGCGACCTGAACCGGATGATTGCCCCAAACTCATTGATACGGTGTGGGCATTGGCGGAGAGCTGTTGGGTGAAGGACCCAAAGTTGCGCCCGACATCGCAAGACATTCACAACATCATCACCAATATTATATCTGGCATGCATGCGGATGTATTCTCTACACCAGAGACAAGTGCAGAGGCAAAGCCCGGATCGACCGAACTACTTCAGGATCCAAGTCAACGCACCGCAGTAATCTCCGCTGATCAAGTTACAGAGCTCGAGCGGGAAGTGGAGAGAGTACGGGAGGCCTTGGGGGATGACCATCCTAACACCCTTGGTGCAATGGATAATTTTGTCAGAAACTGTCCACCAGCGAGGGCACAGGCGATCGCAGAAGTCATCCTGGAAGTGCGGAGATTGGATCTCGGCGAAGATCATCCCCACACTCTTGCAACGATGATGTTTTTAGCCCGGACGTATTACCACCTGGGTCAATACCATAAAGCAAAAGATATCGGGATGGTGGTGATGCAAAAACAAAAGGAAATTCTGGGGGACGATAATCCAAACACTCTGACTACCACGGCGCTCTTGCCTAAAGTTCTCCACGCCCTGCAACAGTACAGCGAGGCGGAGGACCTCGGACTCGTGGTGGTGGAAAAGATGAAGCGTGTACTTGGCCCCGAACATCTCAATACATTGAGCGCAATGAACAATTTGGGCAGGACCCACGCACAACTCGGACGACTTGAAAAAGCGGAGAAAATGCATTTGAGTGTCGTCACCAGCAGGAAACATATATTGGGCACTGCCGACCCACAGACGCTTCGCTCGATGCACAATTTGGCGGCGACATGCCACCAGCTTGGACAGTTCAAGAAGGCAATGAAACTTCAGATCTCCGTAGTCGAGGGTTTGAAGGAGGTCCTAGGTGGCATTCATCCCGATACCGTAACGGCGATGGCGAGCCTTGCCAAGACCTACCAGCAATTGGGTAAACTTCAAGAGGCGGAAAAGCTTCAACTTGCGGTTATGGCTCAGCGAAAACGAGTTCTGGGTAGTGAAAATTCCGACAAGGTAGCAAGCATGGAGGCTTTGGCTGCGACATACAATGAACCGGGGCTTTGAGCAGCGTTCCTAGATGATCGGCGCTGCGGCGCAGAATGTCCCGAACTAGGGTCCTTCACAGCCACGGTTCGATCACAACAAGCAGTAGCGTAGTCCCAAAGGCAGAACAAAGTGCTCCTACAGCTGATTTGGAAAATTTGGAGGGGTTTCGTAAAAAATCTGTGCTCGATTTTTGCTTCTGTTTGTCACTGCATCGCCACTCCACCAACGACTCGCACTCGTTCCCGTCTGTATCAACAGTCATCAGCTGTATTATGGATTTACTATGCATTTATTTAGACCCCACTTCATCTTGCATCCCCTCATGAAGATAACCACCCTGCAATCAACTCTCCCATTCCAAATCCTGACCAAACAGCATCATTGGTGCTGTGCCCGTCACCCAAACCAAGAAGTATGACAGGTGGAGCGATCCAGTGTCAAACAGAGGTAAGCAAAAATCAAGCACAGATTTTTTACGAAACCCCTCTAAATTTTACAAATCAGCTGTAATGAGAGGCATGAGCGGCGGGATCCGTTGTGCCAAAGAAATGGGGCCGGCATGTACATAAAGGGCCGGGTAAGCCAATCAGCGGTATTCCGGACACCACGTTCGAAGAACCTACCGGTCAATTCTTGAGTGAAGTAGAAAGAAATGAACCATTGAAAGTCGGGAACGTAGGGGAATGCACCGTCAGTCGATGCATTGGGTGCTCAACGCCAACAGAACGAGGAAAAACATAAGATCGGCCCAGGTGAAAGAAATTTGACAAAACACACCGGCCTTGCGGCATCCGGGCGAGCGAGTTCTGCGGAATGACGCAGGTTTTTACACCACCGAATGTTCGCCCTAGCCATGTTTGTGCGAGGCCGTCTGGTATCAAAACAGCGAATTCACCTGCGCTGGATTTGGTCTCCGTCGCTCGGAGGCCAGACAAGAGTCCGCATGATCTCCCTTCTTTCTGTAACCCGGCGCACGAGCGAAGCTATTCAGTATCAGAACAGGTTGAAAGAAGAAACTCACTTGAAGTAATGTGGACGTAGACATGCTCTCCTTATATCAGTTTCTGTAGGCTCTTGTACTGGTGTGATGTCAGAGATGTCGGAAGGCGTAAGAAACCTACGAGAACAAGCGCGTAAATGTGGATGCTTGGAAGAGTTCAATGCGCGGAGAACTACCAAAAAAAAAGCTAGAACAACTATTCGGACCCGGGGAGTCGAACCCCGTAGTACTGCGAGCCTGGATTGGGACCGGACGTTATATAAATGGTGTTCGCCATATTCCGTACACCGCGTCCGATTATTCTATCGCACCATTCGAGACAATTAGAATGAATCAAAAGCCCGGAAAATCGGCCAAGACTATTAGTCAATGTCGAAAAAACGGCCGTTTTCGGCCACGGGACGGGTCCACCCGTCTGTCGACGGCAATTATGAGAGGTCCCGACGGACGGGTCCCGTCCGTCGAACCCGTTACGGCCGTTTTAACGGGTATAAATGCTGTTTAATTTGAGTTGATTTTCTAACTCATGTCAGCTGCAGTAAACTTATCCATACTTTCCTTGCTCTCACTAAATGCAATTGGGCCTTCAGAAATATCGAAATTTGAACCATCTAGGCCTTGCGACTTGTGCGATAAAATTGTCATGCCCCCGGAGGAAATGCCCTCATCGGCTACGGCATGCATACAAAATTCATCAGCAAAAATTTCGCCGTATGAGTTTGCATCCATACCCCATCTTGCGGGAGGACACATGAATTAGGAACTTCAAGGCCGGCGCGTACTGCAAAGATGATTTGTGTATGTCAATGTCAAGTAAAAATTGTACCACTACAGGAGATAGGGGCAGATTGGGCATGAGATAGGTGTTTGTCCACGTGTGAGTGACTAGCGGGGTACCACTCAATATCGGAATGTTAAGTCTTCACCACGGTTGTAAATACTATCCTGACCATGAGATTCACATGTTCAAAGTAAGTGCCGGCGAACCGGCAACCTCGGTTTCACGGCATAATTGATCTTATCACCGATATAATCAGGCCGGAGCGTGCGGCTGGCTTGCTCCGAACATAACCCTCGGCAACACCCGTCAACCCGTCGACGGCCGGGTACGGGTTAGCCGTCGGATGAACCCGTCACGTACCCGTCTGTTTTGAAGAAAGATAAAACCGGCCGACGGACGGGTCGGTAACCGTCGCGACGGGCCGTCGGACCCGTCGAAACGGGAACGGGTCGGAGCCCTACGACGAACGCGAGAGAACGCTCTCATGAGCGACGCCTTCAAGTGAGCGGAAATACGAAGCTGGCCGAGTTTCATCGACGCACAAAATCCTATAACAGACCCTTGAACGGCGAGGGCACCACGTTGACACGGACGCTGGGAGAGAGAGTGGTGTGGCTATGCTCGGCAATCGCTGTCTAAAGCTCTTGCCCGACACAGCCAAACAAACCTCTCCTCTTAACGCTTTTCGCCCACAGGACCAGAAGAACGACTAGGAGCCTCGAAGGACAAACTTAGATACGCACAGCTGAATGGGAAAAATAGAGGTGATTTTCATTCTTTGCTTTGACTGCTCTCGGGATGTGATTGGGAGGGTTTTATTTTCTTTGTCTGTTTTCGAAATGGGGGATGGTATGCCCCCAATCTCCGCGGTGTGTCCGCAGATGTCGGTGCCAGTGGTGCACGGCACTCTTGCTCTTGCTCGGCGCCGATTCTGCGATGCAGAGCGGCGTACGCGGGTGGGATGCATCATGCTCCATCGCTCGACGGCGATTCGATGCGGACGTGGCTGGTGGGTGGCGGATGCTCCGCGCGAGATAGACGCGGCGGGGACGTATTGTCTGTGGGCCTGGTACGCCGTGACGTATCAAGCGTCCCGTCCCGTGATGCGGGTAGAGACGTGTCGCGCCGCGACGCGCGAGGAACGCGGGTGGCGGCGTGGATGGTGGGCGCACAGACGTGAGGAGGCATCGCATGGAACCGTCTGGCCACTTACTGTCTTTCGGGTGACACGACGCTGCGCTCGCGATGCGCTTCGGGTCTGCACGGGCTCTGCTCTCTCCCCTTACTCGCCGAATACAGATCTGGATGCACGTGCAGAGGGGGACGCGGACGGCGGGAGACATGCGTACGCCTCGCCATGGCTGAGTGCGCTGCAGACAGCGGTACTGACAGTGGAGCACGACTCTTCTCCGTACTGGCGTAGCTTCGACCTCATTCTTTATTCTTCTCCTCGCTTCTTCATGCTCTTCGTGCAGAGCTCACCTACCCTTCAGATTCCTGGGTCCATCTAAATGCACTCGCAGGCGAGATTAATGCTGCGCTTCCTATCATTCTTCTTCTCTCCTTTTTTTTCTTTCTTTCGGGATGGGAGGTAGATGGAGAGCGAGCGCGCTGGGGACATGGAATGGGGATGTACATCGCTCGGACAGCGAACGTGTGTACAGCGGGGATGATCCAGTATGGCGAGCGAGTCTGCATTTGCAATCTGCCTCCTGCAGCGGTGGGCGACGAGTACAGGAGGATCGGAAGGATGACGGATGACGAGGACGCGGCACCCTGCAGGCTGTGCGTGATGTGAATGAGGGGCTGGGCTGGCCCGTGTGGCGTGGAGTGGCACGGGGATAGACGCGCGTGCGCCCACTTGATATCAAGTGATCGTGAGCGGAGTCGCCCGGCACGAGACGCGGGAGACGGCGCGCAGCGCACGACGGACGATGGCACCAGACGCAGATGTACGCGCACCTGCCGACGGGGACGGACGGGGTGCACAGAACGGTGTTGTCGAGCTGCACGGCCGGCTGGCGGCGGTGAGGGGCTGCACCCTAGAGTGGAGGCATGTCGCGATGGCGCCGCGGTAGCTGGCGCCTGCGGCCGTTATGCTTCGCCTACGTCAGGGAGGCTGGTGTTGACAGGATATGCTGCGGCGGATTAGAACGCAGTGCGAAGAGGGGTTGCGCTCGAGGAGATGAGCTCAGAGTGAGGATATACCAGGGTACGAGACCTTCGCCTTTCCTACTCCTTTTCCCTCTTCTCTGCTCGCTCTCCTTCTTTCTATCGCTTCTCCTTTCTCCTTCATCGGCACGGGCCATACGGCGCTATACAGCGCTAACGCCCACCCTCACGCTCGGCTTACATCCGTACCCAAAAAAGTGTTCTCTCCGTGTCGACCATGCTAGGGAAGGCTGTGTATATACGATGTACATCGGGGATGCGTTTATGGGCCGAACAAGCCGTGGAGGCGGGACAGCAACGCGGGTGTTTGAAAGGGGTACAAGTATGATCCAACACCACCGTCGATACCCTCATGACCCCCGCTGTACCCTCAAGACCCCCGCTGTAGCGTGGCACACAAGGAGTCTTCGTACGAGTACTTATGTAATAACTTTGTGTACGGGGGGCCTGAACGCAGTGACGGCGGGGATTTGTCCACATAGCGGAGAAGGCCGCTGGTTGTTTCTGTGTCCAAGCACGGGGAAGTAAACTATAAGGGGCATGGCCGACCATCACGGACAAACCTCCTACATCGTACTTGCTCTATTATTCTACGACAGCTCTCTTAATGTATGACATTTACGATACTCGCCATTACCTTATGCACCGCCTTGCCCTTTACTTCATAGTCTCTTGGTTCGTCGTAGTACGCTTCGTCGAATCAACAGTTTTCGGGGCTCCCTGCCCTCGGGATTTTCTCTTGTCTTCTGCTCACGTTTTTGTTCGGCCATCTTGGGGGCCTGCCCCCGCGACATGAACGAAATTAACTTCGATCAGCTGGCCTGGAATCGAAAAACATTACGTGGGTAGCGGCTCGAACATGATGCTCGGAGACTAGCTAAATTTGGATTACTTGAATGCCCGTCTCAAGCCCGTCTACCGATCTGCCTCGCATCCAGAGAACCGATTGAGGTGCATGGGAATCTCAACAATGGGGGGAGCTTACCTTCGAAATAGCTCGTTGTGAAAATCGAATGCCTATCCACCGATGTGTCTCACGTCCGCCGCATCGAATGAATACGGCGCCAACACTCAGTGTAGTCCATAGCGATCGGCGCCCTGGCAGTGGAAATACCTCGCAATAAAGATCTCAAAACGTAAAGTCGGCTGTTGAGTTGTTATCCTTGTCATTTATCGACATCGACTGTCCGACATTTGACCCCCACGTTCATGTCGCCCATTCTATACTGTTTTCATCGCATTTACTGGTGGTCTGGGGCTCTTGCTTGTGCTCCAGAAGAAGCGGAGGGCCTCTATGCTGCCTCCTGCGCCTCCAGGAGATCCGTTGGTTGGGCATCTGCTACGGATGCCTTCGACAAACTCCGCTTTAGTATTTCACCAGTGGGCCAAAACATATGGTGCGTTCCTCCAATGAAAAATTGTACATATAAAGATATGCTCTCAGGCGACGTAATGCGCCTCGAGGTTCTGGGACGAACCATGATAATCCTCGATTCATATCAAGCTGCCGTAGATCTCCTGGAGAAGAGGGGAGCAATTTACAGCAATAGGCCCAAGTTTACTCTGTATGAACTGTAAGTTCACTACTTCCCGCAACGACGAGACAAGTGAGGTAATTGCAGCCTTGGTTGGGACCCTTCACTTACCCTCCTCCAATATGGAAAACAATTCAACAAGCACCGGACAATGCATCAGTCGTATTTAAACCGCCACAAGGTCGAGGAATTCAAACCATTCCAAACCCAGGAGGCGCGGACCCTGGTGCGGAACTTGTTCGAATCCACACCGGACAAATACGAAAAATGCATGGGAAGGCAAGTATCTCTCTCGCAGCCCACAACGAACGTCAGCTAAGCAATTGGACAGATTTGCTACAGGAATAATTACCCAGATTGTGGCGGGCCATCGGATCACTTCCAACGATGATCCATACCTTCGTATATCCAGCATGCTTGTCGAAGCCATGTCTAAAACTGGACTGCCCGGAAGCAGCCCGCTCGACTTCTTCCCAATTCGTGAGCACGGTGATCTACTCGTTGGAGATGATGTCGACCAGCCATTTGGTTATAGTACAGTACTTCCCCCCGTGGTTCCCTGGAGCAGGCCATGTCGGTGTTGTGAGGTCTTGGAGATCTGTTTTGCAAGAACTACAAGAATATCCCCTGCGCAGTGTGAGGAAGCAAAAGGTAAGCATCCTTTTCGCTTTGTGCAATCAGCTTTTACCCATTGTAGGAAGCCGGCGAGGCCATGCCATCGTTTATACTCACACAATTGGAGGGAATGGATGGAACTGAGGACGATGTGGATCTCAAAGGCGCCGCTGCTACGATGTTTGGAGCAGGAGAAGCTACGGTCAGATATTTTTCAAACAAATCTAGGTCGCAGTCTTGTTCTCAAATGGGATTCTCAGACGTGGAGTGCAGTGTCCATATTCTGTCTCGCAATGATCCTGCACCCAGAGTACCAGGTCAAGGCACAGAAGGAAATTGACTCCGTGGTCGGGGATCAGCGCTTGCCCGATTTCGAGGATCGAGAGAACCTTCCCTTGGTGGAATGTATCCTACAAGAAACCCTTCGGTCAGTGTGAAGTGTCTCCCGTTTAGACTTTTTGAATTACTGGGGAACACATTTGTGTAGATGGAACTCTGGACTCCAGCTAGGTAGTTAATCATGACATTACAATTATGCCGTCAAGTAACCGACGTTGTTTGCAAGGCGTACCTCACCGTGTTAGTGAGGATGACATTTACCGCGGTATGCTCATACCCAAGGACTCGCTGGTATTCGCGAATATCAGGTACGCACGCATCCATTGCCCGTTTGGTACTCGGCATATTCAATTTCACCAGAGGAATGTCCCTCAATGAGAGTGTATATTCTGATCCAGCATCCTTCTATCCTGAACGTTTCCTTCCCGAGCCGACCGGAAAGGGAGAGCCCTTCTTCAACAACACCGTATTTGGTTTCGGCCGCAGGTTTGACTGCTTACACCTCGTTCAAATCTTCTGACCCATGAAATACATGTAGAATTTGCACAGGACAGTATGTCGCAGAAAATAGCCTCTGGATTGCCATAGCATCGATCCTGGCATCCTGCAAGATCGCAAATGCTGTGGATGAGAGCGGGAATATTATCATGCCAGCCCCACACTCACCGATGGACTTGTCAAGTCAGTATCATGGTTTAATGGCATGGTGAGTGCAAGCCAGACTGATTTGATTTGAAGTCACCCAAAAGACACACGCTGCATCATCTCCCCTCGATCTCCCGGCGCCAAAGCACTCATTTTGGAGACGCAGCTTTGATTTTTTTTGTGTCGATGATTACTTCCCGAAATATGCGTACATACCGACTCCTCTGTGTTTAAACTTCACGTTGTGTTGGAACTGAAGTAATAGCCGTGTCTTGAAAATTATTCAACCATTCCCATGGCGCGGGACAAACTCGCCGTAAACCAACAGACATCAATTTGATGTGATCACACTCCCTGGACTCATACCAAAACCTTGCTGCCACGCGTTTGTCTTTTTAAGCCGACGAGCGAGCTGACCAAAGAGCTTTCGGCGTGGGTTGGGGAACCTAGTGCTATCAGGTGCGGCCAGGTGCATAGCCACAACTAGCAGAAGGCGGCTCGGCCGGCTAGCCGTAATGGGTACGCGGCTTTTCGGCTAGTAGGGCTCTGAACGCAGCGATATCGCGCGAAGAACACATGTGTGATGTGGACCAGTCCGCGGAGAAGAAGGGATTGAAACGCTTGTCTGCCGAGCTGCGAAAGGGAGCAATTAAGCCACATTGGGTGTCTGAGAGATCAAAGTTCGGTCAAGACGTTCGGGGGTCCTGTACTATCGTGCTTCGGACGGTCCAACGCTTCCATTACCTAGAGGAAGCAGTAGATAATCGGTCCCCTGCAGTTCTGTTCAAGTCCGGACGTCACAAATTTTCTTTGAAACTATGGGGCTTATCCACGCACTAAAATCCATTCCGATATGATCTGTGACTGAATATCGGTTCAATATATACAGAACAGGGCGTGAGTCTCTCGATTCCATGATCTCTTGAGTAACGTACAATAAGTACTAACTCAGTGCTTTGGACATCCGACTCATAATGGCCCGAACAGTTGGGGAGACGACTCAAATGCTTGGCACTCCTCAGTCCATTACTATCGTGCCTCAGATTGTTCATCGCTTTCTCTAATAGAAGCAGCGGATGATCTGTGGCTGCAAAAGTAAGTCATCGATCTATGATCAGCACCGCGGAGTTAAGGCACGAGCTTCCCGTTGTAGCGTCTGTTTATAAGAGACTACCGCGGAGTTACAAAATCGACTGCCCCTCCAGTTCGCTTCAAGTCCGGCCATGTGCTGGCGGACGAGTGACTTGATTCTCGGTGACCTGTCAATCGTATATATAAAGCGACGATCCCAAGGAGCACAGGCCCTCATTGAAAACCTCTCCCATGCAGCTCCACACTACCTCCCTGTTGATGGTTATACTTGCGCTTCAGGTTTCTGGTAGGCTGCCGCGGGAACAGCGTGCCTATACAGAGACTGGTGACCAGCGTGATATTTTCAAGGGTGAAGACTGCCGCGACCCTAGCATTTGGAAACCTGAGAGACTCGAAAGACAGGCGAGTTCTTACTGATTTGTGAATCTGTCGGCAGGCTGATACTTGCACGTTTAGGAAGTATACACCATAGGCTGCAGAAAACGTGGCGAACCGTGTAACCGCGCTGGCCTGTGCTGTGGCGACTTGGATTGTGAGGCGGAGGCACGTTTTCACCGCACATTAAATTATCGATAGGCTGATATACATGTAGGGGTACTGCTGGTAAACAGTTAGTATGCAAGTTTCGGGTCTCTGCGGCGAAAGGAGCAGTTGGCAGAGGAGGCCAGCACGGCCACAGAAGCACATCTTGCCTTGATAGCCGAATTGAATACATGCACTGTACCTTCTCATCACATCGTGCAACCTTCGATTAGAAGATCAAAAGACGGACATGTCAACCGTGTGAGCTCCGTCTCCGCACGCAGCGCGACTGCTACATTCTATCTCGCTTTTTTTGGCGTTGTACATCGCCACGACTACTTAATCTGTCAAAAGTCTGATGTCGTGAACCTAGAAAGCCGGAACGATACGCGCAATCGACACTAATATTCATAAATAACGAATGCCATTCTCATTGAATCGAAGGGGCCTTGGCCCTCCAGGAGAACGTGGCCCAGGAGAAGAAATTTAGGCAATTACCTCTGAAGATTCCACTTACCAGAGTCAAGAGTCACTGTGGGTGTCAAAGCTCATGAAATTCACCAAGAAAATCATGAGCTTTGTGGATGGAATCCATCAACATCGTTCATGGAATCCACAAAGAATGAATGAAATTCACACATATTGATTTCAGCTAGTTTTTGTAACATTCCAGCTACCTTATTCACTCGCTTTCGTCATGAATTCCATCAAATCAAACCATGACCAGGATCATTTCAAACCGTTCAATTTCATTCAATCCGCGCAAAAAGTAGATGAAACTTATGATAATTGTGTATGAATACAGGATACATTTGTACTGTATAGCTATAGCTACGCCTGCAACGCTTGGGCACCACCCCTTCCTCTGGCAACGCCCCATCGTTTGTTCCCTTGGGGTCTGTTGGATCCAACTCTTCGCCATCTTCATCCCTGTTCGCGCTGTCTGTCGTCGTCGTCGAAATTCACCGGATGGTAAGCAGCTAGTATACTGGTGAGATTAGACACAAGGTATGGATATAGGAGACGCACGTGGATCACAGTTGCATCGACGCCCAGCATCCCTTGAAGCTGACCTTTGACGTGTCGGACAGACGAAGAATAAAGCCGCTGGCGGCAGTGGAAGGGTGCTCACACGGAGCAGGAGCCCAAAGGCGCTCAGCATTGAGAGCGTCATTGGCGTGATTGCGCTGCTCCTCTTTCATCTCCATTGCACGGGCCGAATAGTATCAGTAGAGAATATACATATAGGTTGTTGCGACGCACCTTCCAAAGTCACAATGCGGCCTGCCTCAGTATTCTGTTCCCGCTGTGTCGAGTTTGCCGCAGCTTGAGGGTGCTTGCCGTGAGAGCGCCACGTGTCGTAGTTCTCTTTTGATGGAGAGCCCCAAGTGTCTTAAGATTTATGACATGTGGGGGAGAGGGAGAAGAGAGCGGGCTTGAAGTATTATCCAGGACGAGTTCAAGCGAGTTGAGGTGGTGGAGTACAGTGTTGCGGTATTTCCATCAATGCAGCCAGCGTGGAGACTATACATAGGGCTTTTGAGAGAAGAAGGGGAAGACTAGGCATGTCGGCGATGTTGAGGGACTTGGTGCCCGGCGGTGGAGGAGGGAGATGGGGGAAAGAGAGAGCGAGAGCAAGCGTGAGCGTGATGTCACACGCTCCATTCTGGCTCCACCCTTAGTCCGATGCGAACGGACGGCGTTCTGTAAGCTTGTAATTGCTGGTACGCCGCTTCTCGGTGCTCTGTGAGCGACCAGACGCAACGGCGATGGTAGAAGAGCCCCCATAATGATTGCATACCCTATCCTGTAATTTCAATTATTTTTCACTTAGTTTCTCAATGACCAAGTTCATGGTCTTTCATTGTGAAATTCATGCATACAGCAACGGCGCCGACAAGTACCTGAATAAACTACATGAATTAGAAAGTATATGAAAAAGTTTTCATGGGCTTTGTGCATGAATCATGAATTTCATGCATCGGACCCCTCAAATTCATGAGCTTTGACACTCACAGTGAGTCGGCTACCTGTAGCTTTTAGCGAGCGCCGAAGATTACATTCGAGATTCGCTCGCTTCTGAGTCTCTTGCAGAACAAGAAGACGGACATATCGCCAGCTGTACAGAATCTATCTGCATTGCGCATTTTTTGTTGGCCTGTAGGGCTGTCGCGCTCCTGCGAGCCGGCGTGCATATGAGGGAAGTAAACTTTAAGGGACATGGCCGATCATCATGGACATGCTCCTTACATCGTACTGTAGGAATGTTCTATCTCTTATTGTTTTAGAACAGTTACGATACTCATCACTACGTGATGCACTGCGTTGCCTATACTTTATATTCTCTTGGTTTGTCGTAGTACATACGCTTCGTCGAGTCAACACCAATTTTCGCGGCTCTCTGCCTTCGGGTTTTCTCGTGTCCTCTGCTTTCTTTCTTGTTCGGCCATCTCGGCGGCCTGCTCCGTGACATAAATGAAAATCAACTTCGATCAGCTAGCGTCGAATTTGAAAATATTACGTAGGTAGCGGCCCGAACATGTTGCACGGAGAATCGATGTGGCTAAATGTGCGTTTAATTGAATGCCTGTCTACCGGTTTACTTGACATCCACAGAATCGATGCTCAGCAACGAAGGTCAATGGCGTGCTTGTGGGTAGCGGGCGGAACTTGATACACGGACAATGCACGGAGCCTCGATGTTACGATGTAGCTAAATGGGGGTTAATTGACTGCCTGTCTACCGATCAGCAATGGAGGTCAATGGCGTGCTTACCATCGAAATGGCTCTGTGTCCTATCGAATGCCTATCCACCGACGTCCGTCCGTCGAATCGAAGGAATACGGCACCAACACTCAGGGGCGTCCAAGGACCCATGACAATGCCTTTGGCGGCCAGGGCCGGTGACGGACAAAAATTTGAAGATTTTGGTCCTGACTAGGCCCTGGACGGACAAAAAATCGATGTCAAGGCTCAAAATTCCAGGTCATGTCTGGATAAAAATGTCGGGTTGGTCCCGGTGCGCTTTCAACTTAGGGACAAGGAACCACCAGATTTAGCCTTTCCAGGGGTGCGGAAGGGGTGATGTTGCTCGAAACAGTATGGAACAGCGCGGAAACACGGAATTTGAGTTTGGGCGGCTTTGGTTAACCTCTCAGGACAAAAATCACCCAATCTCGTGAAAATCTTGTCGGACGAAAATCGGCCAATCGGCCAACTTTGGGACCTAGCCTCCAAAGGGATTATCATGGGTTCTGGAGTCCATATGAATTTCAGCGATGGTGGCCGACGGCGCCTTGGCAGTGGAAATACCTCGCAATAAAGATCTCAAAACGTAAAGTCGGCTGTTGAGTTGTTATCCTTGTCATTTATCGACATCGACTGTCCGACATTTGACCCCCACGTTCATGTCTTCCGTTCTATACTGTTTCATCGCATTTACTGGTGGTCTGGGGCTCTTGCTTGTGCTTCAGAAGAAGCGGAGGGCCTCTACGCTGCCTCCTGGGCCTCCAGGAGATCCGTTGGTTGGGCATCTGCTACGGATGCCTTCCGCAGACTCCGCTTTAGTATTTCACCAGTGGGCCAAAACATATGGTGCGTTCCTTTCACGAAAAAACTCACATACGAAGATATGCTCTCAGGCGACGTAATACGCCTCGAAGTTCTGGGACGAACGATGATAATCCTCGATTCATATCAAGCTGCCGTAGATCTCCTGGAGAAGAGGGGCGCAATTTACAGCGATCGGCCCAAATTTACTCTGTATGAACTGTGAGTTCGCCCCTTGTCCTCAACGACGAGACACGTCATGTAGTTGAAGACTTGGCTGGGACCCTTCACTTCCCTTCCTCTCATACGGACAAAAATTCAACAAGCACCGAACAATGCACCAGTCGTATTTAAACCGCCACAAGGCCGAGGAATTTAAACCATTCCAAACCCAGGAGGCGCGGACCCTAGTGCAGAACTTGTTCGACTCCACACCGGACAAATACGAGAAATGCATGGGAAGGCAAGTATCTCTCTCGCAGTTCGCAACGTCAGCTGAGCCATGGGATAGATTTGCCACAGGAATAATTACCCAGATTGTGGCGGGTCATCGGATCACTTCCAATGATGATCCATACCTTCGCATGTCCAAAATGGTCGTCGAGGCCATGTCGAAAACTGGACCGCCCGGCAGCAGCCCTCTCGACTTCTTCCCTATCCGTAAGCGCGTTAATTTATTTGTCGGAGATGATTTCCACATCCATTGCTTACAGTACAACACTTCCCTCCGTGGTTCCCCGGGGCAAGCCATGTCGACGTTGTGAGGGCTTGGAGACCTACTCTTCGAGAACTATATGAATATCCCCTACGCAGTGTGAGGAAGCAAATGGTCAGTAGTCTTCTCGTCTGGTGCCATTAGCTTTCATCCATTGTAGGAAACTGGCGAAGCCATGCCGTCGTTTATACTCACGCAACTGGAAGAAATGGAGGAGGGAACTGAGGACGACGTGGATCTCAAAAGCACCGCTGCTACGATCTTTGGAGGAGGAGAAACAACGGTCAGATATTTTTCAAACAAATCTCGGTAGCCGTCTGGTTCTCAATTTGTATTCTTAGACACGGGGTGCTGTATCCATATTCTGTCTCGCAATGATCATGCACCCACAATACCAGGTCAAGGCACAGAAGGAAATTGACTCCGTGGTCGGGGATGACCGCCTGCCTGGCTTGAGGATCGAGAGAACCTTCCCTTGGTGGAATGTATCCTGCAAGAAACCCTTCGGTGAGCGTGAAGCGCCCCAATTTAGACTTGTTGATTTACCGGCGAACGTATTTATTGTAGATGGAACCCCGGAGCTCCGTTAGGTAGTTCATCATGACACTACAGTTATGCCGTCGACTAATCAACGTTGTTCGGGAGGCATTCCGCACCGTGTTCGTGAAGATGACATTTACCGTGGTATGCTCATACCCAAGGACTCGCTGGTATTCGCAAATATCAGGCACGCATTCATTGCTCGTTTGCCACTTGTCATATTGAATTTTACCAGAGGAATGTCCCTCAACGAGAGTGTATATTCTGATCCAACATCCTTCTACCCCGAACGTTTCCTTCCCAAGCCGGCCGGAAAGGGAGAGCCCTACTTCAACAACGCCGTATTCGGTTTCGGCCGCAGGTTTGGCTGCTCATACCTCCTCCAAATCTTCTGATCCATGAAATACATGTAGAATTTGCGCAGGACAGTATGTCGCAGAAAATAGCCTCTGGATCGCCATAGCGTCGATCCTGGCATCCTGCAAGATCGCAAATGCCGTGGATGAGAACGGGAATGTTATCGTGCCAGACCCAACGCTTACCGATGGACTTGTCAGGTCAGTATAATGGCTCAGTGGCATAGTGAGTCCGAGCCAAACTGACTTGATTTAAAGTCACCCAAAGGATACTCGCTGCATCATTTCCCCTCGATCTTCCGGCGCCAAAGCACTCATTTTGGAGACGCAGGTTTGATTTTTCTTTGTTTGCGGATGATTAGCCGAACTATTTTTACATACCACTCCTCCGTGTTTAAATTTCACATTATCTTCGCCATGTCTTGAAAATTATTCTCACACTTCAGAGACTGGTTGTATTTTAAGCCAACGAGCGAGCTGGCCCCAGTTTCAAGCACCTAAATTCCATTCCATCGCAATAACCATCTCTCCTGCGTATCAAAGGGCATCCAATTGCCCTTTCGAAAGAAGTCAAAAAAATATTGCGCAATCGGCCCACTCCGAGCTCACCGGACTTTCAGCGGACTGGGGCATCTATATAACTATCAGAATCGAGTGCGGCCAGGAATTTCTGGTGAGTGTGCTAGAACGTTGCTGGCCACTTTTGTGAAGTCTCCCTAGTACGTCCATGCGGGCTTGTAGGCAGAGAAAACCATAATACTAATAAAAAAACGAAAAATTCGAGGACCGGATGCAGATAGCTAGGCTCGAGTCGAACAAGCGTCCCTGCCGTATTGCAGATCATTCCATTTGCTAACTGAATGCAGTTGTGCACCGTACACTTCTGGGCCTCATCGTTCAGAAGAGGTGTCACAATATAATTTAAAAAGTGCAACACGCAGGGAAAAAGATGGCATGGAGAGTGAATTCGGGCGCCGGGAGTCGAACCCTGGACTGGGGAAGTGACGTTGGGATGCGGACACTTGAAGGCCATTATTTACCCGAGATCGATGATCCCACTGGTTGCAAAATTTGTGTTTGATGTCCTGGAGTTATTCTATGCCGTTCCCGTGTATCGTTTAAATGCTTGATTCAGAGGGCTGACCGTGTCAATGTGCTAATTTCCATTTTGCTTCTCCTGATCCTTTTAGCTCTACGCCGGCGAGTTTGAACGTTACGACTGACAGCTGCGACCGGGAGCTCGGCTAACGGGGTTTTGAGAGGTCCACGGAAAATGGTGTAGCTATATAGTGCGTGTACACCGGAGTAATCCGTGGAACCGGCGTTCCTGAGCGGGACCGTGCCGTGTAATTCTACCTACCTACCTACCGACGTGGAGATGGAAGCAGAAGAGGAGATCGAGGACACAGAAAACAAAAGATGCACTCACTCTGAACACCCATTCGCACCATCAGGGCTCGGACCAAGAATGGCAATGCCCGCGAAATAAATTATTTCGGCCTCTAATGCGCAAAACAGAAACATAACACACGCGTAATATTCTTAACAGCCAGGGGGAGCGTTTTGGTCGCGTTCTTGAGAAGGAGAGTATTTGGAGCGCCGATCTAGTGGATGAGCTGGCAGTACGCTGGGAAAGATCCCAGAGGTTAGCGTGCGTTCAATAAGGCAAGGGGACATGTTCGAGGGAAATCCTGCCCGAGCTTGTAGTATGCTGCGAAGGTGCGGACGATCTGGGAAGTGCGTGAGTTCAAACATGATAAATAAAGATTGAACGGGAATCCCAGACGCACCATATCGTCCACCTTTGCCTCGGGCACACTCCCGTTCTTGACCATCTCGATGAGGTTGGCGCCCCACCATCCGTTGATCGCGGTATCTGGGTTGCTCCCGGTTTGCGGACCTCTATCCTCTAGATTGAGTTTGTTAGTACTCGCCAATTCGACGGAAATAAGTAGGATAAGAAGAATGAAGCAATGGTGAGAAGAAGGGACGGACAAAATAAAAGGTGTACGACGAGGAGGGATCAAGAAAGGATGAGAACACACATAAGCGGAGAACCCAGGCACAGTCAGATCAAGACCTGCGAGCGCGGCTGGACGTCGTGCCCACTCGGACCTGACGAAGCCTGAAAATCTCGTAAAAAAAAGACGAAACTCAGTACAAAGCGTACCCTAACGTCTGAACCCTCCTTCAACACAGCATTTATATATGCTCTTGCTGTTCTGGCACGCCTAGGTCTGGTTTATCTTGTTGTGCGCGCACATGACGGCGCCGATGCGGGTGTGGATTGGATGGCTTCGGCGAAAGGCCAGAGGTAGAGCTAGGCGTGAATCAGTTGGGACATTATCGAATAATGAATACGAAAGGGGAGGAACGAGGAGATGACGGAGCGAATGTGCCAGGGGAGAGGAAAAAGCAGAGGTACAGCAGTGAACACACATCATGGAACGCCTTGTCGTCGAAATTGGACGAGTAGATCTGCGAGGCCTTGGAGTCACCGCGGAAATGTTCTTGTTCATTGGCGATACTGTAATGTGTATTATTAGCCCAAGACCCAGGAGGGACGGAGTGCGGCAATAGAGAATGGACGGCGGAAGATCATGGGGAAGAGAGAAAGCAGCGCCAAGAACAGCAGTCACCACGATATCGGTTTCGAGCCCACATAGGTCAGGCGGTTTAGAAACGCACGCGACACCAGCGTCTGAATGGAGGAGATATACAGAGAAACCAATGCAAAAGAAACCAGGGACGAATGGATAATTAAAATTGACACACAAGTGTTTAACGATGGATGCCGTCGATAGTTGCGGCAGTGGCGACGCCAGAGGGGAACGGGCCCGAGCCGAAGCCCCAGTTGCGGCCAGCAGCAGCTCGGCGGAATAAATGTGGAACAAAAGTACGACGCAACCGATGTACCCATATTTGTCAAGGGCCCTAAAGCAGCGTTTACGCCCTTCCCGCGGAAATCTGCGCCCATCACCTTGCCCCGCACTTCGATGAGGACGGTTCCGCACGTCGCGGCGGCGTTTATGGCGACAGGAAACGCGTCGACGTACAACGGACGCCGAGCGGGGACTCTTGGAGAAAGAGGCCGTTCCAGCCTGGACGGGGGATTGCCTGCAAGCAATTTAAAATCAGTATGAAGAGAGAAAACGGAGGTAAGAGAGACGCACCGACATAGGGGCCGCAGATATCGATCCCTGTCGTGACATTGATTATCTCCTCGAGAGTGGGGCCGGCGACGAATTTCTTGGCCTGGCGACTGTGTTAGCCCCGTCTCCCGTGCCAACGTGGGAGTGCTGACGGGGGAGTCCATTGTTTAAAGCCCACCTATGCTGGGTCGGGGATGCCTGTTATGACATGGAGAGCGCAGCGGGGAGGGTTAGTATAGCTGTATTTTGGATGGCATAGTCGGATTAACGAGACGAGGACCTAGATGAGGGAGAGATGTCCGTGGAGGAATAGCACACCGGTTTTTCTAGTCGTTAGTCCGGATCGAGCAGCTGACCGTTTTCATACCATGGGCGTTGGAAGAGAAAACAGTGAGCTAACGTACTGACCATCACTCCGCCACTCGCGGATCACGGCGCCAAGCTCCTTTCCTCTCTCCTTCGCCTAGGTCTCGCAGTATTCCATGCGTCCCGAGCCTGGGATGGCTCTGAATCTCTTCCCTGCGACAGGCAGGCCTTCCTTCCATCC
The DNA here is from genome assembly GCA_029204075.1 of Mycena capillaripes. Lineage (NCBI taxonomy): Eukaryota > Fungi > Basidiomycota > Agaricomycetes > Agaricales > Mycenaceae > Mycena > Mycena capillaripes. The sequence goes on along the minus strand of JARHKZ010000012.1, from coordinate 1,048,222 downwards.
ATTTCATCCGAGGAGTGCCTCCAATCCGCTGACCAGCACATATGGACGCCGTCTTCGCCGGGTTCGTCACTTGTGTAACAGTGTTCAGGGGGTGTTCTTCTACGACGGCGCATACAATTGCCTCCCACGACCGGTCCTTGAAGTCTGTCTTCGGCCAATATTTGAGGCTTCCATTTTCTATTCTTCTATTTCTCGCGCTACTTTAGTCTTGCGAACGGCAGAATGACCTCGCGCAATTCTCTGTCTGGCTTGGCAATGCCCTGGACAGACTCTGCGCTTGCTTGTGCGCTACTCTGATACGGTGGGATCCCCTTAAATACCGAGGCGTCTAAAGAACACTGTCAGCCGTCTTTGGGAAACAGAAACTCTACAGGGTTGCCGAATTTCATAAAAGATTTATGGATTGCATCAATTCAGAGATCAAGGAAGGCCGGAAGTTCTGCAGGCAATATCAGTTGCGGTTTTCGAGGTGCAGAGATTTCTAGATAAGTCTACTCACTGATCCCCAAGTGTATCAGGACTGACGGGAGCACTGCGAGCGATCCCCACACAGCAGCGACCAAGATCCCGATGGTGATCACTGCGGCCACAATCCAGACGGCGCGCGGTTGAGTCGCTACCGCCAGACAAATCACCGAGCCGAAGAAGCAGAGAACGCCGATCAGGAGGGCACCGCTCGCAATATCGCCATTAGTCATTACATGCTGAATCTGTTTCAAAGCGGCTGGAACGGCCTGTATATCCAGCCCTGGGCCCTCCGTGGGTATGTCCCATTGCCCATCCGAGTCGTCACCGACACCTGGATCTGCTCCATCAAGCACAGCTAGGCGGGCGTTCACTTTTTCCCGTAGACGACGGTACAACTCCCGGGGCACGGACACGCGGCTCTCTCTCAGGATGCGTGGTATGTCGGTCAACTGCTCTCGGGATGCATCTTCAATGGCATCCAGCTGTTTTTCCACGTAATCGACATGCCTCTGCAGAGCGGTAGACGCCATGAGACCGAGGCATGCGGCACTCACGTCCAGGAGAGTCCCTGCGAATCCCAGGACGTTTGCGGCGGTCTTCAGCCGTGTCGAGTTGTCCTGGTAGGAAATGGCGATTAGTTGGGCCTGGACGCTGGCAGTGAATATCGCCTGGCACGGTCAGCGACATATTGATATTATGAGGTTCACCCACAACGGTGACGCCAGGGATGAGGACCGTGACTTGACCCTTGATCGTTTCCCAGTCCTTCCCTCTCAGATGGACGGACGGAGTAATCGGGAATATCTGGGCTTGTTGGGTCGACGTGGAGTCCACAATCTGGATAGCTGGACTTGAGATTCCTACTGTGTGGGTCATCGTGTAGAGGAACTAATTTTAGTTGCGGCTTTCATTTCGGCAAACTGATACACGTCGTGCGCAATCAGACGCAAACACTGGAAGACTCCAGCCGGGTTATGATCATCCGTTATACCGGTGAATGTTTCTTTGCACCCGGTTTGCGGTGGAAAACCTGGTGAACAGCCGGGTTACTGGCTGTACAGTGTAACCCGCCAGCAGAGTATATTTACTCGCGAGCCTTTCTTATCCGAGGCTAGGATGGATTGGCCTTCTAGTCAGAGGGGCCGATATATCGCTGCCCCAGGATCCCAACGTTGTATAGCTCAAGCCAAATCCTCACTCGAGCCGCGGAGTGATATTTTTGACGTCGAACCACCTGCAGGATAACCGCGTTCAGACCCGCTTTATTGCAACGAAAACAAAGAGAAATAAGCGCGACGCACTTCAAATCAATCCCCAGCCCTTCCTCATACGTGATCTGCGGCGTCCCCGCGCCACTCGCATATAGAACATCCGCCGGATAATTCTCCCTCGCCTTCACAATTGTATACGGCAACCTCCCCGACGGATTCGTCGCCTGCGCACCATCCGCAAACAACACATCCGCAATCGCTCGTGCCCGGGAACCCCCGCATACAGCACCGCTGTAAAAATCGGATACTCAATACAGCCGGCCCTCCATCGTCACCGCTCCGACCGTATGCTGCACCACAATCGTATTCGCGCAGGAGGCAGCTGTGGAGCCCCCCGTACCACCAAATGATGCGGTTGCAATCCCCTTGGTTCCCACCGACGTTGATGTACCCCTGGTCCGAGTGTGCGGACGAGGCAGGTGTCTACGAGGGTAGAGATGGTGCGCACTTTGGCGAGGTCGAAGTCGTTGAGGACGGCGTCGATGACGACGGCGGGATTGATGGATTGGATGCGGGTGGTGACTGCTTGGAGGGAATCGACGAGGTAGGGCAAGTCCGCGATGCCTGCGGGGTTTTTTTGGTTGACTTCAGGTGGCTAGAGTCATGCGTGTGAAAAGGAATGTACACTGGGAAAGATCCTAGAGGTCAGTGTGCATTTAAATAAGGTAAGAAGACAATGTTCGAGGGAAACGCACTTGACCGCGTCCCTTAAGCTGATCCCGAGGTAGCCCTCGTCCTGCTCGAGCTTGTAGTATGCTGCGAAGGCGTGGACGACCTGGGAAGTGCGTGAGTTCAAAACATGATAAATAAATATTCAACGGAAATCCCAGACGCACCATATTGTCCACCCTTGCCTCGGGCATACTCCCGTTCTTGACCATCTCGATGAGGTTGGCGCCCCACCATGCGTTGGTCGCGGTATCGGGGTTCCCTCGGTTTGCGGACCTCTGCCCTGTAGAATGCGTTTGTTAGTACTCGCCGATTTGACGGAAATAAGTAGCATAAGAAGAATGAAGCAAAGGGAAGAAAGGAGAAGGGAAGGAAAAATGAAAGGAAGGGAAGTAGGACGAAGAGAGATAAAGAACGCACGTAGGCGAAGAGCCCACGCATATCCATATCAAGACCAGCGAGCGCGGGCTGGACGCCGGTCGATCATTGCTGCCAAGTCTGACACGACGAAGCCTGAAAATCTTCGTAAACAAAAGACGAAAATCAGCATAACGCGCACTCGATCGTACCCATGAATCACAACTCCGCCTTCAACGCGCCATTTATGATGTTGCTATTCTGGCGCGCCGAAGTTTGGTTTATCTTGTTGTACGCGCACATGACGGCGCCAACGCCGGTGTGGATTGGATGGCATCGGCGAAAGGCTAGAGGTAGAGCTGTGAACCAGAGTCAGGACGTTATCGAAGAATGATTAAGTACGAAATAGGACGAATGAGGAGATGACGGAGCGAGAGTCCCAGGGGAGAGGAAAAGGAAAAAGCGGAGGCAGAGGCAGAGGCACAACACACCTCATGGAACATCTCGTCGTCGATATTGGAGGAGTCCATCTGGGAGGCCTCGGAGCCACCGCGGAGATGGTCGAAACGAAGTGTGGCAATAAAGGATGGATGGCGGAAGATCATGGCGCGCCCAGAACAGGAGTCGGCATGATACGGGAAGGCTGACACTGGTGTCGAGACCAGATCGACGTCTGGATGGAGAAACGAGGGACGAATGGATGATTACAGCTGGTGCACAAGTGATTAACAGGGTGATAACGCCATTGCTCTGGATGCCGTTGATGGTTGCGGTGGCGACGCCAGAGGGGAACGAGTCCGCACCGAAGCCCTCCCAGTTGCGACCAGCAACGGCTTGGCGGCCTTCAGCGCTCGTCAGAATAAATGTCTGATAAAAGGACGGCGCAGCGGACACACCCATGTTCATCATGGCAAGTTCACGCGCATCCCGCGGAACTCTGCGCCCATCAGCTTGCCCTGCGGCGATTATGTCTGTGGGGAATGCGCTGACGTACTGCGCCAAACAGACGACGAGCTGGTGAGTCTTGGAGGCAGAGGCCGTTCAAGGCTAGACGGGGGATCATTTGCACGCCATTCCAAATCAGTACGGAGAGAGAAAATGGAAGCAAGAGAGTGAACGTTGAACACCAGTATTGCCGACACAGGGCCCTCGACATCGATCCCGCGCGTGACGTTAATTTTCTCCTCCAGAGTGAGGCCGGCGATGAATTTCTTGGGCCTGACGACTGCGTTGGCCCAGTCGCCCACGCCGACGACGGGCAGGGCGGGAGTGAGGACGGGAAAATCTATTGTTCGAAGCCCACCGGTGCGGGGTCAAAAATGCCTGTTATACCGTCCGGAGAGTGCAGCGGGAAGGCTTAGTATAGCTGCGAGCAGCCGCGTTTTGGATGGCATAGTCGTGGAGTAGTCGGATTGACGAGACGAGGACGATAAGAGGTCCATCATGGAACGGAGAAAGTGCTGGCGAACAGCACACCAGATTTTCTAGTTGTTGGTCCGGAATCGAGCAGCTCACCATTTTTCGACGGAGATCTCGTCGCGGACCTGCGTTCAACCATGGGCGTTGGAAGAGAAAATTGCGAACGTATTGACCATCACTCCATCACGTGCGGATGACGGCGGCGGCGGCGCGCCAAGCGTTCTTCCTACGCTCTCCTCATCAGCCAGCCCATGCTGCCAGAATGATACATCGGATCGTTCTAATGAGAAGGAAAATGCGATGGATCGGAGGTTCTAATGAGAGACCTCGCGATGCATCGGCTTAGAGGCGTTTCCAGTTGCGGTAAGCGTGGGACGCGTGAGCTTTCGATCAAGACGGCGGCGTTGGGCCGAGATCTTGACGGCGGGGCGCGCACGGGTCGCGGATAGTGGGCGGGAATTGCTCTTTTAGGTATTTTTTACCTTTCCATCCCCCGAGCTCATTTTTGTCAGTGTAGTTCAGCATTGACCAGAACATATACCTCTCAACATTGCAGCCCCTCGCGCGGCCTCGTTCTGTCCCAATGAGCCTCGACTAATTAGAGCGAATGCGGTTGTTTGGCCGTGTTAGAATAGCCCTCTGCCTTTCCCCACCTCCTTGCCCTGGGCCTCCCGCTGGCCTGGGGCCTCTGGCACCCTCACTACGGATGTAGAAACCGCACCCCGCCCCGTAAATGCCTTTCTCGTCGCTCCAATACACCTACACGCACTGGAACTCGATCTGGACCCCTGGCGTTCGTCCCGATTGCATCCGCGCTCCTGCTTCCGGTACCGCTAAGCAACCCTATCGAACCCTTCAGGCATTACCTCCGTGCCTCAACCCCATTTTCTGGGTCGGCCGCTGCCTGCGCACGCCCGCAGCAGGCTTTTTGGTTCTGCACCCACATCCGTGCTTTCCCGGCAGCTCCTGCTTCCCGCAGCGGCCCAGCGACCTCACTTCCTCTTCAAATAATGCCTCTGCACCTCCACCTCGATCCCTGGGTCGACCACTGCCTGCGCGCGCCGTTTGGCTTTGCGCCTGCATCAGCGCTTCCCCGGAGCTCCCGCATCCACTGGCAGCAGCGGACCAGATACGCCGCCATTCTCTTACTACATCCCTTTCATGCTGCACCCCCTGACTTCTGGCCCTGCAGCTGCTCATGCGCGCTCGCAGCACACTTTTTGGTTCCACGTCCCCTCCCGTGCTTCCCCGCCGGTTCCCGCTTCCAGCAGCGGGCTAGCGACCCAACCGTTCTCACATCCACTTACCCCCGCGTCTCCTCATCGCTTCTTGGGTCGAAAGCTGCTCGCGCACGCTGACTTTTGGGTTTTGCGCCTACACCTGCGCTTCCCCGCCGGTTCCGCTTCCAGCAGAGGCCCAGCGGTATTGCCATCCTCTCACGTTAGCCTCATCGCATTTCCACCGCAATCAGTGGCCTCGCCGCTGCTCGCATTGGATTGCAGCGCACATTTTATCACTGCACCCGCACCCGCACCTCCCCGCCTGCTCCCATTTTTCCTCAGTTAATTGGCGTTGCCATTCTCATAAGAGATCCCCTCCGGCTCTCCACCGCGATGTGCGACGTTGTGGCTGCACGCGCGGCCGCTGCGCGTCCTTTCTGCTCATGCCGCTTCCGCGGATCCCTGCCTCCACCCGCTGCCCGTCGCCACCAATGCACACCACTGTTCTATCAACAGTATCTATCCACATCCCCACCGCAATTATTGAGCTCGCAGCTACTCCTGCACGACCACAGCGCGACTTTTGCTCGCATACCACTCTTGTGCTTCCCGGCTCGCTCTCACTGCCCGCCACATCTAGCGGCACCTGCGCTGTCCTAAGGTGACCCCACTGATTCCCCAGCCCGATTTTTAGCCTCGTAGCTGCTCGCGGGCCGCCAAAGTGACGATTATCAGCAGGGGATCATTTTGATGGTTTTCGGGAATATTACTTACAGGGTGCATTTGGGCTCTCGAGGGAAGATGAATGACTACAATAGCAATGTATACACTCCCTGTGATCATATTACCTTTGTGAAATGAAAATTTGAGAGTTGAATAATGTTCCATCTGGAATCAAGTTGAATGCCACTGTAATGTGGTAATCAGTTTACGCTTGTGAAAGACCCCTTTGTGCAATTTATCTTTTTTATTACATCCTACTCCTCAAAATCGTACCCTATGAAGAACTAACACTCTCCCCGACCTCATTTCTATTGAGGATAATATATATAATTTTTTCTACACCGTGCCCGACGTCGTTCTCAGGTGTTGGTGATTTTTTGGATACCGGCTTTTCAGAATTTTTTGTCATCGACAGATTCCCTACACAATTCTAAGATATCCTGTCAATATAAATTCCGCTTGAGATGTTTCAACGTCCTGAACGATGTTGAACTTTCTTCGCCCAGAATGGTAAAGTCACTTCGTCACAGGCGTGACACTCGCTCTTTTCTCTTCCCACCACACGACTCGATGTCCCGCCGCTTCAAACTTCGTGAAATCATCTCGACTGCTCCGGGTGTTGGAATATGGGTACCTAGCCCGTGTATGTGTGCTGTAGGACGGCTCTCGGTCACCCTCCGAATGGCAGTAGTCGGAGTCCAGTGGTATGTGCTAGTATCACATTTATCGTCTCTCAAAACGTTGAAATGCATCATAGAATCTGTGCATTTATATCCACAATACTCCTCTTGTGCGGAGGCATCCCTCTAGGCTCCTTCCCGCCCACTTGTTCCGTCCCCTGGACCCCGAAATTCAGCATCTGCGCGCAACAGTGTTTGCAATGTTAGAGCAGAGTGCCAGGGAATAATGCATGAGTGCCGTAGTGCATCATTCATTCCAATAGCGTTGCTTTTTTTACTGACTTTTGACGTCGTATCTCGACGTTGACCGCACTTCATCCTGGCTCCGGCGACCGCTCGCGTAATCGCTTAACGAGCTCGTCTGGCTCAGTCGAGGAGTCGTGAGCGCGTGCAGTACTTGCCCGCGGCGCTTGTCGCCGCTGCTGCGCCAGGCGACGTGCGCTCGTCATCAAAGATCACTACTTTAAGTAGATGATCGTCTCATTCTCTCGAAGCACCAGCGCACCACGCATCTCGGGTCTCGACGTCTCCCTGCCCGCGAGTACGTCGAGCGTCACCAACCGTGCGCGAAAGCCCGAGTGATTCGGCGCCCGATTTTGGATGCATAGGGTATGTGGGTGCACCGGGGAGTCGGTGAGTTTTTCTTCTCTCTCTCTTCTACTTTGTTCTCTTGTTCTCGGTGTGCGCCTGCGTCCTCCTCTGGATTATACGACGCTTATTTCAATTCTTCGGGCGAATGCAATTTGCATGGCGCAGGGTTTTGTCGTCGTCAATCCGTGCTGCGGGTGACACGGAACATGCCCCTCATGCGCCTCGTGGCGTTCCTTTTTTGTCCGTTGTGTGTTCGCATGCACATGGGCATTCTTTGGCAGTTTCCTCGTACTTTGTCCATTTTTTCCTCTTTCTTCTCATCTTCAATCTTTCATAAATAGCCATCCACACCTGCGCTCGTTTCTGCGCCCTTAACGTCCTCGGGGAATGCAGTCCTGGCTTCATGCATGCGGCATAAGCGGCGGTTGCGCCCCAACTCGCCCCATTTTTTTGATCCTCGCGCGTGCGCTTCTCCTGCGCCGGATCCCACGCGTCAGTCGCCCCCCTTTCCGCGCATTCCAAAGCATCCATCGCCGCGGTGCGCGGCAGCCGTGCGAGAGCCGGCAATGGAAAGATTCGGCTTTTGCAACACCCACTGTAGTTCCTAGAAGTAGTTACTCTGTAATATATGTGGAATCCATCCAATGCAGAACCGTGTTTTTTTTCGGAATTTCCCGTAGAAATTTTGTGCTCTTCGTCGGGGACAGCGATCAAAGGTGTTTGATCGTCGTGTCCCAAATGCCGTTATTGAAATCACGATGACAACCACGGTGAGCTCACTGTGTATGATGGGCCGCATGCGGCTGCTTTACAAAATGGGACCATTCTAAGGCGATACATCGTGAGGTCTCTAATGAGAGCCTCCGATCCATCGCGTTTTCCCTCTCATTAGAGGACGCGATGTATCGCCCTGCCAGCATCTGGTGCATCAGCATCATCTGACTCCTGAGGATCGAGGTTCCGCCTAGGTTCCGCAGTATTCCATGTGTCCTAGGCTTGGGATGGCCTTGGATTCCTTTCCTCCGATATGCAGATCGTCCATCCATTCATCCAAGGAGCGCCTCCATCCAGATTCCACTGACCACCACGGACGCGGTCTTCGCCGGGTTCGTCAGGGGGATGTTCTTCTGGAAACCTCTCACGATTATCTCCCACGCCTGGTCTTTAAAATCTGTCTTGGGGTGCCAATATTTGAGGCATCCATTTCCTATCCTTTTATTTCTCTCGCTACTTTACGGTCTTGCGAACGGCAGGATGACCTCGCGCAATTCTCGGTCTGACTTGGCGCGCCCTGGACCCACTCTGCGCTTTCTGGATTCCCCACTCTACACAAGTTGACACCCGACCGTTTCATCGAGGCTTCCCCGCTATAAGCATCGTTCTGTTCTTCATTTCCTGTCCTAGCTCGGTGCTTTACGCTTAGGATCTCTCGGTCAACGGTATCACTTGATATCCAATTATTCAATTCGTTGCCGATTTTCACACCATCCCATGCAGATTGACGAGTACATTTAGAGCTCAAATCAATCGTGACGCATCATTGCAGTTACTTCGAGGAGATGTATTTCGTCATGGTCTTGAAACTAATAGGTGAGCGCCACAAGACTTTCGTTATAAGTGTCTTTAGAACAAGTGTCAGAAAAAGCAGCAAGAATGTCGCCTACTGAGACCCACCAGATCGCCGGTATCGAGCTCGGGCATCTCCACGTCGCGATGTTTAAGCTGCCATCAAGCTATCATCTTTTCGGCAGCGTTCTTCGAGCCTCTGCAGAAACAGAAACATAATTTGGCCGGCGGTGCTTCTGCGGCTTGTCGCAATGTTTATCCTGTACTGTAACACCAGCTCCAAAAGACGCGTGATTGGGATTACTCTAGGAACTTCGATGTCGGCTTACGCTCAGCAGACCCGCCGCTCCCGCACAAACACCTCCTTCACTTTCCTAAAATATACCCAACCACGCGTTCATGTTCTCGTGCGCCAAGGAATTCGGAACGATGCGCGCTAATTGACGCTTTCATAAATAATAGATGCCATTGTCATTGACGTTCTATCGACCTTGCCCCACCCAGAGAACTTGGCCCCTGCACGGAATCGCACAGGGGATGGCGCAAATTCTAGGTATGATAGGACGTATCCTTTCTGCGCCGAATCTGCGCGCCCTGTGACAAATACGCGTGAGCACGCAAGTCGCAAGTGTTGCTTTCTAAGTATGTTGGTGTGTGCTTCCATTGAAAATGTTCTTAAATCACTCGTTATTTATGAAACGTCTTGTCTTCGATATTGGACGAGTAGATCTGCGAGGCCGCGGAGCCACCGCGGAAGTGTTCTTGTTCGTTAACGACATTGCAATTTTAGTATTGACACTAGTGTCGAAACGAGGGACGAATGGATGATTGACATTGACGTACAAGTGTTTAACGGTGGTGATAACGTCATTGCTCTGGATGCCGATGATAGTTGCAACAGTGGCGACGCCAGAGAGGAACGGGTCCGCACCGATGCCCACCCAGTTGCGGCCAGCAGCGGCTTGGCGGCCTTCAGCGCTCGTCAGAATAATTGTGGAAAAGCTCGGCGCAGCGGACGCAGCCATTTCCGACATGAGCGCCAAAGCAACATTCACGCCCTTCACGCGGAACTCTGCGCCCATCCCCCGCACTTCGATGAGGGCGGTGCCCCACATCGCGGTGGCGTTTCTACCCGCAGGGAACGCACTAACGTACTGCGCCAAAGGGACGCCGAGCGGGGGAGTCTTGGAGGCAGAGGCCGCTCCAGTCTAGACCGGAACTGTGTGCACGCCGTTCCAAATCAGTACGAAGAGCCTAAAACAAGAGAGACGCAGTATTACCGACACAGGGGCCGCCGATATCGGTCCCGGTCGTGACATTGCTTTTCTCCTCGACGACGAGAGTGAGGCCAGAAACGAATTTCTCGTGGCGACTGCATTGGCCCAGTCGCCCGCTCGGACGTGAGAGAGAAATCCGTTGTTCAAAGCCCACTGGTGCCGGGTCGGGAATGCCTGTTACGTTGGAGAACGCAGCGGGAGCTGCGAGCTTTTCTAGGCGTTAGTCCGGATTGAGCAGCTGACCCTAGTACACGGCTACACCGTTAGCTTAATATTTCGTTAAGATTTAGAATCTTTATGGATTCACAGTGTTTACCTTACTGTAACCCATAACTCCGACCCGTTAAGAATTCTTAAGACAGCCAAAACTTGAGATTTTGTTAAGTATTGATGTGCCCCTTCGGGACAAGTCTCCGGCATTGCCAGCAGAGAAGCTGCTCCGCTTCCTATGGGATTCATATATTCGATTGCTGCAGATCAAACGACAGTCATAAAATACATTACTACTCAATTACATTAGCTACGGTGCCAGAACAAAAAAAAAGAATAAATTATGTTGCTCGCGAGCGGTAACTACTAGTAAGCAGCGGAGAGTGCGAGCCTCCTGTCAGACCACAGAAAGAAGAGATGACTAGACAAGACAGCGAGGTGAAATAGTCAAGGTACCAGGCGCAGATTCAAAGCTCATTTGCATGATCGCGTCGACTTGACTTGTTCTCTCTTGTTCTGTCTTGACGTCTCCTGACGGCGTGTTCGCATATGGCCTTGGAAAAACCTTGGATTTTGATTTTTAGATTCTGAGATATTAAGTTTTGCGTTTGGGAGTGCAGGTGGAGGCCAGTCTTCAAGGGGGAACCGGGATTCGAAAATAGGATGTAGGGTCGAAAAGATTTTTTCATTTTCCACTTTTCTATTGTGTTTTGATTCTCAGCTGATAAATTTTCTACATTTCAGCCTAAGGTTAGCTCCCACCTGAATTGCCCTGAACTTGCCCATCACTAGGCCGTTTGGGGACTGGGACGTAGCCAAGAGGTAAGAAATGCTCCTGGATGCAACCTGGGGGTTGGTTTTGGTCGATTAAACTTCCCTGGGCCATTTCTACACGTTCTGCAGCTGCAGGGTGCTTGTTATAACATGCCCCTACAAAAAAAATTCAGCCGACCCGGGACCCCCCCCCCCCCCCCACCCCATATCCGAGATTTTAATGCCGGTTCCCCCTTGCTCTCTCGTACTCCCACTATTTCTCACGGTAAAACCCGACGAGCGTACTACAAAGCTCAAAACCTACATCGAGACTCACTTTGTGACTGGCTGCCACCTGAGACTAAAGGCTACAAAGAGAGGGCTGCCAATGAAGACGCCAACGACATCTTGAGCCGCTGCGAGCCCGGTTCCCCTTAGGAGATTCGCCCGGGGCTCATTCATTGCGTTTTTTTTGCCCGCTTCTGCAGCGTGTCAACCAGCGTTCTCACTCCTTGTTTCTCTCACCTTTCGTTCTCGCACTGTGGATCACTTGCTGTCTATCTTCGGCATCATGCCCAGCTATTCGTATTCGAGGATAGACAGATGGCCTGGATATTCTCCATGCACTCGTCCTGGTACGCTTTATTCCCTATATCTCCCTTATTACCCCGCTCATTCACGATACCCAGCGCTGAATGTAACTTGGGGAGGTTGCGCTGTACAACATGCGAGGTACGAGCACCATATTGTTGTAGCGTCTGTCTATGAGAGACAAGTTGCGCTGTGCACGGTATCTGTCTCACTCGTCACGCTGGGACAATCGAAAATGCTCCTCGTCGCCTCCACGTCCTGCCGTTCCTCACCCTGCCCACCGTCTTCTTATTTCCCTTGATAGCTCGTATTAACATTTCCTCGCAGGTTCGTACTTATAGCGACTTCAGCGATCCATCAATACAGTTCCGTATCTTCTTCCGGGAAGAGCGGCGCGTCAGAAGTTGCTTCCGATGTTTATTCTTCGCCGACTGGCCATTCATCTCCCTTCAGTCTGTGTTTACAAACGAGCGACATAACTACGCCAGGTGAACGCCGCGGCAGTCACGGCATGGTGCTACTTCCGGTTACGGTGATTCATGCTGTCTCTTGGCTTTATCAAGTCGACCCTAAAAGTCGTTATGGAGTTGGGGTTGAACTCGAAGAGGAGACTCGCTGTAATCTCAGTCCCAGCGTGCCACAATATTTCCCTTCGACCTCTCTCAAAATCGAGAATGGTGGCACTGCTACTACAGTAGCTCGGCAGATGAACGGATCTCCCGATTTTGCCTGGACTGCTTTACAGCGCAATCCAGCACCGAGCTGATGGGGATTGCGGAGCACTAGGGCTTGAAACCGTAACCGTAATTATAGGGGTATACGGGCGGTTCAATACGGTGCGGTACCCGTACCGTAACGGTGCTCGCCGGCAAAATTTATTGGACGGGTGACGGTACGGGTGAGCACCGTAATACGGTTGAGCGCTATTGAAATCATTTTGGGCAACATTTGTTGCTTGCTGGTGGTTCCTTGAGGTAACTGGAGATGAAAAAGGGTATTTGCATGCCCTCAGAAAACTTACCAGCTCCAATGAAGGCTGATACACAGGCAATGAGACATGAGACGGCCGTGACTGGACGGTTCAATACGGGGCGGTACCCGTACCGTATGGGTCTGTGCCGCACTCTGATACGGTACGGGTACCAGCTGTCTGTGTCAGATAAACGGCCGTACGCGGTACGGCCGTCTACCGTATACTGTACGGTTTCATGCCCTACATCAGGAAAAAATGCCATGATTACATAGCGCACAATAGCGCAAATACCCGTGGTAGCCCGGTATACTAGTCCCCTATTTGATAGCCCATCATAGCCGCCTGCCAAGCTATGGTAGCCCTCCATAGCCCTCGCAGGTAAGCTCCATAGCCCTCCGTAGCACATAATAGTTCTCATCAGAGGCTATCGTAGTACCTTGTAGTGCTCAATACCACTCAATATTCATCATAGATCCCACAAAGTATACGTGAAATAAATAAATAAATTGGATTCAAAACGGGCCACAAAATCCCAAATAAATAAGCTAATGTACATCGCAAGACGGAAACACACCGGTAGACGCTGGTGTTGCACGCTGATAATGCGCTCAAACGGAATCAGGGTCACCGAGTGCGGCGCGGGGAGTGTGGGCACGTATATTTCAGAGGTGTCGCGCTGGCCCCATCCGAGAGTGCTAAACAGATGAAAAAAAATGAGCAAAGCGGAGTCATAAGGCTCAAGGACGTGGGAACGCACCGACGTTGATGGTAGTTGGCGGAAGACGGTCGCGAGGACGACGCGAGGATCCCCCAGGCCTGGTGGAGGAGCTGCAGGAAAGTTAAAAATGAGCCGCTATGGTGACCACGAGGCAACTTACCATGTTCAGAAGTCCGCTGGACAACTCCCAACCCCAATCTACCGTCAGAATAAAACAAGTCTACTTGAGACGGTGGAATTGAGGTCTTGATTATTCGTTGAGATAAACAGCGAGATCAAGCATAGGCCTAGATGAACACAGTCTTGAAAGTCTTGATGAACTTCTGGGCTTGAGGCTTGAGGACGTCGTAAACGCCGAGAGCAAATCAAGATGAGCAGGTAGCGAGATCTTGGGGATCCAGAATGCAAGCGGAGTATATCGGGTTACCATAGAGCAGAGGTCAGAGGCAGAGGAGGAAGGGGGGAGGGAAAGGAGAGGGTGGGGGCGTCAGAGGGAGGGAGGGAAGATGGGGGCAAGAGTCAAGAGGCGAGCTGTCATCAACCAACCATCACGTTGTTTGATTGCGCAGTCGAGCACGTGTCGGCGGAGTTTGAAAGACTCGGCAATTTTCGTTTGGTTTCTGTGCAATTCTGTGAGCGATTATTGTTTGCAGCGAAGATTAATCTTCGCGAGATGTTGTTCCATCATGTTCAGGACATCGTACACAGTCCTGGGAAGGCAAGGCAAGGGTGGTTTCTGAATCCCGAATATATCACGCTACTGATCCGTTGCTGTCGGCTATCAACCGCTACTGATACTTGGCGTACGGCTACGAGGGCTACGGAGGACTACTGAGCCACAGCAGGAGACTATGAGGGCTACAGGCAATCTATATTTTTGCTTTTGTCTAGGTAGCAAAACAGTTTTTCCTGATGTACGGAGCACGGAACGGAAATGATATTTCCGCTGGGCGCTTGCGACGGAAATCGGAGTGATCGCGGTGCCAAGCAAAAGGTCTGACTTTCTTTCACTTTATTATCTTGATCAATTGCTAGATTGCTTGGTGTGAGCCCATCTTTGTCGATTTTGCTCCCGACAACCTCTCCGCGACGGCGCCAAACAACCGATGCGTAGCCGTGTGCCGGCCCAGTCTCAGTCCCATAGCTCCGGCCTTCTTCGCTTCCGGTGTCTCAACATCTTGTCATAAACCAACCCGCTCGGGAGTTTCACCTTTAAATAAGTGGTTCCACATTATCGGAGTTTCCAAATACATTGTAGCGGAGCATTCTGTGGAATTCCGCGGTGCGAAATCTGGTGGAATGCTTAAAAGGCGCCTCTCAAAGGCCTACCGTCTGCAATCAGTCCTCCCCACACTTGCACAACAACACTCTCCGTCTTTAACTGAAGCTTCAGGTATCAATCTGGCGGTTGAGCTTGCAACGTACCACTGAGTTCGTTAACCTCTCCAGATGCGCCCATCTTTCTCCCGTATGCTCGAATACTGCAGTGTGCTGCTGCTCTTGTCAGTCTCAGCCGCCGCGGTACCTATGGACAGCGACGTTGTCAAACGAACTTCAGCCGCTGACGAGAAAGCATACTTGACCGGGCACAACACGGTCCGCGCACAACACGGCGCCGCCGCTCTGACATGGAGCGACAACCTCGCCGCCAAGGCTCAACAGTGGGCCAACGGATGCGTGTTCCAGCACTCCGGCGGAACCCTCGGTCCTTTTGGCGGTGCGTTTCGCAGCTGCGATCTGACTGATTATTTTTGAATTTATTCTTCCACCAGAGAACCTTGCCGCCGGTACAGGTGATTTCACGATCCCTGCCGCCATCAAGACCTGGACCGATGAAGTCTGTGCGTCACAAGCCCATATTATTCTTTCGTTCATCTGAGCGAGCGATGCGAACAGCTGAATATGATCCAAGCAACCCCCAGCCCTCCCACTTCACCCAGGTCGTTTGGAAAGCGACAAAACAAGTCGGATGTGCTGGTTTGTATTATTCTTCTTCGCTTCAGCAGGGCGCCATTTTTTGACTCGTTCGTGATAGTCGCCGCCTGTAATGGAATCTTTGCGGCGAGCTTTGGGGTGCGTTTCCCTACTTATTCTCCTTCTAAAAATTTTGATCGAATACTCTGGTCTAGCCGGCCCAATTCTACGTTTGTGAATACTCCCCAGCTGGAAACGTAATCGGACAGTTTGCGTATGTCTCTTCATTTCCTGCGGATCCGATTCTAGACCTGATCTTCCCTGCAGGGCGAATGTACAGGTTTGATGCCCCCACTGGTGTAGTCCTCGGTCTACATGCCGTCATGCCTCTGCCCCTTGAGCGTTCACGCACACAAATGTACCACAACGTCGCTGATATAACCATCTATACATTCGGACGTGAAATAAATACTTCAACTGACTCCCCTAATTTGTTCGGACATTCGCGTCCTCTCCGACCAATGAGATTGATGGTCCCGCAAATATCCGACAAACAACATTTTACCGAAAGCTCTGGAGGCGTAGATCTACCATCTCTTGGGAATGGTATAGAAACCGAAGCCTCGACTACATATATTTGGTCTACTCGTGAGATCCGGACATACAGTGTTGGGTTAACATTGTCAGCGTTGTATCCCTTCCTAATCTCTGATGCCCCACACAGTTCGCGCTTCATATACGTGTGGTCTTTCACGGCTTCCGAGCTGTAAGCCCCCTTCAGTGTGCGAGTGTCTGAGCCATACTGTCATTGTTCGAACAGTTTTCCGCATGTATGTTTTCTTACCGCCGCCTATTTCAAGGCAATGCGATTTGCTCACTTCCCGTTATGTTTCTCTCGACTGACTCCCACTACGGGGCATCAAGAATGATTTTCGTTAGGATCATGCCCAAAACAGCGGCGACCGTAAGTGTTCGCTCAATTGCATGTATTTTGAATGACTGAACCCATGTAGCACATATTCCTATCTAATTACTATTCGGCGTCGTGCACACCCTCGAATACTCATTTTGCTTCATTAGTGTGAGCCCTATCGGCACCAGTGTCTCAATACTGGTGTCGTTTGCGCAGAGCTTCAAATTCATGCAATGACCTGGCTGGGTCACCGCGGTGCGTACAACAACCTTGCCGAGGCTCCCATCGGGTTGTACTTCCTTCAACAGAAAACTCGGTGCATCGTCGGAGTGGCCGTACACCCAGTCTTTGTCCACTGCCCTTAGATTTGTAACAGTGGAATTGAACGAGTCGGTGAGCGAGAAGGACAGGAAGCCGCTCTCCTGGAAGAATCCTTGCATGCACTGACTCGTGTTGCCCTGGCACGTGGCCTGAAGGGTGAAATTGGAAATGTCGTACGTGACTTTGACGAGTGATTGGGCAGCCGACGGTGCAAATTGCCAGATGGACGTGGGCCCATCGTTGGTCAGGTTGTACGTGTATCCCTCACTCAGAGTGCCGTTGGGTTGTCTGAATTGAAACGTAGCGATAGGTGCTTGGTCGTCCGGGGCGTTGTATGAAAGTCCGCTGAGGACCACCTCGACTGCGAACGCGTCGCAGCGATGCTTCCAAGCATGCTATAGAAAGGAAAACAGGAGCTCAGCTGCACAACGTGGAGCGAAAAGGAGTCCTTGCACCTGTTGCGCACGATTTACCCCAACAAACGGAGCTAGAACAACTATTCGGACCCGGGGAGTCGAACCCCGTAGTACTGCGAGCCTGGATTGGGACCGGACGTTATATAAATGGTGTTCGCCATGTTCCGTACACCACGTCCGATTATTCTATCGCACCATTCGAGACCATTAGAATGAATCAAAAGCCCGGAAAATCGGCCAAGACTATTAGTCAATTTAGAGTGCGCCTCAGTGCGCTGCCAGGCCCAGCGACGAACTAGGGCTCCGACCCGTCCGTTAAACGTGACGGCCGTCGAAAAAACGGCCGTTTTCGGCTACGGGACGGGTCCACCCGTCTGTCGACGGCAATTATGAGAGGTCCCGACGGACGGGTCCCGTCCGTCGAACCCGTTACGGCCGTTTTAACGGGTATAAATGCTGTTTAATTTGAGTTGATTTTCTAACTCATGTCAGCTGCAGTAAACTTATCCATACTTTCCTTGCTCTCACTAAATGCAATTGGGCCTTCGGAAATATCGAAATTTGAGTCATCTAGGCCTTGCAACTTGTGCGATAAAATTGTTATGCCCCCAGAGAAAATGCCCTCATCGGCTACGGCATGCATACAAAATTCATCAGCAAAAATTTCGCCGTATGAGTTTGCATCCATACCCCATCTTGCGGGAGGACACATGAATTAGGAACTTCAAGGCCGGCGCGTACTGCAAAGATGATTTGTGTATGTCAATGTCAAGTAAAAATTGTACCACTACAGGAGACAGGGGCAGATTGGGCATGAGATAGGTGTTTGTCCAGGTGTGAGTGACTAGCGGGGTACCACTCAATATTGGAATGTTAAGTCTTCACCACAGTTGTAAATACCATCCTGACCACGAGATTCACATGTTCAAAGTAAGTGCCGGCGAACCGGCAACCTCGGTTTCACGGCATAATTGATCTTATCACCGATATAATCAGGCCGGAGCGTGCGGCTGGCTTGCTCCGAACATAACCCTCGGCAACACGGGTCAACCCGTCGACGGCCGGGTACGGGTTAGCCGTCGGATGAACCCGTCGCGTACCCGTCTGTTTTGAAGAAAGATAAAACCGGCCGACGGGCGGGTCGGTAACCGTCGCGACGGGCCGTCGGACCGTCGAAACGGGAACGGGTCGGAGCCCTACGACGAACGCGAGAGAACGCTCTCTTGTAACCAGCGACGCCTTCAAGTGAGCGGAAATACGAGGCTGGCCGAGTTTCTTCGACGCACAAAATACTATAAGAGACCCTTGAACGGCGAGGGCACCACGTTGACACGGACGCTGGGAGGGAGAGTGGTGTGGCTATGTATGCTCGGCAATCGCTGTCTAAAGCTCTTGCCCGACACAGCCAAACAAACTTCTCTTTTCGCCCACAGGACCAGAAGAACGACTAGGAGCCTCGAAGGACAAACTGGGATACGCACAGCTGAATGGGAAAAATAGAGGTGATTTTCATTCTTTGCTTTGACTGCTCTCGGGATGTGATTGGGAGGGTTTTATTTTCTTTGTCTGTTTTCGAAATGGGGGATGACCTCCGCGGTGTGTCCGCAGATATCGGTGCCAGTGGTGCACGGCACTCTTGCTCTTGCTCGGCGCCGATTCTGCGATGCGGAGCGGCGTGCGCGGGTGGGATGCTCCATCGCTCGACGGCGATTCGATGCGGACGTGGCTGGTGGGTGGCGGATGCTCCGCGCAAGATAGAAGCGGCGGGGACGTATTGTCTGTGGGGCTGGTACGCCGTGACGTATCGAGCGTCCCGTCCAGTGATGCGGCGGGAGAGACGTGTCGCGCGCGATGCGCGAGGAACGCGGGTGGCGGCGTGGATGGTGGGCGCACAGACGCGAGGAGGCATCGCATAGAACCGTCTGGCCACCTACCGTCTTTCGGGTGACACGACGATGCGCTTCGGGTCTGCACGGGCTCTACTCTCTCCCCTTACTCGCCGAGTACAGATTTGGATGCACATGCAGAGGGGGACGCGGACGGCGGGAGACATGCGTACGCCTCGCCATGGCTGAGTGCGCTGCAGACAGTGGTACTGACAGTAGAGCACGACTTTGCTCCGTACTAGCGTAGCTTCGACCTCATTATTTCTTCTCCTCGCTTCGTCATGCTCTCTACCCTTCAGATTCCTGGGTACATCTAAATGCACTCGCAGGCGAAATTAATGCTGCGCTTCCTATCATTCTTCTTCTCTCCTTTTTTTTCCTTCTTTCGGGATGGGAGGTAGATGGAGATCGAGCGCGCTGGGGACATGGAATGGAGATGTACACCGCTCGGACAGCGAACGTGTGTACAGCGGGGGATGATCCAGTATGGCGAGCGAGTCTGCATTTGCAATCTGCCTCCTGCAGCGGTGGGCGACGAGTACAGGAGGATCGGGAGGATGACGGATGACGAGGACGCGGCACCCTGCAGGCTGTGCGTGATGTGAATGAGGGGCTGGGCTGGCCCGTGTGGCGTGGGGAGTGGCACGGGGATAGACGCGCGTGCGCCCACTTGATATCAAGTGATCGTGAGCGGGGTCGCCCGGCACGAGACGCGGGAGACGGCGCGCAGCGCACGACGGACGATGGCACCAGACGCAGATGTACGCGCACCTGCGGACGGGGACGGACGGGTGCACAGGACGGTGTTGTCGACCTGCACGACCGGCTGGCGGCGGTGAGGGGCTGCACCCTAGAGTGGAGGCATGTCCTGATGGCGCCGCGGTAGCTGGCGCCTGCGGCCGTTATGCTGCGCCTACGTCAGGGAGGCCGGCGTTGACAGGCTATGCTGCGGCGGATTAGAATGCAGTGCGAAGAGGAGTTGCGCTCGAGGATATGGGCTCAGAGCGAGGATATAGCAGGGTGCGAGGACGCCCTCTGCATTGCAGAAGCTGCATAGTTGATCAAACCTTATATAGTTGCCGCATTATGAATAAAGTTATCCCAAAATACGGCCGTAATGGCCGTACCGTAACCGTAAAACCACCCGTACCGTACCGTAAGAGGCTCCGAAACTTACTTTACGGTTACGGTTACGTCCGGGTCGCCCCCGTAAACGACCGTAATCTTTACGGGCCGTACCGTATACGGTACGGTCCCGATCCCTACCGAACATGATGCTCGGAGACGAGCTAAATGTGGGTTACTTGAATGCCCGTCTCAAGCCCGTCTACCGATCTGCCTCGCATCCAGAGAACCGATTGAGGTGCATGGGAATCTCAACAATGGGGGGAGCTTACCTTCGAAATAGCTCGCTGTGAAAATCGAATGCCTATCCACCGATGTGTCTCACGTCCGCCGCATCGAATGAATACGGCGCCAACACTCAGTGTAGTCCATAGCGATCGGCGCCCTGGCCGTGGAAATAGGTCGCAATAAAGATCTCAAAACGTTAAGTCAGGTATTCAGTTGTTATCCAGCTCTCCTTATCTTCTATCGACATCGAGTGCCGCCGATATTTGACCCCCACGGTCATGTCTCCCATTCTATACTGTTTCATCGCATTTACTGGTGGTGTGGGGCTCTTGCTTGTGCTTCAGAAGAAGCGGAGGGCCTCTATGCTGCCTCCTGGGCCTCCAGGAGATCCGTTGGTTGGGCATCTGCTACGGATGCCTTCGGCAAACTCCGCTTTAGTATTTCACCAGTGGGCCAAAACATATGGTGCGTTCCTCCCATGAAAAATTGTACATATGAAGATATGCTCTCAGGCGACGTAATGCGCCTCGAGGTTCTGGGACGAACGATGATAATCCTCGATTCATATCAAGCTGCCGTAGATCTCCTGGAGAAGAGGGGAGCGATTTACAGCGATAGGCCCAAGTTTACTCTGTATGGACTGTAAGCTCACCACTTCCCGCAACGACGAGACAAGTGATGTAATTGCAGCCTTGGTTGGGACCCTTCACTTACCTTCCTCCAATATGGAAAACAATTCAACAAGCACCGGACAATGCATCAGTCGTATTTAAACCGCCACAAGGTCGAGGAATTCAAACCATTCCAAACCCAGGAGGCGCGGACCCTGGTGCAGAACTTGTTCGAATCCCCACCGGACAAATACGAAAAATGCATGGGAAGGCAAGTATCTCTCTCGCAGCCCACAACGAACGTCAGCTGAGCAATTGGACAGATTTGCTACAGGAATAATTGCCCAGATTGTGGCGGGCCATCGGATCACTTCCAACGATGATCCATACCTTCGTATATCCGGCATGCTTGTCGAAGCCATGTCTAAAACTGGACTGCCCGGAAGCAGCCCGGAGACGTCTTCCCAATTCGTGAGCACGGTGATCTACTCGTTGGAGATGATGTCGACCAGCCATTTGGTTATAGTACAGCACTTCCCCCCGTGGTTCCCTGGAGCAGGCCATGTCGGTGTTGTGAGGTCTTGGAGATCTGTTTTGCAAGAACTACACGAATATCCCCTGCGCAGTGTGAGGAAGCAAAAGGTGAGTAGTCCTTTCGCCTGGTGCAATCAGCTTTCACCCATTGTAGGAAGCCGGCGAGGCCATGCCATCGTTTATACTTACACAATTGGAACGAATGGATGGAACTGAGGAAGATGTAGATCTCAAAGGCGCCGCTGCTACAATGTTTGGAGCAGGAGAAGCTACGGACAGATATTTTTCAAACAAATCTCGTTAGCCGTCTCATTTGGGATTCTCAGACGTGGGGTGCAGTGTCCATATTCTTTCTCGCAATGATCCTGCACCCAGAATACCAGGTCAAGGCACAGAAGGAAATTGATTCCGTTGTCGGGGATCAGCGCTTGCCTGATTTCGAGGATCGAGGGAACCTTCCCTTGGTGGAATGTATCCTGCAAGAATCTCTTCGGTGAGTGTGAAGTGTCTCCCGTTGAGACTTGTGAACTTACCGGCTATATTTCTTGTAGATGGAAGTCTGGAGTCCCGCTAGGTCGTTCAGCATACGACATTACAATTATGCCGCCGACTAACTGACGTTTTTTGGAAGGCGCACCTCACCGTGTTTGTGAGGATGACATCTACCGTGGTATGCTCATACCCAAGGGCTCCCTGGTATTCGCAAATGTCAGGTACGCATCCATTGGCAGTTTGGCACTCGTCATATTCAATTTTACCAGAGGAATGTCCCTCAACGAGAGTGTATATTCTGATCCGACATCCTTCTACCCCGAACGTTTCCTTCCCAAGCCAGCCGGAAAGGGAGAGTCCTACTTCAGCAACGCCGTATTCGGTTTCGGCCGCAGGTTTGGCTGCTTACACCTCGTTCAAATCTTCTGACCCATGAAATACATGTAGAATTTGCGCAGGACAGTATGTCGCAGAAAATAGCCTCTGGATTGCCATAGCATCGATCCTGGCATCCTGCAAGATAGAAAATGCCGTGGATAAGAGCGGGAATGTTATCGTGACAGACCCTACGTTTACCGATGGACTTGTCAGGTCAGTATCATGGCTCAGAGGCATGGTGAGTCTGAGCCAAACTGAATTGATCTCACGTCACCCAAAGGATACTCGCTGCATCGTTTCCCCTCGATCTTCGGGCGCCAAAACACTCATTTTTGGGACGCAGGTTTGATTTTTCTTTTTTTGCGGATGATTAGCCGAAATATTTGTACATACTGTAGTATTACAATCAATTCGTCAGTCACGCGTCACGCAGGCCCTTGACGTGACGAAATTTGGAACTTGGTCACGTGTCACACGGCCTCTTGACGAATGTACTTTTTGTCACGCTTCCCTCAAATTTTGGTCGAAATCGGAACTAATGTCAAATTTTCGGCGCCGCAGGCGCAATTCAGTGATTCAGTGTCAGCATAAAGCCTCCAGCCTCTTTTGATTGAAATAGTGCTGTATGTAAGTGTAAAAATGTACTTCGAATACTGGAAAAATAGTAAATCTTGGTTTTCCTAATTTTCAGCCTTCTTGCTCTGTTGAAGTGCTTTATTTCTCCTAAACTGCCAAATTGAATGTCCAATGGACTGTGGAGATCAACTGCTGTTTGACGATTTTTTTTGGGCTGTCACGCACCCCGAGGCCCGTTGACGAATTGACGAATTGGAAATTTAGGTCACGCATCACACCCCTTGACGAATTGATTGTAACACTACAGTACCACTCCGTGTTGAAATTTCACATTATCTTAGTAAAGACATTGCGCAGCTGGCCCACTCCGAGTACACCGGACGCTCGGCGGACGGGGGCATCTATACTCTATATAAGAATCGAACGCAAGCTCGAGACAGACCGGACCGGGCTTCCGAACCCTTCACTTGCTCCAAAAACCACCAAGATGTTCACATGTGACCTCGGCTGCGTTCCGAACACTCCCCGGGTGTAGCAGCATATGCGAGCCCGCCAAAAGCGGGCTTCGAATAGATAGAGATTGGCGAGGAGTAGAGAAGCCTACGTGCTGTGTTTACTACGGCTGTAGTTAGGTATAGTAAGTACGACTAGAAGTCTAATTAATATGTTACAGAATCATGACACGACAAAAGAAAAAGAAAAAAGGAGAGATCGGTGGGCGATGCGAAAAGGGATGTGCAATGAAGACCTAGCACAATATATAATTAATCTCGCGGTGCTCGGTCATTCGCGGCGAAGCCGCTCACTAGGACCAGAATTTGCTTCGTAAAATCACGATGACGTAGTCACGGATGAACAGCAAATTCTAGAGAGCACGCAAGCAGAAATGTGCAAGAATAGACGCTAACAAGCGCAGAGCGCTTACCTTGTGCTAGACGGGACAGGCGAAGCCGCGCTAGCACAAGGAATTGATTGGTCTCGCTGAATCACCTCTGACTCCTCCGCTAAAACTATAGCACCAAATCAGAGTCAGCGCAACAAATTGGAAATCGACAGCACTCGTCGATAGGGGTTTTGGCCCGGCCAAAAATTGGCAGCGGCAAAGCCACTGTTCACGTGTCGGATAGGCGCAGAGGCCTCCGTAATCCGGAGTTGATTCGACAGCTTTGAGATCTGGAACTACGGGGTCAGTGGGAACGACTGCACAGGTTTGGCTGGATGGATTCTGGCGCAGCTCATCGCGCAGATTAAAAGCTCCGATGCCTGTTCAACCTGCACGGGATTGGCCGAGACCTGGTCTGATTCCGCAGCCCCGAGATCTGGAATTATGGGGTTGGCGGGAATGATCACACACATTTGGCTAGCGGGATTCATCTGCTGTTCGAACCATGAGCCATTTGATGTTGAAAGTAAGCAGAGGGCGAGATGTTGGAAGGACAATTGAAACACCGTCAAACTGCCTCTTTGACAGGCTGTTGAACTTCCAATGGCTGTGTACACACTGCCCATTTCTACAGCTCTGTTGAACAGCAGCCTTTACAGCTCACTAGTTTAGTATTCTTTCCACAGTTCTTTACAGCAGTTTTACAGCTCTTTTTTGTATAAGTACCGTAGCCTTTGAATCGAGACCTCTCTGTGTTTGCAGAGGGTCACTGAGCTCCGCTTCGTCCCTAGGCTCTAAATCCAACACAAGAGAAAGGGAAAGGGGGATAGCCTTTATGGGTGTGTGTGCAAAGACGTACAATAGTGTTGTTAGGGTCGGGTCGGGTCGGGCTTGAAAGCCCAAAGATGGGTCGGGCTCGGGTCGGGCTTGGGCTCAGGCCCGGGCTTGGCCGAAAATTTTTTAAACAAAATTTGAGGTTTCTTGTAATGTTGTAACTGCGCTGCCCAAGGTATTTATTACCTCTTCGAACTTTAGGACATTTTTTGGTGGTCAAGAATAGGCCCTTCCGCCATTTTTCAACAATTCACCGGGAGGTTCCGGTCTCCCCCTGGAACTGCTACAGAGTGCTGAGATAATAACCAAGCCACACGGGTGCTTAAAAATATTCCTCAAAATTAACCCAGAAGCCTACCTGCCTGCTGGAATGACATGGGTTAGGGTATTCATCGAGATACAAGCCCAACCTGGCTCTAAATTCTGTGCCCAACCGAGTCCTGGGCTGGAGCCCGGGGTCGGATCGGGCTCGGGTCGCCAGGGTCGACCCGGGCTTGGGTCGGGCTTGGGCTTGAGCCCTGAGCCCACGCATCACTACGTACAAACGAAAGCCGGTCATTTCGTTAAAGCAACGGTGTATTCTCCTTGCCGATGTTGATGCGCAGGGCACCTGCAGATTTGCTGGATCCGATCGCAGTGCAAAGTATGTTTCTAACCAGCACTAGCAGCAGTCCTGAGGGTCTTAGCATGCAACATGACTTCCTATACGTTGATGAGCTGGGTCTTGCTGTAATAATAGATGTTTTCACATTCCACGCAATCAGATATTAGAAAGCTGATGGAAGCCGACAAAAACACCTGATACAGGCGTTTTTTGGAATGAAACGGAGAAGTAGGTGGATTCCAACGAATTAACCTACCTTGAATCGACATTAGAATTGCAATTTGCGCCAGGTGGCTCAGTACTTGATGGTTAGCAAATCGAAAGACCTGCCGATGGGCGAGAATCTAGAAAGCGGAAACGGAGATGCAGGAGGATGTGGTCAAGCTAGTATGCCTCCGGAGGGAATCGAACCCTCATCTCCTCGATACATGGTCAGACCAAACCAACATTAATATTCAGTAAACAAGGCGATTTTTATAGTTCACAGAGGTTTAGTTGCCCTGCGAAGTACGTCGTCGATATGACAGCTTTTCTCGACTGCGTGTCATATTTTCCGGATTTCAACGAATTGAATGGGCTAGCAAAGTAGGGTGGCCCATTACCCACGACTGAAAATTGCACAGGGAAACCGAGTTTCAACTACTGCGAAAAGAGGACAGTCAGTTTCAATGAATGGAGATGAGAATTTCCTGAGAGCCAGAGAACTTCTGGGGAAACAACGGGCAGAAATTGAATGGCTCTGGCTAGAACCGAACCCTCATCCTCCTCTTTTGCGGGCACTGCTTTCAATTACACAAGGGAGGCCATGTTCACAGGCCACTAAGGCGTACATACTTCTTTCGTAAAGTAGGGCAGAGTAAGTCGTTGATACGGGAGCTTTTTTTGAAATAAAAGGGGAAGCAGTTGGATTGAGTGCGACGTCAGGAATCGAGTCGAATGAGCAAACCAAAATATTACACATTGCAACGAGAAAAATAAGGAAGTTTAAATGAAAGGAGAGACGAGAATTACCACAGGGCCTGAGAAGCAAACATAGAAAAAAATGACAAAGGGTGGATGTCTCTGGAGGGAATCGAACCCCCGTTCCTCAATAATTGATCGCATATGAATGAGATGATTGCCATAGTTCACGGAGGCTCACCAGACTCAATTCGTAGGCTGTAGATATGGGACGCCGTTTTAATAGGATGAGCTGATGTGTTAACGATCTTGTCCCTTTCCGGTGGAGCAGGAATAACATTGATTGGTCTGATGTTTAACCGAGGAATGGCTTAGAATCGAGTGGTCTGTGCCACTGCAGAAGGCGACGGGTCACCGTTCTCCTCCATTTCACAGTCATACGCCACGCTAAGGTGAAATTCTAGGACGTCAGTCTTTCGTCCAGAATGTAGACTATGTACACAGTCGTGCAGCCCTCGTTGGCTTTGCGCCGAATTTTAACCCCAAATTTCGCTTCACATTACATTACTCTCCTCAATGACTCTAGCGATGGTAGCTCATGATTTCCAGGCTTCCGGTCGACAATTGCCTATAGTTACGCTCGACCGATCCACCAATATTTTCAGATTACAGAGTGCAACGTAAGAGCGAGAGTCCGTCATGGGTTCATCCCATATCTGACCAGACCGTTTGCCCATTGTCAGGGGGAAATAAATTATTTTGACTCTATTTTCGCAACGAAAGAGACGGTGAACCGTTCTGTCCGATTTCTTCTTACTGTCCCAACAAATTCTCGTAGGATTGTAACCACTGCATATCTGGATACAACCGGCAACACCAGGAAAAATCAAAGTGAGAGATATCTTAACAGGGATTCTACTTGATTTCTGGGCGTTCCCGGGTATTGTCACGCTCCGCGGGGCCCATCCTCAAGTTCATTCAGGCCGATATGACAAGAATCGTTTGTGACTCCTGGCCAATACCTGGCCGGCCAAATTACATTTTCCCGACATTTCAAGAGACTGTTCTAAGTCGTATCTCCCCATGTCGGAAGTTCTCGTTTCTTACGTTCGCGACCGCCGTATCGTTCTCCCTCACTGCCCTAACAACGACATTCTGCCTGGGGAATCATGTACAGTAGAAGCCATTACTTCCTCTGCACATCTGGGCCTGGGACTCGAGCTAGACCAGTGCCTGTCTGTCCATGGGGTCGCGCCTGTCGCATCTATCAACAAGCTTGCTTTAATAGACAGGCCGGATTCGAGCTTAGACTCGAGCCACGACGACTGTAAATATTAATCCCTCCCTCCCCCCATATCTTCCTCAACTGCATCCCCCACCCCGTTCTCGGAGAGGCAGCGAGTAAAAAGGGATGGAGGAGTCGAAAAATGAGTTGTTTGCGGTCTGACTGAAGATGAGTACAGTATGTATCTTCATCACTCATGGTGCACTCCTTCTCTGACGCTTTCTACGCGGCGCTCATAAAGACTACATCCCTATTTCACAAGTTTGATATCCTTCATCCTTCCGTATCCAAGGTAGGATGGGTTCATTTGCGATAGAATTTCCACAACTGCGCATGGTCTCCTTTGAATCGGCGGAGCTTCACCTGCATGAATGTTCGATACAAGACTGGTGAACAGGCGCAGATAAAGTACCGATGAAGCCGGGTAACTTCCTCCACAGTCCACACCAAGTCCCCAATGACCGACCTCACCTAGTAGCAACGTTTAGTTAAGTATCGAAGCAAGGAAGGGCAAGGATCGAGCGCATACCACGAAGGCACGCAAGCCTTTTTATTGCCGGAAGATATGTTTCCCTATAAAGTTATTGAGAAGGATTACACAACACTTGACGGCGAGTATACATTAGCGTCGACGTAAACAGGAAGACCCAGTCCTTCGAGGACCTTCGTTGAAGAGTTTGAACGTGTCGTTTTCTGCTTGTTCGACTTTCCACTATGAAAAACGAGCAGTCAAAGATTGTTTCAATCAAAGATAGGCTTGAGTACCTCGCAGAATCTACCAGGGGATTCGGTTGAGCGCTTGACATAGGCGGGTGTGTTCGGGCTGTAGTTGCGCAATGCTGTGTTTCCGTCAAGATCGACGATATGGTAAATGCCAAGCTCAAAACTGCCGGTCATCGCATTGGCTAAAGGATCGGCCTGGCGAATAGTCGGACTCGGCAGCAAGGTAAAATCGCATAAACACACCAATTGGACGGTGATGCTGCACGAGGCGCCCGGAGACCAATGGCCGGCGCTGCGTGCACAAGGGTCAACGCGGCAAGGCCAACATTAGTTAAGTGACGAAAGATGCGACAATACCGAGTTGGAGAGTACAGTCCGATACGTTCAACTCACGAGGGGAGATGAAATCTTGACAGGCGTGTGGCTACAGAGGAGTCGCGCATCCCACAGATTTACACTTCTACGACGTGAATCAAACTGTAGTGCGGTGGAAGCGCGTCAAAGGTTAACGAAAGACCGCACAAGGGACGAAAGACGTGATTCCTGGGCGGCGTCTTTCCGACTTGGTTACCGTTCTAGCGCGGCGGAGACACGTCGATATGTGCCACCGTCATAGACGACCGGAAGACGGACATCTCTAGTAGGGCTCTGATCCGTTCCCGTTTGCGACGGGTCGTCGCGACGGTTTCCGTCCCGTCTGCAGAGTTGCTCTGCCTACTGGAGACGGGCGGGCACGGGGCGGGTTCACGCATTTAGTCGGGACCCGTGTCCGTCCGTAAACGGGTAAACGGGTTGATGGTGGCCCATGGTGAATCAATGTGACTATCAACGCAATTACCGCAAATTTGAGAGTGAACACTAAATTACTCTCGTGCGTAATGGTCCGAACAGCGAACGAGGCCACTAGAAGAGCTGTCCCTGCAGTGCTTTCAACCATTGACACAAAGCTTAGTACATCAAATGCTATGCTTCATTACCGCCGTCGGCGCGGCGCATCGCCGACGTTGGGTTGCCCTACACCGTGACCGCAGTCGTGTACGCTCTTTGATGCTGACTGCGGGAACGAACGCGCTAGTTGTGCGCTCAGGACGTGTTCAGCGAGTATTTGATATGCCGTGCATCTGCTTCGTCACTTCGCGCGATATTCACGAAGCAACTGACAGCTCTTCTTGCTGCTTCTGCCGCTATTCGGTCCATTACTCACTTAGTGTGGACTCTCGAACCCGAGGTGTGGGTGCATTGGTCTTTTCGGATGTTACGTCTTCGAAGTCCAGCCCTGACAGCCATCGGATTTATTCGGATTTTCTTTGAAATTTACTCAAAATGTACGTACCGTGGGGTGGCCGGCGCTGCCGATCCTCATATCAGCCTAGCCGAGGGTTCCGATGTTTATATGCAGTCGGCTTCACAGATATTCTGCCGAGGCCAATGCTCTCCACCCGACAACTCCATGGAAGGTGGTTGAGACTTTGTAGCATTTATTCACATTTTGGCCAGGTTTTTTTTTTTTTTTTGTTCAGTAAGTTTAGCCGTAGTCCATGCAGTGGACATACAGTTAGTGACATATTACCAGGAGCTCGGGCCTAGAACATGAGTAGGAGGACGAGTCGGAGAAGATGGCTACGGGCTTGAGATTCATATTTTGGCGAGGTGTCGAGATTAGAGGGCGTATCTCGTGCGAGGCGTGCTGAAAGGGGAATCTACGGAGTAGTCAGAGGTCAGGAACACATCAGAGGCGTCGATTGAACGTGTTGGAATATAAAAAGTAAATGCGTCCCAGTTGACATTCAATGCGCAGTGAACAAGAGCTGCAAGGAAGGGAGGTTGGTTTAGGTTTTTCAGCGTTGACTATCGCGCGCATACTTACTGAAATCTCATCATACTGAGGATTTGGAGGACGAAATTAGAGTTGAAATCTGCCAAGAATTCAAGGGAGAGTAATGTCGAAAAATGAAAGTTCTGAGAAATATATAGCCCTCCGGGTCAGAGTGAAGGGAAAATAAACGAACGTCAAGGATCGAGAAAATATAACAGATGTCTAGAACTGTTTGGGTGTTAGAAGGAACAAGCGAAACAGAGCAAGGAAGGAAGGCCGAGATGCCCGAGGTGAGGGTTGAAATGTCATACGGAATGCGAAGAATAGGGAACTTTCAGATAAATACGCATATATTGAGACGGTCGTTCGCTGAAATGAGTCGTATAGTGAAGAGATAGTTTAGTTCAAATGCGGGTCAAAGTCTAGCCTGGGTTGGTCACGCACCAGATCGGATTCGCCGACATGGACCGGCAACCCAGGGAGGGATGCATGACACGAAATACGGCCCCGGTGTTCCAAGGACCAACTTGCAGCTGAGGAAGGGGTGAGGGAGGAATAATAGATACATCAGCATCGTGGATGTCCTGCGAAGAATGAATGAGCGAGAGATCTAGACATCCGGATCCGGGAAAACCAAGTACGAACATCGAGAGATATGTCAGGAGCAGACGAGATTCAAAGCGGGAGTTTGCCGCGGCTGAAATTAAAGCCAGGTCAGATAAGTACCCAGAATACAAGAGCGGGCAACACTGGCAGCCGCCAGTTGAGATGCAAAATGGAGTCCGAAACGTTTCCAAGTCATAAATACGGGAGCGAATGGTAACGGCCCGGGAGAGAGGAATATGGAGTCAACGTTAACACTGGGACTGAGTACTGACATGAGGATTTGGGAAGCGTGTTGAGCTGGATATTGAATGACACGCTCGTCAGCGGAGAGAGAGTGTATCGAAATGTCCTTAGGATCTAGCCTGGCATACAACACAGATCCATGCAGACGGAGAGGGATCGCTTGATGTACCAGACTAAATGGATGTGCTTCCTTCCTTCCGAGTTCCAATTGAATACCGAAGCCTTTGATGATAATGAACTGCGAAGAGGCAAGGTTAGTAAGTACAAGTTTGACAATTTCAGTTCCAAGTTCAGAGGCAGAGATCGGGTACTTGCATTCAATTACTGGTGGGATGGGTCCAACAGAGGCGCCAAATTTGGTTTCAAACGGAAATCAATGGAGAGTGAGTCGTAAAGATGCAGAATCGCAGTTAGATTGGAATGTGATTGGAATCGATCTTGAACAAAGAATAAGGTGAGGCACAAGATGAAATAAAATCCGAGGGAAGATAATAAACTCACCGACCGTGGGCTACGAACGAAATCGGCTGGCTGGAGAGGAGGAGCGAGGAGGGAAGCTTGAAGCACTGCCGGATGTACAATGGACGAAGGGAGGTGCAAATTATTCTCACACAAGCTGGCCAATCCGGCTACGTATCGTCGTCCCAATCGGAGGGCAACTTGAACTTCTTCTCCTCGTAAGGTTAGGAATAGTCGCACTTGATAAATTCATTTTCCGTCGCCTCCTTTCGTCCTGCAACGGGGGGACGCGTGTCCACTCCTCTTTCGGCACCCGGTTACGATAAAAGTCCGCGACGCTGGAAAATCCGGGGCTGCAGCGTGCAAGCGTCGTCGACTCCAAACACGGTTCATGATAAGCTGGAAATTGGTTTTTGTAAAAAGCTTCTCATTCGATTTTATTTGACGGCGGGTCGCAACACTGTTGCTGTCAATTCAGCCGCTACGAAATCACTATCATGTTAAATACCTCGTCAAGTACACTTCCAGCTTTGTGGTTGGCAAACAATGCGGGAATCTCGGTCCAAACGGAGCGACATGCACTTGAGCAAAAGAAGAGCAACTTTGAAATAGATGCGGCTGGTCGGTCTTTTGCCGCGGCGGAGACTGAAATGAGCGGCGGCTAGCTTCGGCACGTTCTCTGTACGTCAAGAGTTCCGTTTCCGCATTGGAGGGGACGGCGGCGCGACAGCTCCTGTCTGCTTCATGGTTCTTTGATGCCAAGTGTAAAGACCAATGCACTATGTACTCCTCGAACCCACGACCTTTACCTCACATTACGTGAAAGTTCAGGCAGCCGGTCCTTTCCGGCTAGGACTCATGCCATATCCACTTTAGCCACTGGTCCCCCGTGATTTTCGGCATTTGA
Organism: Mycena capillaripes; assembly: GCA_029204075.1. Lineage (NCBI taxonomy): Eukaryota > Fungi > Basidiomycota > Agaricomycetes > Agaricales > Mycenaceae > Mycena > Mycena capillaripes. The sequence continues at coordinate 1,016,082 of JARHKZ010000012.1, read as the reverse complement.
AAACGCGGCGTTATCAAACATTCACTTCATTCCTTCATTCGTCCCTTCACTTTCTTATATATGAGGAACAAGATGGCATTAAAGTAATACAGTCTATCTTGAAGCCATCTCTTTGAAGCCTTTTCGTGATGAAGTTTCTTACTGCCTCCGCCCTTCTTTCTTCCCTCATTCTTTCGGCGAACTGCAGAGTAGTTGATCTTTCTATGAGACAAGGTACGTACCCCCAACAGTTGGACCCAGTAGGTAGGCAGATGTCACACAGATGATTCGTATCCCGCAAACTTCAAACCCAACTTCGACTCCGTTTTCAGCGTGGTGATCCAAAAGCCGCTCTCCACCGTCTTCCCCATCCTGGGCACCAACCAGGAATTGGGGGCGCAGATCCACCTCGAGTCTATCGCGTCCGACTTCCAGGAGGGCGCCGCTGACTCCGTCAACGTGAACGGGAATCTGGAGGATGCGTTCGTGCGCACGGCCGCGGCTGCACCCGCGGGGCAAGGCTTCCCGAGGCAGCACTTCTCGTACATCGAGACGATCAAAATCATTCCTGGTCTCTCATTCTTGGATGTCGTTGTGCATTTAAATGGGACCTACACGTGGGACGAGACGCGCAGTATCACTCTGTATGAGACCTCATCTGGTGAGTTGTGTTGTCGACACCCGTGTCAGAGTTAAAACTCCAACTTCGACATCTTGCAATTTGCGAGTCGAGCCTCGAACCAGTGTCTTTGAAACCTAGTGAGCTTGGCTAAGGCATGTTTTCTAGACAAGTCCGTTGTCGTGCGGAAGATCCGGCGTTTTGAGGAAATAAACGGCGGAACTGCTACCAATGTCTCGGAGGTCATCAACGGCCAGTGCCCCTTCGTCGAGCAGTAAGTGCCGCAATTTTTTTATCCACCGTACTCGTTTCTTACACCGCACTTCAGACCCATTGTCCAGTCCAAGGCGCGGACGGCACACCAGTACGTCCACTCCATACTCATTCGCTCACTACCACCTAAAAGCTGACCGGCTTTTTTCTAAGGGCCCAGATGAACTTGTTCCATACCCTCTTCGAGTGAGTCCTGGTATCGTAATGAACATGTCGGTTTCAAGTACAGTATGTCGGGGATCGGCTTGCTGAATTAGCTGTTGTATACAGCAATCGGACCTAAGTTAAGTTCGCGATCTTGTCCCGCGCATTTCCTGTACCACAGCTTTCCCGTTTGAGCCAGAGTTTTATCCCTGATTTATATCGCTCATTGTTCGACTTGAATGGTAGATACATGCTACAGCCATTTACCTCCATCGGGTTTCTTACTTAGTATTCATACTGTGCCGAATCCTGTAGTCACCTTAGACGTTGTTTCAACGCTGAGTCTGACTTGTTTACACTGCGTTGACTGGGGTCCTCAACCGGCTCGGTTATCTAGACGTTGTCTAGGCGCGCCTGCGGCCCTAGACATCGCGTCCGGCTGCCGTCGCGGAGATCAGCGCGCCTCGCTATTTGCCGGTTGAGGACCCCGGTCAACGCAGTGTTAGTCTCTGTTTTCAACACGGCTCTCTTAATCTACTTTTTTATTAAAATACCTGTACTGGACCAACTGTTATTGTCCTACGAGGTAAACTCAGCTCCTTTTATTTTATTTTCCGATCAGGGACGCCCAATTATGGTAATGTCCTGATCATGTCCGGGGTTATCTTATCCAGACCAACAGCGCGAAGAATGATATATACTCACCCATCTTGTTGTGATTCCCTTAGCATGTGTGTATATCTTCATGAACAGAAGTACTCATCACGCTCTTTTTTGGTGGCGGATCCTACTTTGACCCTGACAACAGATACCGCGATATCCAGATCCGTCGTCGTGGTTTTTTTGGCCAACGAAAATCGTTCTGCTTTGTCTCCCCTTTTTGGAGACAGATTTTGGATCCCACTCGATATCCTATGTGACCTGCACTCTCGATCCGGAGCCTGTTCGTCTGTCTGTGCTGGACATAGTGCAGTTGATAACGTCCAAAGCTCGCTCAACGTTCTATGATCATCTGGAGGGAAGATACAGACATTGATTGGGCAACGTTTTGTCTCATCTTCGTGATATTTAACAAGCGAGGCATCTAGTGCAGAGATACGGCCTCGATTTCCACAACATCCAACTTATAGATCCGCCGTCCATGAACTCTTTCATTAACAACCAGTAACTTGGCCCTGGAACATACTATAGCACCATCGGGCACAACCCAATCCAAGGGCGCAGTTATAATAAATCTGTTTTGGTGCTCTGCCGAACCGTCAGTGTGGGACCGGGCTGAAAAGCTGTTATGCACTGCTTAACCTAAAGGCCTGCTGTTCGTCTACGCAGTTCAGCGCTTGGAAGAAACAAGCTGTTGCTGGAAAAGGATCCGGAGTTACCTGCCTAATGTCCAGGTGGCGATAGCACTGGGCCGTCCAAGAACAATGTGTTGTCTTTTCTGTGTGCCGAGGTCTGTGAAGCACTCAGCACTAGTGCTTCACGGTGCACCAGCTGAGTGCTTCTGGGTACTTTATCCAAATGTGAGGTACTCAGTTGTAGTACTTCAAGTACTTCATGTGAGGGCTTCAAGATACTCAATGGTAGTGCTAAAGCACTCCCTTCCAGTTTTTTCAGCACACACTGCATTCAAGGAGCTCCTATACTGAGACCTACACAGACCTACACTCAGTTTGTCAAGGATTGCGTAGGTCCTGGCAAGGTGAGTGTAGGCGGCTACACACACTCTGTGTAGCCGCCTACACTCACCTTGCCAGGACCTACGCAATCCTTGACAAACTGAGTGTAGGTCTGTGTAGGTCTCAGTATAGGAGCTCCTTGAATGCAGTGACATCCAAAATTCCTCATAAATCCATACATTTAAGGACATTAGATACTTGTACTACTAAGGTTCCCCAGGGGTCGAGGTAAACCTCCAGAGGTCAGAGGTAGGGTAGCTGGAGGTAGAGGTAGACGTAGGGACATTCTCAAACCTCCTAAAACCTCTACCCTACCTCCCAAGGTAGAGAGGTATTGGGGGGTATTATCCACCAAACCTCAACTCTTATGGCTGTGTGGTCCTGTGGTAGAGCTCCACATATCACCCTCTTTATAAAATTACAAGCGCTCGGGGGACCGCTCTGCGGTCCCCCTCCCCCTTCATTGATCATAGAAATTTGTAAAAGCCCTCTGTTTAAATAAAGAAACAAATAATATGATCAGATGGATAAACAGACGGAATTGATGAAGTTGCAAGTAAAATCAAGTCACTGGCGCCGGTTTGGCGCTTGAATTAGCGCCTCAAAATTTTAATGATGAGCGAAAAGCGTTTGTGACCTAAAAGAGTGACAAGAAGTCCGTCAAGGAACAAAACCTAGCTTTTTTTTAGATCGAGCATGCTTCGACGAGATCTCGACGCAGCTCTGCGTCAACGGTAAACGAGCTAACGTACTGGCCATCACTCCGCCGCTCGCGGATCACGGTGCCAAGCTCCTTCATCCAACCTTCATCTCCTTCGCCTGGGATGTCTCTGAATCCCTTCCCTGCGACAGGCAGGCCGTCCATCCACGCATCATCCGAAGAGTGCATCCAATTCGCTGACCACCAGTGACCACCTATGGACACAGTCTTCGCCGGGTTCTGCACTGTGCAGAGGATATCTAGGACGGCTCTTACGATTACCTCCCACGACCGGTTTTTTAAGTCTGTCTTGGGCAATATCTGGGGCTTCCATTTCCTATCCTTTTATTTCTCTCGCTACTTTACGGTTTTGTAAACGGCAGAGTGACCACGTGCAATTCTCGGTCTGACTTTGCACGGCCCCTGGACCGACTCTGCGCTTGCTGGAAAGCGCTGTATTCCTCACTCCATACATAGTTAACACCCAGCCATTTCATCAATGATTCCCCGCTATAACCATCGTTCTGTGCTGGATGTTTAGATTTTCGTCCCCTTTTTCTTGAAATTCCGACACGTTTCCCTGCTCTATAGGTCGGTAATTTATGCCAACGGTATCGAATATCCAATTATTCAGTTGGTAGCGACCGCAAAGTATATGAACTTCTCACTGTGGGCCGCGATTCTCTTAGCATCTGAGATGGCAAGAATGTTCTTATGCAAACTCCTAAACAAGACACCGACATATATTGGCACGCATCTCTATCATTGACTCTTTGCTGATTCCTCTACAGTATCAAAAAATTTCAGTCACACGTCCTTCACCATTCCCATTTTCATTCTCTACAGCCTGTTCGGCGGCACCCCGTATTTTCTCTCTATTCCTATCATGTCACTCACTGATGAGTATCTTTCAGCCTTTGCAAGGTCGGGGTAGTTGCCGCTATCAAAGTCTCGATGTGCAATAACATGACATCCGTCACCGATTGTACTAGCCTCCATGCCGATATGACTTGATTGTATTCAAATACAAATGGTAGGTTTCTCAAATCGTCAACAGCCGCCCGCCAGTAATTCACATCAGACTCTTTCCACGACGAAGAATTGCGGCCGGGCACAAGTATGTACACATGGGCATATTTTCCGCCGTCAAGCATCTGTCCACTTAACCCGATGTAGGACCATCAATATCATAAAGCGGGTCAAGCATCCACCATACTAGGGCCCACACTGATGTTATGCTACGGCGTTCAATTTAGTTGCGGACAGGCCGGGTATTCTCAAATTACAATAACTCCTTGACAATAGGCCACGTCGGGCAGTTCACTTTCTTCGCAAGAACGCGTAACAAGCACGAACTCTGAAGGTCGGTCTTTTGCAAGCCATATTGACCTCTGGTTCTGCATACCGCTTTCCTACTGACAGAAATAAGCAATCGTGATATCTGACAGCATGTCTCAAGCAGTTACACATGCGCCCGCTCCGACGTGCACCATTCTATGCTACGCTTCGATCAGCCACCATGGACCTCGATCATATCAAACCCTTGTTGTTGGTTTTGGCGGAGCTACAATTTCTGGTGTCCGTCCTCATGTCACCCTTCTCACATATATAAAAGGCAACATCCCTTTTCCGCAGCAAGTACCGATTCCACCCTGTCGGAATGGCTCGTGGCAGTTGGAACACTCCGTTTCCACTTGTCGCCCTTTCGCTCCTCGTTTTACCTGCGGCTTCCTCACAGGCCTGCCCCGACCAAGTCTCAAGCCGTGTATGATTTCATTGCAAGTGTCGGCGGAGGCCCTGTTGTTGCGCGCTTAGCGGAGAGCGGAATGGCCGTGAGAAATGTGGTTGACGCGGGTTCTCAGCTCTGGAGGTCACGGCGTCGTCAATCTCAACACAAGTATCCCGTTCCATTTTGGCCGTGCCGTAGAAGGTCAGGTCGTTCCTCATCGGCTCGTGGGGACCTCTCACTATCAGCTTCTACTACGGATCCACAGTTGGGGCTCAACTACACCTACGACGAATTCTCCCCAGGAGCTAATTTTCTGCGCGATGATACTTGGTGACTGGCCCCACCTTTTGGACACAGCGAGAAGGGAACTGGTTCCCAAAGTATTCGCGGGTGGTACGACTTGTGATTTGTGTGCGTCATTCTACTACCCGTTTCTGGAAGGTTCATAACGCGATGACAAACAATATTGCCGTCACGGGACATGATTTCGACAACCTCGCTACCATGTTGAATGACTCAACATGATCGTACGCTAATATGCGGAATTATTTCAAGGGAATTGAACACAATCTCTATCTAAAAAACTCGAACTCGACCAGCTAGCCGTGGGCCTGGCTCTCAGACGGCGGAATGCAGTGCATCTCTTTTGTTCGAGGCCGATCCTCCAGAAAAAAAAATAGAACTTGGCCGGCAGTGCCTCCGGGGCTTCTTGTCGCTATGTTTAATCTGTATTAACACCAGTTTCAAGATACGACCAAGTGAGATTATTCTATGAACTTCAATGTCGGCTTACACTCGGCAGAGCAGCCGCTTCCGCACAACCACTTCCATCACTTCCCTAAAATATACCCAAACCACGGGTTCATGTTCTCGATAGGCTAGAAATCCGGAGTGATCCGCGCAATCGACGCTAATATTCATAAATAACAGATACCATTCTCATTAAATCGAAAGGGCAAGGCGCGCCTTGCCCCTCCCAGAAAACTTAGCCCAGGAGAAGAAATTTCAGACGATTACTTCTAAGAATCTATATGAAGTTTGATCAAGCAATCTGTGTCTCAACACATAATCCTTCTTGAGCAGTGCTTGATTGATCACTGAGGTGGGTGGCAAGGAGCAACGCAGAAGGGATGAGTGTGGCCGATTTTGATGTGTTGATCACTGATCAAACAAGATTATGTTCTGCTGAACACTGATTAAGCCAAAAAATCACTGTTCAACCAGTTTCATGAAGGAAAGTTCCCAGTGTGGGACTCGAACCACAGACCTCCAGAAAACAAAGAAGTTACGGAGGACTAGACCATAACCACTACACTAAACATGCTTTATAAGATGCCCTAGACTCTCAAATCCATCCTGATGCTGAAGACAGCTCTTTGTGTTGGTAAAAGTATGTACAAGACAGCAAGTGACCAAGGGATTGACTGACCATATACAGTAATTCATTTCAGAATGCTGTTATAGAGTAATCTCCTTGCAAATGAAAACCAAGGGACAAAGGTCACGGGAAACAAGCCAAAGGAGCATTTTGGCTGTGATCCAAAAATTCCAAGAAAGCTTCTCCCGGGCAGTGTTGAAGTAAAGCCCAAGCATACTTTTGTATGATTCAGACCTTCACTGGAGTTTGGCCATCCAGATAGTCTTTGAAACTCATCTAACTTCTGCAAAGGGTAACTAAGCTATGTTCAGGCATTTGTTGCAAATGTTGGGCACTTCTTGAGACAACCAGAAAGCTCAAGGAGATGTTCATGTGCTCCTAAAAAGTTCTGTAAGCTTTATTAGGCTTTTCAAATAGATCTTTGAGCAGGATAAAAACTAAGCCAAAAGCTCCTTTTATCGCTTTCATAGTCCAGCAAACAACTACATATCAATGACCAATTGAATCTATGCAGTTGCCACATGTTTGTCAAGCACCCATGGAAAAAAGGTAGGGCTCCGACCCGTTCCCGTTTTGACAGGTCTGACAGCCCATCGTGACAGTAACCGACCCCTCCGTTGGCTGGTTCAGCCTTCTGCTTACAGATGGGTGACGGAATAGGTGAACCTGTCAACGGGTGACCCATACCTGGCTGTCAATAGGTTGATGGAGCATGCTATCGGAGAGTCCTTGAGAATGAGAGAGTGATGGCCGACTTAGTGAGATGGTTGAGGCATACCACAGCTGTTGACCGATGGTCAATTTTTCAAAACTGATTAGCTGACACTCAACACAACTCAAGGATCCCACATCAAGAAATTTCCCACCACTTGAACGCAGTCACATACATCTTACCATCACAATTATTTGTTAACTCACTGTGATTGATACCTTGTTCCTGGGACAAGTTGTATTCCCCAAATCTCGAGAGATTTCAGTGGGGCATGCTCATGGGTTGTGGAGCTAGCTAGAGATCTCATGGAAAGTCTTGAAGTTTTGCAGCATGTGTCAAGTAACTTGAGCCTAGCTATGAAAAGCTCAAGGGGAGCACTCTGAGCTCATCAAGCCTATTTTGATATCTGGATTGAGATTGGATAGCTATTACACATCTCATACAACACCCCCATTGGACAATAACAGGCTGGCAAAATTGTGAGAGGCAGTTGAGAAGCTCATTCTACAATGGAATTTCAGCAGTAGAGTACGATTTTTCTGGTGGGCAAGGAGCTAACTAGCTGTGAATAAATCCCCCACACCCCATATCTTATCGGAGTGCCTTGCACTTTATTCTCCATCACCTCACCTATCCCACCACAAAAATTTTCCCCCGAGAGGATGTACTGTCGCTGAGGTATTGCTAATAGAGACCACAAAGCAACTAGGCAGTGAAGAACTGGAGTCCCCAACTCACCATCAGATGGCTTAAGCATTACCTGACCTGTCTGCTCTTTGTGAAAATGCGGTGAATCCACATTTTTCTCTGTGCACTTGGCAGCACAAGTGGTTTTGGAGGAACTGGCAACACCGACTCTGAGATGTCGGAGAGCAGATGAAAAGTTAAAAGGCTGTCTGTCTGTAAGGCTTCACAAGCTCTCAAAGAAGGATAATCATCATATACTTTCCCTGGCGAGTGATAAGCGGAATATTGTGGTTGCTCAATCCTCTATGAGAATCAACCTCTTGGGAGTCTTGAATACAGGTCCAGATATTCCCGGTTCTAGTTTATCCAAACTCCAACTCTCCTGGAGATTCTGGTAGAGTAGGGAGAAGGTGACTTGGAGAAGGTTGTAATGGTGCAAATCCAGAAATTCAACCTGGAGGACAACTTTGAAGACTCATCAACCTCTGCAAATTCGAAGGTCTTCTCATCAAATTCATGAAGTACTAGACCTGCCGCAACCAGCTGATCATCCTGCCATTGCTGTGTCGAGTTTTCTTTGCCGATTTGACTCAAGTATCTCAATGTTGCATGGAACTTCAACCAAGAACATCATCAATTGTTCCTTTATAGTCTACAGATACTGGAATTGTGCATTTTGCAGCTGTATGCATGCTTCAAATGCAACTGCAGGTGAAGCCTTTGAATTCGGGTTTTCAACGCACATGTGAGTGATAGGGATCCCCACCGTACAGTATATGGCTACGACCGTAAACTTTTATGGCTGTATATGTGGTCCAACCAGCCGTAACTGTAACCGTAAAGAGCTCTTAGAGGCTCTTACAGTTACCGTACGTCATTTTTACGGTCCGTAACCGTATTTGTGGCCGTAAATCGGTGAACGAATTGAGCTCAGCCCCAACAGCTCTTAATCGGACAGCTAATAAAGAAGGTTCGAATCCAGATTGATTCAGCCATCTTTTGATCCTTTGGGAGACGCTGTGTGGCCAATTTTGAGGCTCAGGTCAGTTGAGCCCGAGCCTATTAGTCTCTACAGTCGCTGCCACTTTATCATAGATTCTCCGACAGAGAGAGGAACATTCTGATCTCATCCTCCTTCAAAACCGCAAAATTTGGGTGCTAAATTTTCGGCCGTAAAGTTATCGTATACGGCCATATTCTTATGGATTTTTACGGGTTACGGACGGTGAAGACCGTAACCGTAAAATGTCGGCCAGGAGGCCTTACGGAACGGATACAGTGACCGTCAAATCCTAACCATACACTGTAATTAGTGATGCTCAGGGCCGGGCTTCAAGCCTGAGGCCCGCCAGGCCCAGCCCGATGAAGCCCAAGCCCGGCCAGGCCTGGCAGTGGGCTTGAGCGGGCTTCGAGCTTGGGCCTCAAAAAGTTCAAGCCCAAGCCCAGGGCTCAGGCCCGGGCTTGAGCACCACCCAGGATCAATGTCACGTTGAGCTCCAGTGTAAGAGAGAAAAACCTGTGAACCTTCAACTGACGTCCCTCCAACGGTAGGATCATGGTGTTGAACATGCCACGGATGCCGAAGGCTATTTGTGATGGATGCAGTGTGACATGCTGTGACAAGGCAGTTAGAAAGTTGTTATTTTTTTCATTGATGACCATCTGGGTGAAGATTGATTAAATTTGTAGTCCTTATTGCTTGCTTCGCTCGCAATTCTACCCTAAATGCACGTGACGACGGGCAGGGCTGGAATATGCAGCTGACATGTGTAAACACAGGAATGCGTGGCTGATGGTCTTGGAGGAAAAGAATGCCTTCAAAAACGTTCAATTCTGGATCTTTTGCAATGGGAATAGCACCAAATGATGCACCTTGACGGTGTGATTCAACTGATACAAGAATCAGGCCAAAAGACGAGGAAAAAAACTGCCATCAAATAGGAGAGGTGTAAGCATGATTACATTGCAGCGTTCTGTCTGCTTCACAAGCATTTCGCGCTTGCGGCGGATCCCTAGTATAATGTTTAAGACTTTACTTAGTATCATGCAACATCCAGAATGCCAGCAGAATGCACTGTAAAATTGTACAGTGAAGCCCAGGCTCAAGCCCGGGCTTCGGGCCTGGCTCAGGCTTCACCGGGCTTGGGCTTGGGCTTGGAGAATCTCAAGCCCAGGCCCACTCAAGCCAGGCCCAAGCCCGGGTATCCAGGCCAGGCCGGGCCCAGAACATCACTAACCGTAATTACGGTTACGGTGGGGATCCATAGTGGGTGACTCAAGAGATGTGTTTCTGAAGGGTGGTCTGTTTCTTCTTTTAACACATTTGTCAATTCAAACAAATCCCTAATGTGAACATAGTGCATGATTTTTTTCTTTGCTGTGCTGCATAACTCTGGGAACACTGCAAATTAAGGGTTGAACTCCAACTTCAAGGCAAATCCCAAACAGCTGCGCAATGAGTTGGCTCTGAGGTACGGAAGGAATTGATTTTGCCATGTGTTCAGACTACATGCAAATAGAATTGAGAGGTAGTCCTATGGTGTAAGTGTGAGGGTTTGAACACTGGATTTTGTGATTTGCTTTCAGGGAGTAACACTATAGAGAGATTTGGCTGAGTATCAATGACAGATTCCTTCCTTAGCAAGTAAAGATTTGATTGTCTTGATTTGCATTTTTGAGTCTGAATGTGGCACTTCTCAAAAGACTTCTTCAGCATCAGATGCATTTGAGAGTCTAGGGCATCTTCTGAAGCACATTTAGTATAGGGCTTCTCTTCAGATCTGTAACACCACCTGGGAGAAGCTTTCTCGGAATTTTTGGATCACTGCCAAGATGTTCCTTCGGCTTATTTTTCATTTGCAAGGAGATTACTCTATAACAGCATTCTGAAATGAATTACTGTATATGGTCAGTCAATCCCTTGGTCACTTGCTGTCTTGTACATACTTTTACCAACACAAAGAGCTGTCTTCAGCATCAGGATGGATTTGAGAGTCTAGGGCATCTTATAAAGCATGTTTAGTGTAGTGGTTATGGTCTAGTCCTCCGTAACTTCTTTGTTTTCTGGAGGTCTGTGGTTCGAGTCCCACACTGGGAACTTTCCTTCATGAAACTGGTTGAACAGTGATTTTTTGGCTTAATCAGTGTTCAGCAGAACATAATCTTGTTTGATCAGTGATCAACACATCAAAATCGGCCACACTCATCCCTTCTGCGTTGCTCCTTGCCACCCACCTCAGTGATCAATCAAGCACTGCTCAAGAAGGATTATGTGTTGAGACACAGATTGTTTAATCAAACTTCATATGGTTACTGTACTTCTGAAGATTCCACTTGCCCGAGTCAGCCATCTATAGCTGTTAGTGCGCGCCGAGATTCGCTCAGATCTGAGTGAAAAAGACGAAGTCGGCAGCTGTAAAGAATCCGTCTGCACTACATACGTCTTGTTATTGTGCAGGGCTGTAGCGCTCCCGCGAGCCGGCGTGCATGTGAGGAAATAAACTGTAAGGGGCATGGGCGATCATCACGGACATTCCCTTACATCGTACTGTATCCATGTTCTATTATTCTACGTTCCTGGGCCCGGCGTTCGTTATTCGGACCGGCCGTGTAATGCTTACGACAGGTCTCTTATTGTTTTATGACAGCTACGATACTCATCCTTACTTGATGCACTTCGCTGCCCTGTACTTTATATTCTATTGGTTTGCCGTAGTACGTACGCTTCGTCGAATCAACGCAATTCTTCGCGGCTCCCTGCTCTTGGGATTTCTCGTGTCCCTCGCTCTCGTTCTTGTTCGGCCATCTCGGAGGCCTGCCCCGTGACATAAACGGAATTACCTTCGATCGAATTGAAAAATATTACGCGGGTAGCGGCTCGAACTTGATGCACGGAGACTCGATGTAGCTAAATGGGGGTTACTTGAATGCCTGTCTACCGATCTGCCTCCCTTCCAGAGAATCGAATGGATGCATGGGAATCTCACCAACTGGGGCCAATGGCGTGCTTACCACCGAAATAGCTCTCCGTGAAAATCGAATACCTATTCCCCGATGTCGAATCGAATGATAACGTCATCAACACTCATGGGGTCTCAGCGATGGTGGCCGACGGCGCCCTGGCGGTGGGAAAAAGATCTCAAAACGTAAAGTCCGCTGTTCGGTTGTTATCCTTGTCCTTTATTGACATCAACTGCCTCTGACACTTGATCCCCACGTTCATGTCTCCCATTCTATACAGTTTCATAGCATTTACTGGTGGTCTGGGGCTCTTGCTTGTGCTTCAGAAGAAGCGGAGGGCCTCTATTCTGCCTCCTGGGCCGCCAGGAGATCCCTTGGTTGGGCATCTGCTACGGATGCCTTCGACAGACTCCGCTTTGGTATTTCACCAGTGGGCCAAAACATATGGTGCGTTCTTCCCACGAAAAATTGGACATACGAAGATATGCTCGCAGGCGACGTAATGCGCCTCGAGGTACTGGGACGAACGATGATAATCCTCGATTCATACCAAGCTGCGGTGGATCTCCTGGAGAAGAGGGGAGCAATTTACAGCGATCGGCCCAAGTTTACTCTGTATGAACTGTAAGTTCGCCCTTTTCCCTCAACGACGAGACAAGTGATGCAGTTGAAGGCTTGGCTGGAAACCTAACCTTGCCTTCCTCGCATACGGAAAGCAATTCAACAAGCACCGGGCAATGCACCAGTCGTATTTAAACCGCCACAAGGTCGAGGAATTCAAACCATTCCAAACCCAGGAGGCGCGGACCCTGGTGCAGAACTTGTTCGGTTCCACACCGGACAAATACGAAAAATGCATGGGAAGGCAAGTATCTCTCTCGCAGCCCACCATGAACGTCAGCTGAGCCATTAGACAGATTTGCTACAGGAATAATTACCCAGATCGTGGCCGGCCATCGGATCACTTCCAATGATGATCCATACCTTCGCATGTCCAAAATGGTCGTCGAAGCCTTGTCTAAAACTGGACCGCCCGGAAGCAGCCCGCTCGACTTCTTCCCAATTCGTGAGCACGGTGATCTATTCGTTGGAGTTCACATCGACCGTCCATTTGGTTATAGTACAGCACTTCCCTCCTTGGTTCCCTGGAGCAAGTCATGTCGGTGTTGTGAGGGCTTGGAAATCTACTGTTCGGGAGCTACATGAATATTCCTTGCGCACTGTGAAAAAGCAACGGGGAAGCAAATCTTTTCACTTCGTCCTCCCCACCCAATTAATTTGATTCATCGCAGGAAGCCGGCGAGGCCATGCCATCGTTTATACTTACACAACTGGAGGTAATGGATGAAACTGAGGACGATATAGATCTCAAAGGCGCCGCGGCTGTCATGTTTGCAGCAGGAGAAGCTACGGTCAGATATTTTGCAAATAAATTTCGGTAGCCGTCTCGTTCTCAATTGGTATTCTCAGACGTGGGGTGCAGTATCCATATTCATTCTCGCAATGATCCTGCACCCAGAATATCAGGTCAAGGCACAGAAGGAAATTGACTCCGTGGTCGGGGATCACCGCTTGCCTGATTTCGAGGATCGAGAGAACCTTCCCTTGGTGGAATGTATCCTGCAAGAAAGTCTTCGGTGAGTGTCAAGTGTCTCCCATTTAGACATTTTGATTTACTGACGAACGTATTTATGGTAGATGGAACTCTGGACTTCAGCTAGGTAGTTCATCATGACATTACAGTTATGCCGTCAACTAACCGACGTTGTTTGGAAGGCTTACCTCACCGTGTTAGTGAGGATGACATTTACCGCGGTATGCTCATACCCAAGGGCTCGCTGGTATTCGCAAATATTAGGTACGCACACATCCATTTCCCGTTTGACACTTGTCATATTCAATTTTACCAGAGGAATGTCCCTCAACGAGAGTGTATATTCTGATCCAACATCCTTCTACCCCGAACGTTTCCTTCCTAAGCCGGTGGGAAAGGGAGAGCCCTACTTCAACAACGCCGTATTCGGTTTCGGCCGCAGGTTTGACTGCTTACACCTTGTTCAAATCCGCTGACTCATAAAATACGTGTAGAATTTGCACAGGACAGTATGTCGCAGAAAATAGCCTCTGGATTGCCGTAGCGTCGATACTGGCATCCTGCAAAATCGCAAATGCCGTGGATGAGAGCGGGAATATTATCGTGCCAGCCCCCACGCTTACCGATGGACTTATCAGGTCAGTAATATATTGTGAGGCTGTCAAGTGCGAGTCAAACTGACCTAGATTGAAGCCATCCAAAGGACACACGATGCATCATCTCCCCTCGATCTCCCGGCGCCAAAGCACTCATTCTGGAGACGCTGTCCTAATTCTTTTTTTATTTATTTTGTCGATGATTGGGTGACTTCCCGTAATGATAGATATTATCCAGCGATTATCTGAGGGGCGCCAGCGATGTCGGCATATGCAAGTTAGTCTTAAATTTTAATCATTGTGGTTCCCGCAAGACTATTCATCATAATAAACTACTGTACGGACACATCAAGGCTAACAGCAACTAACAACAACGCGTCGCACGCTAGGCGGGGACGCGGTGACCACGTCCCCGCCTGCCCGCATGGATATCGACGTGCTTGGATAGCGCTGCCGAGCAAAGCAGCCCATGCCTAATCCGCACCCGTTGCCGTCCTCCAGCCGCAGTCCTCGTCATCGGCGTCGCCAAGGGCGTCGGACGATTTCTTATGCTTGATTTACAAGATGACACATTGCCATTGACGCTGGTGGTGTTGGTGTGGAGAGCTTTGAGAGTGCGTGGTCACAGGCGAGGCAAGGCAGCGGGGACGTGTAAAGAGCACAAAGAGTCAAGAGGTGTTCGATCTCCCGATCATGGAAAAAGTCCCACGGGGGCCCCCCCCCAATAGGCAGGTATGTGTAAGCGGCATCAATTCGGATCAAGCTCCACAACACTTGCAATCAGCCACCATCGCGTACGCGCTCGCCTAGCAGGCGCGTCGCGCATCCACCGCATTCTCGCGTCTTTAACGCGCCAACCTGCAGCCAAGATGGAGAGCGACTAACTATGTGAATATTGTACATGCTCCACTGTCAAATAGCAACGGAAATTCATCTTGGCAAACGACATCCGCTTTCCACACACCTCGTCCCCTCCCTCCTATTCCCGGCGATGAGAACCGCCAACCACTTCTTGAAATTGGGGATGCCAATCTGGGGACTCGGGCTGTTCTCTGTTCCAGATGCCGGCAATACATAAGTCATTGTTTTGATCGTGGATCGCAGCCGATGAGCAATCATTTTGGCAGTCAACATCATTCTGCTTCCAGTGAGCCCACAGTACTTTATCCATTAATTCTATCTAACCTTTACTGTAGGTTCTACAGCTTTCTTGTCACAGACCACATTTGGCCACAGAGACCTTCCATTTGTTGAAGCCGACGAATATGCATGTCTTGGCGCCGATTTCACTTGGAATATTGATTGGATTCTTGATTCATATCCTTCGACTATCCACCGTTCTGGATCCCGGTTTAACCCCGGGTATAATTTGCTCTCCATTGATGTTGTCAAATCTGTGCTTCGTGTCCGGTCAAAACGTTGTACGGGCCGGCGCGGCGTTCACGGCACCAGCTGCTCTGCTTGTTTGGGTCTAGGACCTGAAATAGATGTTGTACGTTCGTGGGCAGAAGAATCTGCCGGCAAGAAGCCCAATAATCGACTTAGCCATAACCAGCTCACAAAGAAGCTTGACACCGTGAATGGACGGCTTCAGAAGGAACGACTAAAGGTTCGGCTCTGTTTAGGAATAAAGAAATAAAATAGTTAATTCAGCTTCGTAGGGTAATAATATCCAAAAAATCTCTAGACTGTGCACGCAAAAAAATCATGGCCTTCAAAATCTTATTAGACCGAATGTCTTCAAATGATGTCCCTGGCCTTCCGCGTCTTCTTTCTACCGGAAAAAAAGAAGGCTGGGGCATTTCCAAAATTGACTCCAAGGTCGCGCTTGCTATCGAGGGAAAATATCATCCCCGGAACTACACTGATCTCGATATAGACCTCGCGATGATCATTTATGAGCTTGGAGGCGGTGCAGCACTCCACGCGCTGAATAAAGCTCCCATTTCCCTCCCATCTCGCTACACCATCATGGATGCACGCCGAGAAATATCCCTTCGGATCACCGTTGGCAGTGTCAAGATCACAGATATTCTCAAAATATCGAGATGCTGTTCAAAAACGTCGACGTTGGCGAATATGACAAAGTCCTTCACACGCTGTCCCAGGACGAA
The DNA here is from genome assembly GCA_029204075.1 of Mycena capillaripes. Lineage (NCBI taxonomy): Eukaryota > Fungi > Basidiomycota > Agaricomycetes > Agaricales > Mycenaceae > Mycena > Mycena capillaripes. The sequence goes on along the minus strand of JARHKZ010000012.1, from coordinate 999,921 downwards.
ATTGCCGGGGACGGTCGTCTTTGTTATCTCGAGGATACGGACGAAATTGCGGGACTATGCGAGCATGCAATTACGGAGCTTACCACATTCAAAATGGGCTCTGACTTGACCTCAGTTCACGCAGCTGCGAAGGCGGTCCGAGAAGGCCGAATCCATGTTGGTAAAGAATTTAGTGTCGCTGCATTTGCTCGCCATGCGCCAACAGATTACGGAGCAAAGCCTGTGCTCCTGATGCCGACCTGCAAGCATGGCTCGTGGCGAGCAGCAGCAACAAATTTACAGAAGCTTCTTGCAGCGTGGAAATTGTCGCCGTATGGCGAGTCATTACATGGGCCGGTCAAGTCCATTGCCTCCGATGCAGACCCAACTCGTAAAGCTGCACTTAACCTTCTTTGTATGTACAAAGAGGTCAAGTCTGATGACCCGCTCTTTCCTCATGTCTCTGGCCTGCCGGGACTGAATTTGTTCACGGGTGAAGATGGGTTGACAATTTACGACCCAAAGCATACTTGGAAACGTATGTCCTTTGGTATTTGATCCTCCTCGCATTGATTCTTACCATCCTTCCAGGTCTCCGTAAATGTCTATTGTCAAAAATTATCATTGCCAGCATCATCATCAACAAAAATCTAATTGCATGTTGGCTGGAACGGTTAACCGGCCACGACTGGTCAGGCCAAAGCATCCATGCACTGCTGAATCCCAAGGATCCACAGAATGTGTCGAATGCGGTCAAACTTCTCCTGCTCATCACGGATGTGCGTCATCTCGATTCTGCCGAATTCACTTCCGCCGAGTCCAAGACCCACCGTGCATTTTACCTTCTTGGTGAAATGCTCCATTATCTCTTGGAACCTTTCGTCAATCCCGTACTTTCCCTTTCTGAGCAGCTCACAAGTCTCGTGAAGTTTGCTCATATTACATGTGCACTATTCCTGCAGAATGAATCGGATTTTATTCCGAGTCAGCTGTATGGTGATCTCCAATGTCTGGTGAAAAATGTCATATTCATGATAGCACACTCCAAGATACTCAATCCATTCCTCAAAGTTTTTCTTTGTCTCCTCGGTGATGACGTTCTCAAAATTCTCTTTGGGAGGTCGAGAATGATTGGTGGCCATTCGCCTAACATGGCCATTGATGAGTTACGGCGACGTTTCGGTTCTGCTCTCCGCCTAGACGACATTTACCGACGGCGACCCCATCTCGAGAAGCTTGCGCGGCGACTGATGCTTGTCCGCAGTCGAGATGTTGACCATCTTTCCCCACGGAACTATGTTGGAGACATCACCGCCGGCTCGTGTAACACCCACGCTTGCTTTTTCGGAGGCCGCACAGATGCGGTAGACTTCCTTGCAAAATTTGGACTGCGCATCGACTTCGATAAATTATTCCGCCAGAAGGACACAGATTTAATGCGTCCAAAGGGCAGTACCACTGGCGGTAAATATCCCGGCGTATCAAAGGAAGTCGACAGGTCTTTGGCGGATGCTGTATCTGCCGACATTTCAAACACCGATCCAGATGATACTCCCGAATCAAATCCATCCGTTGCAGAAGAAATCCTCGGGTTTAACGCAGCGGCAGCGGTTGAAGAGGAAGAAAAGGCTATGGAATTGCAGATGTCCGAGCCGCACTCAGTGTGGATCAAACTCGACGACACAGATGACCGGAAAGTAGGCCACAAGAAGAGCATTCTGCGCACCTTGATGGACCCAACATTGGACATCGACAGCGCTAAAAGTCACGACCGCCTTTTGCGTATACGTTGTTTCTCCATCGGTGGGGATCATTGGGATCGTTCAGCAGCTAAAGTTCATGATAAATGTGCCGACCAACATTTGCTCAAGCTGGAGGGTTTATTCGCCACTCTCGTCGCTATAAACACGACCAAAGTCTCGCTTGCGGTCCTCCATTGCACGGTTATCAAATCAAATGCGACAAATCCCCCCACTTATCTCGATGCAGCACCCATTGCCGAGATCAGTCTTGCAGACACAAAATACGAAGTCACCGGACAGATTCTATCACTTGTTCCCTTCACTGATTCGTCCAATAACCTTTGCTGGGCCTGGTCTACTGATTTTGTTGCATTTGAGTCTGCAAAAGCGAAGCAGGTGAACTCAAACTCGGCAGCACGTATGCGACATCTCAGCATTTGTGTCAATGGCCAACTGATTCTCCCACTCTCATCTCCGGATCTCATGGCAACGACGGCAGTTCTAGAAGATATAGCCCCAGATGTCATGCCCGACGTTGCGGACTCCCTTGAAACAACTTGGTTGTTTTCCAACTCGCAATTGGACGCAATGAAGGCTGCACTCTTAGCTCGGGTTGAGCAGGAGGAAGTACGTCAGAAGATCCCACTCTATGGCCCAGTCAAAAATGGAAGATATCCTTATGAAACTGAAATAGAGTCAACTGGTACGCAGATCACAGATTTTAGTGCATTAAGTTGACAGTGTGAATTATAGATGGAAATACCACTCGCATCTCACACCGTTTGCCATCCGTGACAGCGCCGAGCTCAAAGGAGGGCCACCGCAAATGTCTTGTTTGTGTGCTGGACCTGTAAATCACATGGGCAAGCACATTCTTCTCGCTATGCGGGGAGTACCAGAAAGCAAGATAACAACCCCAGTAAATTGTGTTCATAATTTTGCGAGCCTAAACTGATGTTTGATAGGTGTCCTTGATTTATCCTTGCGGTTTTTGCGGGAAATCCACTGCCAATGGCGCATGTACTATTGGCATTCGTGGGAGCAAGGCTATTTCATCCTGCACTGAGGTATACGAGTTTCAGATCTCGGCTGCTTCCAAGTCCAGTGGTGCCAAACCATGCACCAATGGGCCCGTACGATGCCCTCTGTGTTGCGGGTTTCAGTGGAAGTATAACATGGAGACTCATCTTCGCGATAGCCATCCCAATTGGCAACTAACCGCTACAGCCCAGATCCGGGAGACACTTGAAACAAAGTTAGCTATCACACATAGCGAGGAATGCCGGCTCGGAGTGCCCCAAGAATCAATGCTCACATCGCCTGATACGCAGACTGAAGAACCGTCACCGGGGGACAAACGACCAGCCAATTCGCCAGCCGGCACTCCGCGTCGCTCACGAGTCTTGCGCACGACACGGACAGCTCATTTGACCGATGTAGATGTTCACGTTAATTCGTAGTTTGCGATTACATACAGTATAAATTATTTCTCAAGCAAATAAATACAATTTATATGTCATTGAACGATGAGTCAACACTATTGAAGTTACACCTGGCGTACAACTTGCGTATACAACGGTTAGAATCTCAAGAACGGGCAAATCGCCGGCATCAATAGCCGACGCGACGGCATCAAGCCGAAAGCCGATCCGCTGTCGATCAACGCCACCTCGCGTGGCCAGATCAAATTCCACGATCTAGAGATCGAACACCTCTTGCAAAGAGTGACTGTGACTGTGATGTAACACGCTCAAGTTGACACATGGAGTCCCAAATCCGTCTATTCAGCATGATACCTCGTATATTAAAGAGATCCCTCGAATCAGTATGCACATGTTTGCTATCACCTCAATTTGCTCTTTCTTTCTCATCCCCTCGGTGTTCGCTCCGAGCCCACCCCATTTGGCACTTTCTTCTCATACTTATTCTGAGACAATGACGGCGATCACGGTTTAGCTCAGAACTCTACGTGCCGTCCATTCCGAGCAGACACGAGGCCAGCTTTCGCGCGCTCAAGACCCGCTCAAAAGGCCAGCCCGTCTATCCTTGCTGCGCCTTCCTTCCCCCCACCACCGTTCCGCCGTACCGAAATTGCCCTCTCCCTTCGCCACGGTGCTGAACAACGGTACTAGGATAAATCAAACCCACCAGGCTCAAGATATGGCAAACATCGAGCCCTCTCGCTGTCCTTTCCTCCGCAATCAGGTGCTGAATGGCCGTTCTCGAACAAATCATCCCTAGACCAAGATACGGCGAGCAGCATCTCAGAGAATTAGACAATGTTGAACCTGTACTCAGTCCCAACTACGCTTGAACCTCGGTGCTCTTGCCTCATCGCTGATCGTTGCTCAAGCCTGATCTCCTTCGTCTCTCAATTGGGTGCTCAACACTCGCCTCCGCACGAATGAAGCCATCCGCAACATCTGCAATCAAGATCCCGGAGTCGAGTCAAGATTACGCGAAGATCATGCAATACTCGGTCGCAATCCATCCTAAACGACTACTGCGGTGGCCGGTAAGCTACAACTACTCATTTCTTTGTCACACTCTCGTCTTGCATATCCCTTCCTCCCTTTATTCATACTGTATTTTTACGTTCAAATCGACAGTCACGCGTCACGCTCGACTTTTTTTATTGCGGCAATAATTTCTTCTCGATTTAGGGGATTTTCTGGCGCAAGTCGAAAATCACGTGACTGTCGAATTGAACGAAATTATACAGTACTCTCTACCGTTGTTCTCTCGCTCCAAAAACCTTAATTACCCGTTCAATGCAAGCACTGACATCCTTGCTAGTCATCCTGTTGGCGCGCTCATCCGTGCGCATCTCAACCAACGAGAAGGGTATCATCTAGCAGTGGCCGCGATCGCCCGGCATCCCACCCGAACAGTGCCCGCATACGACTGCCACATCTGCCTTGCGTCGCTCACCCCTCCGCGCCGTCCATCCCTACCAGCGGCACCGGTTGCCATCTTCAGCACCAGAACACCGCACACGATGCGCTTTGCGCCTACCTACAGGCTCTACATCGCGTTGGATAACTGCGCACCTATGTCGCCCCAAACGCGCCATATCGTTCTCGATGCTGTGCCCTACCGATCGACACGCTCAACACCACGCAAGCACACACCTTCGCCCCATCCCGCGCCGCTAGCCGCACGCCGCGCAAGATTAGATACTGGCTCTCCGCTTGCTTCCGTAGGAATTACAGCGTGGGCGGAAAACCTTGGCAGCACCACTTTTTTTTTTTTTTGTGAAATAAAACATCACGTGCATGTTCGGCACATCCGGCAGCCACGCCACATTTATTTTTATTTTTATTTCATTTAAGAAAAAACCTATGACACCTCGGAGCCTGGCCACTGGGCTTACCACCCACTCTGGTATCTATGGCAAGGCCAAGAAAAATGGTTCTGAGGTATATAGAAGGCTCATTGAAGCTTTCTTTCGCCCTGCCGGACGTGCCGAACATGCACGTGATGCTTTATTTCATTAAAAAAAAAAGTGGTGCGGCCAAGGTTTTCCGCCCACGCTGTAAGAGGTTGAGTGTTACAAGGTTTGAAAGTCGGTAAGCTTTCCCGTGCACTTCATCCATTGTTAATAACCATACGCATACCTTAGTCGTCTCGCAGTTCCGCCGGTCGGGAGAATTACTGTGTATCATCCCAACTTTATTTGTTCTTCTCCTCTCCTCTCATTCCTCAGCACTTTGCACGATGTGCATGTAAATACTCTGTTTTATTGTCACGTTAAAAAAAAGTTGGATCGATGCAATGTCCTTACCCAGCTCTCCGCCGCCATCTTCCGCGCTCTTCAACTTAAGTACGAGTAAAGCCTCCGCAACTGCCGTGTATCTGCGAGCCGTACACACCCTATGGTCCAGAGCTTCTCACCCAAACTCTGACTGCAATCGGGGTCTTGATTGGCATTGGGACTACCATTTGTTGGTCGCTTCTGCTGAAGCCTGCGGTCTGTGTTCATCGCACCTTCCAGCTCCGCCCCAAAGCAGTCGTTCAACCACAGAATCTCAAATGTCTCATAGCACAGTGAATTTATCTAGGTCGGCAAACTTCAACCGTCTGCATGTTGCCGGAGCGAAGCGAAGGCACGTCTTGTATGTGAGTAAGATAATCTGTAGGGGGGTTCCGGACCCCCCTTACAGACTATGAATAAATTAAGGTTTGAAAGAGGGTCGAAACTGGAAATTCTGAGGTCCAGGTCCAATGGGGTCCTCACAGCTGCCTCGGCATCGCTGCCGGAAATGCGATTTTATTCTGAAAAAATCTCTATCGTTACGGGAAGTCACCCATTGATTGGGTCCTAAAATATATCAATGACATACACCTGTGATTAAATTCCAATTTATGTCGGAACTGAAGTAGATGATATGCCTTGAAAGTTAATCAACATTAACCGTTCTTTAGCGAGATGGTGCAAATCCTGTCCATATATCCGTTCTCTTTTTCACCATTTGTGCTTTCTTCTGCCCTTAACACTTTTGGTCTGCCATGCAGACGTCCCCTTTCCCAAGGAAATTGAACCCATAGTCTGATCAACTACGCACACCGTGTACGCTCTGTGCTCCGTCCGAACTACAAACAGCTGCGTGTTGTCAAACATCACCCAAATTGGGACCCTGGGACTGGGGAAGCGAGCTCGTGAACTGACCGGAGGCCACTCGATTCAGGCACACCATTCCCACTGCGGCCACGGAGCAATTTTCATATAAGGGATGGAGGGCCTCCATCCCGTTATCGCGCCCTCCAATTTTCATCAACATTGACACGTTTTATTAATTGCTATGCAGCCGGCTGCTTGGCAGAAAATTTGATTAGGCCACCGCACCCTTAAACCTGCACCGTCGCGACCACTAGCCCAAGGAGTTACATCTTCACCGGGCATGATTTCACCCTCACGGAGTCCGGTGGAAGCGTTAAGAGAAGTACCATCACACGGCGGACAATGAGCTGTCACTTGCGGACCGAGTTTCTACTGTCATAGAGCACGTCAGGAACACGTACTTGAACTTGCAAGGTGGCGAATGCAGAGAAGATAGTGCATTACTCTAGTTCAAATAGAAGAAGAAGCAGCAAATCATCAATAAGAGGGAGCCGAACAGCAAGAAAGACAGCCAGTACATAAACCGGCTGCCATTCCGGCCGCATGTCGGGGCCCACCGGTCCAAACATTGGCACCATTTGCCTCTACTTGTTCCCAGTCTGTACATTGCCAGTTTCTTTTCGCCCTTGACTTCAAGGTTCTTTTCGGCAATTTCGGCGCGTGAATGGTTTTTGTTTTCCGCCTCGTGACATGTTACACCGTCCTCTCTCCTTCCACTACCACCACCACTACCACCATGCCACCCGCCCTTTCTCCTCGCACTTTACGGCCTTCAATAAGGCAGCATCTCTCCATGGTCATCTGCAGCCACCTCATCAGGCACTAATTGAAAGTGCCGCCACGCCGTCCTACGCCATTTCGCTGACCCGACGCGTCTGAGACTCTGACAGGCCGTCGTTTTGCGTCTTTGACGCGACCTACCCGCTGCTGCGATCGGCTGCACATCACTGGACTGTCGTGCATGGCCATTTGGGTTTCCCTTGGGGGGGGGGGGGGGGGGATATTATACTCGCGCGGTCCACAGGCTGAACAGCGAGTTTACGGGAGACAAACAAGTAGTACTGTACGGGTGTTTATCCTTACAGAATCCTACAGGATGCCAACCGAGCACCACTTCATTCCAGGGGGTCGAACGTACAAGACGCTCGCAATTCAGGGACTGGCTGGCCCTCGCATGGGCTGAACCTCTGGTTAAAACCCGTAGGACCTCACCACCAGCAGAATATGCTGGTGTACGGAGGGAGTATCCCTCCCCCCAGGTATAAATCCCCAGACTCCACCAGTCCACCGAACGCTGTCGTACGGCTTTCCCTTTGCAGAAGCATGCACACCATCCATTTCCGAAGAAACAGACCCAAGGGCTTTTGGGAAGAGCCATGCGCTCAGGCTGATAAATCAGCGAAAACAAAACCAAAGTGTGCCAAGTTAAAGACGACCCGGCGGTTCCAGCATCAACATAGGGGTGGCGTCGTAAATCTTGAGGACATTGAAAGCCAGTTTCCCAAGGCCCGGGGTGATCTCCCTCCTCGCGAGCACGGCCTTGAAGAATGCCATTGCGTTATTGAATGCACCCTTAAACTCGGGGATTTTGGTGTACACTTCTTCCAAAAAGACCTCCCGGACTTGCATGAGCTCCGGATGGTTGCAAATAAATAACGCGTGTGCAGGATCCTCGATGGAATCTTGACAGAATCGGCACTTGCGCCATTCACGGGGGACCACATTTTTGCCTCTTTCCTTCCATCGACGCCGTTCCACAGCCAGACAATGACTTGAGAGGATAATCCGTGTCAGAGCAAGGCGATGAGCTGCAGTTTTGATTCTGAGGTAGTGTCGGAAGTCCAGGGTTTTCTTGACCAGTTTACCAGTCTCCCCGTCCATCTCGAGCCGATCAGCCAACAAGTCGCTAGTCCGGGCAGACGTTACGATTTCATGATCAATCCACGCCTCCATTGAACGTTTCACCAGTTTCATTGTGTCTTCCACTGCAACGACTTCCAGGGGACCCGATATATCCAGTTGCACCGGTACGTAGAGTTCGCTGAGTACAATGCGTAGATCATTGATCCAGGAAATTTTTTTATCCCGTGCCAGTCTCAATGATTCCTGTAGAGCGTTCCACGCCGGTCGTTCATGGTCCAGTCCAATCCAGTAGCACATATTCTTCAACGCCAGATACACCCTCCTGTATTTGATGGGCCAGATTCCAGTCTCTGAGAAACATACAGCCTTCATCGAGCGGGTTCCTATGCCAAGCATGCGACGAAGGAACTTGAGTTGGACGCTTTCAAGTAGTTTCAAGCTTTTCTTGTCAATGTCCAGACAAATTTCACATCCTGCTGTCAGGTATGGATCAACGCGAGCCATGTACAGGGTTCGTAAATCCCAGGCCGGAAGAGACCCCACAAAACGGTCCAGACCAAGGATTACATTCGCAACTTTTGAAGCTTTTTTAGCCTTGATCTTGTACTGTTCTCTCCACATAAATTTACAACCCGTTTCAAACCAAATTCCGAGGTATCGGGCCTGTTGTTCCTGCTGGATCGCTTTGCCTCCCAGATGGAATGTCGGGTTTATTTTCTGCCGCGGCCCGAACCTTTGATACAGGCATTTCAGGATCGACGTTTCGCAGCCGTTGTTGTTTGTCCAGGACTGCGCCGCATTCAAGTGGAGTTGAAAACCTGAGGGGCATGAAGATGTGGTCATGACGTCGTCCGCGTGTTCAATCTGATTAATAGGTACGCCGTTTAGGTGAATATCCTCGGGGTGATGAGCGAGAATGAAGTCGGACATGAACAGATTCCATAGATGTGGTGATCCGGGATCTCCAGTCAGAATGCCAAGTAAAGACCTAAATTCGGGGGCATACTGGCCATCCAAGCGTACGATGTATCGAATTCTATCATAGAGACATTTCAACCATTCGATCATGGGCCCAGAAATTCCAAGTTTTGCCAGTTTAACCCAAAGCGTGGACCTGTCTGTGCCGGGAAATGCGTTTTTGAGGTCGAGATAAGCAACATATAAGGGTTTATTCAACTCCTGCGCCTTGTCAATGAGGCAAAGGAGGACGAACGCGCTGTCGTTCGTTCGAAGATGTGCCTGGAATCCATTTTGAGATTTCGGAATTGCGCCGATATCCTCGGCGCCCTCGCGTATGCGACGGTCGATAATCAAAGTGAGCATCTTCAGCATGCAACATTCCAGCGCAATAAGACGATACCCTTTCGGATCTGTCGGGTCCTTGTCCTTCTTGAGAATTCCAACCAGCAGTGAGATCAGCCAGTACTGGGGGATTTTGCGATTCCTGACACAGTATAAGAAGAACTCCAATAAATTTTCGTTTGGTATGTCCATGCAATCTTTGTATGAGAACCCATCAACCCCGATCGCAGTGTCAAGGCCATGCTCTGTTATGTGGCGCTTCATCCATTCGATGTCCTCGAGGGTAATATCCCGTGTGCAGGACAGTCGTGGTGTCTTGTCTGCAAGTGTTGGTTGTGAGTCAAGCTCGCGGGCCATGCGGGCATTGAAGGCAAGCTGGTCCGAGTTGAAGGTAGCCGGCTGTACCGCGGGGTAGTTAAGGCGGTCTGTGAAGTCCGTGGTGAGGTCATCGAGAGATACTTTTGCTGTTTTCGGGCGTGGATCGGTGCGTTTTCGAACAAAGTCCCAAAAATCTTTGATGTTTTTGCATGCCAGTAGTTCGGCTTGAAGACCCGATTGCAGCTCGTGTACCTTTGCGCGACCTCTGTGGCCTTCACCCGCATCGTGTTCAGTTTCCTCCTCCCAGTCTCTCCACGGTTTAGGTCTCTCTAGCGATGTTTCCTCAAGATCCGTGACCACTTTACGCAAATTCGGAATCGGGGAATGTGACTTGTGGCATACTGCAGCGCTGCTAATCGGCTCAAATAGAGTCGCAGATTCTGGAACCTCCAGTGCCGTCTTGGCGAGAGAGTAGGCTTCCTGTTTTCGATCGTTCTTGGCCTTTGATTCCACGTGCACAAATGTCGTCCGCCCGTGCCTTTGAGCTAGTAGATTAACCGTATCCTTGAATATGTCGCCATTTGGACCAGGCCATCCGAGAGCGGTCTTCTTCGCAGCCGCGTAGCACAACTGACGTATAATCATTTTTGATGTGCAAAAGATAACCAATGTTTTATCTGAGTCAACCTTGCGCAGTGCGGCGTGAATTCCGAAAATTCGTCCTCTATCTGCTGTAGGTTTCCCAGGGCCCGGTACTTTCAAACAGGTGTTCAACGAGGATCCAATCCCGAAGCATACACCAGCGCCAGCGGATTTTGTTCGTACAGATCCCGGAGCTGCACCTTCCACGTAAACCTGTATTGGTGGTGACTGCGAAAGAACCGGGCCATACAACAAGTTCACTGCTTTATCCGGTGTCTGCCTTGCATCCATTGTCGATTGGTACAACCTATCAACTTCTTCCGAGCCCGAGACATTTGGAGTGGTTTGAGGCCTTGTAGTACTAGGACTTGGCGGTTCGCACCGAGATATTGCCGCACCATTAAGAGTAACACAAATCTGGGTGTGGTCTGCCCAGTCCTGTTTTGGATCCGGTGTAGGGCATTCCACATGTAAGCTACGAACGAGCGGCAACAGCGCCGCCGAAGCGAAGGCATAATCTACCGTGGACTTGCCTGTAGGCTGATGTGACGTGTAACGGCCGGGTGAGACAGATTCCAAAGCGGTGCCATTCAAGATGCAAAGCCCATACTTATCGCATTCTGTGAGGATGAATTCACCGCGTGTGTTTTTCTTCACATCGGAAGAGATCCGAGGCCAGGCTTCCCCGAATTTGACGACCTGTTTACTTTCGGTTCGACCATTGATATCAGTCAGTAATAAACGGGTTTGTCTTCATTTGGACTGCATAGAGCAACCGTTTCCCATAGTTGTTGAATAGGCTCTACATCTGTCCATCCTTGCCATCGAGATGTCACAGGTGGGATATACGCGCCAATTAACCACATTGAGCCAAGATCGAGAACCAGGATGTCCGGCGAGCTCAGGTGTGATTTCACGAACGCAATGTTGTCCCGAATCAGCAATGCAATTCCACCGCCACGACGGTAGGTACGTAGGCGAGGTTTTCTGGGTAGAGAAACGAATGTGAACCCTCTGGGGACGTCCACTGGATCCTCTTCACCGGGGAGCATGTCAGTCTCAGCGAAAAACATGATATCGTACGGCATCAATAGCTTCCAGAATTCGGCGCTGGTCAGTTTCAAGGTGAAGTTATGGTTTATATTCCAATACATGATCTTCACATCCGCGGGAGGGCCTGTTCCGTCGCCACCAGCTCCGCTGTCCTCTGAAACCTCATTGTGTCCCATGCGTCCTTGTCCATTCCCGGCATCTGGGCCATCCACGCGTCCGGTACCACCGCCTACGGCCGTCGAATCCGTAATGTGTCCAATGTGGCTTTGTCCATTTTCGGTATCTGAACCACCAACGCGACGCCTCGGGGTTCCACGGGTTCCAATGGCCAAACTTAGCATCCCGCCTGATGTAGTGGAGCCAGTCGTGGAATCCAAAGTGTTCGATCTTGTGCACGGGACTGCCAGTTGGAACACGGGTGGAAATTTTAGTAAACAAGTACGGGTAGACCTACCAAAAATTCCAGGAAGCATGGAGCCCAAACGGAGCGCCGTACATTTTTGTTTTCGTATACAGGGCCCATCCAACGTCCACGCGTGTGCCAGGAAGCAAAGGAACACCGAACAAATCGTTGCGACCAGCCGAATGGGGTAGTCTGTTGCGATCGGCCATATGCGGTCCGTGCGGAACAACACGGATGTCGCTCCGATACCTCCGATCGTCGTCGACGGTGCCAGCGAAGCAGTCGCAGCGCAGAAATAGGGCCACATTCGTCCATTTGGGTGCAATCCACAGGAGGGCCAGTGAGCATGGGTCCGCCCGCGGGGGTTTTCATGTGCTTGGGATCCTCCAGTGAGTGCCACGGAGGTGAAGACTTGCGGCGAGTCTGTGTCCGCCAATTCCAACAGATATGCGTCGTACATCGGCCATCCAGGTGGCACAGGCTCTGGGATATGCTTGGGGTCCAGGTCCCGGCCAACTGGGAGCATAAAGAACCAGGGGAGCGAAGTCTCGGCCATTCGCACAGGTTCCGAAAAAACGCCAATTTGGGCCAAATCGGTCGCCATATCGCCTGGATTGGGTCGAGGAGTATTGGAGGTAGATACTTCCAGTAGTCCTTTACAGTTTTGAGCCGGAGCGGGGTGAATATGCGTAGTTTTGAAAATCGACATGGTGGTTGGGGAGGAAACAGCGTGTTTTTGATCTCCGACGTGCGTCGCAGCCCACATGAATTTCCTTCATCCTCATCCGTAGGCTCTATTATGTGCCTCTTCTTCCCTATATTCCTATTACAATGATTCTTGAAATTTGAAATGTAGTTTGAATGTAGTAGTAAGCAATTCCTATGAACTAATCCTGCCTCCACGCTCCTCTACATCACCTTGAAAATTGAGATTTGTCCTTCGTTCTGCCTCTTAATCTTCACATAGCTTTATTTAGTGAGACAAAGAGTTAAAGGGACCTTAAGGGCGCAACACGTGTTGAAACGCTCGGAGCGTGTAGGTGTGTGAACTTCTAAATCTAACCAACCCAACCCGAAGCTGACCAGCAGCAACAACCTTAACCAAATCCAACCACAAATTCAACAACACCTAGTCACTCCTTCGTGCGCGCAAGTTCGGGGGTTCACGTCAAGATATATGACACTTGCAATCCAGCAGGTAGCCGTAAATCCAATCCAAACCAAAATCCTAACCCGTTCAACCGTTCCGTTCCGTTCCAAATCCAGTCCAATATCCGTTCGTTTCGTTCGTTCCGTTCCGTAGAGGCACACAAGAGATCGCGGGGAAAACCCGGGCGTAGTATTCTGTTTTACTAGTACATTTTTGTGCCCAATGTTACAGCGCAGCCTTTACTGCATATAATCTCCAGCAACCGACTGATTCTAATTTCTTGAACCAGTACATTCCCATGGCTATTTCCTTGGTTTTCTGAGGCAGTACACGTCGTTTTAGCAACCATCTCTCATTACCATACCAACGTACGCTGCTCCTAGCTCCCATCGCATCTCTATGCCTTCTTTCATCCAACGCGCAAGTGCACGTGACCTCAACACAGCCGAGTTCGAGGATGGGGTTGATTAGTCTAATGATGGCGTGCCGTAATAGTGCCGAACCCGCCAAATCTGACAGTTTTTGTCCCGCACCTGCTTCTCGCGCGTCCCAGCCTAGCAGGATCAATGTCGACGCCACGCCACGCCTCTAACTCCCACCGTCCATTCAAGTCCAAAATCCGATGGAGTGCTGCGCAAAATCCAAACCCAGAGACGTTCAATTGTGTTACTAAATAAACCATGCCAGCTGAGGGCGTCGTCGTACCTACTGCCAACAAAACACGCATTTCCTACTTTGTTGTCCACCATCCCTAGAGTCGTCTGTTCTCTGTTCTAGATTTTTGAATTGTGCGCTTCAACATCGATTTTCGCGGCGATTTTGGCAAGCTCAACAGGGGTCAAAACCCCACGCTGCGCGCCTGGAGCGGCCGAATTAGGAGCCTCTACAGACTGGTATATCAAAAACCCCGTATGTGGATGTGCCTGAGAGAGTCCAACTGAATACACCTTTTGCGAGGTGTACCGTGACTCGACTCGAGTCGACCCGCCAATATTTTTGCCTTCAGACAACGCTTGAAACTCACCTGGCACCTTCCAATCCAATCTTCAACGACACCTCAGTTGTATCCAAGAATCAGGCCCACTATATCAGAATCGGCACACCGTTCAGTTCCATGACAGTTTAGTGCAATGATTCGAGCGCGGCAGATGTTTCAACGGCAATTACAGTATTCATCTCTGTTTTGACTCGGATTGCTTCATGAGTTGCTTAAATATCCTTACATTTTAAACCAAGATTCAACCCCTTGTCTATCTTTTACGGCGCCGGACAAGGTATACAGGTATCACGATTTTTGCCCAGGAGGCCAAACACTGATTCTTCGTCCTGGACTTTGTATAGTATTACATATTGTATATCCGCGCTCAAGGTATGTTGCTCTCATCTTTCCCGTGATCCTGATTTATATTGTGTATGGGGCAGAGAATCTGGGTAGCAAATGAAACATTTGAATGGGCTCAGTGCTCATTCCGTTTTTCAAAAGCTGTATAGGGTGGCCAGGGAGCCTGAATTCTGTGTGTAAGTAGTCGAAGGCCCAAGCCCACCATTTATATTTTTCTTTCACCGATGCTTTCCTCCCACATCCAAGCGATTTTTCCATTTCTCGCTGGCATTTTTTCTGCGAATGACTGGAATACACCTTGTTTCAAGGGCTAATGCTTCCACGCTTCATCTGATTCTTTCATGGTACCATCGCACTCTCATTGAATTCCATTTCCCACAGTGATCGATGGCCCGTCGGGCACTCTCAAAATTGTATATCTTCCGCTTCTGTTAATGCGTAGTCTTCTGACCCTCCCGGTTTACTTTCGCAGTGGGGTGCCGAGAACGCTATCACAGACATCACGCCTTCCCCAGACCGGCAGATGCTAGACGGAATTGTCCCGGAATATCTGTCTAGTGTGTATGCACGACGACGACCCTTCCTCGCTGTACGGCCATCTGTACCAAATACTGGCCCGTTGAACAAGATTGTTTGCCTCCCCAGCAATATACGCATGGGTGGCTACTGGATGGCTACATCAATGGACCCTTGGTTCATGGAAATCTCCTACAGTGCGGTACCAACGCCTTTGCCAATGCCTAAATTCCTGGCGACCAATAATTTCCCTCCTCGATCAAGACACGGCGGACCCGCGAGAGTCCCTTTAATTTTGCTACACTCATTCACAAACAGCCCAGTGCTTCCAGCTCAACACACGTGAATAAAAATGCCACTCGGTCCGTTGTCCAGGCCTGGTCGGCTTCCAGCGAACCCTCCCCCAAATCCAACCTTGCCGGTAACGTTCTCATCGTCAAATGTAATCAGAATACAACCATAAGATTCATGGTTGCAAATTTGAAGCCATTGGACGGAGCATGGAGTATATAACAACTGTCAACGGCAACTTGAATGAAGCCTGAAATGGGCCTGAAGTAGTCAAATGATGAATTGATTCATTCTCAAACATCCTCCACGGGTAACTTCAGCACACACGGTGGAGAGCGGGCCAATGCCGCCCTCGGTTACCAGGACGGCGGCCTTAATGGTGGCGAGCGCCGTCGTACGCCAATTGCATAAAAAACAAGGCCTTGACGTTGTTCGCTTCGACCGCTCCTTCGCTGTCCTCGCTGGCAGCCTTCGGCCCTATTACGGCATGCCATCATTAGACTAATCTACCCTCTTCTCGCCGAGTTCGTCGACTTTTGATCCCCGCGCACGCCACCGGCAAACTCCGCCATTGTGCACAGGTTTGCGTCGCCTGCCCTTAGCAATTGTTTACTCGTTCCTGTCAGTGCCCATCATTCCCTAGTCCCCGTCCCCCCATTTCCGAGTCCCGAGGCCTCGTTGCAAGAAATGGGCCCGAGGGCTTATTATTTCTCTTGCAACGGACCATCCTTCGGTAAGTTCCGATTTAACCAAGATTTAACTGATCCTTTGTGGTATCATCAATCATTTCTATGTTTTCCTCTAGCGCAAAATTACCACGCCTTTTAGTGTACCAGCATAAGACAAGACTGAGTACGACGGGCTGGATGCTGTTCCTGGCGCGTCCGAGGCGCGGGAAGTGGCTCCGGCCGGCCACGAGAACAGTTACCTCCAAAAGCCCTCAGATCTGCTCGCATCCGCTTAAGTCCATGCTTCTGCTTCTAGATATTCTAATTAATCTAGAGTAATGCACCCTAGTCCACACTAAATGACTATTATTCGTAATGGCCCGAACATCGTCCGAAGCAGTTAGAAGAGTTGTCAAATGCTTCGCCGACGTGATGCGAAGCATCCGAGGCTCACTGCATCAAATGCTGCGCTGCAGGACCTTGGCCACCGCCAACGGCGGCCGACCTTACTCGGTTACCACTTTCGCTTTCGGGCACCTCTCTTGCCGATCCTTGTTTTATGTATTCAGGATTTGTTCTGGCAAGAATTTTTGGAATCTCGTAGATCGCACGGTCCCCGCTGGCATGAGTGCCGGCAAACCTTGCAACTCTAAGTTATTTCTGCTTTAGAATCATTCACTGTTTCAGGTTTCAACTCATTGTACGGTTATTGTCTGCATGCGCAGTGCTGGCTTTGGGGCCATCCTTGGACTAGAAGTCGAAGTTCAACCAGTCCCATTCTTTCGTGAGTTTTATCAATACTTTCTCATTGATATGGCAGCCACGGCTCAACTTCAAAAAAATGGAAAACGGGTTTAGATCTGTCTAAACATTTTTTTTTGACGTTTGCCAGGTTTCACTTGGCGGGTTTTTTTTCGGGGAGGAGCAAATCTGACTCCAGCGCAATTGCCCACCGCCGTATCTTCCTCACCATTCGTCCACAGATTCCAGCGGGTGTTTTGTCTTCGTAGCTATCTAGCTTGCTTTGTCGCATCTCCTCTCGATTTCAATCTCAGATGGCTCAACCGTAAGTAGTTTAAACGACAACTCTGCTTTGGCGCAAGTATCCTAAATTTTTCAACAAACGAGGTACGACTTTCGATGTTGAAGTGTCTGTCTACGAGTCTACTTAAATGTATTAAATATTACTCGCTCGACATCTGGCCTCCCATATCCATTAAGTAGTCGTGAGAATATCCGCAAAAGCCCGCGTAATAAGTATGGCAGCAGATTTTTGGAGAACGTCTAGTCTGTAGAGGATTCATCCGGCGGATCCGGCGGATCTGCCGGAAAAATCGTTAACGACAGGGCGGGTCGTGAACGATAAGGTAAGTAGTTCACGGTGGTGTGGAACGCTCACGAATGTGGATATGTTCATGAAAGTGACTACCCAGCACGATTTTTCTACATGACCTTCAAGATGTGGCGGAGCCTTCACGATGTCCCCCAACGTTCGCGGTGTTTCCGCCCTCCACGATACTCGAACGCGTTAACGAACTCTCTTAACGTTCACACCCCTCACGATCTCCCTTATCCTTCACCATCCTTCGACTTCTGAACGGTTCTTTCAATGTCCTTGGACGTTCGAATTTCACGTTAACGCCCTCTCTTTTGATTCAGACGTGAACACTGAGCACATGCGTGGTTTGTTCTTTCCCTTCCGCCTCAATGTCGTCCTCGATAGCGGGCCCCAGAGCTTCCTGGACACCATCCACTGCCTGTGCTTCTCTAGTACTACAAAGGCTTACAAACTCAAACAAACTCACCACCCAAAGCCCGGCCGCGCGATAGTCGTAGTGTGGTGCGGACTGCGATTGTCAATTGACATGTGATGCTTCTTTCTCCTCTGTCTTCCCTCTTCCCAAATCCATCTGGATAGTGGTGCCCGTTGTTTACGCGTGTAAGCTGAGTAGCCCACCGGAGTCCCAATCCATTTATCAGCCGTCAAAACTAGTCGTCACCCACTTCTTCTGATCCATCGCACCTGCCCCGCAAAATCATAGACTTCACTACCTCGCTGCCTAATTATACACTGAAAGCGCAAGTTCCGGTTGCATCCCCACCACTCGTGAGTGCCGCACGCATCTTCGGGATGCGACTTACAGCGCGAGATTGGGCCGAAAGATCTCACGCCAAGTTGCCTCCCACTTCACGCACATCTGCTTCAACCCCGCACGACCCTCCCGTGCCGCGTCCAGTTCGCGGTCGCCAGTAACTGGTGCTGTGCGTGTGCACGCCGACACTGGCGTTTGAATGCGGATCCGCAAATCCGCACCAGGGCACCCATGTTTCTGCCCTGGCACGACATAAAGGCATCCGGCTGTCGCGTACGCGAGTGACAAACATTGTCGTGGCGGTATGTTGGTAGCGTGCTGAGAGGTGGCGGGGTCGGTATGCGTGTTTTGAACTAAACATAGATACATCCACGTGAGATTCTTCAGTTTGTTAACACCACATTGAATGTACTGTAGAATTACATTCAATTCGGCAGTCACGCGTCACGGAGGGGGTTGACGGCGCCGAACTTTGGTCGGTGTCACGGGTCACGGCGGCGGTTGACGAATATGTCCGGGTGTCACGGTATTTTCAAAATTTTCTTCATGGGCCACATCTCTTAATTTTTCTTTGCCACAGCTGCCTTCTGGTGTAGTTTGTGCCCATTTCCACGGATTTCTGTCATGAAATGCAGAATTCTGCTGTCCAGGGGTGAAATATGTGAAAAGAATTGCAAGTTTTTGTTCTTTATCAAAGATCTGGTTCAGCCTTTGAATGCTCGCTTCCTAGGCCCACCTAAAGTTGAGTTATCATGTGTGTTGAATTTTATCTGAAATCTCCATACTGACGAAATTTTACGTGTGTCACGGTCACTCCCCGGGGTTGACGAACTGACGAATATGTTCAAAATGTCACGCGTCACACCCCCTGCCGAATTGAATGTAATTGTACAGTATAGTGCGAGGACTCAATCGGAAATGAACGATGACGTGAGAATTTAAGCTAATGAACACACCTCAAGCCAACTAGAATACCGTCCATAGTTCGGGTTCAAATTCAGTACTAGAACGCTCACGCGAGAGCTGCGGCGAGGCATTGTTTTGAATGTGTTATGGACAAACAATCAAGGCCGAAGGTTGAATTGAGCTAACTTACTGTAAGTTGGGATACGTTCAATGTGAACAATGGAGCCTTCACGAGTCGACTGAACTCGGTTTTTCTTGAACGTCCAGAATTCACTTGAAGGGATTTGAAAACCTTTCACGATTTGAAGAAATGCTGAACGGTAGACGCCATCGTTCAGGGATGCAACGATCGTGAACGCTCGATGTTCTCCCGAAGGGTAGTGCCTACCTCGAAGGATGGGAGTTGAGCTTAAGGTGCATGTCGTTAAGGGTTTAGGTTCAAGTTAAGGCGTGAAATGGGCGTGAAGGGGCGAGAATATCCTTCACGAGGTGCCAGTCGTGAACGTGTTGACCAGTCGTGAACGAGGTCGTTCGTCGTTAACGATTTTTCCGGCGGATGCGCCGAACGGATCCTCTACAGACTCGATATTCATGATTTTCGACGCGGCCTCGACGCGTCTGCTCGCGACAATGTGTTGATTATTGCGGGCACTGGAGAAGAGAACTGCAAACTGTTAACGCAATTCATAAGATATGAAAGAAAATGCAGGCCGCTGGTTTCATTGTCCTCATCTTTGTCTCTCCCAGTTCGCGTCCCGCATCCCCGTCACCGTCCGCTACCCCCTCATCAGCGTTTGCAGCTGCAAAATCCTTATCCCTGTCGGGGCTCGGAGATGTCTTCTTCCGGCTCGAAGCCGCCGTACCTCGAAAAGCGTGGGTGCCCTTCCCTTTCTCGGGTATTAGGGACAGAAAATCGTTGTAGTGGTGGAAAAAAACCCTTGTTGCGAAAGGGTTAGCAGTATAAAATATCCTTAACCTACGCGTCCCACGTATCCTTCGTCGTGAGATCGATGTCGAGCCCCCGCTTGAGATGGTACTTCCAACCGGACATGTGCTCGACAACGGCCTGAAGTTTGCGAAGTTGAAGAACTCGTTCCATCGAAGTAGAGTATATTTGAACGCAAGCCATGCGCATTATATGTTTTGCTGTCTGTTTTGAAAATTTTCAGGCTCTCAATGGTACGGATTGTTTCGAGGTAGCAGCCTCACGGAGGCCACAGCTCACCTTTGTTTTGGCGGGATTTCCTTTTAGAATAGATTGCGAGGACAAAATGTTTTCGTTCCAGAACATCTGCCGGAGCGTCACGGAGGCGCATCTTGTTCGCATTAGTTATTGCACGGTGTGAGACAAACCGGCCGTGAATTAACATCAATTGGATGTGATCATCACACTCACAAGGCCCGCGTTTGCCTTTAAGCCGACGAGCGAGGTCGCTTTTAGCACTTAAATTCCATTCCCTCGCAATATGCAATCCCTCATGCGTATCAGAAGGCTCCAATTGCGCTATGGAAACAAATCAAGAAAGTATTGCCCAGCCGGCCTACTTCGAGTACACAGGACACAGGACGTTCAGTGGACTGGCGCATGGTCTTGAAACTAGGTGAGCACCACAAGATCTTGCATTATATGTGAGTGCCTTTAGAAGAGGTTTCGCAAAGGGTGGCAAGAATGTCGCACCCCGGGATCCGTCGGGATCGAGCTCGGGCGATGTTCAAGCTGCCATCAAGCAGTGATTAGCTTTTCGGCAGCACGACTTCCATCTTTGTTGCATCTTTGATGGTGCCACGAATCCTCTTTCACTCCACTCATGGATGCACCCCTTGGTCTCTCGCCATCTGGTATAGGAGCTGCAATCGGTATTCTACGGTTCATTGTGTCGGAGATTCAGCAAGTACATGCTAGCAAGAAACAACTTGAAGTCCTCGCTCAATCACTTGGCCAGCTTCTCGAGACTGTGGATGTCGAGTCCAAGGAATCGAGGTTAACCTCGAATGCCGCTAAGCCACTCCGGGATTTGAAAACGTGAGGATTTAGGGTTCCTGAGTGACATACTCACCATTGGGACTTAGGTTGCTAGAAGATGTCCACCGCTTCGTGCATACAGAACAATCTCGTGGATTCTTTAAGTCCCTTCTCACCAAAGAATCCCGTATCGCCGGAATCGAAGCGTTTTATAGACGCATCGAAAGTGTCGTCAATTCGTTCCAGGTCTTGCAAGGTCCCTAGGACATGGCAATTTTTTCTGATATGACTTTCGGATAGATTTCCTCGCTGGTAAATGTCCAAACAATGCTGGCACGCGACAAGGCAGCGCATCAAGAGGATAAGGAATCGTTATCAGTTCATCTGAATTCACTGGAAAGCAACCAGCTCGATCTTCGCACAACACTTGGTAGGAAGAACCTTCACCTATACTTCCAACATCAGCTGAGGGTTTCCGTGCCAGATATCAATCATCACAATATCGTAGCTATGATGGTTTCCATTCAGAGGAGACTAGATAGTCTTCCTCACTCCAATGACTCAGAGCGACAATTTTACTCCCACACTTTGCAATATTTGAGTTCCGCTAGTGGAAGACAGGTGGAATTAGAAAGCTGGATGATCCCTTCTTTTGAAGTAGATTATGGCCCCGAAATTGGTGTCGGAGGATTGTAAGATTCATGTAATTGTCCACTACAGCTGCTAAAATTGTTCCAGTGGCAAAGTTTTTCGTGGAACGTGGAATAGGGCGGATGTTGCGATTAAAGTGCTGCAGAGCGGAGCGGGACTGACCCCCAATATTGCAGTAAGATAGCTTTTCCCCGGTCTCCCAAATATGTCTTGAACTTATTTCAGGTATTGCGCCGGGAGATCGATGTTTGTATTCTCCTGTTGGAGTCGGATCAGCCCCTTGTAACTCAGTTGGATTCATAGATATGGCTAACCCTCCGCCACCCAAATATTCTGCAATTCCTAGGAGCAAATACGCTTGATGACAAGCCATTTATGTGATGCCGTACATTCCACGCAACGCTCGACAGTTCCTGGCGCAGCGACAAGATTTCGATCCCATTTACACTGTAAATTCACAACTGCTTCATAACTAATACCCCGCCGCTGACTTCGAATCTCTAGCTTCTTGATGTTTCCCGTGGACTGGAATATTTACACTCGCGAAAGATATGCCACGGGGACCTGAAAGGGGTACGCAATCAATTCCAGCTCTCGATCTTTCTTTACGAACTCCTTAGTAGGTCAACGTCCTGGTTGACTCTTCCGAGAGAGCTCTTTTGTGTGATTTTGGTCTCGCACGTGTAAAGGCCGATGTGACGACTCGTTCGAATCACCACGGAGAAAGAGGGATAATAGGAAGCCGTAATTGGATGGCACCCGAACTGCTCGCTGGTTCCCCTGTGAAACTGCCGTCGGATGTGTATGCGTTTGGCATGACAATATACGAGGTATGGAATAACTATCTGGCTCACTTGTTGAGATTCACCCATCGCTATTTTGAACTTCTAGCTCTATACCGACGAAAATCCGATGTCTCAGGTTGCGTACTGGGATTTCGTGGAGGTCGTATTCCGTCTCGATGTTAGACCAGAACGGCCGGAACTGGATGATTGCTCCAAACTCATTGATCCGGTGTGGGCATTGGCGGAGAGCTGTTGGGTGAAAGACCCGAAGTTGCGCCCAACATCGCAACACATCCACAACATCATTACCAATATCACATCTGCCATTCCTGTCGGCGTACCGCCTACACCAGAGACGGGTGCAGAGGTAGAGGCAGAGCACGGACCAACCGAACTGCTTCGGGAATCCAGTGAGCGGACCGCGGTCCTTTCCGTCGAAAAACTTGCGGAACTTGGAAAGGAGGTGGAAGGACTACGCGATACGCTAGGGGATGACCATCCTGACACCCTCAGAGCGATGGATAATTTTGCTAGACATTGTGCACCACAGAGAGCGGGGGCGATTGGAGAGGTCGTGCTGGAATCGAGGAAGATGGTTCTTGGCGACGACCATCCCGACACTCTTGCGGTGATGGTGTTTTTGGCCCGGACATATCATCAGCAACTTGACAAGTTCTTTTCGGGTCACTTTTTGGATCTTTCGACTCTTTCGTCTTTTAGGGTCTCTTTTTTCAACTGCTTTTTTCCAGCTTTAGTCTCTTTCGTCTCTTTAGTCCCTTTTGGTTCGGGTCGGTTTTTTATTTGGTTTAAACTGCTTTCTATGTGACAAGGTAGCGTCATCAGTACACCCAAATCAACTTTCCATCCAGAAATTTGACAATCCAGTCAAAATCCAGTGATTAAAAGTTGAGATTACAACCGTCTTCGAGACCCCTACAAACCAGATCCTGATCACAGATGGGAAATCCCTGTTGGTCTAGGGTAATCCAGGAAGGTAGAGTGAAGGATAAGCCCTGTGAGGGACACCAACGAAGACAGTTGTGGGGTGAATTCACATGAAATGTTATAAGTCCATCGCCGTCGGATCAAAGCGCGCACGTGGGCGCGAAACGATGGTTGGTTTTGATGGCTTCACAACATCATCAAACACCTCTCTCTTCCTTTCCCCCACCTTCTCTTGTCTCCCCTCCCTCGTCGGCCTTTCCTGAACCCTTCCCTGAAGCCCTGTGAGCTTTCTGATGTACATGCATGGTATTCCTTCAGTTCCCTGAAGTCTGCGCCCGTAATCTCGTCATTCAGACATTTTGCGCCCATCCAATGGTTTTGCGAAGGGTCGACGTGGGCCGTCGGTGAATTCGGTCTAACTACGGTCGGGCGTCCCCCAATAGACGTCACAGTTGTGGTCTTGGACGTAGAGGTTGACGCGTGGGCTCGGCACCCAACGGAGCTCGAGCACGGTGCGTAGATATAGCACTCATCGTCACACAATGGTCTTACTCATTGCCCTGGCGCATCCGCACGGTAGGCGAACCCTCCAACCAGGTATGTGCTTGATTCCACTGCCATCTTTAGCTAGCACTTCACACCGGGCTGTATTTGATAACTCTCCCGCCCCACTGATGCCCGGTCTTCCTAGGTTCGATGGTGAGCTCTGTTCCACCAAAATTAAGATATCTTATCGATCTGTCTGTTTTCTAGCCACGTTCTATGGGCCACCAGAGCGAGATCTTGGCCGTGTACGTCGTTCTTTCATACTTACCTCGGTGCATTACCAAATATGCCCGCAGGGATTTACGACACAAACCGGTCATGACCGGCCATCGACGAGACCGTGTACTGCGGCACACGTAGCACTGTCGTGTATGCGCTGGATCTGCAATGCATGTATGTGCATGCACCCTTTCTTTCTTTCTTTTCTCTGACTGACCTCGTAGCTCTGTACAGCTCCCCTTCTGATCGATTCGATGGGCCCCGCTATGATGTATGTGCATATCTTACATTCTGTCGTAGACTAATCTCTTTCTGTGCAGCGATTCGATGGGTTCGAGCAATTATTCGGGTCTGCTTCGTCTGGTGAGTGCGACGTTCTCCCGCTAATTACCCCCATATACTGAGCAAGAAAATATTTAGATTAACCCTCGCCGGGACGTATTTTTCCCACCGGCGTTCTGACGTTAAGCATGCGGTGTCTGTCCGGATGTGGCCCCACTTTTAGGGCGTCCAGAGGGGAGCAGATTGTGGTACCCCGTACATGTACTTGGTGTATGTAGTGTAATCTGTGAATATATTGGTTTCCCCGCAATCTGCGCCTGAAAACATCCTTTAGCGGAGCTCATATGACCCCTTGCAGGACTGCTTTTCCGCATCCTTTTGGGTCTTTTGTCTCTTTTAAAAGTAAACGGACCTATCTAAAAAAAGAGAAAAGTCCTTTTTCATCTTTTGGCTCTTTCATCTCTTTTTTGTCTTTTAAAAGAGGAAAAAGAGACCAAAAGACAACTTGTCAAGTTGCTGATGATCACGACCTAGGGCAACACCGACAAGCAAAGAATATCGGGATAGCGGTGATGCAGAAACAAAAGGCGATTCTCGGCGGCGACGATCCTAACACTCTAACCACCATGGGGCTCTTGACCGAAATTCATTGCGCCCTGGGAGAATATAGCGAGGCGGAGGATCTCGGAGTCGTGGTGGCGGAAAAGATGAAGCGTGTCCTTGGGCCCGAACATCCGCATACGTTGAGCGCATTGAACAATTTGGGTCGGGCCTACCAACAGCTCGGCCGATTCAAAGAGGCGGAAAAAATTCAGTTGGTTGTCGTCGCTCGCCGGAAGCGTATTTTGGGACCGGCCGATCCAGAGACACTCCGCTCGCTGCACAATTTGGCAGGGACATACCACAAGCTACGACAGCTGACGACAGCTGAAGAAGGCAATGAAACTTCAGATCTCCGTACTCGAGAAATTTAAAGAGGTTCTAGGTGGGATCCACCCCGATACCGTCACAGCGATGGCGAACCTTGCCAAGACCTACCAGCGCTTGGGTAAACTTCAGCAAGCAGAAGAGCTTCAGGTAGCGGTTATGGTTCGGCGACGACAATTTCTTGGCAGCGAGCATTCCGACACTCTAGCAGCTATTGAGGATTTAGCCACGATGCTCAGCGAACAGGGGCGTACTAAAGAGGCCAATGCCCTGCTCGAAAATATTCAAAAGATTCGCAAGGTATGTTTGTATGTTTTTACGCGCAGACGCGTTCAAGTACTCAAGAATTGGATTTAGGGGAGGAAGGTGCAGGAGAAGACACCGGGAAGACGTGATCTTGTTCCTCACGACAGCGATGAGCCATGGTCATTCCGTTATTTTGAGGACTTGTTGGGGAATCCGAGGCTCTCGGAGAGTACGAGTGGGACTTTGAAGGAGTCAAGCTCGGCTACAGGTCCAGGGAAGCGCGGGGATCCACAAGGGAGCAGACCGGGGAGGTACCAAACTCTTCAGACTCCCTCGATCTTTCAGAAATACATTATTGGGCGTAAGTGAGAATAGTATGAGTACCCATGTAATCATTTAAGTCCGATTCGAGCCTTATTTTCCGGATCGGGTGAAAGTCAACCAAGAAAAAGTGGTCGTCTATGAACAAGTGTTCTCACAAATATCCCAGGGGTTAAAGAGTGGAAGCACGATAGCCTTGCTTCTGAAGCGGACGCAGCGGTCCATTGCTTGGATATCATTAAAGCAGAGGAGGTTTAGAAATACAGGGGAGCGTTTGGAACCGTATGGTTGCTATGGATTCAACGCGAACTGGTTATATGGACCGAATCTAGCATTATTGGAAATATAGTGCTTCTATGCCCTTTGTGTCATCGCAGAGCCACTCATGAGCCCTCCCTTTTGCTCACCCCTTCAGATTAATGGTTTTGGGCACGGGTCGATTAGGTGCAGCACATCTCCGTGAATCAAACAATCAAGGAATCTTGAGACTCAAGGTAGACTCGGAGTGTTACAGTACTCACCGAGCCGAGGATATATAACAGAGATAGTGGGACGATTCACTCGGAGATTCACATCAGTGTAGCACTAACGCAGCGACAAATACCCACCGAACCTGACAAAAGCCATCGTGGACGTCGTGAGACCACAGGTGCGAAGGAACTACATGCATGAAGATGAGTATTAGCACCCAATGGACGACAAAATTTGAGACAACGCACCGATGAAATCCGACAGAGAGGATGGGCAGACTCCTCCGAAGAGGAAAAGGTTTCCAAAAATTGCAGAACCACGACGGATCCTGACATCCACCAACCAAAAGAAGGCACTCCTAATTTCTCCCGTTCGGAATCCCCGAGTCTCCTCGTACGCTGCGCCATTGCCGCAGCATTTGCCAACCATGTAGTCGGATTTAGTAATTAGCATGGATATGCATGCCCGTTCTGAGGTGACGACTGCGCGCTTAGAGTGTGGCGGGGACAAGCCCAGCATGAAGTGCGAGAGGATGTGTCAACGCCGGCGCCGCCTGTGGGATGCAGCGCGGCCACATCATTCACGAGCACAGCGCACTTGGCGCCGATGGAGAAGTCAGGGGGTAGGAATGCAAGCCCCCCGCGTCCCTTCGTACGCCGCGCCTCACAACGCGATCTAGGTCACCACCCATGTCCCGTTTCACACGGAACCCACCTCCGTATTCCGTTCAACAAGCATCGCAGTTGCGTTGCGCATCACATTCACGACCGACGCAGTCGGTCATTCGTAGATTTGTGACGCGTTGCGTCAAGGTTTTGGGACCGTCTCAGCCCCCAGGTATTGTAGTTGCGATGCGTATCGCATTTACGACCGACCGAAGTCAGTCGTTGGTATATTTGCGACGCATTGCGTCGAGATTGTATCGGGGACCGTACCCCAATCATTCGCGTGAGCAAGGACGAGGCCGAAGCCTAACACAGAAGGCGAGCAGAAATCGTAGCCGCCCACAGGTACGACTGAGACAAGCCACCTCCCGGTGCGCTCTTGCGAGCACAGCACGCCTGGCGCCGATAGAGAGCAGAGATATCCACTCGGAGAAGAAAGAAGTGCGATTCGAACCCAAGCGAGGCTGCTCAGCGAGTTCCCTCCTGCCAGAGCGATCTTCGGGATGTAAACTCGCCGAGACTGCGCGATGAGCGGTGGATGGTGGTGGTAGAAGACAAGCCACACGGGCCACGTTTTTCTTCTTCCTTTGGTCTTATTAGGGATTGATCGTATTATGTCAACCTTTCGTTCTTCTTCTCGCTTCCACCACCGCGCTCGCAATTTGGATGGTTCAGACCTGAAACATGCTGTTCTTTATTCTGTGCTACTTATTACTCACGGTAAAATCTTTCTGAGGACGGATGTCGCTCAGGAAAGGAGTGGCACTGGAATTGCGATGCACTTTTTGCTGTTCATCTTGTCTTCTTCGGTCGAGATAGGCCAGGCCAACTTTGGGGTTCTACAGTGTGTACCGATGCGCGGGCACATCCTATCTTGGGCTGTAAGGGAAACCTCATCACTCTCCTCTCAAGACAGCAAGCTCAATTCCTGACTTGATGTCCTGACCAGTACTAAATTTGTCGACAACATGGCTTAGCGTTTGACTCCATATAGGCTCCAGCTCCTCGCTGCCCGTGAACTGAGCCTTCGGCTCTTGTGTTCGCGATCTTATTACCTTGCGGCTTCATTCGGTGCCATCCCGGAAGCCGTCCCGCTCGGGGCCGTTCGGGCCTGTTTGGAAGGACCGGACGGACTCGCTGGTCGACTAGATCTGTACCCAATCAAGGTTTCCTTTGACTCGAACCGGAAGTCGGCGCGACGGCGCGTACTGGGCGATTGTGGAGCAGTATGTAAGAGGCCAACAATATGGTTGGTACTGCTGTTGTATCTTACGAGTTTATTCGCTGCATCTCACGCATAGGGGCGAGAACTTACGAACAATGGTCTGGAGTGAAGGAATAGACGTCCTCATTCATGAGGCGGAACACCGCGGAGGTACGCACTGACGCAAACTTGCCAGGACTGTGAGAATCGAGGATTCAATCAAGACGAACCCTCCAGATTACTGATTTCGTTGCACACGTCGAGTGAGCGCAGCACATCTCGGTTAACGGCCCTGAAGAGATAGATTCACGGTCGAAAATGTACTCGCCGAACCAAGAAACATGCAGATATTCCTCAAAGATGAAAAATTCACATCAATGTTAACATCAACACCGACCAATCCCTCCGCGCTGACATGGGCGGTATACGACTTCGACGACAATCGCATCGACAGGGGGCAATCCCACAGCTTGCCGCTACTCTTGCTCTAGACTGGCAACAGCTGTCCCTGGAGTGGCACTGGAATTCCGATATACTTCAATCTTCTGCTGTTCTTCTTATCTTCTTCGACCGAGAGAGGCCCCTCTACAGTCTGTACCGATGCGGGGGCACATCCTATCTTGTGCTGTGAGTGTCCCGGAACGTCATCCCAGCAAGATTAGATTGGACTCGATGTCCCGAGGGCCAAATTTGTCGACAAACACCAGTTAGCGTTTGACTCGACATCTCTGAGCTTGCGCCCGAACTGGCGCTTCGGCACCTGCGTTCACGATGCTTATTACCTTGCGTGTTCATCGGTGCCATCCCGCGCGGGGCCGTTCGGGGCCGTTGGGAAGGACCGGACGGACTCGCTGGTCGACTAGATCCGTACCCAATCAAGGTTTCTTCTGACTCGAACGGGAAGTCGGCGCCAGTGTACTTACTAGGCGAGTGTGCGGTCGCCAATTACGGCGCTTGAGGATCTGGAGGCTGCCGCCTGTACAAGATGTGGAATGAAGCCATAGCGAGATTGTGGATGGTGGTAATGCTGTTGTTGTATGTCACGCGTTTTCTTATTCACTTCATTTATAGGGACGAAAAACCTGCGAACAATGGTCAGTCAGGAGTGGAGGAATAGGCGCCGTCATTCATAAGGCGGAGGTGCGTGAATGGGTTTATTCACGCTTGAGGGTCTAGAGCTGCCTGTACAAGATGTAGAATTAAGCCATAGCGAAATTATGGATGGTGGTAATGCTGTTGTTCATGTCACGCGTTTGTTCATTCGCTGTATCTCACTTCATTTATAGGGACGAAATATCTGCTAACAATGGTCAGTCAGTCAGGAGTGAAGGAATAGGCGCCGTCATTCATACGGCAGAAGTGCGCGAATGGGTTTATTCACTGCATCTCACTTATAGGAGCGAGGAACCTTCGAACAATGGTCAGAAGTGGAGGAATAGGCGCCGTCATTCCTGGGCTGAACACCGCGGGACCGTGCATTCTCACACGCTCGCCAGGAATGAGGGTTCAAGGATGAACATCTTGACGTTGATTCGTTCGTTCTTCTGGGCTGTTTTATTTCTTTTTCGAGACGCTCGGTTCCCACCAGTGTAACATGACCTCGCCGCGCGGACGAGTGGGCGCCTCTGGGTAGCGCCGCACATACACCCTGTTGTGCGTCCAGAGATGGATGGGTGGAAGCTCCGGCTCAAGGGTCAAGGCGCTTGGATTTTGAAGTCTGCAGAGTTCGACTGGGGGCGCACCTAAATCTGGGAGCGCGGCGTAGCCATACTTTGTGTGGCACTGTGAAGAAGAATGCAGAGCACGTCCCACGTACGTTGCAGGTGGAGAGGATTCTGATAAGACACAAACACCTCACCGTACGTACGATTGGGCGTCTAATTTTCTCCAGGGTAGCGCCGTACATACCCCATGTTGTGCCTTCAACGATAGATGGATGGAAGCTCCGGCTCAAGGGCCAAAGCGCTTGGAATTTGAAATCTGCAACCATACCTAAATTCGGGAGCGCAGCTACTGGTATTGTGGAGTTCCGAACTT
Organism: Mycena capillaripes; assembly: GCA_029204075.1. Taxonomy (NCBI): domain Eukaryota; kingdom Fungi; phylum Basidiomycota; class Agaricomycetes; order Agaricales; family Mycenaceae; genus Mycena; species Mycena capillaripes. The sequence goes on along the minus strand of JARHKZ010000012.1, from coordinate 969,770 downwards.
CATGTGGCACTGTGAAGAAAAATGGAGCTTGGAGAGGACACAGCGGAAGCCACGAAGCACCTCACCGCGTCGACGATAGGGTGAGCGTCAAATTTTAGCGACGTACCCCTGTTGTGCGCTCAGCGATGCATGGATGGAAGCTCCGCCTCAAGGGCCAAGGCGCTTAGATTTGACATCTACAAAGTTCGACTGGGACCGATGACCGTACCTAAATTTGGGAGTCTCGAGAGCCGTCGCGGAGTTCCGAACTTCGTGTGGCACTGTGAAGAAGAATGGAGCTTGGAGAGGAGATAGTGGAGGTGGAGAGTCTGTAAGTTTAAGGCGGCCCCCATTGGCGAGTGGAAGCTCGACTGGGAGCGTACCTAACTTTGAGAGCCCAGCTATTGCGGAGTTCGAACTTTCTGTGGCACTACTGTAAAGGAGCACAGAGCTTGGAGAGAAAATAGTGGAGGTGGTGAGTCAGTAAGGGGGGCCTCATTGGCGAATGGCGAGGAGTGCGATTCTCCCAGGCTCACCGGGTGTATACTTCTGTTCATCCGGAAAAAAACCAAAGACTACCACAGTTATTACCAGCTATGGAGTGCTACAGTAGCGGTCTATAGCTCGGTAGCCTACGGTTTTTCTGCGGATGTTCCCAGGTTCACCGTTCAGAACAGACCAGGGTGTTTGGAAAATGGATCAAGTCCTACTCCAATTTTACAGCTCAAACTTGTATCCCCGGGGAGTCGAAAAGGACAGACTTGGCCAGTTCGCCCTCGCTTACAACTCTGGGTCTCCCGGAACATCGCAGATAGCGTTTAGACGCCCAATCTGACCTGATGCTGCGATGTTTCAATGATACCATCAGTTCTCGATTGACTGACACAGCCATGCACAGCCTGGCTCGTTTTTTGCGCTTTCCCGCCACTGCAGCTTACAGTCCTCGCTGTATCTCTCGCCTTCTTCGACAGCCATGCGTGCTCCATCTGTGCCTACAGTCTTGGACGAAGCCTGTCTTGGCCTCCCTCGTTGATTTGCGGTTTACTGGGGATTGAATTGGCTGGAATTAGCGCCCATATTAACGCCAGCGGCGACAGTTTATGGATAGATTGCGACAAGATGGAGAGAGGTTGGAATCAGGAAACTAGGTGCGTCTCCGCACGGACGGGCCAGCCCTTCCTTATATAATGGCCGTTGCCAGCGGGTGCGCGCGCCCTTTCCCTCTGCGACAGTCGTGAGTCACCAATAGACGCCTTTCTTGCTGCGCGTGCCGTCGCGCAACGTATATCGCCCGCACAGCCGCCTGTCCGCAATCACCTATATAAACGGCGTCGGGTTGCGTAGGGCACTTTGCATCTACCATGGCAGCACCTTTTGTCTTTTTCCACGAGGCGGATCCCTCGACACCGTACTCAGCGCCGTACCACAACCCCTACTACGCGACGCCCCAGGGCGGCCCATCGCCTTTCCTCCCGCCCCACCCCCTTCCATACTCATCTCCGTACCATGGCACCACCGACCTCCCAAACACCTTCGATCCCAACAGCGTCCTGTGGCCTGAAAGTGCGGCGGAACACCAGTCCCCGTACGCCCCGTCGTGGGCCCCCCTCCAGCCGCGGCAGCGCACCATATCGTGGCACGCCCCCACGGCCCCGCCTTCGTCGCCCTTCCTCGCGCCGACCATGCCCGCCTTCGTCGCCAACAACCCCGCCCGGCCCACGCACAGGAGGCAAACCAGGTCCTGGGGCACCGCACCATCCTGGGTGAACAACGCCAACCCATTCCTCAGCGCCGGCGGCCCCCAAGCCGCAATGCAGATCCACCCGTGGCTGAACGGCGACGCGCCGTCCCCCTCCTTCCACTTCGACCTCGCGCCCGCGGCGTTCGTGCCCCTGCGCCGCGTGGACACGTACCCGCCCACCAGCGCGCTCGTCGGCCCCGCCGACCTGCGCGAGCCCGCCTTCCACCCGCCCCTCTTCGCGCTGCGCATCCTCCACCCGCGCCTCCCCTTCTGGCCCGTCGACCTCGCGCTCCCCACGGGCGCGCACGCCCCGCCGATCACCCTCGCGGACGTGCTCGTCGCGCTGCACCGCGCGCTGCACACGCGCATCAACCACGCGGACTGGGCGACGCTGGGCCGGGAGGACGAGGCGGCCGTGACGCGCGCGTTCGCGGCGCGGTGCCGCGCGGAGGCGGTGAGGAGCGGCGCGGCGCCCGCGCACTTGCGGGACCGGGAGGTCGCGGTGCGCAACCAGGGGGTGAAGCGCATTGACTTTCTGGTGGGGAAGACGGTCTTCAAGGGGCTGGTGCGCGCGCCGGGGGATCCGGATGGGTGTGTGAGGATGGTGACCGCGTAGGCGGCTCCCCCTTCCATGCAATCCATTGCACTCCCGCACGCTTATGTCGCGCCCTACAAAAGTACTCTTTTCACTAATGAGCACAGGCGCTTTTTTATTCTTCTTATTATTGGTTATGTGTAGGAATGTCTAATTATATGTCTATGTACCCCATGTATACCGCTGTAGCCTCGATCAATACCCACATTTTTTATGGCACCGGCCTCTGGGCCTCGCTGGTTTATGGATCACGGTAAGCGCGCCAATGGCATTTTCCTCTCACATTGATTGGCGCCCAGATAACGGTTCGCGGTAGGGCGCCCGTTGGCGACTTGGTTCGAAGACGCCTCTGGATATGACTTGACCACGCCCTCCACGATGTACACATTCCAATGCGACCTCGCTGCCCAAAACTGCGCTGCCCTCTACCCCAACGGGTCGGGGTACTGGCCTTTAGACCTCGACCAGTTCTCCCCGCTCTTCGCCAACACCATCCTGCCCTTTTCCGGCTCCTCGTGCGTCCAGGACGTGCGCCTCCCCGGCACAGTCGGACGCTGTGGATTCCCTGGGGCGGCATGCACGGTGATTCTGGGCACGTACAGTAACTGTGCATCGGGGTTCGCGTCAACATGTGTGGATGGCGTCTGCGCTGGGTACGCGTGCTTTTTTGAGATGTGCAGGTGGGTAGCTGGTTTGATTATTAACCGACTCGTGACAGGGCGGTCGGATCGTTTTGTGGTCCGAATTACACGTTTGGAGCTTCTCAGGCTACTTCGGACTGCAATTGTGAGTGAGAATGTACCCACCCCAGTCTTCGCGCGCGAGGTTTCGAGGTTTTTGTGACTTTGACTTTGAGCTTTTTTTCTTGTCTGCAGTTGGAATCGGATGCGGCTCGGACCTGATTTGCGGGGGACCGGACTCCACAATCATCAACAACGAGCATTTGGACGCTGGCCTCGACACGGGAAGGGATTACTGCGTTTCTGGTGCGTGCACTACGACCAGCCTTCGCAATTAAACAACCGGACGAAAAGTGATTTTTTTTTTGCGTCCGTTGTCGTTATAGGTGTTAGTGCTCTCAGGGCGCCTGGTTCGTCATTGCACCAGATGTGTGCCACTGGACCGCCGCTCGTCATACCCAGTCCTTCTCCTTCCTCGACGAGCGGCCCCTCGTCCTCGAGCCCTTCCGCGTCCTCGAGCTCTTCCGCGTCCTCGAGCGACACCACGCCCTCGATTACTCCCCCTCCTAGTTCCCCAAGCGCAGCTGGCCACAAGACTAAACCAGTAGCCGCCATCGCGGGAGGCGTCGTGGGCGGCATGGTCGTTGTTTCACTCCTCTTCCTCGGTCTCTTTCTCTGGCGAAAGAAAAATGGACAACCACAGCCATCATCAGAAAAAACGAATATCGCTTCGCCTCTTCCCGACGCGGGATCTAGACTGCCTACTCTTACCTCGGGTACCGCCAGTCCTTATGTACCGGAGCAGCGTACAGAGCAGGCCCACTGGCAGATGCGCGGCAAGGAGCTGGTGCTAACAAGTACGCCGGTGCATCAGCAGGACACTGGGCCGTCGTCTATGTCGGGAGTAGGTCTGTCGTCTTCTTCAGGAATAGGTCGAGGAACTTCGAGTGATATGGGCAGAGGGGAACATCCACCAGATTATGATTTTGTATGAAGATTGTGGTAGAGTGGAAGCCCGTTGTCGGAGTTTTCGTGCCCTGTTCTGTTCACGGTGGGGTTTTAGTGGTTTCTCTCTTCAGAATTTTTTTTCCGGGCCGCGGTTGGTGCGTTACGGTGGCAAAGATCTCGAACTTGGCACATCAATAATCAGGTGACATAATCGAACAAGGGATGACTATCATGTAGTTAATAGCCTCTGCAGCACTCTAATGCCACCTTTTTGAGCAGCCCATCCTTGATCCATATTTCAGTGAACATGACCCGAGTATTAGAAAGATTGCGCAAAAGCCGCATGAGCCACATGTGGCTTTGGGCTGTTGAACAGTGATGACTTTGTAAGAAAATATGTTGAGGTGGCTAGAAGCTCGCAATGAACATGGAGCTACTCGAGTGCAAGTGCAAGAGCACGGAGAAGGCACAGACAATGTGGGAGAAGAGGATAATCCATGAATTGAGGCTATACTATCATACAGCCGCTAGATATACTACATAGATCAAGCAATGTATCAAATAGATGTGTACTCGGAACGACGCGAACAGCCATATACTGACGGGCTTGGACACGACCTCCACGATGTACACCTTCCAATGCGACCTCGCTGCACAAAACTGCGCCACACTCTACCCCAACGGTGCTGGGTTCTGGCCTTTAGACCCCGACGCATTCCCGAAATTCTTCAACAATACCATCTTGCCCTTTACTGAATCCTCGTGCGTTCAGGATGTGCGCCTACCCGGTACAGTCGGACGCTGTGGATTTCCCGGGGCGGCGTGCTCGGTAATTCTTGGCAAGTACAGTAACTGTGCAGCTGGGTTTGCGTCGATATGCGTGAATGGCAAGTGTACTGGGTACGCCGCTTTTACTGGAATTATGTGCGAGGGAACTGGATTAATCGACCGTTGCAGTCAGGTCGGATCGCCGTGTGGTCCGAATTACACGTTCGGAGCTTCTCAGGTCACTGACAACTGCAATTGTGAGAATGTACACAGTCTTCGCGCGTGAGATATTTTTTGACTTTCCGAATTTTTTTTTTTTGCTGCAGTTGGGATGGGATGCGGGTCGGACTTGATTTGCGGAGGAGTAAACTCCAGAATCATTAATAATGAGTATTTGGACGTTGGCCTCGACACTGGAAGGGATTACTGCGTTTCTGGTGCGTCACTATGGCCAGCTCGCGATTAGTGACCGAATTTTGCGTCCGTGTCATAGGTGTTGTTGCTCTCGTACCCGGATCAACGTCGGCCCAGATGTGTGCTCCTGGACCACCGCTCGTCATACCCAGTCCTTCTCCTTCCTCGACGAGCGCCCCCTTGTCCTCCAGGTCATCTACATCCGAGTCCTCGAGCACTTCAGCCACGAACACGCCCTCAACCACTCCTACTCCTAGTTCCCCAAGCGCAGCTGGCCACAAGACTAAACCAGTAGCCGCCATCGCGGGAGGCGTTGTGGGCGGCGTGGTCGTTGTTTCACTCCTCTTGCTCTGTCTCTGTCTCTGGCGAAAAAAAAATGGACAACCACAGCTATCATCAGCGCAAATGAATCGTGCTTCGCCTCAGGCTGCGTTTCTTTCCAACATGGGATCTCGACGGCCTCCTCTTACCTCGGGTATGGTCAACCCATATATACCGGACCAGGCCCACCGGCAGATGCGGGGGAAAAAACTGGCACTAAGTACACCGCCGCCGGTCCCGTTGCATCGGCAGGACACTGGGCCATCGTCTACATCGGGAATAGGTCTGTGGTCCTCTTCAGGAATAAGTCGAGGAGCTTCGAGTAATATGGGCAGAGAGGAAAATCCACCAGATTATGATTTTGTATGATGGATGTGGTAGAAGCCTGTTGTCTGAGTTTTCGTGCCCTATTCACGAAACGGTTTTAGTGGGTATTCGGCATTTCCTCCTGGAGGTTTTCCCAGGCAACGACTGGCAAATGACCAACAACACAAGCGGATGAGCTTGGAATGCTTCTGCGAACTTGCTGCAGACTGAGTTTCATTATCCTAAGTAACTGCTCAAAAAAAAAAAGAAAAAAAAGAAGAAGAAAAGAAAAGGAGCAGCTGTGAGAAGTGTCTCGCATGTTGGCCGACTTTATCGGCTCTTCAGATCCAAGGGGCTATAAAGCCCTTACAAATCTGCAACACAGGTCTCGCACTATTTCGCCTCATCCAGCCAGCCGAGTACTGAGCATGGATTAAACAGCTGGCACATTATCGTCTGAGTTCCTAGTCTGATTAGTTCAGCTCGTGCTCCCAGACGTGCCATATGCCATATGCGCGTCAACGTCTAATTCCCTTGTCTAGTTCCTGAGCGCAGCGGACACACATCTGCCCATATTCTTTGCAACTATGCAAGCTTAGTCTTCAAACCCGTAGGTGTCGCCTGACATTCTCTGTCATCTTGAATCATTGGACTTGCTCCACATTCAAGAAGAAGCTCGACGATTTCCAGGTGTCCACAGTGCGCTGCTCTGTACAGCGGAGTCTCATATTGGCGCCCTCGGGATTGCATGTAAATGGAGCCCATGTCTAATAGACTTGAATGCTTATCAGGAATATTCGAGTCCGCTCCATGTTCACGCAGGAGCGTGACAATGTCCAGATGTCCTCGCATACAGAGCAGTTCCGTCGCGGCCGCCTTGGACTGCTGTGTTAGTGAGACCTCGTTAGAGCCCAATACATTCTGACCGGGAGTATGTACGGCTGCTCCGTGTTCAATAAAATGATTGAAACTCCGCACTCAGCCCTTTTGTTTGGTCTGAGTTGTACCAGTCTGCTTATGGCATAGTGCTTCACTAAGTATTGCCGTATCTTGGCACACTGGTTACGAGTCTACCCAGGATGCACGTCATCTGATCACAAACACTGTACATCTCAATCAAAGTGCCACTTCTGATGGGAATGTGCAGCCTCTGAAATGTTTGGGTGGGCCGGGTTTTGTACCTCAGGACCAATGATAATCGGTCTGTAGGTCGGATCCCGAATTCCGGCAAATTTTCAAATCTGGTCCCAGAATAAGGCTCCAACCGTTTTCGTTTACAACCGTTTACAAACCGTTTAACCGTTTATATTAACCGTTTAGTTTACCAACCTCTGTAAACGGTAAACAAACGGTAAACAAACGGTTTAAACGGTTATTTCGAGCAAGTGAAACACCGGATCAGCATGCATTTTCTTCGCGTTTTTTTACGGTTTTTTGTGCCAACATTGAGGTCTGATCCGAAGTCCCGACAAAGAAAATTTTGACCGAGGTCAGAGCCAGAGTCCCGACAGGATATAAGGTCTGCCACGCGCCAAAAGTCCCGACAAAATTTTTCGGAAAATTCGGGATCCGACTTACAAACCGATTATCATCGGTCCTTGTACCTCACACCTTATCTTGTTCCCGATGTTGCAAAACCTAAGTGAGAAGAAAAACTCTGAGTCAGGAAAAACTTTTTTTGCTCAAGTCCTAGAATCCCTCTATACTGCATCCACATGTACTACATGGCTGTAATGGTGATACTACCGGGTTCCATGGACCTCCGTCATGTTGTGCAATGGATTTGAGGCCAAAATCCGATGAAAATGGGAAATTTTGATGGCTTCTGAGTGATGAATTGCGGTTTCAAGTGACCAAACACATTTTATGTGCTCCCCAGGAGCTGCTACTTACATAAGGGTCAAGTTGGAAGATTTCATGATCTTTATGCGAAAGTTTTTTTCCTTGCTGTCAAATTGTCTCAAATTCACAGGGAAATATTTAGGTCATTTTCCATGTCTGATTCCTGTTTTCTCCTCACATTCCATTCGATAACTTCTTAGCAGCTCGAGTTTTGGTATGCAATATTACCCACATTTTTACTGCTTGATTTTGAGCAAGCTCCAGATGTCCTGTATATCATGTGCACCCCCAAATTCCTCTGATCGCACTGGAAACTGACCGTAAATTCATCCCACAGCATGATGGAGGTCCGTGAGACCATGTAGTACTATCATTACAGTCATGGAGGATGTAGGGATACAGTATGGAGGGGTTCTGGGAAAGTTTTCCAAGCCAAAAGTTTTTTCTCCAGTTTGGGTTTTGTAACATCTGGAACAGGATACCGCCTCGATGCTGATGGCACGATAAGAACATACCGCTCCGGCTGACTCGGGTCCCCCATTTGCGGAAATTTGTCATTTCAGTGACAACGAACTTTTACAAGCTTGGATAATGGGTGACTTCCCGTAAGATTTAAACATTCCGGCACATTTTCTAAACACTTTGGGGGTGCCAGTGATATATAGGATCAAGGAGAAAAGTGTTCCCCGCAACTAAATTGATAGTTTTATACGCTGATCCCGCACCAAAATCACTCGGATGTGCAGCAGCACACATCAAGATACTCTGCGCAGTACGTTTGCATTTTCTGAAGCCAAGAATACACCACACAATACTTGATTTTGTAAAATGTTGTTGCACTCTTGAGATTTGATTTAGAGGCCAAATCACGTCAAAATTAACACAGTGAGACAGGCATACAATATAGAGTGTTTAAGAAAAACGGGGATCCACTGAAGAATCGGTCGGCGCGAGTGGTAGGTGTGCAGGATGGACAGAGACTTTGCGACGGGAGTGAAATGAAGTGACCATCTGTCAGGGGAACCCCCGTTTCCAACCCCCGATCCTCCGATCGATCCTCCGATCCGACCCCCGGATCCTCCGATCCGACCCCCGGTCAGACCTCCGCTATCCTCCGACGTTCCCCCCGCCGAGCCAAACCCCATCTGGACGGATCCCCGCACTCCGCATGGCACTCCGCATGTGATCGTGCCCGGGATCACTGCCGTTCACTACGCCATCAACAAACCATGCGCAACCCGTAGTTAGCCCTAGCTGGTATATAGGCACGCACCTGGCCGGGGAATCCTTAGACTTTCTCCTCTTCGGATCCCCCCTGCCAGGTGCGCTTCTTCCTGTAGTAGTGTACTTCAATTGACTTCGGATCCCCCCTGCCAGGACTCTTGAGATATTTCGGGCCGCCAGGGTTGCCCTTACAGCAGGAGAAAGTCTCTAAGGGATTAACCGGTCAAGATTGCGAAGTTCGGCTTGGATAGCGACAATTCGGAAGACGATCTTCCGCAAACTCCGGATCCTCCGCAACCTCCGAATTCGAATCTTGCCCCCTCCTCCCCGTCCTCCGAAGCTGACATGGCCGATCCTACTTCCGCGACTTCCGCCGACATGGACCGCCTGTCCCGCATCGAAGAGACCGTCGCGCGCCTCGCAGCGCTAATTGAAAACACCGCACAATCTTCCTTTCCTGCCCCGACCCCTTCCGATCCGGATCCGGTCGGAGGTCCAGGTCTTTTCGCAAACCTCAGCCCAGCCTCAAAATCGGTCCTCCGACCGAACCCTCCGTTTGTCTTCGATGGCGATCGCACGCAAGGTCGGGCCTTCCTACACGCTGTCAAGACTTACGTCCGGCTCATCCCGGAGGCCTTCCTCGAGAACGGGGAAACCTCCGAGGAGAAGGCCGTGAGATTCGCTATGTCCTTTATGGCGAAGGACTCGGCGCAGCGCTGGGCAGAGCGCATGGCCGGGAAACATCCGTTCCCACTCTCCACCTGGGATGCATTTGTCCGGGAATTCCGTCTCCGCTTCATCGAGGAGAACGAGCAGGACCATGCTCTCGCCAAGCTCGAGTCCCGGGGGTACTACATGGGTGCCCGGGACGTCTTCCGCTACACCGACGACTTCGAGGACCTCGTCGAGCTCGCCGGTTTCGAGGACCAGCTGGTGAAGGTCACCAAATACCGGACCGGCCTCACCCCCGCCATCAACCACGCGATCACCACGTCGAGCGATCCTCCGAGCCTCACGGATTATCCGGGCTGGCGCTCCCGTGCCTACCGCCAATACGAGGCACTGATCCGCGCACGAGCCGCCGGAGGATCATCGCAACCTCCGACGGGGGTTGTTCCCCGCCCCCGCCCGACCACGGTCGCCCCCGTCTCGGCAGTCGCTCAACCTCCGAGGTCGGCGGCTCCTCCGTTCCCACCTCCGGTCCCGATGGAGGTTGATCGGACCCGTGCCCGCGTGGTCCCATGCCGCACCTGCTTCCGCTGTGGCGATCCGGGACACCTTGCCCGAAACTGCACCACCCCGGTGGACATCCGCTCGGTGGACGTCCTCGATGAGGTGATCCGGCAGCTCAGCGGAGAATTGTTGGAAGAGCTTGCCGCCCGACTCGTAACCTCCGAGCCGGCGATGGCAAACCCCGAAGTGGAAGTGCCGGAGGATTTTGTCCCCCGCGACGAGTGAGCGGTGCGCCCTCGTTCGCGTCCTCCAATCGTTTTGCCTGTTTGTATCACGAGTCCGATAATAAAGTTGATTCAACAGTTGAAACGAGAGACGCACCCCCTGCTTCGAAAGGATTTCCGGAACCTCCGGAACTTCCGAAACCTCCGACGATCCCCCGAGTCCGCCGACCCGGCTGGGAACGTAGGCTTCCGAAACGCTACACGGTGGCGGCCACTCCTGGCTCTAACTCCCTCCATCTCCCGGTGGAGATTGAGTCGGTCGATAACGCTGTCAAACTCTCGCTCAAGGGTTTGGTCGACTGCGGCGCCACCTCGGAGTTTATCGACAAGGAGTATGCCATCTCCACCCAAATTCCGCTTCGTAAACTCTCGCAACCCATTCCCGTTTTCAATGTGGACGGGTCTCCGAACGAAGCTGGAGCGATCTCGGAAGTTGCGGATGTAGTCCTCCGGTACAAAGGGCATTCCGAACGGGTCCAGTTCGCAGTCACGCGCCTTGGTAAGCAGAAGCTCATCCTTGGGTATTCGTGGCTTCGGAAACATAACCCGGAGATTGACTGGGAGACGCGGGATGTCAAAATGACCCGCTGCCCCGCCTCCTGCGCTACCTGCCGCGACGAAGTCCGAAAGGAACGCCGCGAGGCCAAGGTCGTAGCTCAGATCCTCCGCTCCGTCCGCGCCGGCCCCTTCCCATCCATCTGCGTCGTCGACGCGGATGACCGAGAAGATGAGGACGACGACGACGACGATCCGGATCTTCCGGAGTTGACCCCCGACTCGGAGGATGACTCGGACGATGAGGACGACCCGATCGAAGATGGCGACCGCATCTTCTATACGCGGTTCGGACCTTCGGAGGATATCCGGGCGACCTCCACCGTTTCCCAGAGGCTTGCGGAGGCTCACGCTAAAAACTCCGGACCTCCTCCGACGGAAGTTCCCGACTGGATTCGGGAGTTCGAGGATGTCTTCAATCGGGAATCCTTTGACTCTCTTCCGGAGCGTCGGACGTGGGACCATGCCATCGAACTCGTTCCCGATTCGAAGCCGGCAAACTGCAAGGTCTACCCGATCTCCCCCTCGAACAGAAGGAGCTCGATGCCTTCATAGAGGAAGGGTTAGCCACCGGCCGAATCCGTCCGTCCAAGTCGCCCATGGCCTCGCCGGTCTTCTTTGTGAAGAAGAAGGACGGCGCTCTCCGGTTCGTCCAGGACTACCGGGCGTTGAATGCCATGACCGTGAAAAACCGGTACCCGCTCCCTTTGATCAATGACCTCATTAACCGGTTGAAAGGAGCTCGGTACTTCACGAAACTTGACGTCCAGTGGGGGTTTAACAACGTCCGGATCCGCGAGGGTGATGAATGGAAGGCGGCCTTCCGGACTAACCGGGGATTGTTCGAACCCCTGGTGATGTACTTTGGCCTGACCAACTCCCCGGCGACCTTCCAGACCATGATGAACGACATCTTCCGAGACCTCATCTTGTCCGGAGATGTCATGGTCTACCTCGACGACATCCTCGTCGCCCACTCGGACCTCGCGCGCCACCGGAAGATCGTCTCGGAGGTTCTTCGGAGGTTGCGTGCGCACAAACTCTACCTCCGACCGGAAAAGTGCGAGTTCGAGAAGGCCTCGATCGAGTATCTCGGCGTGATCATCTCCCACAACCACGTCGAGATGGACCCCGTCAAGGTTGCGGGAGTTGCCGCCTGGCCGACCCCAGCGAACAAGAAGGACGTGCAGCAGTTCCTCGGCTTCACGAACTTCTACCGGAGGTTTGTTCGGGGGTTCTCGGATATTGCCCGGCCCCTCTTCGATCTCACAAAAAAGGGCATGCGGTGGTCCTGGGGAAGCTCGGAGGATGCGGCCTTCCGAGCTCTCAAGGACGCCGTAACCTCCGACCCGGTTCTTATCCTTCCGGACCCGTCCAAGCCGTACCGGCTTGAAGCAGACAGCTCTGACTTTGCCACCGGGGCTGTCCTGTCTCAGCCCGATGCCGACAGTAAGTGGCATCCGGTCGCGTTCTTCTCCAAGAGCTTGAACGAGGTCCAACGTAACTACGAAATCCACGACAAGGAGATGCTCGCGATCATCCGAGCCCTAGAGGAGTGGCGACACTTCCTCGAAGGCACGGAGCATCCGGTAGAGATCTGGACCGACCACAAGAACTTGGAGTACTTCCGTGAAGCGCGAACCCTCAACCGCCGGCAGGCTCGGTGGTCCCTCTACCTGTCCCGGTTCGACTTCGCCCTTCACCACAAACCCGGAAGTTCCATGGGTCGCCCGGACGCCCTCTCCCGTCGTCCGGATCACGGAGGTTCAGAGGATAATCGCGACGTCACCCTTCTCCGTCCCGAACTCTTCCATGTCCGTGCAATGGAAGGTCTCGTCGTCGCCGGCCCGGAGGTTCCGATCCTCCGAGACATCCGGAACGCGCTCTCTGGAGAGGCCGACCTCGAAGACCCCGTTGCCCGCGCCGCACGGGAGGTCCTCAAGGTCCGCGGCACCCGGTCCACCCGATCCTCCGAGTGGCATGTCGAGGGCGGGCTGCTCTACTTCCGAGGGAAGATAGTGGTCCCCCGAGATACTGACCTCCGGCGTCAGATAATGGAGCAGCACCATGATACGCGGATTGCCGGGCACGCTGGCCGTTTCAAGACGTTGGAGCTTGTCTCCCGGAACTACTGGTGGCCCCAGATGTCCCGACACGTCGGCCGTTACGTCGCCACCTGCGACCTGTGTTGCCGTACCAAGGCCCTCCGGAAACTTCCGATCGGAGAACTTCATCCGACGGAGGTTCCCCCGAGCGCTGGCATACGGTCTCCGTCGACTTCATCGTCGAACTTCCGGAGGCCCACGGGTATAATGCGATCATGGTCGCGGCGGATGTTCTCGGTAAGCGGGCGCACTTCATGGAATGCCACACGCAGATCGATGCCGTGGGCTCCGCGCGCCTTTACTACCGGAACGTCTGGAGACACCACGGAACTCCCGTCCGCTACATCTCCGACCGAGGTCCGCAGTTCGTCGCGGAGTTCACTCGGGAGTTGTTCCGTCTCATCGGGATTCAACCGGCGACCTCCACCGCTTACCACCCGCAGACCGACGGGCAGACCGAGCGCATTAACCAGGAACTCGACCAATTCATCCGGCTTTTCACAAACTACAAGCAGGACGATTGGGACGAGCTCCTGCCAGCCGCGGAGTTTGCGTACAACAACCACATCCACTCGTCGACACAGCAGGTTCCGTTCATGACGGACACCGGTCGGCTCCCTCGGATGGGGTTCGAGCCGAACGGTCCACGCTCGCGACTGGAGGACGTGAACGACTTCCGAGATCGGATTGCCTCGGGGGTTTCGGAGGCCCAAGCCGCACTTGTCAAGGCCAAAGACGAGTACAAGCGGTACTACGACCGCCGACGAACCCCCGCACCGGAGATTAAGGTCGGAGATCGCGTGTGGCTTGACGCGTCAGATATCCATACCACACGCCCATCCCCGGGGCTTTCACATCGCCGGCTCGGACCCTTCCGTGTCTCGGAGGTTATCGGACGTGGCGCGTTCAAACTGGACCTTCCCCCACGCCTCTCCCGATTACATCCGGTGTTTCCCGTGGTGAAATTGGAGTTGGCGGAGGTTGACCCCTTTGGAGGTTGTCCGGGGTACGAGGAACCCCCGCCTGTACTTGCTGACGGAGCGGACAGCGAGTGGGAAGTGGAGGAAGTCCTGGACGCGAAAATGCGCTACCGAAGCCTCTGGTACTTTGTCCGGTTCAAAGGATATGACAACTCGCATGATCAATGGGTAAAACATTCGGACGTCTTCGCCCCTGATGCTATCGCGGAATTCTACCGCAAATACCCTGGGAAGCCCCGAGCCATCGCCGCTGCCACTTTCGACGCCCTTCCCTTCCAGGACCCCGCCACATCCTCCGCCCACATCCGAGCTGTGCGTCGAGGCGCCGCATTCCAAGGGGGGGTGATGTCAGGGGAACCCCCGTTTCCAACCCCCGATCCTCCGATCGATCCTCCGATCCGACCCCCGGATCCTCCGATCCGACCCCCGGTCAGACCTCCGCTATCCTCCGACGTTCCCCCCGCCGAGCCAAACCCCATCTGGACGGATCCCCGCACTCCGCATGGCACTCCGCATGTGATCGTGCCCGGGATCACTGCCGTTCACTACGCCATCAACAAACCATGCGCAACCCGTAGTTAGCCCTAGCTGGTATATAGGCACGCACCTGGCCGGGGAATCCTTAGACTTTCTCCTCTTCGGATCCCCCCTGCCAGGTGCGCTTCTTCCTGTAGTAGTGTACTTCAATTGACTTCGGATCCCCCCTGCCAGGACTCTTGAGATATTTCGGGCCGCCAGGGTTGCCCTTACACCATCAATCATTTGTGTCCAAACGGGATATTCAAGGATAAGAAAGTTTAGACGAGGGGTCCCTACCCCCTGTTTAGATTCAACATATTTCGAGTGATGCGAGAATAAATCGCGACCGCTTTAGGGTGATGCACTGGTTGGGAAATTCAAATTTTTCAGTTGAATTCTCAGTGAAAAATGTTGTTTATTTTCCATCAATTTTTCCCTGGAAAACTGGGTGAAAAATTCAAAATATTTTCACTCTTTTTCTGGCCTGAGGTGAAAAACTCAAAAGAAAGTTGAAAAACGGTGAAAATCTGTTGAATTCTTCACCATCTTTTCAGTGAAAAATGTCTGAAAACAAACAACATTTTTCACCAGAAATAGTGCTGAAAATTTTGAATCTCCCAACCAGTGATGCAATTGAAGGGTCCTGGCAGTTTGACATTGCATCACGTCGGAAATTGCAAAAGAAATTCTGGGGGAATATTTGAGTCTCACGGGAAGTCACCCAATCACGGCATTAGCGCTGAGCCAAGCCAAAGGCGGCAATCCTTGGCTAGGGATCAAAACTCTTGGGATCAAAACTTGGACAGCGATAAACACCTTTTTGGAAACAGCTGTCAAGGGTACTTGGATAAAGAAGCCTTGGCACTGGGACGGCCCGATGGCATCGCACCAAAAATCAACGGAATCAGATTATCACTGGATTCCGACCTGTCTGCTCCTCGCGCGTCAATGGGCCTGCAAGGGCTGCGGCTCATTTTTTAAATCATTTGAACCGGTTTATAAAGTGTTTACTTATGCTCTGGCTAAGGCTTCAGCCCAAGTCCAGCCGTTTCATGGTATAACGGGTTTTAACCGTTTCCGTTTTCATTTAATCTGCCCCGCAGGTCCGAAACATCACTGTTTGATGGTTCAGGTACCCGTTCTCAATACTTGCTCAATACCTTCCTCTCGCCCTATCCATTAAATAATTTACATAATCATAGTCAAATACATAGTACATGTACCTACGGCAAAAAAACCGCGAGGGAAAAGAGGAAAATATGAAGGAGAGAAATGCAAAATTCAGACCCATTGGGCATAATAGTATGTATCGGCCTCCAAGAAGGCCCGACAGGGTTGCAGGTAAGCGTACCAATAGCATTTTCCTATCATATTGATTGGCGGCACCAATAACGGTTAGCGAACGCTTGGGAAAGACATTGTTGGACACGAGATGAAGACGCCGCTGGACTGACGGACGACTTGGACACGACCTCCACGATGTACACCTTCCAATGCGACCTCGCTGCACAAAACTGCGCCTCACTCTACCCCAACGGTGCAGGGTTCTGGCCTTTAGACCCCGACGCATTCCCCCAATTCTTCAACAATACCATCTTGCCCTTCACGGAATCCTCGTGCGTTCAGGATGTGCGCCTCCCCGGTACAGTCGGACGCTGTGGATTTCCTGGGGCGGCGTGCTCGGTAATTCTGGGCAAGTATAGTAACTGTGCGGCCGGGTTTGCGTCGATATGCGTGAATGGCAAATGTACTGGGTACGCCGCTTTTACTAGAATTATGTGCGAGGGAACTGGATTAATCGACCGTTGCAGTGAGGTCGGATCGCCGTGTGGTCCGAATTACACGTTCGGAGCTTCTCAGGTCACTGACAACTGCAATTGTGAGAATGTACCCAGTCTTTGCGCGCGAGATATTTTTTGACTTTCCGAAATTATTTTTTGCTGCAGTCGGGATGGGGTGCGGGTCGGACCTGATTTGTGGAGGAGTAAATTCCAGAATCATAAATAATGAGCATTTGGACGTTGGCCTCGACACGGGAAGGGATTACTGTGTTTCTGGTGCGTCCCTATGGCCAGCTCGCGATTAATGACCGATTTTTGCGTCCGTGTCATAGGTGTTGTTGCTCTCGCACCCGGATCAACGTCGGCCCAGATGTGTGCCCCTGGACCGCCGCTCGTCATACCCAGTCCTTCTTCTTCCTCGACGAGCGCCCCCTTGTCCTCCAGGTCATCTACATCCGAGTCCTCGACCGCTCCAGCCACGAACACGCCCTCAACAATTCCCACTCCTAGGTCCCCAAGCGCAGCTGGCCACAAGACTACACCAGTAGCCGCCGTCGCGGGAGGCGTTGTGGGCGGCGTCGCCGTTGTGTTACTTCTCTTGCTCGGCCTCTTTCTCTGGCGAAAAAAGAATGCACAGCCACACCCGTCAGAAAAAATGAATAGCGCTTCGCCTCAGGCTGCGTTTCTTTCGAACACGGGATCTAGACTGCCTACTCTTGCCTCGGGTACGGTCAGTCCTTACATACCAGAGCAGGCCCACTGGCAGATGCCGGCGCCGTTGCATCAGCACAGCACTGGGCCGTCGTCTACGTCGGGAGCAGGTTCATATTCTGAGGGAGCGGTCAACGGCGCTTCAATGCGGAGCGATATCGGCAAAGAGGAGCATCCACCAGATTATGATTTTGTATGATGCCGATTTGCGCTAGAATAGAAGCCCGTTGTCTCAGTTTTCGTGCCCCATTGCTAGGCCCGCCTTACCTTAGGTGATATCGTTCATCTGCAGTTGTTGGAGTTGACGGTACTGGTATACGAATCCAGGGCCGGAAGAGGTGACGTGCCGCACGTTTCGACCTGAGATTTCGACCACTGGGCCCGCAAGGCACTGCTCAAGCAAGTCGAGCAGGGTCCAACACATGACCTACTATTGGCGTCGCAAGACTTTGTTGGATATATATTCACCTGTCGCAGGACTATATCAAGGGCTAGCGCCGGCGTTGTCACCCACGGGTCCCACAAGGAATATTGCAGGGAAAATATGGGGAAAAAATAGTGAAACTAGCAAGCTAAAATAAGGAGAGCGGAAACGAGTCAACTGGGAAGAAAATAAATTTGAAATGCGCAGGGATTAAAGCTTTTTGCAAACTAATGACACTTCTTCAAAATAGAATAAGAGTAGTTTTAATGCTGCAGATTGGTGTGCTTGTTTCTCCCCCAGTCCGCAACCGTTTTGCTTGGTTTTAGAAGCATCCAAGAGCGGGTAAGCAGGGTTTTGAATAGTCCCAGACACAATGGATAACCCAGACAAAACAGCATCTGCTAATTTACCATTATTATCGGAAACTGCCTAGTAGGCCACCTTAGCACTTCCGGCCTAAAGCCCACACGGGAAGTCCAGGGGGTCTGGATATTTGGGCTCTCAAATGAAGATATGGTTCCTAGAAGTGAGTAACAATAATTTTATTGAATTTATATGACGACTTCATCGCTCGTTGAATTTATTTCCGGCGACATCCCCAAAAGGCAACAAACGGCCTAGTCGGCCACCGGCCAAATGATCAGTTTGCACCACTTCTATCCACCCCGCTGCATTTCAAATGGTTCAAGGGATGGAAATGAATGATTACATATACTTAAATTGTACATCTGAGGTGTATGGACAATGATACTAGTTCTGTTCCAAGCCAAGTAGGGTCGGCAGAAGGGCAGTGAGAACAAAATGGTGTGCCCTCCGACGTATAGAGCACATTGAAGGCCCAAATTAAGTTCCGGATGCCTTCATAGGATGTCTTTGGAAATACCAAGCCACACACAATGTTTCCTACCTAACTGCAACCCCACCAAAAAAGTTCAACTTGGTGCGCAACTGAAATTCACTGGTTTGGGGCAGTAGCCCGCCTTGGCTGGGAACCTGTACAGTGATAACCCTGTAAACCTGTGATAACACAAATTTAGCTATATTCAAGGTACCAAGCAAATTCTGGGTCCACAGGAAATGCGGCTGGTTCCCTAGAGAGGTGGCCGGTCTACCCCACTCAGAATCTGTTCGGGGTCTTGATAGAGCGCTGTGAGGACGAAAAAAATCCTAGGTAGCAGAATTATTACCACGGTATAATTCCCAGGAATTTAGCGATGAGTTCGAGCCTATAAGCTTGCGAATCGGTGGGGAATTGGTGGAGAAACAAGGAAGAAATGGGCGCGTGGCCTGTCCGGAATTAAGAAATGATGTGCACAAGCCGGCATCTTGATCCAAAACCTCCCACCACTTTTGATCGCCGTGACAGTTCCGTCCCCAACTTGACATATGAGGTCCTCATAGGTCGTATTTCACCCCACAAACGCCAGTCTTCGAGATTTTGAACTACGCGGTGTTATATTACGCAAATGGCCGACTAGGCAGTCGCCGATAATGCATGGTCCACACCGCACCTGAAATCGGCCATTACTTGGTCAATTTCAAATGAAGTTGAATGGTCCTGAATTCATTTGGAAGACGATTCAGAGGGACAGATCGTCCATCTTTGACATTTTGGTTAGATGTCGAAACCGGTACTCGGGAATGAACTGTTGGCACCATATGGTGATTTCATTACTGACACTGGTGTGCCACACGTCGTGATTTTTCAGACCTGTTTGCCGCCCTTTTGTCTTGCAGAATCATCCAGACTCGAGAAGATCGGCCCAGAATTGATCGAGAACGGACCGTCTGCGCGTCCCATTTAAGGCAGACAGCCTGAAGTTTGTGATGTTGCATACTTTCGATTTAGCTGGCATATAGGATATGGGTGGAAAGAGCGCTAAAAAATGCGTCGAACGCGCCTAAAAGCACGTGGAACGGTAGGGAACTGAGCGAGCAACGGCTTCGGCAAAGTGACGGATCAAAGTTATTCTTATTGATCGGGTGCTATTACGTTTGCAAACCTGAGATATTGCATCGCAAGGGGTTGGTCAGTTGCATTGCAAGTCTTGGTTGAGTCTTAGCACCCATTTCCCGTCCCTAAATAGTGGAGGTCATTGGCGAACATCGCATCAAAATACCTGCATCGATTCCTTAGTAATGCCATGAATGAAAAAACAAGTGTTTGATTATAAAACCAGACATATAGACTTAATACAATTCGTTGTTGATCAGGCGAAAGCGTCGGTAGATCCCGATCACGGAGAAACCAATACAAAACCGACTTCTGGCCCTTGGATCTTACCCCTGCCGAGCACAAACTGCTAAGACTTTGGGAGAAAAGCGGAAGTTGTAAACCACGAGGGCTCTGTCATTAACTCAGCAATATTTTGTTTGACTTGACTCGGAGATTTCCAAAGTTTCCCAAAGGGATAAGGTTTCTGTGGGACACACGGGATTTGAATACAATAGATATATATTACGGTATCGCGTGGGAAGTGAACGGGTCACAGTCTGCCATTTGGTAGCATTTGGTCTTAAGTTGTCACCGCTCGCGCGGTGCCTCGGGAGCACGGTGACTATATAGCATGTCCGGGTATGTGGAGAGTTACGACATCGGCACCCGATTTAAATAAAGGACTTGCGTCAGTCCGCAACTCTCGCTGGCTCCCCCATATTTCCTGGCACATAATGGACATCGAAATCAACGCCAACACTCTTACGCAGCTCAAAAGTATGTGACTCGTTAGGCTCTCAGGGAGCGTCGGTTACAGTCGATATCTAGTCACTTCTGCTACATGCAGTTTTTTCGCCCTGGGAGCGACAGCATATCGGTGCGCCTTCTTCCCGCTCTCCCAAACCTTTCCGGGATGTTTTTTTTTTTTTTTTCAGGATATACAAACGGCGAGACAGATTATGGGCAGATGATGCTTGGGCCCTGTTCGCATCCATCGCTTTGATCATCCAAGTGGTCGCCGTATTCCTTCATGTGATGATTCCCCGGGCCGTCGCAATTCCACTGAACGCATTGACGAACAAGCCCAGATCCCACCTCCGAATCATTTGTCGCACACGACGCGAATAGCAGGTACAGTTTCCTCAGAACTTCATTTGCATTCTTTGGCTGAATATTCAGTATACTACTTGACGGCCACGACGTTCTATCTGATTGTCTGGTCTGTTACTTTGCAGAATGGTGATCAAACGCTTCCCTAACCCCATACCCTCAGGGCGTCTCGGCTGAGCATTCTGTTCAGCATCGTCCGGATCGATCCATCGATCGCGCGATGCAGGCGACTGCTTTGCGTCGCCGTGGCTTTTTTTATGACTGCATTACTCCTGCTTGGACAACTGTTTTGGGTGTGCGAGTCCAAGCATTCTTGGAAAAATCTCCCAAACCCACAGTGCGGCTTGCCGCTACAGGTAGCGATCTTTCAGATCATCAGTGAGTGCTCACAATTTCAACTTGCGAAACATTGGCTGAAGGTAATTGCGTGAAAGCGGACGTTATTTCCGACTCGATCTTGCTTTTCGCGCCATTGCCATTGTTCCGGAGCCTACTCGACAAGTCGCTAAGTGTCAAATTAACCATCATTTTCTCGGTTTGCGTGGTGACGACAATTGTATGTTTACCTCGTTCCTTTACCAAATTCCCACAAAGATTCACCACTCGTCAGGTTTCGCTTGTCCACGCAAGCTTTATCCTCAAGGATGACGACATCAGGATCCCATTTTCGGGCATACTCGAGGTAAGCATCCGTTGTCGCTTTTGATACTACCCTGTCCTGATACTGTTTCCACGTATTCAGGGCTGTCTGAGCCTGGTCGTCGCGAATATCCCGGTGATCATAACAACAATGATAGATATTATCGGTGAATCGGACTCTGGTCAGACGGCCAATTTCAGCACCATATTTTGGCTCAGCGAAGCACGAATGACCGCAACTGGCATGCCGATGCATACAGTCGGTGAAGAACATGTTGACGCCGGTACCCTCTCGTACGTGAAGTCTGCCGAGGACATGTCCTCGGAGTCGTGGATAAGTTCAACATTGTCCACAAGAGCTGGGTCGTCTCCGTTAATCCACGCTCTCCCTTATGGTACACACACATGATTGTATTCATTCCAAACAGCGCTATAGAATGTACAACAGAACCCGACCTTACCTGAATATTCAGACTGATCCCGTTTTCCTTGCGCTTGGAGGTGGTTGTGCTTCCGAGAGCTGAATCACGTCAGAAACTTTCCTCCTCACGAAGTTCATTGGCCGTCCGCATTATCTCTGTAGAGCTCAATATTACATTCTTCCGCTCTTCGCACTCCATCTCCTCTAGGTTGCGCGCCGCCGGCTTCTTGCCCAGCGCTTGTCGAGCGCCTTCCCCAACGCCTGCAACCCACCCTTGATTCCGCTGAAGGTGCTTGCACGCTCCTCCAGATCGCGCACTGCCGTGTCGACAAGTTTTCCGATTGCTTTTCCCAACGCCGTGAACCCGGTTTGAACGCCGTCGAAGATGGTCTTGCGCTCCTCAAGATCCCGCGCATTCTTCCTGAGGAGTTCACCGAGCGCCTTCCCCAATGTCTGGAATCCACCTTTGATTCCGTTAAAGATGCTAGCGTGCAGCTCCATGCGGACAAATTCGCTAAGTCGAGTGTTCGTGCGGAATGAGACTAGGATTCACGGTTCGCGGGCCACTGCCACGGCACTAAATGGTGGGATTAGAGCATGGGGCACCTCAGAAGGAACGAGTCAGCCAGAATACAGCGCACAGTTCGCAGAAGCTATTTTTGGAGACGAGGTAACTGAAACGGATGGAGGAGAAGAAGAAAAAGATCTAGATGAATGTGATAGATAGATACCTAGAGAGGAGTCGGGAGGATGCCGTCCGCTGTAACATCCCCGTTTTCGCATTATAATCTGTATGATCTAGCTTCTCATATTTCTAAATGGAAGCCCCAGTATCTATTGGTCAATACATTAGTCGTTTCCTCACTTTTTGAACCAACTTCAACCCATGGCCATGTCGACCTTGATAACTCTAACGGGCATGCGCAACAGTGATTCCACAACTTCCACCTAGATACCAAGGCGATGAACTCGTATCAAAGAATCCCTAGTTTTCTCGGCTGCCTTTTACAGTCTTGCCTCTGGACCAAAGCGTCGCTCTCTCATAAAATATGAGTGGGCCGAAAGGGATGCCGACATCCGCCGCACACTTTGGCCGGACATCGGCAAGGACTTTCAGGGTCGGCTATCAGACGCGGCAGATGCATGTACGCCTGCCGCAACCTCCGTGGCACAATCCGTTCCAAACAACAGCCTTGGGGAATTGCTCGCCGGAATCGGACTCGCGCTTTCCTTGCCCAAGACCAAAGCGCGAAATGTAGAGCCGCACTCCTGTGTGGCGATCTCACACTCACTCCTGTAACAAATAGGACCCCCAGTATAATATTGCGCTAAGCCAAGGAGCCGAAGAGGATCATAGTACCGATTCAGTTGTCAGAGAGTTGGTTGGAGCACGAGAATGAAAAAAAAAGACCATAGGTGAGTACAAGTACAAGTGCACCGAACTAATCGAACGATACAATACAACTAAGGAATTGAAGGTAAGTAGTATACCAAAGAGAGGTAGGCAGTAAGTACCGGCGAGCGTTACGCAGCCGTTAAGGTAATTACACATGAATAAGTACATTTTTTGTTTTGTTTTAAAAACAGAAAACCCGTCCAAAGAAAAAGACCAACCCATGTATACGGATGCGTGCACCGAACACAGAATCAATTTATCGTATAATGTCGCGGTCCAAGATACGTCACAGGCGGCGGCGGCAGCCCCTCCAGCGGGGAATACGTCGCCCCCCCGCGCGCCCCCTCCGACGCAGTGTACTTCAGCACCACTACAAGTCCCCTGGCGATGTCGTCCCGAAGCGCCGGCAGTATGTCAACCTGCATGCGCCGTGCCAGCGCGCATGCGACGCGCCCGAAGGGCACGACGCCCGCGAACTGGGGCCGCGCTCTCGCTTGGATGAATGTCAGGAGCGTCTCATCCGAGACCTCGCTGAACTGGTCTAATTCGACGGCGCGGAGGCGCGGGCACAGGAGCGTGGCAGGACCAGAGGGAGCGGTGCCGAAGCGCGATAGGAATCCGGGGTCGCCGAGGTGTTTTGGGTTCGGACCGCGGGGCTCGCCGACGAGGAGGATCTCCTGCAGGAGGGGCATGTCGGCGAGCGCCGCGAGGAGGGTGTCGCTAGGGAGGTCGCGGAGATCGAGTTTAAGGCATTGGATGGCGTGCGGCGTGGATGGGAAGAGGCAGTGGAGAGGTGTCTCGGGGGAAATGGGTCTCCGGCTGCGGCAGTGGAAGGAGCGCAGGACGGGGAGGGTCATGCCCGAGAGAAAGTGGGGGCCGGCGATGGGGATGTAGGCGTGCATGATGGAGAGGTGCCGGAGGCGCTGGAGGGTGATGTGCTCGAAGGTGTCACCCGAATGATTCCCATTGGATGAACCGACGACGACGAGGTCACAGCGTTCCAGAAGGGGGCACTGCTGCAATATCCTGCGGGCGTCAGTGCAGGGGAGCGGGACGGGACCGAGCTGCATATTGAGGTCTGTGAGCGATTCGAGGACCAGCGGGGTCTTCAAGATGCAGGGCGGAGATAATTGGACGCGTCGAAGGCTTGGGGTCGCCAAGAACGTCAAGTGGCCCGTTGGATCCACCCACCGCAGACGTTCCTTGCTGTCCGAGTCCCTGATCGCGATGCTCTGAAGCGAAGGAGCGTCCTCCGAGGACAGAGTTGCGAGATGGGAGTAGCTTGTCAGGGCGAGGTGGATGTTTCGCCATCGACGAGAGACAGCGAGGAGTGCTGCCATCAGGGGCGTGATGTCAGCCTCGGGATCCGCCGTACAGGAGTACGCCAGCGAGATATCGAGGGGGAGCGAGCCAGATCGCTGAAGCCAGGCCGTTATTCTCTCCGTAATCTGCGGCAGCTTCGAGGGCGCGGGAACGGCGATATGGAGTGACGCCCAGAGGCACGGGGTCGTAAGCGCAACAGCTCGCCATGACCGACAGATTTGGCATAAAAGGAGGGGGTTTTCGGCTGGGTTTAGCGTAGAGTTTTGGGTAGAAGAAAGGGCCGCCATGAATATTCCCCGGAGGATATCTTCTGGGAGTCTGCGCGCAGGTGAAACCAATGCAACATGGGCGTCAATAAAATCCTTGAGCACATCTCGCTTGCGTCTGGCCGCGTTAACGAGAGCCTGCAGGCGAGAAACCTCCTGCGAAGCATCCGCCAATTCTTTACACGGTCCCTGCAGAAGATCACGAATAATTTCGCAGTCTACGTCTGAGGGCACGGTATTGGTGCGAAGGATGTCTTGGAATGGCGATTCCATTGGACTATTCATAGTAAGCGTTGAGACAGAAGGGAAATTTACTCTGCGCACCGACGAACGAACGAAGAGAAGAGTGAAGGAGATGGGGGTCGGGAGAAAGGAGAACGCTGGGCACGTGTCGGAGTGATGCGCTGATCTGCGCTGATCTCTCGGCAGCAATGTTAAATTTCAAACGTCAAGTTACCGTCTTCTGGGTTTTCAGGAACCTGTTTTTGGTGCGACCATTTAGGCTTTCCGCCCCTCTTCCACCTTGTCAATTATTTTAAAATTTATTCGCACGATGGTCGCTCACGTAAATTCTGTATCGTTTGACTCTCCCGAGTCCCGAGTCTTAACCTAACCCCGCATTCCACTTTTGATTTCTACTGCCTTCTCCAACGAGTTGACATCTTCTGCCTCGGCACTTTCCGACCGGCCCGACTTGACCATTTGCAGCTAAATGTCTCACTTCAATATAAGGCAAGGGGTTAGTTCCGTTCATATGACTCTCGGTATTTCCAACTAATCGTCGATCTTTATCGTGTAGAAGTTTGATGGACGCGTTCCTATCACTCACCTTCCCCGCTTGGAGCGGTCGCCCGTGTTGGGCACGTCGACTCCTTGCTCACCGTCCAACTACGGCGAAAGTAAACCTAAGAGTGAACCTTCATCGCATCAGACATTTATTGGGTACTTTGACTGTGACCAAGGTCCGTTTTCTATTCTAAATTTTCTAGCATTTTCCGCTGCTTTTCCTCCTCCTTTTCTACCCGCGCGATATTTTCTTCTGGTTTTCTGGTTACTCGTAGATCAATAGATGCGCCGTAGCTTCGCGGCGAATCGCTGGCGGGTGGTGATGCTCTGCATTTGCCGGTCGACGAAACGGAGGTTTGACCCTGCGACGTTCACCGGCCGAGGGGCAGTACCGGTCCTAATGCGGGTCGTGTGGAGCGTGCTGGCGTGCGCGACGCAGAAACGCCCGATGTCGCGTACAGCATAGTACATCTCGTCCAGCGTCGGGCGATCCGCGGGCTTGGAGGCAAAGCACCAGCGGAAGAAATCGTTCGCGGCGCGCGTGAGGTGGAAGACTTCGATGAGATAATTGTCCTCGTCCGCGCGGTAGGCGGCGTATTTGGCGTCGGACGGGTGTGCGTTTTCCCATGGAGTGGTGCCGGTGATGAGGGAGAAGAGGATGACGCCGACGGCCCAGAGATCGGATTCGCGGGGGGAGTAGGAGACGCGCGTAGAGTCGGCGCACTCTGGCGAAGCGAGAGATATCAGTGTCAGTCGGGATGAAAAGAGCGAGAAGACGAACCTGGACTCGTATACCCTGGAGTGCCACACTGGAACTCGGTAGACTCCTCGTCGCGTGTCGCCGCCCCGAAATCTGCGATGCGAATCCATGACCCCTTCAAATCACAGATAAGATTGACCGGCTGCAAGTCACGATGATACACGCCGTCCCTGTGGCACTCCTCCACGGCGTCCAGAACCTGGAATAATGCGTCCCGAATAAGCGCCGGGCGGTCGACGTAGAGCTGGCGCTTGACTATCGCGTCCTGCATGCTGCACCCCATATCGAGAACCATGAACACGTACTCGCCCTTCTTTCCATCGGTGAAAATTCCGTGGAACTTTACGATCCCAGGCCGGCCCGAGACAGACTTGTGTAAGTCGAATTCGTTACGGAGAGCTGCGACCCGCTTGGAACCAGGGGCGTCATTCCGCATGCACTTGACCGCGTAGTAGATAGGGTCCTCGTCTGGCGAGGTCGTATCAAGGGCTTTGTAGACTTTGGCGGACCGGCCGCTGCCGAGAAGTTGGACAAGTTTGAAGAAACCGTCGTCAACGAAGGTACCCGTGAGGTCAGGCAAATAAGGGGAGGCGCCGGCGCCAGAATGAGAATAAGACATTGTATGGGAGGATGGGGGTGGGTGAGGTGAGAGGTGTAGGGCAATGCCGCAACAGATGGCGCTGGAGAGGATGAGAGAGGTTTTGAGAGGGTTAGAAGCGGGATTTCACGTCGAGGTCAACTCGAGGTGGTGGTAGCGGAAAGAAAAGTGAAGAAAGGAGAAGTTCGCCAGCCGCAGAAACATCCGCGCGATCATCTCATGGTGCGGAAGTAAAATGTTAGGAGGTCAGCCTCAGCAGCGTCGACAAAGTCCAGGATTGCAGTATGTCACATCAAGTTTGAAAGAAAATCCAGAGAGCAGCCGGTCTGAGCACTGCGACGAGTTGGCGACAAGAGATGGAGGTGGGAATAGAGAGGGAGATCGGCACGTGACCTGCGCGTTCCGATATTCAGTGACCAAAGCAAGACCAAAGATGGGAGTACATACGTGAATCCGAAAGTTTACGGAGTTTACCGTAAACTTGGTAAACTCCGTAAACTCATTAGATAAGCTACTCCTGTCCGAAACAGGTAAGTAAGTAATATCTATTTTACAGCTAATTAATTTTGCACGCCTTTTCCTTCATGCGCGCGAAGGGGACCGACCATTCGAGGCACTCTAAAGCCTCGTTCGCGCTTTTTATTATATCCCTAGCCCCCCTCCCCCCTAACTAACCCTAACCGGTGTGGTTGGACAACAAAGTGGATACTCCTCGATAGCGGGACGCAGGCGTCGCCAACGACATGCTTTATCCTTGTTTGGTTGGTGAACTCAGTGCTTACCAAGTAGTTTACGGAGTTTACAGAGTTTACCAAGTTTACGGGAATTTGGTACACTTTCCAACTCAAGGACTTACTGAAAGATGGTATAACAAAGCCTCTTCGGAGTTTTTTCTGCGATCGCGGATCACTTTCTTTTCACAGTCGGGTTTGCTAAAAGTTTTGAACCGGAAATTTATTCAAGAGTAATGAGCCACGGTTGGCCCGGAAGTGCGAATCATGGACGTCGCGGCCTCAGAACACTGGTCTTGTTTTTGTTTTCGACGATCATGTGCGGAAAAATATATATTCCGCGCCGAAGTCTGCAATTCATATCCGTTGGGGAGTTGCCTGTGCTTTTATATCTCCGCAGGTTCACCAAGATTGCTACTTTTCCACTCCACAAGTGCAGTTTAATTCTCTGAACACTGTTGGATACGCACCTCAACAGCGGGACGGAAACAACCAGCAGTAATCATCTGACCTTGGTATTCATATCGATCTCCTGATCTATTCAACGAGCTTTGAGCCAATCCGATGGCGATTCCTTCGACGTACCCGTGAGTAGTCTTCATTTACATCGCCAACCTCGAGTGTCGAGCCCTTGCGGTCACTGGCAGGACCAGAGGTTCGAAATTCTGTCATTACTTCAGGTTCCGTCGATTCATTGGCGAGTTCATTTAATGATCATGAGGAGTACGCACGAGTCACATGTGCGCGAAACTGTAAGTCTGAGCGCACAAAGTCGAGACCAAATTCTCACCACGTGACTAGGCACCTGCCCAGCGCAAGTCACAGGACTCGACGCGTCAGTGGGTTGCCAACCAAAGATACCACAACAAAGGTCCAGATCGCAAATTCAATATCCACGTGAAATTGAGCTATATCATCCCAATTGCCTACAACACGAGGCACGAGCACCATCCTGCTGTAGCGTCTATGAGAGACTAAATTATACCCAAGTGCGCCGACAATTTGCTGCGGACAGGCTGCCAAAAATATCTTATTTGCATTTCATGTACGCCTCCTAACCTCTGGGTAACTTCGTCACAAGCAGCCGTCTAGGCCACGCGAAAAAATGCCTGTGCTTGAGGTACCCTCGAACTGGCGCATACACGGCTCCAACGGAACGTTCACAGCTTAGCGGCATAAAAACCGCGTTTTAATCCCGCTACATCTTGGGCTTCGGCCTTCAATTCGATGTCTCGGTAAATTGAAATGAACTTCGGAATACAAAACCGGGTAAAAGCTTCTGAACGAGTGGAGTACTTTTGTTGTTGAAGGCACTCTGCTGAGTCTGCTCAACGAACAAACATCGTTTTGGAGCACGGCAACTTACCTATTTCCATTCGATGGCAGGCGCCCTTGTAACAAGTCCCCGAAAATAATGGGAGGGGCTGTGATCGCAGAAGCCGATCAATGTCAATACCGATCCGCATCGGAGTTTATTTTCCGGCAAGTCCTGGCGAGAAATTTTTGTTGTACTGCGACGCGACCCAGTATACGCCATCGAAGTGAGCTTACGCCCAATTTGCGCAATTAATGCGGTCGAAGAAGAATTTGAGGCATTCAATTAGGCGAGCCACATCGCCAAGATTGGAGCCAAGAATCCAAGACTGTCTCAGTCTCCTTTCGGATTCGGGGGTGCTTCCGTGGCCATATAAAGGTCCGGCCACTTCCCTCTTTCACAGCCATGACCTCCCGCATTCCCTCGTTCTCTAAGAAAGCCAAAAAATCGCACGGACCAGGTTCCAAGGTCGTTACCGTATCCCTCCACCGGTGTTCATCTCAGAGTAGGCCGCTGACGCCCGGGACTTCTAAAAACTCGATCGCATCATCCTCTTCATCCACCTTGGATGGGACCCCATCCGTATCGATCTCAAAGGTTCGGAAGTACCCCTCCCGATGCGTGGACATGATTATTGTGCGTAATTCATCACTTGCTTCCAAAGCTTACTCTCACCGTTTCTTCCAGAGCGGCGTCTCCGCGATCTTGCTAATCCCAATGCCATTCTTGGACAGCATGAAGGGCGACAAGTCCTCGAAGGGGGATGTTCCTACTGGTGCGTCCGACTCAGTCAATAATTTCAACCAGACGTCGAGGGTTCCATTCTAGAAACTTCGGAGCCGCGTGGACTGCAGCGCATCCTCTCTCGACGGTCCCAACAAGGGCGTCGAAAACGCAACTCGCTTGTACTACCCGAGGTTCCCATGCCTGACGAGCCGGACGAACCTGCGAGCCCGATTGCGCGGACATCTCAATGCACTATTCGGGAGAACCCACCCTCGGTAGAGGATCGGACGGTGCGCTTTATTATCCCGTCTCCCAAGCTCGCGGCCCCGATTCAGTCCAGATGGCGGGATGAGGAGCCGGCGTGGTCGGATTTTATGGTGCGTGCCATGCTCGTAAACGTTTGAGAATTAAATTTGGGAATTAAATCTGATCGTCTTTCAGTAACTTCACGATGCCTTAACGAAGCTTGACGTCGGGTTGGAGGGCGAACCTCCAGCGCACATGAATTCTCATTACGAACGGTTTGAACACGAGCATCTTCGGAGATATCGAAGTCAATATACGACCATATACGACCATGGACTCTGATGTAAAATAGCAATATCCACGGACCTTTCCGGTATTTCCCGTACCCACATCAATTTCACCCCCAAGTCGCCTCCTCCTGGCGCACGATCTATGAGGTAACAAATTAATTTTGCTATCAAAGAGGCTCTTCCCATTGGTTAGCCTTGTGATCTTTTCTTGTTAACCAGCCAAGAAATGGATTTTAGCGCTCTTCGAATCCTTTCCTCGTCCAGCATTCTCTCTACGACGTCTTGCTTCGATCCACCGGCTCGACGGACACTATAGCGTCGAGCTTCACGATGCGCCTGCTATCCACGCCAGCCTCCGAGGACTGAGATTCGATCCTGAAACGCACATGAGGGATGATGTAACTGGGAAAAGTCGTAGCCCAACCGACCTCCCAACAACTTTCTTGCACGTCTCGATTTCTACCACCGTTTCTGTGCCCGGCATTTTCCCGAATGTGCCCCGGATGTAGTATTCGCCCTTCACCACGCCATTCTACAGGTGGCAGTTTGACAACATTACCGCCATTGCACAATGAGTTGAGCACGCACCCGATGGCTTGCGTCGTCCGGTGTTTCTTCCGTAAAGACCCATTCGACTTTGGCACCGCCGGGGCCGTGAGCTGAATCGAGGCTATTAAATTGGAGAACCCGTCAAAGTCGACAGGCTCCCCGTTCACAGTTGCCTTGAGCGACCGCGAGAAGGCTCTGTCCAGTGCCTGGACCGTGAGGTCGGTGGTCGAAGCGTCGAAGACATCGGTGATGTGTCGCCTGGACCAATCCGCCAACGAGGAGAATGAAGTTTCAGTGGAGGGAGCGTCGTGTGCCATTGCACGGGATATTGAGAGAAGAAGTCGGGATCCCGCGGTTATATACTTGCATCCGGCTTCCCAACTGGGGCAGTAATAGCTGATGATCTCTGGTGTACCCGACAGCCGAAAGTCCATCAGCTTTTTGCGAGCAACAGAATGATAGATTGGTGCGTGATCTTCTTAGTACTTTGTGCTCCCAGGAGCCGCGCATGGCTCGCTGGAAACAGTCTCCAGAGATGTTTCTCCTTGCAGACAGTGGTGATCCCCCTCCCTCGCTTTCTGGCCTCGTGCACATCATTATGAGAAAGCGCGGGCGTATACTGGCGATAGCCATGGATGCGGGAGAAGATCGGTAGCTATCGACAACACCCCTTTATAGTTTGATTCAATTTGGTTTCATCCTCGTACCGCTCTGACGTGTTGTAACAAATGAGCGACTTGTCGAGCAGAAAGATGTGCTTTGTCTTCATCGCGCCGGACGTTTCACTCCATTTACAACTCCCGAACATGCCCAACCCTATGGGAGCCTCGAAATCAGGGTCAAAGTGACATGATCAACCGTTCCTCTGATACTATCACTGATAGTGATACCCAGTCTAATAATAACACTGAAATATGCGTGATATTGTACAACTCGACAACGAAACGAGAATATAAATCAACGCGCTGTATAATCATGCGTGGCAATTACTCAGAAATCGACATGCAGCTCGAAGTCTCGCCGTTCGTGTTCACCTGCCCTCAGAATGCCCGTAGTGCACCTGGAACCTTGCTCAAAATGACCGCCAAACGATATTACACCAAGGAGTCTTCAGCCAACGCCGAGGGGCTTACCCTGGTTTTTGGTCACGGCGTCGGAGCGCGTACGTAGTCTCTTCCTCCTTGCGCTGTCTCGCTACATCGCGATTTCTATCATAGACAAGGAAGTATGGGAGCCCATGATTGAGGATATCTTCCGTCTATCGCAGCACCAGTGCGTGCGCGAGGCTTGGGCGCTGGACCGCCAAGACCACGGTGACGCCGCATTGTTGAATGCTGAGGAGCTGGCGCGCAGGGGACCAGATGGCGTGTGTGAGTCGCTTTATTCGATTTCCCCCTCTCATTTTACATTTCTGCTTCAGCATCGTATGAATGGTCAGAGGCGATCGCGGCGTTCGCGTGCTCCCCGCGTATGCGAGGTCACCGTATTGTACCCATATCACACTCCGCTGGGGCAATTTCGATGTACGTGTTCCTTTCGCAGTTCCTTATATTGTCTGAACGATTCTGGGTTTCAGGGTCGGATCGACCAAGTTCATAAACACACGAAGCAGTCCATATGTCGCAATGATTTTGGTCGAGCCCTCAATGGTGGCCGCGGAGCTGGACCCTTATGAGGAAGGCGGCGTTGTGGCGCTCACCTCCGCCATTAGGGTACGAAGGGACACTTGGGCCTCCCGCGAGGCGGTGCACCAATGGATGCAGGCGCGCTATCCATGGAACATCTGGGATCCCCGCACCCTGCGTGCCCACGTCGTTAGCCCTTCACTTCATATCAATTTTACTGAATATCAACGTCGGTTCCCTAGGACCATGGCTTCAAGGATACTCCAGACGGCAAAGTAACGCTTAAATGCGACAAGTTACATGAAGCCAACTGCTACATGGACAAATACGCGCACTTCGATTCCGTGGACCAGGTGGGCAGAGTGTGCCGCACGCTGCCGTTTCACATTGTATGGGGCGACCGGGACGACATTGTCCCCGAAGCCGGCAGAGGGTCAATATCCGACCGCTCGCAAGGGCGGTTTGTTGCCTCTATCACAAGAATGGAGGGCGGACATATGGTATTTCAAGCTTCTTCGTCCATGTTTGCGGTTATCTAACAATTATCTGGCGAAGCTTGTACAAGAAAGCCCGACCAAGCTCGCCTTCGAAATTTCCCGTATTCTTGCTACCGTGCAGCGCGCGCGGGCGACGCAGAGTAGACTGTGATTCTGCGTTAGCTCCGAGTCGTCGATCGCGCTGCATCGTGGTCACTCAGCCTGGTCTTCATGTATTCAGTCCGGTAAAGTTTTAGTGCTGGCCATAAATTTAAATATGATACGTCAGAAATGTATTTTGGATATCTTCAATTAATAAATATGAATACGGACGTCCCATACATGGCCGAATTCGGCATGCTTCGGAGATGAAGGTTCATCAATGGACCTGAGAAGGAATGATCCAATACATTTCGGCAGCTTTCGGCCTCGAGTCGGCTCCGAATTGCATCTGCCGGAATTAAAGTCCGTTCATCCGAAGGGTGGATCGATTTCACCGCATCGCCGGCCAATGGCATGGTACCGGCCTCGAATTATACTGCAGCTGCAGAAGTTTAGCTTCCTCGGCATCCGGCTCAGAATTCTTTGAACGATTTGAAACGAGGAAACACTGCTCGATGCAAAGCCAGTTCGAAAAGGGAAAGCGTCCAGATGGAGCAACAGAGCGCCATGACGTAACTGATGCCATCAGTGATGTTGCCGCTTCCTTTGCTATTCCCAATTCTTACAAGCAGCCGCCGGCGCTTCGCGCCGGCTCCTACTTGCGGACATTAAAATAAATAAAAATTGGACAATGTATGGAGAGCTTCCAAATTTCCAAAGGTCCAGCGCTTCCAAAGCCGCGCTTGAATCAGCGCCCCGGAAGCTTTAACAGTGAGCCAAAAGAGAAGTTTGGCATTGTGTACACTTTTATAGGTGCGCGCGCGCTTAAAGCTGATCATGGGGCCAAAAGCCCCGAGGAAGCGCCGTTTATTGAGCGCTTCCAAAGGTCTGACCCCAGCGCTTCCAAAGCCTCGGGCCTGATCCCCCAAAAGCGGAGCTTGAAAAGGCTTCAGACGGACATGCTTAATTTTATAAAGAGGTAGATTTCTACCCTGAGCTCTCTGCCTCATTTCGCTCAATCAGACTCCGGCTTTTCCCCTGCTTTAAAGTGGGTTCAAGGATTGCGTGGCTCGCCGGTGAGTGAGAATCTGGGATTCCCCATCTGTGGCACATCATATGCCTCATGTCAGAATCTCTAGGCCCGCAGCCCGCAGTTGATCTGCTCAGAGACTCTAAAAGAATTGGGGTGAGAACGAGGACCTTTTATCTCTGTCTTTCCTCTTCCATGTCCAAAGGTTCCGCCCAACCGTTGCTCGTGAACGTCCCTGCCGGCTCGGGCCTTCCCCAGTACTATCACCAGCCGGCTTACCAGACTGTCGTCATCCCTGTGCGTATCCAAGTTCAGCCCTACGGATATCGGCGCTCTCCCTGTCGGCGATTCATCTGTTCATTGCTCGTCGCCGCCGGCCTATGGGCTGTTATCCACACTGTGGTTGCTCACTACAGGCACCACGGCTATCGGGTGAGTGTTTGTCTGCTGCGCTTCCAAATTCCGCTCATATCCGGCAGATGCCTTGGGGGCATCACTGGGATACTCCCTACGACCTCGCCCTCACAGAATGTGGTGCCTGGGAGATGTCGCCCGCAGAAGGTCTGCCTCAGGCGTCCTTTGAGATTCCACTCAACCGCGACACCGTTCTGCTGCTGTCGCGCTACCGCTCGTCTTCTTTCTTTTCTGTGGGGCCTTCCTTGTCCGGCAACCTCGAAATAACGACCTCCACGAGGCTCAATAACACGGCGAAAATCGTGGTCCAATCCTTGAACTTTGCAGACACTAGGGCGTGTCTGATGACAGGATCCGACGGTGAAATTGGTGTAGGGATATTTGTAAGTCTCTTACACCCCTTCTCTCTCTTTTCTCACCGGCTTGCAGAGGAAGGGGTGGTGGTTCGGCTACGGTTTAGATGCGGCCTTCGTGAAAATCGATGTCGTTCTTCCCCAATCGACAAAGCCTCTGCAGTTGAAGGGCATCGTTGCTGACCTCCCCAACTTCTCCTTCAATGTCGGAAACCTCAAGAACGCCGTCGAATTCAAATCCGCTTCATTAAAAACGTCCAACGCCGCCGTGAAGGTCAAGGTCAGTCCAAGTCCAGTTTCATTGCCCTCTCAGGCCGCTAATTAATCTTGTAGTCCCTCGTCGCCGAGCATGCGAACCTGCGCACTTCCAACGCTGTGATCACTGCCGACGTATGTCTTCCACTCAGCGCATTTCGAGTTCTACTAACGTTCCTCAGTTCCTCGATTCTTCTGATATCACTCTCAAAACCTCCAACGCCGGCATCTCTGGCACTTTCAACACCTCTGGATCCCTCCAAATGACCACCTCGAACGCGCCGATCGACGTCACCGTCGGCCTCGAGAGCAACGCCAAAACGCGCCCCACGACGCTCACCATGCGCACCAGCAACCAGTGAGTATCCGCCACCCCACCCGCCTCTTCCCGCACCCTCTGAATCACTGCACCTCAGCCGGTTGAACGCGGACGTCTCCCTCTCCACCGCAGCGCGCAGAGGCGGCAACTTCAGCGTCACAGGCACGACTTCGAACGGCCCGCTCGGCATCACGTTCCCATCCTCGCCCGTTGGCAGCGCGCTGCGCCTCGCGGCGCGCACGTCCAACACGCGGGCGGAGGTCGCGCTTCACGGCGCGTACGAGGGCTCGTTTAGCGTGGCGACGTCGAATAACTCCCCTTTGGTCAAGCGCCGGGATGAGACGGACGACGGGCGACGGGTCGAGTATGACTCGGTGGGATCGCACGGGCGCAGGTTGCACGGGCACATTTATTCGAAGGAGGGGAATAAGGAGCACGGGGAGGTCAGGGTGACGACGTCGAATGCGCCTGTGGTGCTGCTTGTGTAATTATGAGCTGTCTGGGCTCTTGGTGCCAAATCTATGTCTTTCCTTCTTCCCGCGACCTGGAAATCTATCTAAAACTCCCAGTAAGTGTATATGATGCCCAAAGATAATTTTCTCTCCAAGGCGAAGTTTTGCGGTAACGTCTGTTTAGAAGAGACTAAAATTCACGCCGCGGTACAATGTCACCATCGCTATCGTGGTTCCTCTACGCGCTCCCCTCCCTCTACACCACGGGTTGTGTGAAAGTAGACTAGAACTACGATTACTTCGACGTACAGCTACCTTTCTCAAAAAAAATCAGACTTTGCACAAGCCCCATTCATCCCACCGCTCGCTCCCAACACCTGCACCAACAATGAAGAGATCATCGGGATCATACTTCCTCTTGATCGTGCTCAGCTTCGCATAGTTGGGACCAAAGAAGGTCGTCTGGAAGTGCGGCTCCAGCAGGTCCGCCTCGTTTGAGTATGCGCCGGCATGCTGTCCCGTTATCTCCTCGAGAATCGGAACCTGTGTGGTCTGGAACAACTTGCGAATCTTGCGGATTTCAGCAAGTGATGTCGGGTCCTCCCACGAGCTCACAACTACAAGCTACGCAAAGACGATGGGAATGAGGATACGATTCTGGATTAATCAAAGGGTTTACTAACGTGTGTTTTGGCCGTCCGCCACCCGGGGTGAACAGCGGATGAGATGTTGGCGTTCTCGGCGACTTTACCTGTTCAGCAAGACAGTTCATCCACAAAGAGAAATGGTGGGGAGTGTTATGCAAACCTCCAGCAACAAGGTGGCCAAGAATTCTGACCAATGAAAGAAAGATGAATAAATCAACCACGGGTGAAGACGAGCTTACTGTGTCGCTCCACTGGCTAAAAGCTTCTCGTAAACCTTGCCAACCGTCGCAGGCGACTCGCGGTATTTTGCCGCTGGTATCAGTCTGGACCCCAAAACCGTATTGGACCCTACACCGTCATCTGGCTGGTAGAGCGCGTCATTGATGTCACTGTAGGTGGATTTTTGGGAAAGCAGAAACACGCCCGGGAGCGCCAGGGAGGCGTTCACGAAAGGCGCAAGAAGCGCCATGCTATGGTCGGCTGTCGTGTTTGGCATGTACGTGTTCAGTACAAACGCAGAAAACGAGTCTGCCGCTGTGGAGTTTTTCAGCACCCAGAAGTACTGGCCTGCGCGCACCGAGTCCCAGTCGAAGATATGCTGTGCGTGGAGGGCGGCGAGGGACGACGCGACGGTGTCGTTCGCGGCCGCCAGGACGATGAGGCTGGAGGTGGCATTGAAGGTCGGGAAGGTGCGGAAGGTTGCTGAGATGATGATACCCCAGCTTCCGGCACCTCCGCCGCGCAGGGCATAGAAGACTGTGAGATAATTAAGACGTGATCAAGAGTGTACAAATGGGAAACCGACGATCAGGATGCGAGATGCTATTAACTTGTAGCAGCTCTCCGCTCGCGACAACAACATGGAACTCTTAAATCAAGGTGTCAAACAACTCTGCTCTCAAGATGGGTGTGAATCTCACCGAGAACATTATCCGCACCAAGGCCGAAGGTCGGTGACAATGCAGAATGCCCTGCACCTTGAATATACCCCCCAGCATTCGATACCGTCGCTGCTGCACCACCAACTGCGATTTTCCCCGCAATTTTCCCCTGTTCATAAAGGGTGTGCGAGTAAACTCCACTGCCCAGGGTAACAACGGATCCCATATCTTCCGATCCGACAAAGAACGAATCGCTGAAAGAGATGTTCTTGAAGTTTGACGTGCGGACGAGCAGAGAACTGGGCGCAGTCGACCGTCCCAGGCCATCGTGCCCGGTAGATTTGATAACGAGTCGGAGATTATGTGTGGTAGAAAATTTCACGGTAGCCTGTGGAAGAATCAGTAATGTCCAGTCTCCACATTTCTAGCAAGACCTGTATATCTACAACTGTTTCTGCTTCCACTGAATAGAGAGGGACGTCGCCCTGCCCACAGGTAGTCGAATTTCGCAAACACAGGGACGGAGGTTTCAAGTCGTAACCCTGGTAATGGTGTTAATCAACCAGGATGGGACTGATTCCGCCTCGCACCTGCTCCCAATTGACCTGAATATCCTTTAGCACACACAAATTGAAAGGCGAGAAGATATAAACACACTTGATCCATCGCGCCTGGGATTGTTGATCTGAACAGTCCACTGGTCCATTGGGCGTCGGTGCAGCCCCCCGGAAGGCTGGCACAGTATTTTGCAGACGGAATCACACCGATCAGCCGTCCAGAGATTGTCTTGTTAAATGCATTCCACAAAGCCGCGCTGGGGTACCCAGAACTACCGGGCACATTGCGACAGACCTGCGATTTGGAAGGCAAATTTTCCGAAGTCGAGTGATCGAATAAAGCGCAAAGTAGGAGTGCAAGAGAACTGGTGGGGAGCATCATTTCGCGTTTACATGGAAGTGGCGAGGGAGGTATTTATGAGGCGCTACGGTATGACGTGACTCCGTGATAACGATCTTGTGGCAAGCGGTTCACCAACCCACCCACCTTGCACCCACCTATGGCAAAAACCCGATCATCTATATCTTTGTCAAAGCGCAGCAACTGGATTCTTCCGTGGCCAAGGCGCTCGGGTTCACTCTAGACATCATGAAGACCAAGCAGCAAGTAAGTATCTTTCCCTGATCTTGACTAACAGGTAGCAACGGGAAATATCCGGTCGGTCCCCAAGTCAATGTCGCGACTCAGGGGAGTGTTTCTTGGGGACGGTATCCAAGAGCCAAGCGTCAGGATAAAGCTTGTTTTCAACATACAGTAAGCTGGCCAAGCGCAGCAGGAGTTGTGGAGCAGGGTGCGCAGGTTGCCAAATGGCTCTCGTGGTGGACAGTCGGGACCTGAAAGTGCGGGGATCATAATGTTCGCATGCCAGTGAGAAAGTCGGTTCTCAAAAGTTTTCAAAATGTCTAGAGGAAGGGAAGTAGACAACATCATACCTGGAGATATGTGGCACGAAAATGAGTTTGGGCTTCAACAATTACCCTGAAGCCCGATAAACCATCGATTTCGACGGAAATCCTCTTCCGTCCACGCGCGCTCAATAGTCACTGCCGGCCAAGATAATATGCTGCCAGTCGGCCATATAAGTTATCAACACCATTAGAACGGGCTGCGGACTGTCGGCCAGTACCTCTAAGTCCGTATCCGATGGTAGTCAAAATTGGTTTCTAAAAGGATCAGCCCGCGTAGAGACTTGCGTACTATGAGGAGATGTGCAGACATCGCGAGTTCAGGAAGGGCTGCGAGTCACTTAGAGCGCGCGAGGGCCTTGCTGGAACATTACCTAGCTTATCGAGCCGTCAGAAGAGCTCCAAATGTGTGATATCACTGATATGTGCAAATGATTGGAGGGCCAGGCGGCCAGGTCAAGAATATGGAGGTCGAATACTTAAGTTACATCTTCGAGACCGCAGGGGAGACCTTTAGGCGCCAGACGAGCCGGCCTACGAGGAGCGCCGACAACGGCGGCCTCGTTTTAGAATATAGAATTTAAAATACCTTGGTCCTTGATGGTGGCAGTGCTTAACCTGCGCTGCGTCACCCGTCACGGTGGCAGCTGTTGTGGACATCCAAACCTAAGGTCTTGACCTTCCGCAGACGCAAAAGCTCTACATCCATCGCCCGGGGATCAACCGCGGGTAAGTTGTCTTCCACCTCGTCCCAGTCCACTGGCAATCGGCAGATTGGATATGCGAGAGGCGGGCGACTCGGACGCCATCGTCCGTACTGCGCGCACTGGCGCGAGCCTTCTGGAGAACGATTGCAGCGCGGACGGACTCAATGTCCGGGACACTCGCCGCGTATTCCACCGCGACATCGAGGTTAAATGTATCCAATTCGATCTCTTCACCCGACGGAGAAGG
The DNA here is from genome assembly GCA_029204075.1 of Mycena capillaripes. Lineage (NCBI taxonomy): Eukaryota > Fungi > Basidiomycota > Agaricomycetes > Agaricales > Mycenaceae > Mycena > Mycena capillaripes. The sequence goes on along the minus strand of JARHKZ010000012.1, from coordinate 930,357 downwards.
ATTTTCAGCCAAACGAGCTATGACCTCCGCAGTCATGTTATCTGGTGCATAGACAAGTGACATGTCCCCTTCTTTAGTTCCAACACAACGCGAAATTTCAACACAGACGAGTAGGTATGTAAAAATATTTCGGAAGATAATCATCGACAAAGAAAGGAAAATCAAACCTGTGTCTCCACAATGAGAGCTTTGGCGCCCGGAGATCGAGTAGAGATGATGCATCGTGTGTCCTTTGGATGACTTCAAATCAAAATCAGTTCGGCTCGGGCTCACCAGGCCACTAACAATGATACTGACCTGGCAAGTCCATCGGTAAACGTGGGGTCTGGCACGATAATATTCCCGCTCTCATCTACGGAATTTGCAATCTTGCAGGATGCTCAGGCTATTTTCTGCGACATATTGTCCTGTGCAAATCCTGGGTGAATTTCAGACTGGGTTAGAAGATTTGGATGAGATGTAAGAAGCCAAACCTGCGGCCGAAACCGAATACGGCGTTGTTGAAGTAGGGCTCTCCCTTTCCGGCTGGCTTGGGAAGGAATCGTTCGGGATAGAAGGATATCGGATCAGAATATACACTCTCGTCGAAGGACATTCCTCTTGGAAAATTGAATATGCCGAGCGCAAAACGGGCAATGGATGCGCGCCTAATATTTGCGAATACCAGCGAGTCCTTCGGTATGAGCATACCGCGGTAAATGTCATCTTCACGAACACGATGAGGAATGCCTTCCACAAAACGTCCGTTACTCGACGGCACAACTCTAATGTCGTATGAACGACGACCTAGCGGGACTCCAGGGTACCATCTACAAGAAATATGTTCGCCGGTAAATCAAAAAGTCTAAAAGGGAGACTTCACACTCACCGAAGGGTTTCTTGCAGGATACATTCCACCAAGGGGAGGTTCTCTCGATCCTCGAAATTAGGCAAGCGGGGATCCCCGACCACGGCGTCAATTTCATTCTGTGCCGTGACCTGGTACTTTGGGTGCAGGATCATTGCGAGACAGAATATGGACACTGCACCCACGTCTGATAACACCAGTTGAGAACGAGACGGCTACCGAGATTTGTTTGAAAACATCTGACCGTAGTTTCTCCTGCTCCAAACATCGTAGCAGCGGTGCTTTTGGGATCCACGTCGTCCTCAGTCTCCACATCCATTCATTCCAATTGCATGAGTATAAACGACGACATGGCCTCGCCTGTTTCCTACAATGGATGAAAGCTGATTGCAGATTGCACCAGACGGAAAGACTACTCACCTTTTATTTCCTCACACTGCGCAGAGGATATTCGTATAGTTCTCGCAGAGTAAATCTCCAAGCCCTCACAACACCGACATGGCTTGCTCCAGGGAACCACGGAGCAAAGTGTCGTACTATACCTAAATGGCCGGTCGACATCATCTCTAACGAATAGATCACCGTCCTCACGAATTGGGAAGAAGTCGAGCGGGCTGCTTCCGGGCAGTCCAGCTTTAGACCTGGCCGCGAGGATCATGCTGGATATTCGAAGGTATGGATCATCGTTGCAAGTGATCCGATGGCCCGCCACAATCTGGCTAATTATTCCTGTAGCACATCTGTCCAATGACTCAGCTGACGTTCATTGTGGGCTGCGAGAGAGAGACTTACCTCCCCATGCATTTTCCGTATTTTTCCGGTATGGACTCGAGAAAGTTCTACACCAGGGTCCGCGCTTCCTGGGTTTGGAATGGTTTGAATTCCTCGGCCTTGCGGCGGTTTAAATACGACTAGTGCATCGCTTGGTGCTTGTTGTATGGTTTTCCAAATGAGAAGAAGGAAAGTGCAGGGTCCCAGCCAAGCCTACAACTGCATGACTTGTCTCGTCGTTGAATCCAAGGGGGAACTCACAGTTCATACAGTGTAAACTTGAGCCTGTCGCTGTAAATTGCTCCCCTCTTCTCCAGGAGATCCATGGCAGCTTGGAAAGAGTCGAGGATTATCATGGTTCGACCCAGAACCTGGAGGCGCATCACATCGCCTGAGAGCATATTTTAGTGCGTGCACTTGTGGCAGGAGGGATACACCATATGTTTTGGCCCACTGGTGAAATACTAAAGCGGGGTTTGTCGAAGGCATCCGTAGGAGATGCCAAACCAAGGGATCTCTTGGCGGCCCGGGAGGCAGCGTAGAGGCGCTCCGCCTCTTCTGGAGTATCAGAAAGAGCCCCAGACCACCAGTAAATGCCATGAAACAGTATAAAATGGGAGACATGAACGTGGGGGTCAAATGTCGGAGGCACTCGATGTCGATGAAGGAGAAGTAGATCTGTCTAAAACGGTACAGCTGACCTCAAGTTCTGAATTCTTCATTGAGAGCTATTTCGAACGTCACGGCGCCGAGTCGGGCACCATCGCTAAGATTCCTATGGACTCCACTGAGTATTGATGCCGTATTCATTCAATTCGACGGACGTGAAGGACATTGGTAGATAGGCATTCAAACCATTCCCATATACAGTAGGATGGTTCATAATGCATAAGCTCATAATGCATACTTGCCAAAATTTCTCATAATGCATCAGATTTCGGATCCACCAAAATGCATTGTACCACTGTAGAAACAAGGTCATAATGCATAGACTTTGGGCAAATCCTGCTCAATTTGGCAGGGAACCGACCTTATGCATTATGAGCCATCCTACTGTAGCAAAATGCCGAGTCTCCGTGTTAGGCCGCTAACCACGGGAATTGGGTAATTTTGAATTAGAAGCCAGCTTCTTGAGGTTAATCTCGTTTACTTCCTTATGATTGGGACACAGGTACTCACCGTCTATCATATGGACACCGGCTCACAGGAGCGCGACACCTCTGCCCGACAACGTGTGCAATGCAGACGGATTCTGTACAGCTGCCGACATGTTGGGATTTCGTCTTCTTGTACTGGAAGTCACTCAGAGCTGAGCGAATCTCGAATTTCGGCGCTCGCCAAATGCAACGGGTGCAACTGCGATCTTCATAAGTAATGGTCGTCTCCTGGGCCAAGTTCTCGGGGCACCTGGGCAACCTAATGGTAAGCGCACCCGTGCGCCGGTTGGCACGGTACCGTGACTGCGATCTTGAGTCCAACCAAGAAGACTCCAAGCAGGGAGCACACATGGTCGGCGTTGCCGGACTAGTCATACTAAGCCCCAGTGTGATAAAAGCTAAGAAAGGCGATGCCAATCTATCGCGCGTCAGGCATACGGGGACGCTCGCGGAGAAATGGTTGACGTTATGTCATTACCGTGACTAATTCTCATCCCATTTCGGAGGAGCCCAAGTGGGGTAGAGTAGGGTTTATCGTACGGAGGGCTCCAACGCGGCATGGACTGCATTCTGGTTGGGAAAAAAAGAAGCTTTTGAGATATCCTCTGCCTTGTTCAAGTTTCCCAGAGGAGAAAAAGCAACCACAGAAGGACAGATATCTGGGAGCGCCGAGCGGTAAGAGACCTTGGCGCAGATCCAGGGATGGCCTTTGGATACGAGGTGACGGTTGATGAGAGTAATGTTTCAGGTTTGTTGTTGTTGTGACCTATTGATTTGGGAAATCATCGGCCGGCAGGCCACGACGTCTCTTCAAGCTTGCTGCGGCAGTGCTGCCGTGATATCGCAGCTTTCGTCTTGCCGCCATGAGCTTCAACTCTACCTGCATCCCTGCTGAACCCGAAATCTCTGGCATAGGTGTACGAGCTGCAATCTACGCGCAAAATCTCCTGAGCTTCATCCCCGCCATTTCGGCTCTCTCGGATGGAGAAGTTGCTCCGTATGAACTAGAGGCCGTCAAGGATCAGTCGACGACCATCCTCATAACAGCTTTTGGCATTTTGATCTCAGCCATGGTCCAGGCGCAAACTCTTGGATTGCCGAACTTCCATGCCAATATCATTCTCAATCTGAGCTGGATGAACAACACAAATACTTTCATCTACTTTCTTCTCTATGTCCAGCACAAAAGCCAGCTTGGACCCCAGCAGATCAAGTCGGATCTAACCTCCTGGTTTACACACATCAAAAACTGGATTTCTGGCCGGGTTACACTGGGAGACGGTTCTGAAGTTCTGAAGGGTATGCCAAAGGGTCTTACATACGAATTCCCACTTAATGAGCAACAGATCGCGCGGATGCCCTCGAAAGTAACACTTTTCGTTTTGAGTATAAAACTCCAAACTGATCACAATTTAGGCGTAGAAACCGAACCCCGATCCCTATTAATGGCCATATTTCGTGTGAGGGTTCGAGGAACGGTCGCAATCCTCGGATCCCTCCATCTTTCCATGATGGCTGCGCTCGGCCTCTGGCTCTGGAGCAACCCGCGAGCATTCGGAGTCGCAGAAGACGCGAATGCCTGTGGAATGGAGTTCTCCTCCACCATCATCATGGGCAAACGAATCCCTCTCGGATCGAGCGCATTGCGAATAGGATCGCTCCTGGTATACTCGGCGTTCCTAGTACCAGGGCTGAATCTCCTTCTCCCGATGGTTTTTTTCCTGTTTCTCATGCAAATCTACAAGGCATGGGTGGGACCGCGGCGCCGTAAAGATTTTAAGTCTGGGCGGCGGAGCCTCCTCTCGGCCGCGGATCGAGCAGCACAAGAAGTGCGTAGTGGGATGAGCCCAAAGAATCTTGCCCGCCGCAGTCTATGGGCATTACAAATCTGGTATAATCCCTTCCTCCTCCCCACCGTGGTCGCCATGGTCCTCCTGTTCGCAATCAACCTCATATTCATCGTTGATACGGAGGTCACGCTGCGCCAGAACCGCGCTTTTCAGGCAGAGGGCGAGTCGGACTGGACGTTTGGCCAGACGCTGGCGATACTCCTGCTGGTACTGCCTCTGCGCGACCTGCGCCTCTTCGGGGCGCGCAGAGACGTGACTGGATCTCTGCGAAATGCGGTGCATTGGCGCGCACCGACGGAAATTCTGTGGGATTTGGTTCGAAGGGGTGCAGACGTTAACATCCAGGCGGAGGGTACGATTATTTGTCATGCTGTATTCTGAAAAGCGGGGACTGATCGCCGCTTTGACCAGGTTCCCGATATTCGACGGTATTGCTGCTCGCAGTGTCGCTCCGGAGAGATGGGGAATTCGCGAAAATATTGTTGTTGAGCGGCGCAAATCCCGATATTCAGGGTGAGATTGAGATTGTCGCCGAATATTCAGGAAGCTAATGGTACCTCCCACACAAAGACAGCACGGATTGTACGGCGCTGCAGGCGGCAGCTGCTTATGGAAACCTTGAGATTGTGAACCTCCTTCTCGGACACGGCGCAGATCCCAATATTCAAGGTGAGAACACGATTCTTTTGCTTCGTGCGATTATCTAGCACTAACAGGGAGAATATCAGGCGGCGAGCACGGCACCGCACTACAGGCCGCGGCGGTTTCGGGAAATCGTGAGATCGTCCAAGTGCTCCTCGACAGCGGGGCGGATGTCAATATTCAAGGTACGGACAGAATTAAGTTGCAGTTCGGGAGCTCATAGGAACACTCTCCATTTCAGGCGGAAAGCATGGGACAGCACTGCAGGCAGCATCTAGCCATGGGCTCGCAGAAATCGCCGAGCTGCTTCGGACACATGGGGGCCCTAGGAGGAGAAGGAGAAGGAATACCGATGCCAATAGCACCGCATTGGTGAAAATAACCTCTTAACCAATCTTGCTGTACCTCAGCTGAATTATTTGCGTCATGGCATAGAAAAAATTAAAAAGGAAGGATGTACTCGCAGCCTAGGAGTTTGAACTTGAAAGAAACAGAGGGCCAGCCCAACCAGGCGCTCAGCCTGGAGACATATTAGACAAGGGTGAGAATCTGATTTGTATGACACCCAACGCATCTTGGACGCTTCTTCATTTCGACAACTACGACTTGCAATATTGATGCGTTTGACGGAAGTACTATGTTATCCGCGGGTTAACATATTTCCTTGATCTTCATGATTCCATCCACTTCCTTTTTGTAAGCCAGTTAGCTATGGCAAGGGACACTCCATCTCACCCAGTTGCTCTCACGATAGACTTGTTCATCCTTTGAATCACTATCGTCTTTTGAACGATTTTTGACTGAAGACGCTGGATCGTATTCAAACAGTTCAAGTTCATTTGCAGCCACTGTCATGCTCTGTTGGAGTGAATGTATTCCATCGATGCTCTTCGGAAGCTTGCCATCCACTCGTATTCCCTCAAGAGAAACTGGTCATCAGAACTCGCTCTTCCTGTCTGTCAATGCGATTGCCCTGGAGCAGAATTCCGCGAGATCTGTGCTATCCACGGGACGAATATGGTCGTCATCAACTCGCCCGAGCATACACAATCGGGTGTCTGCCTCGCAGCCACAGACTATGGGGGTGAAGATGACACCACCAATTATCAACAATCTCCCCATTCCACCTCTCGGGTCAATCGTGCATTGGATTGTCGTGTGTCTTATAGACCTTCACGAAATTACGCTTTTCTGCCAGAGACTTGTAATTAAGATTCACTATCGAAATCGAGAATCTATCACAATCACTAAAAGCACTACATTCTAACCACCACGGCACCCAGACACAGCATTGAATGACAAAACGATTGGCTTGATCGTCATCAATCGCCACGATAAACTCAGCGCACTCGGGGATTGTAATTTCAACGACACTGTCTTCCCCTTCGTCCCGCTGGGGGTGGGGTTGGGGGCTGGGTCAAAATGCGCGCTGGTCGCTGGACAAGAGCAGCGCGATGATCCCGGCATCGTCCAACGCGTATGCGTAGCCACGCACGAGGTTGAACAGATTACCGTAGAGATCCTGTCCGCCATCCCTGCGATCCATGGGAAATCCAATCTGCTCGGGCACGCATGGCAGGTGGTTCCATCGATGTCCCATCTCACCCTCATCTCGCGGAGACAGATCAAAACCCACCCGTCAGTCCACGACCCTCGCCAGGACACCGATGGCGTCCACTTTGTCCTGCGTCGGGTAACGCGGCGCGCCTAGAATTCGAGGCACTCGCTGTATGAGCACTACTTCCGCATCATAAAGGTCGTCATCTGGATCAATAAGCGGTACGCCGCTGGGCTTGACATAGAGCCGCCACGCAATGCCTTCAAGCCGAAAAATAAACTTGGGATTTTGCACCGCGCAGCATGCGCAGAGCATCCCGCGAATCATACCTCCTTCCGCCTATTGGACCGTCACGGCCGGCGTCGGCTCAACTATTATTACACCGTTTTGCTTGTGCTGGATGGCACGCTAGGTGTCGTTTACTGCACTCACATTTGCATAGGTGAGGAGGCAACCATGACTGTGCTGTCCTACGCGTAGGTTCATATTGGGTTCATAGGAGTAAATTTCTTACATTCGATGCGTATGCAGGAAATTTGTTCACATTCTCTGCAAAGTGCGCTGAACCCAGCCGTTTAAGAACAAAATTTCAAACCGGAGCTCCTCCGTCACAAAGAGAGAATAGCTCGCTAACCCCTTGAGATCATAGCAACAGCGGGCGCCTATCTATTTATAAAACGGGCGTCGATCTGTTGGCAACTGTCCTTTCTCGGGCCACGTGTTCTTCTCGGCCATGGAGCACACGCCAGACGTTGTGCTTGGTGAGGAAATCCACACAATGGCTTGGATGGAGCTCATAACAATCGTATAACAGGCCAAACCCCGCCAAAAGAATCGAATCCATCGATATTCGACAGTTATATCCGGGAAGCCAAGGTATTCGATGATTCTCTGGTCGCACGCTGGAAAGTTGCTATGGACGGTCTCATCCTTTTCGTACGGTCTCTTTGCATCGAGTTCCACACTTTGAACCATATTATTTCCGCAGGCCGCGCTGTTCTCCGCCGTCGTTACGGCGTTTATCATTGAGAGCTACAGAACTCTCTCGCTGGATTCCAACGATGTGGTCATTCTGCTGCTCTTTCAAATTTCACAACAGCTCGAAGCAGTGACTAATAATAGTCAAACTCCACCACTCATTAAATCCCCCATAGAACTGCCATCCTTCGCAGCACCCAGAAGCGCTGTTTTCACCAATGTTTTCTGGTTTCTCAGTCTTGGACTGAGCCTCGCATGTGCTCTCATAGCGACATTAATTCAGCAATGGGCATCTGACTATATCCATGCAATAGAACGACCGCAATTGCCCGAGAAACGGGCGCGGATCCGAGCATTTCTGTACGAAGGGGTGGAGAACTCCCACGTCGGGGCGATTGTAGACGGCGCGCCGCTGCTCCTGCACGCGTCGCTATTCTCGTTCCTCATCGGGCTAGTGATATTCATGCGACCAATAAATTCGACGATCACGACGCTGCTGGCATGCATTGTCGCGCTGTGCGTGATTGCCTACCTTGCTTCGACAGTCACCCCGATAATCGCCATTGCATCGCCCATATGCACGCCGCTTACGATGTTCCTCCTCAAATTCTCGTTTGCCTGCAATCTTATTCGACGAGTGCTTCTGACCATCTGGGAGCTTGGTCGATTAGTGGTGGGAGGCATGGTGCAAACGATGCTATGGATCTGGACGGGAGCCACCACTCTGTCGTGGCAGCGAATCTCGACCTTGCCTACGCAGCAGATGCCCCGGCTCACTTTTATACCTGGCGGAGCCCGGAAGAACCCCCTTGCCGAGATTATCGATCCTTTCTACGATGCGCACTTAAGGGCACCGAGCGTTGATACCTCGAAACGCAACCTGAAAAATCCCATACGGCAAATCCGGGGGGCGCTCCACCATTACCTTCCACGTTTATTTTCTATCTGGACCGATCCCACCGTTAGCATCTCCAACCTCGATTTTATTCGAGAAGCTGCTGCAACAGACACCGAGCTACCAGGATTTCAAAACCGGGAACAGACTGTCATTTCCTGGACGTTCGAGTCGCTGTCCGGGGATGCGGAACTAATTCCCTTCCTGGAAGGGATTCCCTCATTCCTTAACTCCAACCCTAGTCCGCATGGTGCCTACAATCCAATAAAAATCATGCAGTCTTCCCTCCGCCAGCATTCCGAAGACATTGCGACTCGCCTCCTGCTACTTCTCGATTCGCCTAGAGAAAACCGCGGCACAGCAGCGTCAATAAAAGCAGTGATGGCGCTTTTGGAGCACGACATCTATCTGGGGGACGTCCATTTTGGGGGTGATTTCCTCCAAAGAGCGCGCTTATTTTGTGGGGATCGCGAGTACAGCTGGTTGGAACTGCTCATGGCAGCTTCATGGAGCAGGTTCCCGGTACGCGTGCGATCGTCGGCCGAACCTTGGTGGAAGCCCTCCGTGCTGAACACGATACTGGAATCGCGGCATCTGGCTATTCCGGTGACGGAGGGTCTATTCATACCCTACGACAAAGATGTGGGTGTTGCCTGGTGGTGCAGCGACGGATGCGAATTTTGTGAATCCGGGCAAGTAGAACAATGTCCGTGTTTATTTCTTTCGATCCGCTGAGGGCTTACATTTGTCGATCATGACTTGATAGACGTCGGCCCCGATCGTTTTGTACACCTTGGGATCTCTGGGCCAATCGGGAGTGCAATTGCAACCGAGAATGAACCTGAGGACGAATTTAAGCCCACCATTGACCCGGCTGGGGGGACATGGGAATCGTTCACTGCGTTGGCGTATCGGTGGGGGGTCACGAGCGAGGTACGAGCCACCAGAATGCCAATAAATACTGAGGGGACAGTTGAATAAATATCATTGCAAAGATAGAGGGCCATTTTGAAATTCTAGGCTTAGAGATTCGAGTAAGTAGATTCGTCGGTCCGAACGCGAAGTTTTTTCGCCACGAAACCGAAGAGACTGTCTTCCCTTTGAACTGCATAACTATCACTGCTCCTCCGTCGCATTAAATAAGGACCACAATATATTATTGGACTAAGCACATACTAAATTTCTGGTACAGATGAAGTGCAGTACGGAACTCAGAGCTTGAAGGAGAGCGGGGTGACAGGAGGCATCCGTGAGGAGCACGGCAGCGGTGAGCGAGTGCAAGGAACGAAAGAGCAGTTTTCAGCTGTGAGAATAGCATCGAATGGGGCCCCGTCCCAACCGGCGACGCTGCCAATTTATCGGGTACAGATTCGCCGGGATAGATCTCGGGACTTAGGGCGTAGCGGTCTGGGCTAGATCTGCGCCCATTGAGATGAAACAATCGGACGGAACTGTAATTTATTATTCCCTGTGTTCCGTGTCAGACAGTACCTTGCGATCGAGAGATATATTACAATTATCGGCCTCCGCAAAATGCCGATGTTGCGCGGAACGTGGACTCCGGCAACGGGAGAAGCTAGACTTGATATGCCAAGGTACCAGGTCGCGGCCGCCTTTCGCTATGGACTGCGTCCAGCCACATCCGAGGCACGCATGCCTATGGCACGCCTAAATGCACGATTGATCAACCCCCGACATCCTTGCCGTTGAAGTGCCGTGTCCCGAACTGATCCCGGCAGATTACCATCTGGAGACTTGCCGTGTCGGCTTGACGTCGGCATCTCTGAAAGAATGTTTCGGAATACCTCAGGACGCAGATGCCTGTCTTATGCAAAGTGCACTGAAACCAGCCGTTTAAGAGAGCAACATTTTAAACCGGTGCAGCTCCTCCGTCACAAAGGAGAATACCTCGTAGAGCGCGAAATTATCTCAGAGTTTACAACCGCAATATCATATGAAGAGAATAAGGTCGGCCCACCTAGAGCCAGTGGCAGCCCTCAATTTTGGGCCGGGAAAATATTGCAGTCGACTCAAATTCAACTCCGATGTGATGGTTTAATGGCCCATCCTAAATGCCAATAGATCACAGAAATCGAACCCTGACCTAAAGTTCAGCATCCGCCGGGCCCAATCCCACGTCATGATATAAGTACCTATACTTTTTCGTCGATTCCGTCGCCCTCGCCGCAATGAGTGGCCTTCCCAACAGCCTCAAGATCCCGGATGGGGCAGAAAGACGCTGATCACGTCGAAACGGCATTTCGTGAGAGCTCTTGGGCGTTCGGAAATCCTCTCGGCGACCGTGACAGCTTCGAATAGGTTCGAATACTTTAAGTTTCTGAAATTTTCGGCCCTGTGACACGTGACATCCGAATTGAATGACACTGTACAGTGTACAGTACCTCGCATGTTGTACCAACACTTGGCATCTGATATAATCATTTGTCTGCGAGTGCTTTCCACCTCCTTCCAGGTAGCCAAGGTACTGTACTCTTACAATTAATTCGTCAGTCACGCGTCACGCAGGCCCTTGACGTGACGAATTTTGGAACTTGGTAACGCGTCACGCAGGGTCTTGACGAATATATTTCTTGTCACGCTTGGTTCAATTTTGACTGAAATCATGGAAAATGCGGTTTTTGCCGGCGCCGCAGGCGCAATTCACTCTTCTCATGTACTCCCGTGGTCTTTAAGTGCCTTTCTGCCCGAAATCGCACTGGCTTTGGTTGGGAAAACGCGGGTCCACTGCTAAAACATGATGTTTTTCTTGATTTCTCAATTTTTCCCTCTGTTAAAGCAGTTTGTGTCCTCTTCTCAATTCTAAAGTGCTTAGTTGAAGGTCCTATGGACTCTGGAGTGGATATCAGATTTGACGAATTTTTTGGGCCCGTCACGCGGCCCAAGGCCCGTTGACGAATTGACGAAATGGAAATTTGAGTCACGCGTCACACCACTTGACGAATTGATTGTAAGAGTACAGTACAGCGCTTTCATCTGCTCAAAGCCTCAAAATGCTCCCACTGCAAGAGCTGGGCGAGGACGTGTGTCTGCTCATTCTTTCACTTTGCGACATTGAAACTGTTCTGTTCATCGGTCGCGTACGTTCCACACTCAGCGCTGAATCCTGACTCATTTGGCCACTGACCACGACTACAGGTAAACACATTCTTCCGACGCTTGGCCATGAGCAAACAGCTCTGGGTTCACCTTGTCGAAGACCTGGTTTCAATGAATCTTGTGAACCTACCACATACTCGGCCGCTCGCACATCACTCTGTCGAAGAGCTGATCGCGCTTGTCAAAAGAATGGTGGTCGGACCAGCGACATGGTCCCAGAAGGTGCCCTCCCCGACTCTGGCGGAAGAAATCTCCCTCCCAGAGATTTTTCATAGCGCAATAAAGGCCGAGTTACTGCCCGGGGGCCGGTATCTTCTCGCGGCGAGGGGGCGGGAGTGCTTTGAGTTGTGGAACGTCAATGGTAGGACTCCAATATGGACGACAACCTTCAACACAGCCGCAACGTACGCTCTGGAGATGATCGATCACGGGCGCTCGGTCGTGCTCTGCTTGTCCCTGAGGTATATAACGACCGATCTCTGTGATTTCTCTCTGAAGCGGCATTTAGGCATGCGATGACCGTCATTCAGGTGAACCTTGAGACAGGGGAGGCCCTGGATCTTTTCAGTACACAGTTGCCAAATCCTTTCCAACTCCAGAGAGACATAATTGCATTGGCTGCCGACATCTTGGTTCTCACGTTGATCTGGGAAATCGGGCCCCTCCTCACGTATACCAATACACTCAGGTATGATACCACCTGCGCTTTCCTGCTCGTTGACTGGAGGATGCATAACTATATCCTCATCCCGCACACCCGTTCCAAGTCGTGCACGGCGTTTGTGTGTGCTTCTTTTTTATGGTTGTGGCTCTCCTCACGCCTAAGCTTCCCACAGGTCCCAAGCGTCGCCTTGGCCTCAGGCCACATTATGTTCACCATGATGTTCGACAAAATTTTCGTGTACCACCTTGCGGCTTTCGCGTCGCTCTGGCGGCCAATGAGCTCCATCACAATCGACCACATCTTCGATTGGCGTTCCACGGATATTGTCCCCGTCGTCATCGCGCATCTCGATAACTTGCCCTACGTCGGGACGGTAGATCAACTCTGCTCACCCAAGCTCAGACTCTACCAATCGCCAGTGCGTCGGGATGGGTACAAGGTTATTGTGTTGCATTCGGGGACCATTGTTCAAGAGAAGACTAGAACAGGCTCCTCCATGTTCAACTCCCGATTCCATGTCATGCTGAGCTACCGCTTCGCCATCGCTCGCGAAACTGGCGTCCTAAATGGCTGGGAGCGCACCTCCGCTATCCTGGCGGGGATAGTCAGTCGTCAGAAATTACCAGTCATTACCTACGCTGGGTATGGCACTCATTACTTCCAAGGGAAGCACAGCATCGTCGACCTGCGGCGCCCCAGTCCCAACAACGGAGCAGCCACCTGCATTCTCAACACGGAAACAATTTTTAGTCCGGTGATAGAAGGATACAGTCACGCTTGTCTGCATAATCGCAATTCTACGCTAGTGGTATCTCACTACAAATGATACAGCCGATACTTCCTGTATGATCCCGCTCTATATTATATCTCACCAGCAGATGCATCGCAGATTAAAGGTACTGATTCAGAAGAAGTTATTTTCTGTGTAGCGCACGGCAGTGATCGCCCAAGGCCTAAGGCCTTAAAACTCAAAGGCCTTAACAAGGCCTTGGCCAAGGCCTTGGCGATTTCGGCCGCAAGTTCCGCCTTGGCCAAGGCCTTAGATCATTACGTGTATGCCATTATGTCATTTTATTTTTCCCATCTTTTCTTCTTCTCCGTCGACGACGGCATCCACTATATTTCTCCCTTCATCACTCCGCCGACGGCGTCCTCTTTGGCAATTTTTCCTGTTCATCTCCGTGCCCAAACCCGACTCAATCGCGCAAATTCTTGGACATCGAGCTTGGTATGCCGCCTCCGTGTACAGCTGAAATTCGGTTTGGGTCTGTTCTATGTGTCGCCTGCTCTACATCGCCCCTGCGCCGCCTCCTAATCCTCAAAATTTCCTTTTATTCAACCTGCCGAACCGACGGGATCGCGCATTTTATTGGACTTTTCAATTTTTAGCCAAGCTGCGATACGGTTGGAACGGATGCGACGTACAGCAACAGTCATTTTATCTGATTCGAGAACAAGCTTTCTGGGAGGGCCTCGAGACGGTCTTGGGTGATCTAGAACCCATTTGCTTGGGCACGAATATCAACCAGAAGGACTTGACACGTCTTGATCAAGTTTTACTTACGATTGCGGGGATTTACTTACGTTTTGCGGAGCATCCCGAAAAAGAAGTCAAAGTTTCCATGCTCAAACGCCTCGAGAAACGCTGGAAGGACTGTGACCAGTCGGTATTTATTTTGGCGCTAATACTCAATCCCTTCGAAAAACTTTCCTGCTTCGGCCCGAATGCGAACCTGAACTAAATTAAATACCGCAATATGCTACTTATGGTGAGTGACTCATTGATCTCGAGAGTCTATGTTCAATTGTCGGAAATAGGTCTACCGTCGTGTGAGATCTCGTCCGGATAATAAAGACGCACTGGCCGAGCGAGATGAGAAGGAGAAGGCAGTCTCAAAAGCCTTCATGCAATATCTTGCCGGGACAGGTGATTTCGTCGATATCAATGACTGTGAAGAGATGATGGTATGTTTTACTGCATATTTTCTGGTGAACCAAACTGAATTTGCAAAGGGAAACACCGACCCCATTCAAGTGTGGGAAGCGTTGGTAGACTCTGGCCATCTCGCCGAGCTCGCCAGATTGGCGGTTGAAATGCTTACGATCGTTGCGAATCAAGCCGGCTGCGAGCGCACATTCTCAAGAACAAAAATTGAGCAATCTGATCGCCGTAACCGACTGGGGCTTGGTAAGATAGACAAGCAAACCAAGGTCGGTGACTGTCCTCGTCAAAGTGAATAGTGCTGAGTTTTGTTTCCCAGATTCGCGCCGACCTTCGTGCCGGACATGTGCGGCAAGGCCTCGTCAAGTCCCGCAAAGGCCGGAAGAACCATAAATCCACTGCCACATTGTTGAGTGTCCCTCGTTATCGTGATCTTCTTGAGGACCAGGATGACGAGGACCCGACTGAGCGGGGTCGCACACTTGTTTCCAGTACGGAGGGCTGGAGAACACAAATGGCAACGTGGATTGCTGATGCCAAAGCTGCGGAGGCAGCCGAGCGGGCAGAGGCAGCGGAACGGGTAGCACGGAATGCGGAGCGGCTCGCGCGGGGTGAGTTAAACTCAGAATCTGACTCAGAATCCGACTCAGACACTCCTCGAATCCCGAAGAAGCCAACGTGGAAGCCCATAACTCTCGCACTTTTGTTTGGCGGGGCAGAGAAACCACGCGCACGCAAGTCATCTGGCCGGGTCATGGAAGAGGAAGAGATCTTGATGCAGGCACTGGCAGACGAAGAGGAAGATGCACGTCCCGACGATGGCTTCATTGAGATTGACTCGGATGAAGAATATCAGTAGATTTAAAGCTTAAATTTATTGTTTTTGATACTGCCTGGATTCGTGGGGAAAAAAATCAGCGAAGGCCTTGGAGGCGCCCTTGGCCAAGGCCTTACCCTTAACCAAGGCCTTGGTGAGCCTGAGACCTCCACCCAAGGCCTTATGGGCGTTCACTGGCGCACGGGTTGCGTACAGTCGGAGCGTTGCCTCGTTAAATGGGGGTGGAATCGAGCCCAGTAAATTGCCGTCCGGGACACTCGAGACTTGCCGTGTCGATTTGCAACGTACGCCGACCGTTTAAGAGAGCAAAAGTTTAAACCGATGTAGCTCCCCCGCCAGTATTTGCAAAGAGAGAATATAATTTTTGACACCAGCTGTGGCAGGACAGAAATTTCATCCAATAACCTTGATGTGGGTTCTTTCTGGCTAGTAACAAGAAGTAAGTTCCGACCTGACTTTTCAGCCGGTCAGAGAATGGAATCGCTGGGACAAAGATGCCGCTTATTAGTAGGAGTGACAGCTAGTGACAGATCGTGATGGTGTAACACGGCTTCGAAGATGTGGCACAGCCTCTGGAGGGCTTGCTCCCAACCATGACAGCGGGCTACGCGGCATTCCAAGTCCAGGAGCTCTGCGACTACATCACTGCTTTCATCCCGTCCCCCGCAGATCTCAGATCCTGTGCTCTGGTCTCGCACACATTTGCATCATCGGCACAACGTGTTCTATTTCACGATGTCATTCTCGATCCGGGCATCTTGGATATCAACGACATGAGACATCTCCAGCTACACCGGCATGAAACCGCCGCATGTCGCAGATTCATCGCTGTCCTTCACGCATCTCCACATCTGATTCCGTTGGTGCGCCGTCTCCGTGTGGCGTTGGACGAGAACGTCGTGCAGCAGCTCAGCCAAATCAGCTTTCCGCTATTGCAGGATATTATTTTCCACCGAAATCTCGCTCGGACCGCAGAAACTACGAATGACGCAATCTGTCTAGCTGTGGCGAAGATGATCGCCCTACCATCGGTTCGGCGTCTCGGGCTCATCAATGCCATATTCCACGACTGGCAGAGTTTTGCGAAGCTCTGCATCGACTCTACACCCCAGCTGGAATCACTTGTACTCCGCTGTGTCAATGTCATGTCCCATTCCCTTGGCCAGACACCGCTTCCTGCTCGACGCGCATCTATTCAGCAGTTGCAGTTACTCGATAGAGGAGCTCCCAAATGGCTCCTCTATCCCCTGTCCCCGTTCGACTTTTCCCAGCTCACCTCCGTGAATCTTAACATCATGGTCATGGATCAAATTACCGTCGCCCTCATCGAGGGTGCGCGATCGACAATCACCCGACTCAAACTCAATGCAGGTATGTTAGCCCTCCTCAAGCCGCATTCCCCGTCGATCTTACCTTGCCAGACTATGCAAAAACTATGAGCAGGCTAACTTGACTATGCTTGCAACCTTGCCAGCTCTGCAGCACCTATCAGTTTGTTGTCATGGGCACCAGCTTGAGCACCTCGAGATGCTTGTCGCCCTTCTACCGAGCTCCAACCGTGTAGATTTTTTGGACCTCGAGATTAACAAGGGCGGGCAGAAATCCGCTGCTACCTGGCTGCGTCTTGGGCGCGCCATGGCAGCTGCATCGCTCCCCTCCCTCCGCCGAATTCGTATCCAGATCCACTTACTTGTTTCCAGTGCGGACGACTTTGAGCTGCGGAGCCAGTTGCGAATCGCGTTTGCAGAGTTTGCTAATAAGAGGCAGCTGGAGATTCCTCTTTTCACGCATCGCTAGGACGGGTTCCAGGGTCTCAACTACGTTATTGCCCGTTAGTTTTACTAAAAAATAAATGTGTTTGCATCCTTCATCCATCGTGATGCAGGAATGGTGGACTTTTTCCGTGGAACTGTAGGACACCGCTCAGAGTTCGTACATGCTATTGATATTGGTCTTGTCCTCAATTTTTGGAGATCGCTCCACGACTTGGTGAGCAAAACCACAGAGCGAGGACATGACATCGAACATAATGAATTTCCTACATTGTTATATTTGTTATAGTTTCGGCTGTGTAGGGACTTCCAGGAAGATAAAGAGTATTGGCCTAATGTGGATGCCTAAATTCAGTGTAGTTGACATTATTGGCCCTCAAATTCTGGTTGGCAGTTTGTATAGCTTGGATTAGCTCGGGCCCCGGTTACTTATTCCGGTGGCAGAATTGCCTTTCATTTGTCAGAGCGGGTAAAAAACTGGTACATTGGGTGCACATTTACACTCTTTCCCCGACACATCTCTGATCTCCATTACCTCAGAATTGCTCGGACTCAGGATGACTTTTGGGTTCCATTGAATAATTTTTGCCACCTGTCTCGTACATGATGAACTTTCATACATGCTGGCTTTTGTGGATTACTCCGCATCGACTTCGATTCTCCTTCAGATGCAGCCTTCAGCGCCCTCGCTCG
The DNA here is from genome assembly GCA_029204075.1 of Mycena capillaripes. Classification (NCBI taxonomy): domain Eukaryota; kingdom Fungi; phylum Basidiomycota; class Agaricomycetes; order Agaricales; family Mycenaceae; genus Mycena; species Mycena capillaripes. The sequence goes on along the minus strand of JARHKZ010000012.1, from coordinate 912,633 downwards.
ATCTGATGGAACAAATGTGGTCAAGTATCATTCTACTATAGGGGGTAAATACCATGTGGATATAACATGTCCTGCGGTGATCAGGACCTCATTTGACAGCTTGTCTTTCTTAACCGTCTTTCCAACACGTATCTGGGGTGCAGGTGAAGGGTCCAAGCGTGACCATACAGGTGTAGCTGAAAACAGCAGTTTCACCTATGGTTCGGGTGTCGCCGAAGTCACGGCTGATTCTTATTGTTTCAGTGGCTGCCGGCTGAAGACAATAATTTCAGCCCCGGATTTCGGCTGGAACACGCCGAAACAACAAGATCCAGCCATGACTTCGGCAACATTGATGGGGAAGCGGAAGCTATTAATTTCAGCTGCCGTTCCGGCAGAACCGAATCCGTTGGTTTCACCCCGGCTGAAATTGGCGCTGAATGGACAAGTTTAGGTGGCACTTGCAGGACACAAAATGTAACCGAAACCGGTACATTCGGCGGCCCAGAAACCATCACCTAATCTGACATTTTCGGTAACATATTCAGCTGTACCGATCCCATCAGTTTCAACCATCTTTTCAGCCGAGTTTTCGTCGCAGCTTAAAGCAATTTTCTCAACAACGTTGTCAGCCAGGGTGAAAATTTATGTTTTGCGGTGTGAGTACGAGTTTCTGCCGGGCAACGCCACGGCCCTATGTACACCCCAAGTCACTTATTGCTGAACCTTTAGGTTTGGCTACCCTGGAGAACATGGATTTCGTCCTTTTTTTAGTCATACATCAACAGTCATCACACAACTTTCACATGTCAAGAAATATACTTATTCCAGCGTTAACGTTAAAAAGGGCTAGCTGCTGCCTCTTTACTTTAAAGTTAATGATGCCAATATATGCCAACAATTTTGCGCTGGTTGACCTCCAAATCCTTGTTTTCTTCTTTCGTGATATGTCATTTTTGTTTTGTGTACGGCCGTTTGCGTCGGACCCATCGGACCCCTGAGCCTCGGAAATCACACAGAAATGATCTAAATCTGAGACGCCCACGTGATGATGTCGCGTCGCGCTCCTTTGCCGTTTGAAAGCATTCTGTCGTGTTTGCCCCATTGTGACTCACTGCAAAAGAATCAATGAATACCTAGTCTGTTCCTACGGAGTTTTGAGGAGGATCAAAAGGCTGTTATGCAGTCAGCTAATAAAATGCTGTTCCTCTGGATTCACTCTCCACTGTGCCGCTGCAAGTCTCTGGGCAGAGTGAATGGCAACTCTGTCCAAACCTCTTACTTAGCTGTTGTCTACAGCTCTTTCTTGAGTTCTTTCAAGGGACTATTCTGCACTGATTTCATTTTCTGGGCTTTAAACACTAGGAACTTTAATGTGAGTCTTCTACTATCCATTCCATTGCACTATTGGCTTATCTGCAACAGGCTGACTTCACCTACCATGCTTTTGTCTTTGCTGGCCAGCGTCAGAAAACTGGAGTATGATGCTGCCTTGCGTACTCTCCATTAAGTCCCCTGAATGCCACTGCATCCATATGGTGGCAGCGGATAATCTGCATTACTCTGCAACTGTGTCAAGGGCAAAACACCATGACACTGTTATTGGAATAGAGGCATGCTGGGATTGGAGATGATGAGCACATAGACAAGCATGAGCAACACACTGCATTGCATAAGCACAAGTGACACAATGCATTACAGGACACCAAAGATGGCAAGGAGGCGGCATCTACTACACATGGCAAAACATTTAGTGGCTCTTTCCTGATTTTCCATTTTCTTTGCAGCGCTTCATCCACCTTCATCGACGGCGATGCCCATCTTCTTCACCCAGTGGTAGCCGTAGCCGTGGATGAAGAAGTGGTTAGCTGACTGCAGGGAGAAAAAAGTTTTGAGATCACACAGAAAGATGATGGCATCAGTCACATATAACACTGTATTTTCTAACTTATGGGGGCTTCTAATTGAGACAGTCGGATATGGCCAGTTCAATTTAAACTGCTCCTTGAATGCCCTCGATGTTTTTTATGCGAGCTCTGACAGACAAGTAGACACACTGTAAAAAAAGTAGCCATCAGGCCGAGATAGCATCAGTATTTCGGATCAGTTTCATAGTTGTCATGGTTGCCATCTGTTACTCGGCCGAAAGGTTCAGCACCCGCCTCGAAGAGGCCCAATCCCAAGTCATTACATAAGTACACGTAGCTTAGTAACTATGGCTTGCCGGCGAGAAACAAGGCTAGAAACGCGTCGTGGATCGCAACAAAAAACAGATTGTTGCAAGGTGTGTGGACTCAACTCCTGATTTACATGACGCGGTAAACACTATTCAGTAGCAGTAGCGCTAATACTCGAACTTGCGCCCGTCCCAATTCGCCCTATTAGGGGCCAACATTTTCTGGTCCGCAACCTGTTCACGCGAGATCGCGCTGGACGCCTGTTTGTGCATCGGCTCAGGGACCTCTCGCGCGAGGGCGCTGTTGATGAGTGACTTGACCTCGAGCGCAGAGCCAAACGAGAGCGACCATCCCGAGCCAGCGTGCCCATAGCAGTGCACGATGCGGCTGTAACCTTCCCTGCCACCTGGCAGCGGATAAGTCAGCTCGCGCTGGTAGAGAACGTCGCCGCGGCGGGCGGGGTGCAGCCCCTGCGCGAGCGGATAAGCGGGGTCCCGGTGACTCGCGTCTAGACCGGGCAAGAATCGCTCTGCATCCGTTGCCATCTGCTCTACCTTTGGGTCATCCTCGTCGAACCTGCCGGTATTGTCCGGCTCGGAAAAGCCGCCGGTGTAGAGAATGCCGTCGCCACGGGGGACAATGAAGATGAATCTGTGACATCGTCAGTATCTGCTGCTCTCGGAAATTGGGGGCGCACTTGGTCTCAGTGTGGCCTTCGGCTTCCGCACTCACGGCGAGCGCTGTGGTGACCTTTTTGAAGTGTTGGTTGTTGTTGACGACATGTATCATGGCGCCACGCAGCGGGTAAACGTTCTCGTCGCCCGCAAGCTCCCATGAGCCACCGAGTAATAAATTGCGCGCCCTTGCTCTTGACGAGTTTTGTAATTTTAGTCAGCGCAACATCCGTGTCGATCATGGGCGAGCGTAACTTGTAAGCATCAACATATTTCGAGTTGTCGATACCGAAGGGGTGAGTAAGGTTCTTGTCGTGGAGGAAGCCGGAGACGCCGCTGCGCTCAATCTCGCGCATCTTACGAAGCTGCCTGACTTCGTCATTGACCGGTTTCGAAGAAGAAAATTGTATCGCGCATCGTAACCGCGTATTTTTCGGACAAGTACGGGGTGGCGGCCATGTACCTGAAGACGTGGTAAGAGACCATCGCCCAGCGCTTCGCAATCTCAAGCGCCTCCACGTCCGAGGTGTGACCGCAGACGGCGGGCGGGTACTCCCAGCTATGGCCAACCGTATTCTTAGCAGAGAAAGGGGGGCAAGAGGAAAGGCACTTACAGCGTGCCTGCGATCTGCGACATGAGACGGTCACCATCGAGACGATTGGCAAAGTGGCTCGCCAGGACGGTGACCTTGTGGCCGCTTTCGAGTAGGGTCCAAGCAGCAGACATGCCGACGATGCCAGCGCCTATGATGAGAATTTGAGGCGAGCCAGGCGTCGGGGTGATGAGGGGGTCCAGGTTGAAGTCGATATGAAGCTCTGGGCTCTCGGACACTATCTATTGTTAGTGAAATAGTGGGTTATTAGGGTGAGGACACCAACTGATTATCGTTTGAGCCACGGTTGAGAGAGTCAGACCACGCAGTGGATGGAAAGCTGCAAGAGCGATGGGAAATTGGCGTGAAGTTCGTCGCTTGAAATACTGTAGAGATGTCGTTATCAGTTCGCCATAGATGCATCTCGGTTTCATCTCACTTCTGTTTCGATTTGTGCCACCCAATGTTAACGTCTTATAAAATTGAGCCTGTCTGAAGCTTTTAAACTCCGCTTTTGGCCAATCGGCCCTGGATCCCAGGATATCAGCATCTGACTTTACGGCACTTATTCGAGACCTCAAAACCCAAGTGGATGCGAGGCTGTGAAGCGGCCGAGCAAACACTTGTTGGAGTTACGAGTTATGTGCGCGCACTGCCTCTGTGGTGCACTTTGTTACCAGGTCCCCGCCGTTCATTCCTGTCCCATACCTGTACCTGACAGAGTTAATTTGTACCTTACAGCAGATGTCAGTACCGAGGGCGCGGATCGGGAATTTTCTGCTTTCGGATGTTTTCAGAGAATTGTCTGTAACTTCGAGGTCGGTGCATGGCCCGACGAAGCAGCAGCACGACTGCGTGCAGCAGTCGTACTTGATGGGTTTGATGCCGGAAAGAGATGCAATCTGGGACTGCAACTCGTAGAACGAGGGCAAATCGCGAAGCTGAGGGAAAGCCTGGGCTGTCATCTTGTATGCGCGCGATCCCAAGTCGATGTTTACCTTGAGATTGTGGGCGCAGATGGCGTCGAGTGCTTTATCCGTTAAACGAATCGCTTTTCATGCCCTATTTATAAGACTTAATGTGGAGAGGCTGGAATGATATGCTCGACACACCGCAGCTCCTCTCGCTCAAATTCACCTCCCAGTAACTCCCATGCCGAGAGCTGAACATGCTCGAGGAGGTCGTCATCTAGCTCGGGCTCAGAGTCGACGTCCTCAAATACAAGCGGTGTATCATTTGGGCTGTCTGCAATCACCCCTGGGTCATCCTCATCGTCGTCTGAGTCGTCCACAGCCAAGACACAGGGCTGTCTGGTTGACAAAAGCGGGGGAAGCTCCCGGTCGCTGTCAAGCTCCATCTCCGGCACCGGTGCAAAGTCCTGAATAACAGGCATGTCGTCGTTTGCTTCGCCGTCTGCGTGGTCCAAAACTAATCATGAATTGTATCAAGTCAGTCATTGGGCAGCACATACATATGACCTCCCCCGCCGCATCACAACGCTCTTTGACCCCAATCTAATAAGGCGGGTAAGGCCGACAAGCGGCAGAGCCCGCTATCATGTGCCTTCGATGGCCTGTGGTAGGGAACTCGTAAGCATACTTTAAGTGAACCACCTCGGTGCTCACAAGGATGCTCAGTGAATCACTGGGCAAACATATCCTGCAGTACAGCTGACATTGCGAGCTAGAAGATATCATTCGTTGACCAAGGAAATGAAGATTTAATATCACCCGCTTGATAGTGCTCCCACCGTGTATCCCATACGTCTGGCCTCCATTTGTATTGTACTCCTCTTCACGACTGCTGGGCGAGTAAGGGATCCCGCTGTGCTGCGTCTTGACAGAAATCAGTCTCAGGTCCATGCCACTCGCATGCCGCAAAAGCATAGATCTCACCTCCCGCTGCATCCAGACGACGGTACTACTGCCTTGTGGCCAGGTATTCCTTGGATATTGGAAGGTGTATGATCGAACTGTATGGAGGTGGTCATAAGCACGCAGCAGATGTCGGCGGCAGACTCAAAGACTTAAAGAGGTGCGAGTACTTGACTATAGACGCTTGCATGCTCATTGCTGTGTTTGAGAATGCACCGCTTCTTTCAATAACAACAAGGGACTGGTCGGCCGCTTCGCAGCCTCCCATTCCCTTTTAATAAAGTCATAGATGGACCGAATATTCAAGACTACGATGCGACTGGGTTGAATTCAATGGAGTTGAGTTCGCTATAAAATATCTGGATAATAGTAAGACAGCCACAACATTTGATTCCCCTCCATTCCACCTATTTCCGACCTTTTTTCCATTCTCCATTGCATAAAATTAGGCCCTCTGCGCCGGACATTGCGCAAAGATCCTGATTATTATTGGAGATAAGAGTGATTATATGAGGCAATGGTGTTGAGGCATTAATTTCCGGCTATTATTGTTCGTTCACAACCCTCGCAAGGTTTGCTCACGAACTGAGAGCTGCCGACAATGCCGGCGTTGGCCGCGGCAGCCTTTGTTTCATTGCGGTGGGAGCCATCTGTCAAGGTTAGCGCCGAGGCAGTGTCTGCCAAACTTTGTTGGACCGGTGACGTGTTGCCGGTGTTAATTGACTGTTGGCCGGCGCACTCGGGAGCCCGAAAATCGCCGACGGCAAGCTCCAGGGCAGAGCGGCATCAGTGGAGATTGAGCGGAGTCTGAAGGCTTCAGACAGACGGACAGACACACACATTTTTATAAAGAGGGTGATGGTAGCGCGCTATCGCGGCAAAGCCCACTAACAGAGTCCCGGAGCTACAATCAAGATTTTTATTTTTTATTTTTAAATACATGGAACCTCCAAATATGAATCTGACTCCGGGTCAGAGGTTGGCTTCCTGGCTTGGACGGCATTATAATCCGGACGGCGCAATAAAGTCAGATCAATGTCTTTAATCCTGAGCCCTCCGTTGAGTTTTCAACAATGTCCTACCAGAACAGCTACCACAAGCAAAAGTGGCAAGCTCATCTTCACAAATAGCGCGATGAAATGCTTCCACTAGTCCATGCTTTTTGCCCTGAGGTACCAGTGTAGGCCACTCAGATCTCAATGTGGACAGCTCTCAATCATGTCGAGATTTTTGCTGGACCTTCTTACCTCGACGTAATCGCTTCAAGTACGACCGAAGATGCTTACGAAGAGTAGCAATACCGTCCGAAGTAGAGAATTCAACACAATGCATTTGGAGCACACACCTCAATGGATGTATAGACAGACTCTTTACCACACTTGCTAGTATATTTATTTGAGCCAGCTCAAGATCTACTGACATCGAACTTATGACCCAGATCCATAGACGGGATGTCCGAGTCTACATTACGAGTTTTGGACAAGGCAAGAAGAGAAGCACAGCCCAGACTCCTGTAGCCAGACTATGACACTGGGGGCAAAGAATGACGCATGTGAATCTACATGCCGTTGACGCATCCATGATGCATTTGTTCTGCATCTGGTGTGACAATTCACAAATGGTCTTTGTGAATTGGTAACAAAGTAGTATCAAAGGGATAGATAAACTCCAAGTAAATGTATTCCATCTACAGCATTGTTTTCACACAGCTATGGTACAGTATAAGGTTTTGTTTGGCGCACATAAGTCATTTTGTGCCGGAACGAGCCAGCCAGCCGCTGATGCCGTCACGTCCCGGCCAAACGACGGCATGTTTGAGCCATGGAACCACGATTGAGCAATCACGCCGCTGTGACAAGATACGGTCACGCTCGCCGCCGCGCTTCCATTCATCGTGCCCGCTCGCGGTGCCACACATTCGTCATCTATGCGCCCACCACGTGCGTAAGACTGTGCAGGGCCTTTTTTGACACTTCATCTCCACTGCTCAATGCTGTTGTTGGCACACAAACCTCCCCTGCATGGCAACTGCATGGCACATTCATCAGCGGGCCCGCCAATCCGCGTGCCGTCATCATGCGGGCATGGTTGTGTTATTGTCCCAAGGGCGGCCTGTGCTCTTCCGCATTTTGTTTGTTTGTTCTTACGCTGCCACACCGCTGCAAAGGCGATGTTCAAACATAGTTGTGCGCTAACAAAGGTGATGTACGAACACAATGAGAATTTGACAGTTGCAGTATTGATTTTTCATGGAGGCGGGGTATGTTGAGACAATGGCGCGACCACTTTGCAATGAAGGCCATGTGCAGGTAGGGCAGCACACCAATGTGGGCATGTGTTGGTGAAGTAGAGTGCAGACAAAGACCACGTGTGGGCGGAGTGCCAGACCAACGAAGGCAGTGTACATGGTTAGGCACGTAAATGACAAATGGTGCCACCGTGTAGAATGAAGGCTATTGCACATAGTTAGCGCGTAGGGCGGCACACTCAGGAGGGCGACAACAAAGGCAATGAGTGGATGTGGTGCCAGACCAACAACCGAGGTGCGCAGGGTTAGCTGCATGGTCGGTGCGTAGATGACGAATGCATGGCGCCGCGAGTGGGCGGGTCAAATGGAAGCGCAGCGGCGAAGCGTAACCATATCTAGTCACAGGGGCGTGGTTGCCCAATTGGGGTTCCACGGCCCCATCATGCCGTCGCTTGGCATGGACAGGACGGCATCAGCGGCTGACTCACTCCTTCCAGCAACAAAATACTTTTGTGTACCAAAAACCTTAAAATGTATCATAGCAGTCCAAAACCAATGTTGTAAATTAACCATATCCACTTGCAATTTATGTATCACTTTGTTACTGCTTCACAAAGTCCTTTTGTGAACTGTCACACCGGATGCAGAGCACATGCATCATGAATGCGTCAACGGCATGTGGATTCACATGCGTCGTTCTTTGCCCCTGGTGTGAAGTTCACAAGAACTGCTGCCGAGATGAGCGGCAAGAATATCTCTACATTTGGGGGCTTTTTTACAAGTCAAAAAATGCCATGCAAAGCCCCAAGTGAAATAAGAGCCGGTCTGGGTAATCTGGTAACAAACTTGAAGAAGGGAAGCAGCCAAGGATACTATATGCAGTATAGCTCATAGGATGAACTGACGAAAACTGAGACCCCAGAGATCTACAGCCATCATGGGGTTATGCCAACATCAGCAAATTGACAAGTCCTTTTTTGCCAGCTTTTTTGAGCTTTTCATCTTTTCACCTTTTTCAGCGTCTTTTTCAACACCTTTTTAGTACCTTTTTCAACTTTTTCAGCTTTTGATCCTTTTTGGACTCTACACTTTCTGTTGCCAGAGAAACTCGCGAATGGTATGTATAAGTGACCATTCGCATATCGCTACATGTAGTAAATCATTGTTACTACTGATTGCCATCTCGGGCAGCCTCGGGCTGAATTGCCGCGGACTGTAAGTCTATACTGCGCACGACATTTATACGTTCAGCGCTGTGTGCCTCAAAACAGATGTTGATGCTTTCTTGCCACCTGGGAATGGCAAAGCATCAGACAACGTAACTTCACAGAGTATGTTGAGGCAAAGGCAAAAATCTGCCAAGTCGATTCAAACTCCGCTCCATCACGTCAAGGTGGCAAGATTGATGGTCGGTTAGTCGCTGCCACATCGCCTCTTCTTCTCTTTCCCCCACCACCGTCGACTTTCCCCAACTTTGCTCCCGTTGGTTTTCAATCTTATGGGCCTTCAAGACAACATTTTAAGACCTCAAATGATTACTCTTGGAATCCTCAACCCCCCCCATCCAACGCCCGATAGCGCTTCAAGCTTTTTCAAATCCGTGCAGCGTGTACCTCAAACTCCCCCAGAACACCTCAAGTTTTCAAGCCCACAGGACGCTTCGAGTCTTCAAGCTCTCCACCTCCCGGCACCGTCACCAGCCGCCAAGACCGCAATTTGCATGCCTTGGATACTTGGGCTTTAAATATCCGGACGGTCGGGACTTCTTGTACGTGTACTAATCTGGCTCCTCCTTTTCTGAGAGCATCATGGTGACGCCTTCTTCCTCTCCATCTGTTTGCCCCCCCCCTCATCACCCTCCCTTCCTCTGCACGCTCCCCGTGTCCGTGCAATTTGCCCATCCAGAGATGCTGCTGGTGTCCTCCCTTCCCCGCGTTGGTATGTAACATGCTTATTTTATTTCCAAATATTGATTATACTTGTCTAGATCCTTTTCTTATATTCTCTGTTTCGTAGACAACATTTCTTTCCGTATAATAGCCCAATAAATTCATTTTTCGTGATCATATGTGTCCTTTTAAGTCGCCTTTTCCCTGTTCTAAGACACCTTTTCCGACAGCTTCTCACAAACTTTTCCTACCCTTTTGTCCTTTTTCAAGGTACTGTACCTAGCCTCTGAAAGGTGAAAGACCTTTTCAGCTTTTTCGCCTTTTCGTCCTTTTAAAAGCGGAAAAGTACCGAAAAGGCGATCTGTCAATTTGCTGATGAATCTCTCAAGCGGAAGAGTAGAAGCACACATACCAGACAACAGATGAAAGGCAAAAGCAACAAGACCACGCGGATTCACGTGAACGACTAGCTGTCATGCCAAGACTTTAATGGAGAAATCCAGATTAACGGAAGATGATTGTCGGAGTGAGATCAAAGATAGTAACAGCCCATCGGATTTCCATGGCGGGCTCATCAGAGAAGCGATCACCAAATCAACCTTTTTTCATCAATGAGATCATTACACTCAAAAAAATTTGATAGGGCGGTACAGGACCCACTACCTAAAGTTAGTGGGCATCATGTCAAGCGTGCCACTGCGTGCAAGTGTCATGGTCTGTTTATTCCACATCCTCCTGTGGAAAATTACCTCCAATTTGGGGCAATTTCCTTCCCGCTTTCCAAACCAGGCCAATTTGAGGAAATCGAAGGAAATATCCTCTATTTCCTTGGTGTAATATCCTTGTCATTGCAGAAATTTCTGTGTAGGTCAATAATGAAATTTCACTGCCAGTAACATTGTCCAGTGCCTTTGCTTTTCGTCATTTGAAAACAACAAGACACTCCGTATCATACGTTGAAAATGCCGCCTAAAGTGGAAGAAGAGGGACACTATGGGGATCGGGGAACCAAAGTCACTGAGACTTTTTATTACTCTTGTATGTAATTCCACCAGTGGTTGAGTCACGCTCTTCCTTTCCCGCAACCAGGCAAGTCGTCCCAGCGACTGGCAGCCTCTGAGATAATATCTGCAGCGTTGAGCAATAAAAAGGTCATGGCTAAATGTATTGATCTGTGTATTTCAGGAGACCAAACTCCGGCACTGTACGTGCTTGTTCGAAGGAGGGCGCCACCGCACTGCAAATTGGGTACTACTGATCTCAGTCTGCCGGCGATTAGAGATGGTGTTGAATTTGTTTAAGTCCCTTGCCGATTGCTTGCCGAGCTAACCGCCAACAACTCCGTCGGTTTGTTTTGATGAGCCAACGTCTCTTCCTTCTTGCCCCCATCATCCCTCTATCTCCTTCTCTTTCTTACGGCCGCGATGCCACACGTGCTCGCTACAACCCACGTCTCATGTCGCGCAATTCTACCAGTATCCTACCTTGCTCACCCACCAAAGTTACACGGGCACAACACTGCATTCGAAGCATCGTGGTTGGGCACTCAGCCACCGACCGAGCTAATACACCTCCCCATGCACCATTGTCGCCTTGCATGCCCCAAAGCGTCCCTCGAGTGGGCGCCTAATTTCGCGCTTTGTACCGTGCTGCACGTTGCCCTGCACGCGGTCAAGCTCTGCCTCGGTGAGCGTGCCGGGCGACAGATCCAGGTCTGCCGGATAGCGAGGGTGTTACCCTTGAATTGGGTTGATGTGCTCGTGTGCGTGCTTTTGCCTCTTGTGCTCACATTTTTACCGGCCAGTTTTTCTAATCCTTAGACTGTACGTTGATAACTCAGCACATTTTCATTGCTTTTGACCTATCCAAGATGTCTGACTATTACCCTACAGACTCTTGTCTTCGGCATTCACGGCTGGTCGTCGTATCAAGATTCTCCAAAGTCGGTTTCGTCCCCTTCAAAACATGCCATGTCTTACCATCTCAGCGCATCCATGCTCCTTCGGGACTCGACTCTGCCGGCGGCATTCGCAACGGCGTCTGTTTCAATATCATCAACATTCGTTATGTTGTTTTGCCTCGCTAGTACGTTTCCGTTCAAGTATGCAATTGCAAAATGTTTATCGTCTCCTTTATTCGGCCAGGGAGTTCTCCTCCGCGCGGGTCCCGCTGAGTAAATCCTCCTCCACTGCCATCGGTGTTACTCATCCTAGATTTATTCTCTTTCTTGAACTCCGCTTGAAAATCTTTGACGGATTGAACCTGTGTTACTGTTTCCCGCAGCCGCAGACTTGGTCGCACTCACATCGGAATGGTCACCCATACTGGTGAGGCATTTGTTTTTCTCCAATGCGTCTCGCCCGTGCTCCAAGTTCTCTATGACCCGCGTGTGCACCTCCGGGTTCGCCGCTTTTTTTTTTTTTTCAGGTTTGATGTCCTTCAATTCTTTGGTGCTCGACAAACTCTACGTCTTTTCAGCAAATCTAACATGTCCCGCAGACTTTAGGTAGGTCGTCGCTTTTCATTTGGCATTCCCTCCTCTAATCTGTTTACCAGCAATGCCCTACGCATACTGTGTTCAAAGCACGACGCAATGAAACCGAGAGCACTGAAATGCTACCCTGGCTGCCACGAAGAAAGTGAGACATTCATTTTATTCTGAGATGAATCTGACTCAATGCTGCGTCAACAGGTTCCAAGGTCATTTTGATTCGGTGGTTATGGCTTGTCTCGTCCTTTAGACCACGTAATATGTAGAACTCTGTGCAATACATGTCGTTTTCGAGCTTTTTCGCGTGTATTTGAGCAGTTGGCAGGAAATCAATGGGAAATCTGCTGCAAATGCAAGGTAATCCACGGTAATTTACCTCCAAATTGGAGGCAACTAGACTGCAACGTTACTAGCAAGGAAATCGGTCTAATCAAGGATAATTTGTCCAATTTGGGGCAACTTGGAGGCAATGCCGGGAAATTGCCATGGGAGGCTTTTCCTGATGCAAGCCCCATGGGCCTCCGGCTGCCTCCGGTTTCACGTTTGTCCTCGTCCTCCGCCTATATAATCTCCCCATCTGCGCCGGGCGCCTTTACCCATTCTTCCCCTCTCATATACTTATCACCAACTTGAAAGCCAACCGCTCGCCTCCCTTGTAAAGGACATATCGCGCTGGCAAACGCTCCCTCCAAACACCCCACTTGTTATCCCGGCATGACGTCGGTCTGTGGGCACTCTGCCTCTTGCCGTCTCGGAACGCGGGTGGAGGTAGGGAAGGGGTAGGGAGTGGAGCAGGAGGTGGGAGCGTTTCGAGTCCGAATATACCGCAGCGGGCAGGGCAGGTATGTTTGATTACTATTTTACGTCTCCCTTGCTGGAAGTGAGCGATACGATGCGCCGAGGCGTGTACGCCAAGCGGGAGGTGTTGCCCCCCCGGCTCGGAGCCTGCGGCCTACATGCGCGCACGCGAAGGGGGTGCTGCGACTATGATACCTATACGATGCGGCTCGTCGCTGTGACTGGTGCCGATACTGTTACTGCTGAAGCCCGTACGCATACCGGTACTCGTCCTCTCCTGCAGCTGCTTCAGTTTGCGTGGGTACTGGTTTTGCTCTCGCGCCGGTGCGTGAGGGGCGGAGAAGAAGACCGACATTAGTGCTACACGGTGACCCTGTAGAATCTGTGCGTGTACACGCCGCCGTCTGCGTAGCTCGTTCTGACCGCTATGTCCCCTCGCTGGTCGAACCGAGTTGGATGGCTGCTCATTCTCCCCATTGACGCCAGCGCCCGCGACTAATGTACCGAGAGGGAAACGAAGGGCCCCATTGCTGCAACACGCGGGGGCGGATAGATACCCTTCTACATGTTCTCCCCTCCCATCCATCCTTCGTTTCATCTTACTAACCCTTCCCCGCAGGCCCGCGCCTAATCCACCCTCTCCTCCGTCCTTCACCTCCTCCCAATCCCCGACCGCCATCGCCGCGGCTGGCTCGACCTCGTGGACGTTCTTGTCGACCTGGGCTCATCCTCCCCGCCTCTCTCTGCCGCAGACTACGCATCACAAGCGGAGAAGCAGAAGCGTGCCCTTATCTGTGTAACGGGCTGGTGCGGAGGGGTTGTGGGGCCAGTTACGCGAGTGGCGCCGGTTTCTTTTGAGTTTTTGAGAGGGAAGGTGAGGGAGGAGGGGCGCGAGGTGCGCTCTCTCATCCTTTTCTGGCCTATCCGTAATCTCCTCTTCGGGGATCACGCTCGGACGAGGCTTGGTTTCTTCTTTTCTGCTGGAGAGAATCATCATCCATTCCACTCATCAGTCATGACCCTCTTGTACGAATTGAATTTTAGAATGATACCCGATTGCAGGCAAAGGACGGCGCTACTCCAGACGAGATGACTTGTAAGGTAAAGTGATATATCAGCCAAGGTCCTTCATATATTAATTGTCCAACATCTGTGTACAATTTGCAAAGACCGCCGAGCAGCCTGACTAAACGAGAGACCCCAACATTAGGACAGCAAGCCCGGCTACCGCGAGCAACTCCTTCGTTCCGTGTGCATAAGCAGAGCCCCCGACGTTAGGAAGGCTGCTGCTACCTTTGCCGGGCTTGTATGCGCCGTCGACAGTGGCGTGATGCACGGTGTGACCGTCCTTGTTGCATTCGTCGACGAAGTCTTCGTCCGAACTGTATCAGCAATGGATAAGAGGACAGAGAGCTGTGCACACCGTCAACGAGTAGTTGGAAAGTGGGTATAGAGGCTATTGACTCTCCGGCACCGGTGACTGCGAGACAATCGTGACACTGGGCATATTGCTGAACGAGGGGGTCGGTGCAGGTGTCCGGGAACTAGCAAGTCTTTCATCGGATGCCAACGAAAATTGTCTGCTTTGGAACCTTTTCAAAAAATTGTAAATATCTCAGTCTGTTATGCACCGATTTGCATAAAAAGTGGATGGATATACTCAGCCAATTCATGCGCAATCAGTGACAAAGATTAATTTTCGAAAATAGCATCTATTAGGTAACCTGTGTTTGGGGGACATTTTCACACAAAATACAGTTTTGCATGCCTAGAACATGTCTCACGGGTGCAATATTTTGCGGGAACAATTTATGTACCTAGGGAAGGATGTGACAGAGCAAAAACCGCTTAAAATATCCAGATAAATGTGATTCTCACAGGATCTTCAGATGCAAGAAAATGCTGAATGCCTCCAATGCAGCTAGAGAAACTCTAATAAAGTTATGTGTAGTTCTGGCTCTGTCGCCTCCTTTCCTAGGTATGAATACTGCTCCTCACACAATTTTAGGCCCCTGAAACATTTTCTAGGCTTGCTAAATGGTATTTAGCTCGAAAACAGCTCGAAAACCCAAAGTACCCAATGCATAATATTTTCGTAAATCCCGCTGTCACTAATTCAGCGAATTAGCCCGACGGATTCATACAGCTTCCAATGTGAATTGTTCAGTGAGATATCCGGATTCTTCGAAAATGTTCAAAACAATAAAATTTCACCCGCCCTTCGGTTCCGACAATAGCCGTAAAGGACAGCTGATAGTTGAGGACGGCGGAATGTTTGGAAAGGGACACTCCACGGCATTCGATCAGTCATGCGCCCACTGCTCATTCCCCCGATATAATCACGTATCAACAAGCCGGCACAGGGGGAGCAGGAGAAGAGACAACGTTGACCTCTTCACTTTACTTGTGGTTAAGCCACTGTTTCGCATGGCAGTACGATTCGAGGGGGTCTGCATACACCGAGTGTCATGACGTGTTCGCTGTGTTAAACGGTGCGGTGGTCGTGGACTTATTTCTAACAAATTCTCTCGATTTCTCATGGGCACCTGAACTTGAGCTCAGATATTCGCTCTATTAGAGCATATAATTTTATTAGAGTTTGCTCAATCTGATTGGCTGCTTCACATCTCTCCACCAATCAGAAACTCAGCCAAATGTCGGCAAAAAAACTGCTAATATAGCTCTATTAGTTGAAATATTTCAGAATTCCGGTGCTTGGAGTCTGTGGGACGATATCAACAAGAACGCAGAAGCACGACGCCACTGCTCCACGATATGTCAGCAGATGATCCTGCGGATCACTGCTAAAAGCTCCAACGTATTTGAGATTAGACCCTAGTTTGCACAAGCACGCCAATGGGAGGTGGGTGATTTTTTTCAGTCATTTTACCCTCTTATGAAAGTTTAGTATACATTTTCCCAGCGCCGGCAAAATACACGATAAAAAAGGAAATTTGACATTTGAAAACGGTTGGAAAGAAAATGGTTGGAGCCTCACCGGACTCACTCGTCTGAGTCTGACGATATCATGCGCGTCCTTACCCAGACCAATTGTGGTCCTATTTTTGTCGCTCTGACCTCACACTATGGCTTCGATAACTGTGTCGGAGGGGAACGCTCCACGGTCCATGATTTAATAGCTCATTCGCCGATTCATACACCTCAGCCTTTTCATTCAGCCAGAATCTTCCCTTCATACATCCATGTTCCTCTCCACACAGAACGACTCGGAGGTCTTAAACGCTTACGGTCTTATCATATATGAAAATAATCTGGGTGGATTTGTGGATTCCGTTATATACGGTGAGTAGTCCTGTCGTCCTCGAGAAATCTCCTGCTCATAGACCTTCCAGGTATCTATGTCGTACTATTCATAATATGCATGCGCCAAATGATGTGTGTTGGTCGCTGGGTTTGCGTCACTGCAGATTAATGGGAACCTAGTATGCGGCCACTCACGTCCTGGGCAACTTGGTCTCTGCTCGCGGCGATGTGTATCCTCTTTGTCTCCACAACATTGCAGCTTGCTGTTAGCATTGGATTCCCAATGTCCCAGATTCGTGGATATCTAATCTCCACTGATGTACCTCTTGGTGAACGACGTGACCTGTGGATTGCAGAGCACCAAACGTACCAAGGCCTTCAGTATTGGCCAAACGCCATCAATGTAAGTAACGGCTTATTTTTGATGCCTAATATAGAGCTTAACGAGTCTCATTAGTGGACAATTTCGGATATTATTGTTATTTGGCGCGCCTTCGTGCTGTATAATGGACATCGGGTTGTTCGAGGATGCCTTCTCCTCATGATGGCGGCCGATCTTTGTATGTCGCTTCCACGGCCCTCTTCGTTCCTGATCCATTGTTCTAGTTTTCTGGGTGTATTATTCCGCAGTGGTAACCCATCATACCATTGAAAGCGGTGAATATGTTGGTCTCACAACAGACCTGAATCTCGGCACGGCTGCCAACTATCTATCGCTCGGAACAAATGTTATTGGGACCCTCTGCATTGCCTTTAAGGCCTGGTATGCATCATTTCTCCACTGTCCTCCAGTTGAACCTGATTTAATGCCACTTCCGACCAGGCAGCACCATAAATTGATGAACGTCACAGCCAATAAGAATCTCCGAAACACAAGTCCAGTTACCCGAATCATGCTCATCCTAGTTGAAACCGGTGCCTTCTTCGCTGCACTTCAGGTAAGCAATTCATGTAGCTCGACTAATCCCGTATCTTGACTCGTATATATCTAGCTTGTCACTGTCGTGCTGGCGCAGGTAGACCTCACAGCTTATACTCCACTTGATTATGCAACTACCGCAATTACCCACGCGGCTACTTTAATTGCAGTAAGTTGCCCTCTGATCTTTCCATCTCTATCCTAATCGTACGGCAGGCCGTCCTCCCAACGGCAACGATTATCATCGTGCACTCTGAGCGTTCCGTCGAGACATGGACCGTCAACAGGACACCAAATCCCCACAACACCGAAAGGACAACAAGGATCTCCAGCCTTCGCTTTGGCGACAACCCGAACGGGTCAGTTCCCACGAACGACGAGAGCCAGATAGACTCATTTGATCTATCGATCGAACAACACGGTTGGGAGGTGGCCGAATCGCTGCAGGAGAAAACAAACGAGCACCAAAACATGGTTTAGCGTCTACCGATATGTATATTCGCTACGACATGTCTTAACTCGTGTTAACCTACATTCACAACGAAGATCGACGGGGAGCGGAGTTGAAAGAAAATTCAAGTTAACTCGCGGGAGTGATATGTCTATACCATTGACTGTAAGGTCGAACCAACATACACGTCGACTATTGAGTGGCAATGGCTAAGCAGAGTTCGATAGTGAAGTCGAGTGAGCACTGACTGGCAGCTTGATGCGATCTTGAGGCCAGAATAGAGAGAACAGTTGAATGACAAACCTAATTACCCGATTGGGCAATCTAGATAAATTCCGCGCCGAAAAACGGCCACCGAGTTACACACATATGCTCCGGATATAATACCGTTTTTCGAATAATCTGTTCACAGTGTGCATTCTACTCCTTCCAATGCACATTTCACCCTTCACCCCTCACACGTTCAAAGGAGAGGCCTGCGCACGTCATCCCCGTTACGCGTCCAACTGGCACTGCTTAAGGATACTTGTTATATCTGTCACTGGCTTAGAAATTCTCGAGCCAGTCTGGTCTCAATGAGGCGGTTGGCTCGAGCCGCCCATATTTTTCAAAATGCACAATATACAGACATTTCCGTGTTGTTACTCGAGCCAACCATGCACTCGAGCGACTCGAGCCAGCCATACATTCGAGTGACTCGAGCCGCCCACGCAACTCAAGCCGCCCGTACACTCGAGCCGCCATCGCTCGATCCACCCGACCAACTCGAGCCATCATTGACTCGAGTTAAATGAAGCCGAGGGAAATAGTAGCGTACCAAAATCCCAACGCGCTTTGCACGAACTGGCCAAGATTGGGATCTGAATGCTGGGCGGACATGATGCCGGGTAGAATTTGTAGCCATTGAGAGAGCAACGGAAGAAGGAATGGTTTTGGGCGAACCCGCGAGTCAACAAAGCACAGAATGAATCCTATGGTAAGTAACTCGCTTCTTACTTAGCCGTGAATGATGGTGATGAGGTTGAGCCAGCAGCCCTGCAAGTATAAGATGACATACAACATGCGAGGTACGAGCACCAGATTGTTGTAGTGTCTGTCTATGAGAGACTAAAGATGACAGAATTGTCGTGCCGCAGTCGATAACTTTCAAGGGATATGCAAGTCCAGGCGATCCGGCACGGATGGTACATACTTATATACACTGTTCCAGTGCAATATATGGCGCCGATTCTCGAACGCGCCCTTGAGGAAAGAATCTTGAATAATTATAATGACACGTTTTTGATTGTTGTACCCGAGTAAGGATGGCATTTCTTGAA
Source organism: Mycena capillaripes (assembly GCA_029204075.1). Taxonomy (NCBI): domain Eukaryota; kingdom Fungi; phylum Basidiomycota; class Agaricomycetes; order Agaricales; family Mycenaceae; genus Mycena; species Mycena capillaripes. The sequence continues at coordinate 893,957 of JARHKZ010000012.1, read as the reverse complement.
TCTTTGACCTGAATTCAAAGGAGCTGCAAACGCGAACCGTTCGCTCGCTCCTATCGGGCTGCATTAGATATGGAGCAGAATAACATCTGATACAGGGCGAGTTTTTGATTCATTCATTTGTGTCAGTGAAATCCAACAGCATTCAGAAATTCAAATAAAATCCAAGTTCCAACAGGTGAGTACTATTACGAGCCGATGGAATATAGCAGGTACGCGACGACTTCACACCTCATCGCTCTGGTACGGCACCGCATTCGTGATCAACGCTTCTGCCACAACTTCTCTGCGTCCTCCCTGATCATATGCTTCGTCCTGAACCCACTCGATGCGTAGGAGTGAGGCGATGGTAACAACGACCTGCTGCTCATCCTGCACCGCACTAAAGACATGAGTCGCCGCGACGGCGCCCGTCTGGTTGGTCGGATCGGCGGGCGTCGCAACAACGAAAATTTCCCTGATTAATTGGCGCTGGGATAACTCGGCACGGAGACCCTGGACGAGCTCGCCGAAGGCGGCGCGGGTAAGATTCGAGCTAGACGCGACATCGCTGGGGAGAGAAGATGTTAGTTAGAATCTTTTGCGTCGTGGGAGGCGAGGGTAATTCTAACCTTGCCTGAACATTTGGTGAGTAGAAGTTGTGCAGGGCCGCCTCAGACACGGTATCGTTTGTCGAGGTAAGCTGCGCAAAAACCTCATGGATGAAGTCGGGGAGTGGAGAAAGCACTGTGTTCGTGGACGAGGAAATTAAAGCTTCTCCGACCCCGCATAACACAACGAGAAAGCCGATGCTAATCGCCAGTCTAACCATTGAGTGTAGTCGAGAAGCACGAGGAAGTAGTGGGTGCAGGTCGGGGGATTCTCTGCCATTTTATACTCTCGGACCATATTATTTCCCCTCGGGCTGAATGCGGTGAATGAATAATGTACGGAGTGAAACAGCGTCAGTGCGGCATTCCGAGGAGAGCCAAGTATGGTACATTACGGGCGTCATGACATTCCCCGACCCTAGGCTTCTATTTTAGGGATCGGCATCATCAGCACGGCCCAAATATGACCACACCGAGGACATATAAAAAATTATCCACAATTCACCAGTAATTTACTGTCGGCAGCAGGCGACCGATCAACGGGCGGTTGGGTCAGGCTTCAGATGCTATCCATGGATGGCACAGAGCTCGAGACTTATCCGATCGGCTTGGCTAAATGGCCTGCCCCGCTTAGCGGAGTTGCGAAAATATCAGTGGACGGCCTCATTCCCGCTGGGTGCTTGTTGGCGTGACTCGAACTGAAGGGAAAGCCCGAGCAAACGAGCAGGACAAAGAAGGGAGGCGATGTTATGGTCTGTTTATTCTTCAGGCCATCGTCTTCCGAACGGACCACGTTTACCCTCTTTCTCCTTCTTGCGCGTCGGTTTCAATCTATCTTCAGGCCGCTCTTATTGCCCAAAATTTCATAACCCAGTTCTCTCCCTCTTTCGTCTCTTCCGCTCCGTGCGTCTTCGTCCCTTTCAAGCCCCCTCTTTCCCTCAAATTCTTGTTCTCGAGCTCCGTTTTGTTTTCCCGAAGCTTCTACTGCTCGCGAACCCTCTGTGTCTGGGCCTTTCTTTTCTCCAACTCTACCTTTTGTGACTGGGAGGTTTGTTTACCACACTCGCGAGTCTGGCGCGTCCGCGTGCCCAGGCTCAGACTTGTATTCTTCGCTGCAAGCACGTTTGCAGGGCATACTACATGTGCTCTGCGGACATCCTGCATGTCCTCTTTCCTTCCCCATTCTCCTTCTTCCCTCTCTTGATTTACTCACTCTTCCTCAGGCTTACCCCCGCTTCAAAGCCCAAACCAGAGAAGACGAAACAAAACGGTGGCAAGGAGGTACGCGTGCCTCTCTTGCTTCTTCTTGCGGAGCATTTATCTGGCCAGACGTAACGTCTGGAGCCCTGTTGGCGGTGTTGCTCTGCTTGGCTTCCTTGGCTGCGGGCAAGCAAAGCTTGGTGGGTGCATGTGCGTTGGTCATAGCCGCAGCACGACGTCGCTGCTCCTGCATCCCGTTTGGCATCGTCGCGCGCGTATGACTTGGCACGGAGGGTTGCGCTGCCAGAGAGAGTACACCTCCCCTCTGCTGTTTTGACGATGCCCATTGGTGACGGCTGGTGATATGGCGGGGCAGTACTTGTGACCGCTGCCGGGGGACGGCGTCAGCGCAGATCGGCACAACGAGGATGCGCGGCGGGCGGGTCTGGTGTGCCTCGTCGCTATTACCGGGTTGGTGCGCGTACGCGCCCTTTCTTGTATCAGTTTGAGCTCGGGGTAGAAAGATGGTCTTCGTCTGGCGCAAGCTGGAGTTGCTGTCGACCCCCGCGTCGGCGTATTGGGGCTACACAGGCGACTCGGTGGAGGTGAAGGCGGCAGCATTGCAGTCTAGTGTGTGTGCGCGCACCGCACACACTCACTGTCCGCGGTCGGAGCTCTGGCCTGTGACCCTCGACCCTGCGCTGAAGCTACGTTCCGTCCCTGCCAGACAAGAGCTCGATGGAGGGCTTGTCATTGTCTTTGTGAGCAGCGGAGGGCCGCCAAACGCGGCCGGGTATCATCCAGCGCGCGCGGATGGTGTACGAAGAGACGGGTGCGCGTATATGACCTTACTCGCCGCTGTGTGCGTGTGCGGCGGTGGTGTACAGCTTTGCCGTCGTTGCCCTCGCGGAGCTGAAACTCCTGGCGCAGTCACTCTACAAGTATCATGGCTAGCCGTGCGTTTCGAGGCGGATACCGATACCACCCTCGTACTTCTTCTTCTCCCATCATTTCGTTATCTCATCTCTGGCTCATGGCTGACTGAACGCACAGGAGCACATTCCCTCTGCGTGTCCAGCGCCCAAGGAGAAGAGACTGCTCGCAGATACCGCCATAGGAGGGCGGGGCTACTTATACCCCGTACGTCGCCATTTCCTACGACTTTTCTTCTTGTCGCCGTATCGCCGCAAGCGGGCGGAAGATATGTGTCGGCTCAGCTGGATGGACAAGCTGCGTGACTGAGAGGCGGAGGCGCCCATGGTCGGTGCCCGTTGTGGCCTGGCTGCGAGACGTCGAGCCATTGTGTGGAGGGGCGGCATGGCACGAGCTTGTGCGACCCAGGAGCGACGGCGCGCTTCCGTGATCGCTCTCTCTCTTTTCTGGGGCAGTCGTGTGCGATGCCGATGATCACCGATGCTTGGGTGGGGGCGTGTCGGCGTGGGCACGATCGTGGTGCTGCACCTCAGAGTGCTACGCATGGGGCTGATGCGGGCATATTCGTTGCGCGTGCACGATGAGCGGCGGCACCGTATGCTGGTGCTCATGGTGTGCAAATCCTTGGTGACTTGGGCGTGCATGGGTCGCCTGGACCGGGGGGTGATGTGGGTGCTGCTGCAGCGCACGATACTGGACTGAGGCGGCGCGTGCACGACAGAGCGGCGAGCAGCGCTCATGGTCGATACCTGACGTGGGTGGACGCTCATGTCTACGCCAGAGCTTGAGCCACTTGAGCGGCGGGTGGTGCACCGCGAGCTCGCGCCATCGAGGGGCGTCTGCGGTCGAGACTAGTGTGTGGAGATTATGGCTGCGCGCAAGCTGCAATAGCTCGTCCGCGGATGTATCCCAAACTCTTGCGTAGCGAGAGTATGAGCCTGAGCGCTCCTGCTTCCTTCTCCCTCCCCTCGCTTCACCTCGCCGTCCTGGTGTATGCGCGCGCTGTGGGGAGATTCGCGCACTCGGGTACTTCGCTGGTTACATCAGCGGATTGCAGCAGGGGTCGACGGAGCGTTGGGCCGGCGTAGCGCGTGAGTACGTCGCCCAGACCCGGGACGCTCTTATTGACTGGGTTGCCGTAGAATGCGCCAGGGAGGCGTGCAAGTACTGTCAAAAAATATTGTTACTTTTAGCTAGTTGGCAATGGTACTGGATTTGTGGCAAATATGGGCACGTTAAATTTTCATACGGGAGGGAATCTTGACTCGCATACTACTCTCGCCGACGTAGAGTTCTCAAAGAAATTCCAGTGGGCAGAGATTTGCGAATGTTTGGCTCAGCGGCCTCAGCCTTCCCAGGATGCAGCCGAACGAGCTCTTTGCCATTACCAAGCCACGACCACTGTGCCCATTTGCGAGCAAGAACTCTTCCAGTAGTCCCCGTGATGGATTTCAATCTTCCTCTTTTACCCTTGGACTCGAAACTCGCCATTCTCTGAACATTAAGCTCCAATTTATTATCTCGGTCAAGATCTACTCGTACGTTGTCGCTGACTCACTACATCATATTCTGATACAGACAGGGTATATTATCCTCGGTCTAATGTATTACCGAGCCTTGCGGCCAATGAAAAAAGCTCCAGTTATCAGACAGACCACGACCGACCAGATGAAACCCCCAATCCAAATGCCTTGAGCGACGGCTCTGAGGTCTTGCTGGCCCTTGAACACCGGGGTCCACCCGCTCCGGTGATACTGGAAGGCGTCCGTCTGGCACCAGCAGGTTTGGAAAAATCCGATGTCCTCCATCACACTTGACGCGACGAGCCACATGGCATTGCAGATAGCGAGAGTTTTGCCCAGGAGACGTGTGCCGACCGCCATCCCCCCAAGAATGCCTGTCTTGTGTTTCGGATTCCGCTCGAGCCGCTGCATTGCGCTATGCGAAAGCAGATGCGAAAGGACGAGGATGACCCAAGAGAGGGTGGCCGCGACGCCGTAGATGAGGTAGCTGCCCGACCGGCAGCCAATCCCCACAGCGGGCGTCGAGTACGCCACGAAGACGGCCGCACCGGTGGTACCCCATTGTAAAAATAGGGCTACGAGCGCGGCCATCCACATGTGCTTGATGACGTCGCCGGGGAGCTCAGACCAAGCAGTGAACGCCCACAGATCCTCGTGCTCCCTCAATTTACAGCAGTTCGCGGCGTCCTTGGTCGTCGTTGGAACCGGCTTCCCCGCCTGGAAACTTTCGATCGCAGCATCGAATCCGCGTTCCACGTGTGCGGTAACTGCGAACCAGGTGAAGAGCCGCCCGTGATTGAAGATGGGGCCCTCCTGTCTCTCGTCGCCGCGAATTTCAAAGCCCAACCACATCGGCGGTGCTAGTGGGCGGTCTGGCGGGGTAGGCGCAGGCGTGAGAGTCGTCTCCGACCTTGCGGCGTCGTCGTGGTCGGGTGCCAGATATCGTTGGCGTAGCTGTGGCCCGCTCGTCGATGCGTGTGGATGAAGCAGCGAGCCCGACTGACTTGCGGCGCCATCGGGCCCCGCTGCCGCCTCGATGCGAATCTCCTCTAAGGGAATGGCAGCAGGAGGGTTCAAGTCCGGGAGGCGGGGAGGCTCCGAGTCTGCGAGTAGTGGAAGCGGCGTGTACAAGTCGGCATTTGGACGCAGACCCTTTTGATACCCTTGGGTGTCCCCACAACCCTCGCGGTCCATCACGATCCTGTTATCCTCCAGAGCCGCTTCGATGCACCCAGCCTTGCATTGTGAGCCCACTTTGATATAGCTAAGATTTATGAGCTTACGAACAGACTTGAAGGAGCAGAGACTTACCCATAGACGATTGGGAACCTGGAGTACGATCGGCTGGTTATTCATTGCATCTACAATTCGCAGCGAGAGGAACTCACATCCAACTCCATACAGTGCTGGAAGCGAATTGGAGTCCGACGTCAGGGCTCCCCAGGGAATCAATCACAGCCGCTATAAAGGAGATCAAGTACGTCACAAACGCCAGGAAGACTGCGAGCGAGTCCGTTAGTATCAGCCATCAATGGACTCCACCACATGCCTTGTGCGCCGAATGAATAGGTAAAGCCGCGACGTGTGTTTCTGAGATCCTTGGCAGCGATCTTCCAGAAATTTTGTCGATGCGGCCCACTCATGGTGATAAGATTTGCCAGGTCGCCGTTCCGCTGGTTGGCGCGAATAGGGCATTGCTGACCCTCCCGGAGAATGTATGCGGCATCGTCCACTCTGCCGGCCATGAAGTGGTACTCCGGGCCCGTTTCTCTCTCTACCGTCTGCTTGAGTACTTTAAATCTCTTGGTGATGTACCCTCGATTGAACGCAGTGAGGGCGAGGGAGTAGGCGGCCAAGGCGGGACTGCCGACACACAAGAAACCGCTCAAAATGTTCGTCCATGCATCCGAGGCTTCGAACGGCAGCTGAGCTATCAGCGCAAGCCATGGAAGTAACCAGGTTGTGAGCGGAATCGCAGCTCCAGAGAAATTTATGGACTTTGCCAAAGGTAAGTTTAATATAAATTACGAAGCCCGGTGCGAGACTCACCTGTCTCAATATATCCATACTACAAGATGCCTGGCAAGCCCCATACGTTATCCCCAAATCTCAGGTGTCGATTGAATGGTACTATCGCATGAAGTCGTATGACCGCTGATATCGACGAGGCCATGGGAAGTACAGTCGAAGCGGGCGGCACATTCCTGCTGCCAATTGTCAACATAGAGGGTGCTCAAGGAACTGCCCATGGCGTAGAAGTTCTCGAGCTAGGGAGGAGGGTGAACTTGAGCGCTAGGATTAGCAGCCTTTTTATGCTGCGCACATAGGATCGAAACAAAACATCAGCGCCCTCGGCGGAACACACCAGTTGTAGATGGTAAGTATCTTCCCGCTGTCACTCCAAAATTTTTCCCTCCATTTCGCCCGATCACGATAACAACTGTCAAGATTTGGACCAGATGATGGCGGCCGCACATGTACACGAGGTACTAATAACTATGCAGGCTTATGCAGGTTCGTTATTTGGGACGCGCCGTGTAATGTTTCTCCCTACCCGTCTCGGAACCAGAAGACAATTCAACTTGATTCAGTTTGCAGCCCTGTTATCTTGAAGACATGCTGTAATTCATAACGATCTGTAGGAGTTTTTTGGGTCCACTGCGCATCAACTACACACGATTCGCCGCTGCTTCGCTCTGGCAGCCAGAAATCAGGGTTAGTGATGTTCCGGGCCCGGCCTGGCCTGGATACCCGGGCTTGGGCCTGGCTTGAGTGGGCCTGGGCTTGAGATTCTCCAAGCCCAAGCCCAAACCCGGTGAAGCCCGAGCCAGGCCCGAAGCCCGGGCCTGAGCCTGGGCTTCACTGTACAATTTTACGGTGCATTCTGCTGGCATTCTGGGTGTTGCATGATATTAAGTAAAGTCTTAAACATTATATAAGAACTACAAATTTAATTAACCTTTACCCAGACAGTCATCAATAAAAAAATACCAGCTTTCTAACCGCCTCGTCACAACATGCCACACTGCATCCATCACAAATAGGCCTTCGGCATCCGCGGCATGTTCAACATCATGATCCTACCGCTGGAGGGAGGTCAGTTGAAGGTTCAAAGGTTTTTTTTCTCTTATGCTAAAGCTCAATCTGACGTTGATTCTGGGTGGTGCTCAAGCCCGGGCCTGAGCCCTGGGCTTGGGCTTGAACTTTTTGAGGCCCAAGCCCAAAGCCCGCTCAAGCCCGCTGCCGGGCCTGGCCGGGCTTGGGCTTCATCGGGCTGGGCCTGGCGGGCCTCGGGCTTGAAGCCCGGCCCTGAGCATCACTAATCAGGGTCGGCATTTGTAGTCTGACTGTGCCAGGAACTTGAAGGCAAATGGTACTTAATCGGGGTCAGAATTATATTTGTGCGCAAAGAGTGACAGTACAAGCGGTTGGTCGGCCGCTTCGCGGCCTCCCACCCCTTTCGAAGACTTATCCCGGAGTAATTTACTCTCGTGATAAATTAGTGGGCGTCTGCAAGGCGTCTGTGTAGAGTGGCTCGTGACCGAACTCTATTTGAATTTTAATATGAGTGTGAGTGAGGAGCGGGTGGGATTGTAGGAGGAGGAGAGATGGAAATTTTTTGAAAGAGGAGCCAAAAGTCGGCGCCTACTGTGGGAGTTTCCACAGTTTCGGGCGCAAAAGACCACATCAGGGGCGTCAAAGGCTTCAGACGGACACCCGTAATTTTATAAAGAGTAGGAATCAATTACAGAGCGGCAAACGTAGAAGCCAAGTGGGAGTTTTTGCAGAGCAGACCAGTTTCGTCGCCACAGACGGCTGAACAACGTGAATTTATTCGTTGGTTAAAGCTCTCAGCCCTGTCAGATATCTTTCAACGGGAACATCCATGACCACCGCCCCGGCCTAAGAAAGAACTTCAAGAGACATAGCGAAAGCACTGCAGAGAATTCAAGGCCAAGGAGATAGAAGACCGCACACCTTTTGGGTAAATTATCTCGGAGTAAGAGAATTGAGGGAGCCATGCTGGTGCAAGTGAGACAGCCCTATTTATGTATGGATATTTCTCGGACAAATAGGGCTGCGGCGTAGATTGGAGTTGCTGCGCTGAGCTGCGCATAATCAGCTGCGTGAAGCATCACCCCTTGGGACACCTAGCATTTGAACGTATACGGTGCTCAAGGAATTGCCCATGGCTGTTTGACAATAACGCGGTTTTCGGATCGCAGGGTAGGTGGATAACTGCCCCCGCCCAAAGACCAGTGATTTTTTATATGGCCCCGGCACTGCTGAGAAGATTGGACGCATGTCAAATTATCCTTGCCTCCGCTGGCGTCCCATAAATATGGGCGCTTCCCACTGCTTCTCTCGATGTTCCGTTCCCGTTCACTTCACTCAACACAAGATTTGTTTTGATCTTGTACCTCGCTCCACATCTTGTTCCCGGGGAGTGACAGATATAGCTCAGCTTCCGGTTAAATGCCCGTCTTAGAATGCTCAAATGCCGTCGTACCGCCATATATCTTCCGTTTATTCACGAATTCACGAATTTGCCATGCCGTGGTGATCTGGTTGCTCGTGCTGCTCGATGTTGCTGCGATCTCGTTGATCTCAGCGAGAACAGTTCACCCCAAAAATGAACTGGGCTCATAAGACTCCAAGTGCCAGTGACGTCCAAGTTGTGCAATCCAGAAAAGGCCTCTTCGGGGGTCTCGGCACAAGGGCAGACAGCTGCGACGTTGGATTGTGCGCTCCCGCCGCACCCGGACGCACTATTCTCAGGATTAACGATCTGTCAAAATTCAAACGGTCTCGTTGATTTGCCCACTCCAGTTTGGTTTATTGCGCTGGGAGAGAAAAAAAAACGGACCCGAATAGTAACGCAATGCGAGTAGAAAAGAGGCGCCAGCATCCCGGTTTATAGTGCGAGAACGGCAGCGACATTCAGAGATCAGATGCAGGAGATATTGGGAGTCGTTTGCCGTAGTTTTCAATTATCCACTCAACAAATCCCCACCAATCCTAGGATTCAAATGCCTCCGGAAAGAAAAAAACCCATTGCTGGTGTTGTTGATGGCAGGATTTCTATTTTCCTCTCTTGAGAGAGTTCCCTCTCGTACATCGCTCTGATTTTCATCAAGTCCGTGATCTTGCGGCCCCCGTCGGATCCATTTGCTCCACATGTCCATGATATCCGATTCCTCGGACAAGGCTCAAAATTGGACACCATGCAAAGTCGTCTCGCCGTCGTCACACCTAACTCAGGCGAGAGGCGCTGATTCGTAAGTTGGATGAGAGATCAATGAGACGTGTCGGCTTTGACAACCAAAAGAACTTGAAGCACGAGATTCCCTAATTACTTGGTCAGACTAGGTCCGCCATCTCTACAGCAAAATTAAATGCCTCCAGATTGACGCGGATCTACACAGATATAGAAAGCTGTCGAACTTTTTGGTGTTCCATGATGTCTTATGATCTCATGTCAATAGCGGCAGTCAGAGTAGACGATTCAGGCGCGATTAAGGACAACGATTCTGGAAGGATTGAGTATTAATAAAAACGTGGGATACTTAACCATATTGTGAATCGTCGAATCGGCTCCGGAGGCGATTTTACAGCGATTCACGATTATGGCAACGATTGAGGACTTGATGGCTAATCCTTGCTCACCACGGATTCACCCATAATCACATCAGAATCCGGAGTGATCAGAATTGCCGTGATTTAAGCCGCAACTAAGCACGGTTATGGTGCTGTAAAAAGTCCCTAATCGTTGCTGAATCGTTGATATAATCTTTGGTGAATTACCTACTCTGACTGCCCCTAATGTGTCTGGGATAAGAATTGTGGAGTCCAAATCTGAACATTTCTTAAAATTGCGGTAGAGTTTATGGTTATCTGTGCTTTGTTCCGGCTCGAATCATCCGCCATGTCTGGCAACGAATTTAAGGGGTAGTCTCTCGGCTTTCGTGACCTATTTCTAATCTCTTGGGGGCGGGAATGTCTGAACTGTACAGAGTGGAGTTAGCGGAAGTTCGACAGCTGGTAGTTCGCCGACGCGCGGAGACTGTGATCCCTGTATTACAAGGTTGCAAGCGCCCACTAAGCGCCGAATCTAGCAATCAGAACGCAGGAAGTACACTTGGTAGCCAGGATCAAGATGTACTGCCGCTTCGCTCCGGTAAATCACACCGTAGAGGGTAAACAAAAATGAATTCAATTTGCACATACATACTGCCGATATATAAATGCCGTGAAATGGCCGGTCGACCGTCAAGAGACGATTTGCCGCCGTAATAATCCTGTTTCACCAACGATCTTGTGCCCAGAGAAAGATTTCGAATGTTAAGCACCCGAGCCCGAGAGAATCAATGTAATTGAATTTGAGGGTGACACGATTCTTGTCAGGAAAACAGATTCATTCGAAGGTAATGAAAGAGGTCCAGCGATTTGAACACAGTTGGGGCACGGACAATGATTTGTCGCACCTTGGGTTGATTGATCGAGGAAGCCAAAAAGATCGAGGCAGCACCAGAAGAGACCCGAGATTAGCAGCAATTTAGTAGCGAGGTTTTCATTTGTGAGTCCAAAATATAGTCAGCAGTACACAGACTCGTTGCAGCTGTTCCTGGAGAAGAATATTGCAGGGTAGTGAAAAATAAGTCGAAGATATAAGGATTGCTTCAAGAGCAAGAGCAGAGGGAACATAAGGAAGGGATACACAGGAAAAGTAGCACAGCCGAACGAGGAAATCATTAAAAAACGGCAAAAGCACGGTTAATAATGAGCAACGGAGCTGCGATCGACTGCGTCCTGTCAAGAAAAAGCCGCACGTGGGTCAGCTATTTAACTGCAAATGAAAGGCAGTGTTGAAGAGCAGAGAGAGTCGAGGACAGAAGGGGTTAATCGAAGAGCAAGCGCAGAGGAAAAACAAAAAGGAGTATGATTACATGGAGATATAGCACAGCCGAACGAGGAAAATCTTAAAGAACGGTTAATGTAGGCATCACATTTACGTAGTACGGCTACCTGTTGTTTCAATTTGGGACCGCTTCGGCAATCCTCCTCCTCCTCCGAGCACAGCAAATCACAAACTTAGCTACAACACAGCCTCATCTTGATAGTGGCTCTTCCCACGACTACCGTCTTTCACTGTGCTTTTCAATCCCCTCCGTGCCTTTTTGGGCCCGCAATAACATGGCGGGCAACCTCCGAGTCGCTCTCCAATACCCTCCTCCAATTTTCCCCATTGAACTTGTGCACTGCATCCTACAGCATGTCGCCTGCGATACGGATGATTCCGCACGGACGCTCAGAGCTTGCAGCCTTGTCTGTTGGGACTGGCTTTGTCTGAGCCGACAGATACTATACAAGTCGGTCACGCTTGACGGACAGCAGGATATCCAGCGGTTTTCGGTTCGCACGGCATCGCTGCTCAACACGTACAGCAAGTTCGTCTCGAGCATCCATGCAAAGAACGATGACGACAGAGTTCTCCGGCATTTGTTCAGTCGTCTCTCCACGTTCCAGTGCCTCAAGAGCCTAGCGCTCAGTGCCAAGTTCCTAAAATTCCGGGACTACTCGCTCTTAGCAGGGATCATCTCCTTGGATGTTACGGGATCGAACTTTCGCTCGTTCTCTGTCTTCTGCGATCTCCTGCACGCATTTTCCGCACTCAAATCTCTTAAGATTGAGGCAATGCTGCAGCCGATCCACCCAGGGCAAGAATCCGCAGCCTCTGTCCCACGACTTAACCTCGATACACTGAGTATTAAAATTACTCGGAACTCCCCTTGGGCAATCTGGCTTTCATCTGACACTGCGCCAGTTGCGTGCGTTCTGGATCTGTGCTCCCATACCCGAGCCGAAGAAATTAGCAGAGTTACAGCTGAACGGCTGTCTCGATATTTGCGCTTCTTGAACGTGCGCTTAGAGAAGCTCATGCTGGCAGAGCCCAGTGCGTTTAATTTTTCCTCTCCCCGTTAATATTTACCTTTCTCATCTTTGTGCAGTCTACGCCGACCTTGAAGGCGTCGACTTTTCGACGAACACCAGTCTCCGATGTCTCCACGTTTCCAACACTATGAAGCTGAAGTCACAGCTCGTCAGTCCGCTGCCCCGCCCGTCCTGGAAGATAATCGTCTCATTGTCCTTCGTGAACTTTCTCGACCATCTCGCAGCGGGTAATGCACGACTGGAAGCGCTGACGCTCGAAGTCGCCATCAATCCATGTACGCCGTACACAACGCAATTTATTGGTGGAGATGGGGCGATCTCTGCGCTAGTGGACGTGCTGCAGCGGCCTGCGTTTGCGGGGATGCAGAGGCTGGAGTTCCACGCGGAGTGGAGCAAGTGGACGGATTCGGTCGAGGTATTTCGCGCGCTGGTGGTGGACACGCTGCCGGAGTCTCTAGCACAGGTGGCTGTTTTACTTTGACTGAGGTTGAATTCCGCCAGACTACTGTATATTCTCCTCGCGATTTCTGACGGATTATTTCTTCCCTTCGCGAATTTTCGTCTACCCCGTCCGAGATTTTTCTTGTTTACTGCCCGATTCACCGCTGCTTTGAACAGAACTTCAGCTACCACAGCTGAAAAAATAACCAACCTTCGAACAAGAATACTGCATGATCTTCCTCCGTCGCTTGCTCCCATACTACGTTGTACTCGGTCTTACTTGTATTTTACGTTGTATTGCCCCAAGCACAGTATCAGGCTACGTATGTGCCGAATCTAGGTCACTTATGCAGGTCCTGTATTTGGTACATGGGGGGTGGGCCCACCGCGAGGCGTGGCAGGTACTCGTAATTATGAGCTACTGGAACGACATGCCGGACAATTTGATGACATGAAAATTGGGATTTTGGCCCTCTTATGCTTGCAAGACGGAGCGCAAGGGGCGGAGGGAAAAGGAAATTAAACAAGAAAAATGGATGATGGATGGATACATTGAATGACACAGTATGAAATATATCACGACGCTGGGGTGGTAATTTACCTAGTGAACGACCTGTTAGCGCGCGCCTGCAACGACCGACACTGTACTGCGTATCAATACGCGAGCCCGGCAGGGTGCGCTGCTGCCGATCGGGCCCGCCACGACATCCATGCTCCTGTACGAGCTACTGTATCCCTCCTCGCTGGTGTTGTGCGATTTCGACCCGTTGTCAGACACGCCGCTTCGTCGCAACGTTGTACGCGTGCGAACACGGATACCGCACACAACACATGCGCCCTCGACCCGATACAGAAGCCGAGGCAATACATGAGTGAGGCATCTCATCTGTGCATGGGCATAGCTTGGGGGGAGCACATCAATGCGCGTGCCTTGACACCTCAAGGCATTATACCGCGGCGTGGGTCCGTACTAGTCACCCCCTCCTCTCCCGCCAGCACGAGCGCGACATGGGCCACATGCCCGCCAGTCGCTGCGCCACGGATGGCATTGTGGAGTCCACACGACGCACAGAGATTCTTCTGAGAGAAAGAAGAGGGGAAGAGGAAGATCGGAGCGATTGGAACGCTAATTGATAGAGAGCGACCGCCACCATCGCGCGCAGTCTGCATCTGGGAGAGGCTGCACAGTCGCATAAGCGAGACACATTTCAATCGCGGTGCTGAGAGAAGGCGGAGCCAAGTTGAAGTGCATCCTCAGGCCTCAGGGCTTCAATGGGGCGAAGGAGGACGTCGTCACATCCGGAAAAATCGGAAGCCCGCATACCGTGCAGAAGTAAAGGTGCGCAGAGACATTCATAAACGGAAGAAGAGAGGAGGGAGAGAGAAAGGACTCACGCTGTGGCGACCTTCCTTGCATACGACCCTTTGGATGAATGGAGTCTCGAGTCCAAGTCAGAACAGTACTCCCGCAGCGAGAGAAGCGCCGCACACTATTGCCCGCAACCACCGGCAGGGTCCGCTCTGTCGACGAGTTTTACCCTTCCCGCACTCTGGCCGCTGATGAAGCCAAACTATCATAATATGCACCAGCCACGGCAAGCGTGTAGAGCGTGACGATCGCGGCGGCGTGATATGTCGCGTGCGAGTAAGGTGAGGACGGTTTCGTCACCAGGGGGGCTTCGCCTGCGCGGCGTGAGCGATGTTTAAAGGGAACCATGTGTAAAGAGGCATGGAGCGGCAGAGGCCGAGGAGAAAGGAGATTGTTGTTAGAGCTGAGGATTTTGTACGAGGAGGGCATGCGAGAAAGACTTGTGTGCGATCCGCTGGCGCGCGCCTTCGCAGCCCTTCCAGTCGTTTGTGAAATCCTGCGGTGTCGATGATCGCGTGACAGCGCGACGAGACATGTAATTTTCTGGTGGCGCAGAGGGCGGAGCGAATGAGAAGACGGATCGGAAAAGACCGGGCCCCGGGGCTGATGACGTGGAGTGTAAACAGACCACAACACACGTGGCATGACTCTCTTTCCTCTCTTGTTCCTCTCTCTTGGGATCCAAATTCAGGCATTTCACCTGAAACAAAGCTGCTGAAAGAACTCGAAGATTAAAACAGACGCCGCTCAGGGAGACCGGAACAACTCTCGCGTACACAGCGCGCTCCAAGCTTTGTTTCAACACTCCGGATGCATCGGCGTCTAAAAACACGCTCCTCCCGCTTCGAGGAAGGGTTTCCCGACGTCCCACGCTTGTATTCTCACAACTTCCATCCTGCTTTATCCTCCCCTGAACGCTCGGAGCCTCTTTCTCCCTGTGCTTTCCCACCTCTCATTCCTACCTTGCCACACTCGTGGCCCGCCCCACCGAACTCTATTCGTAAATAAACTCTTAACCCTTCTCCATTATTCAGTAATATCTCAGTCTCATGTCACCTGACTCAACCAAACCATGGATATTTGCGAAATACGGCAGTGACTGGTGCGTCAGCACCGCTTGATGGCCACTATCCGCCGTCCTAAGTAGGTCTAAAACCAGTCCCTCGGCCGTCGTCCACACATTGGCTGTGGAAGCTGCATAAGAGTTTCCGATTTTAATCTCACTGTCGATTTCCTGTTGCCTGCCCACCGCCGCCTGCCCTCGGTCTATCACTGCCATTCATTTTTCGCGGACCGGGTTCAACCGTGGATCGTCAAATTGAAATTTCGGTACTGGGAACGACCGTGTTCCGACACGGATTATTTGTAAAAATCTATCAGTACGCTGTCGTTGGTCTACTGCACTACATTCTAACACATTTCCGATGACACAGGGTATATCATGCTCTATTGAATCTATTACCGCGACTTGCGGCCATTGAAAAACGCTCCAGCAAGCACACAGACCGCGACCGACCAGATGAAACCCCCAATCCAAATGCCCTGAGCAACGGCTCTGAGGTCTTGCTGGCCCTTGAACACCGCCGTCCACCCGCTCCGGTGATACTGGAAGACGTCCGTCTGGCACCAGCAGGTTTGGAAAAATCCGATGTCCTCCATAACACTTGACGCGACAAGCCACATCCCATTGAAGATGGCGAGGCCTTTGCCCAGGAGACGTGTGCCGACCGCCATCCCCCCAAGAATGCCTGTCTTGTGTTTCGGATTCTGCTCGAGCCGCTGCATCGCGCTATGCGAAAGAAGATGCGAAAGGACGAGAATGACCCAAGAGAGGGTGGCCGCGATGCCGTAGATGAGGTAACTGCCCGACCGGCAGCCAATCCCCACGGCTGGCGTCGAATACGCCACGAAGACGGCCGCACCGGTGGTACCCCATTGTAAAAACAGGGCCACGAGCGCGGCCATCCACATGTGCTTGATGACGTCGCTGGGGAGCTTAGCCCAAGCAGTGAACGCCCACAGGTTCTCGCGCTCCCTCAATTTACAACATTTCGCGGTGTCCTCAGTCGTCGTTGGAACCGACTGTCCCGCCTGAAAACTTTCGATAGCAGCATCGAATGCGTGTTCCACGTGTGCGGTAACTGCGAACCAGGTGAAGAGCCGTGCGTAGTTGAAGATGGGGCCCTCTTGCGTCTCGTCGCCGCAAATGTCAAAGCCCAACCACGTCGGTGGTGCTAGCGCGCGGTCTGGCGGGGCAAGCGCAGGCGTGAGAGTCGTCTCCGACCTTGCGGCTTCGTCGTGGTCGGGTGCCGGAAATCGCTGGCGCAGCTGCGGCCCACTCGTCGAGGCGATCGGATGAGGCCGCGAGCCCGACTGACTTGGCATGGCATCAGGCCCCGCCGCGGCGGCCATCTCACGCAGGGGAATTGCATCAGGAGCGTTCAATTCACGGCTGCGGGGCGGTGCTCCAGACTCCGAGTCCGGGGGTAGTAGGAGCGGCGTGTACAAGTGGGCATTTGGACGCAGACCTTTTTGATGCCGTTGGGTGACCCCGTGACCGTCGCCGTTCATGACGGTCTTGTTATCCTCCAGAGCCGCTTCGATGCACCCGGCTTTGTACTGTGAGCCCACTTTGATATAGCTAGGATTTATGAGCTCACGAACAGAATGGAAGGAGCAGAAACTTACCCATAGACGATTGGGAACCTGGAGTACGATCGGTTTGTTATTCACTGCATCCACAATTCTCAGCGAGAGGAACTCACATCCAACTCCAGACAGTGCTGGAAGCGAATTGGAGCCCGACGTCAGGGTTCCCAAGGGAATCAATCACGGCTGCTATAAAGGAGATCAAGTATGTCACAAACGCCAGGAAGACTGCGAGCGGGTGCGTTAGTATCGGGAGATTAATGGGCGTCAACACATACCCTGTGCGCCGAATGAATAAGTGAAGCCACGACGTGTATTTTCGAGATCCTTGGCAGCGATTTCCCAGAAATTTCGATGCGGTCCATTCGTGGTGATAAGATTTGCTAGGTCGCCGTTCCGCTGGTTGGCGCGAATAGGGCATTGCTGACCCTCCCGGAGAATGTAAGCGGCGTTGTCCACTCTGCCGGCCATATACTGATACTCCGGGCCCGTCTCTTTCTCTACAGTCTCCTTGAGTGCTTTGAATCTCTTGGTAATGTACCATCGATTGAATGCTGTGAGAGCAAGGGAATAGGTGGCCAAGGCGGGACTGCCGACACACAAGAAACCGCTCAAGATGTTCGTCCATACATCCGAGGCTTCGAACGGCAGCTGAGCTATCAGTGCAAGCCATGGAAGTAACCAGGTTGTGAGTGGAATCGCAGCTCCAGAGAAATTTATGGACTTTGCCAAAGGTTAGTTTGATGAGGTAGCGTCTGAATACTAGCGCGACTCACCTGTCTCAATATGTCCGTCCCACAGGATGCCTCGCAAGCCCCACATGTTATCCCCCATATCTCAGATGTCGACTGAATGGTGCTATTGCATGAAATCGCATGGCCGTGGATATCGACGAGGCCAGGGGAAGTACAATTGAAGCGGGCGGCACATTCCTGCTGCCAATTGCCAACATAGAGGGTGCTCAAGGAGCTGCCCATGTCGTAGAATTTCTCGAGGTAGAGAGGTGGGTGAACCCGAGCGCTAGGATTAGCAGCCTTTTATATGTCGCGCACATAGGCCGCGGGATAGCTGATAAAATGGGCGTACAGGTAAAATGCTCGGACTCATGACTTGTACGGATTACGATTTGAGTGCCTCATCACGATCTGTGCTGGATTCCTGGGGAAAAAAAAAAAAAAAAAAAGTTAAGTCGACGATGGGCATCGCCTCAAGTCAAGTATCTGTCGACGGTCATCTCTCTCAGCACAGGGTCGATTTCATCCTATCATTCCCGACCTTTCAAACTGGGGGCCTCTACGCTGTGCTTGTAACGCCACTGCGGGATAACGTTGAGAGCTTCGGGTCCTTGCACAAAATAGCCGCGCATTCGGCGGAACACACAGGTTCTAGATGGTAAGGTTCGGTTCGGTTGCCATATCCATGTCCAATATCCCCTTGCTTTTAAAGCGCCGTGGGGATCAGCATCTTCCCATTTAGTTCTTACGAAGTTCTTAGCACTCGGCTACGGAGTTATGAGGGGAGTCCAGGAACTACAGCGTGATGACGGTGGCGGTCGCACACGTACATGAGATACTAATAGCTACAAGAGGGCGGCGGGGCGCTATGCGGCCCACCACTTCGCTTTAAGATGTTACTGTCATGCATCTCCCTACCAAAGAATATTTCAATCGGTGTTGTAAAAAATTGAAAAGGAGATTATAACGAACAAATATACAGGTATTCTATGACTCTACCTCGGGCGCCATCTCGAACTCGCCCCCCGTGTCCCCGGGGAAATGTAGTCTTGACTGGTGCTTGCAGGCTTAAAAATAATTCGGCTGTGTTATCTGCCGTCTAGAGGAATGCTCAGGAATTGAAGACGAAGATTCGGCCCTTAATGCGCTCCGTCAACTGCCGTCGAGATCTGCCAGGGTATGCAATGCATACCCGTCACCAAGCCATTGCAATATAGAGTGAATCTGAAGATTCGGCGCTTGTTTGCAAACTTAAAAATAAAAGCTGACTTCTTGGGCTGTATCATCGACCTTGTCAAACTCCGCCGCTGTCACGTCATGTTCTCCTCACAACGAATCATGCCTTCCTTGTCAAGAAGGTACAGCTTCCCGCTCTGAAAGCAAACGACGCTATCTTGTTCACGTTCCGTGATGGTCGACACGGTAGTATGACAGGCTTTCTAGATAGGGCTCAACGGACGTCCGACGTACCTCGGTTGACACTGGGCAAGGGATGGGATACAATTCGCTCGCTCACGGCCATGTTCTCAAATTCCTAAAATCAAAACCGGAGCATGGGGTGAACGTTCGCTCGCGTCATTCAAGGAGCCCCAAGTCCTCGTTCGGCCAAGCACTCTGAGAAACGGTGGAGGAGAAAGCCAGCATTCCTTCCGCAAAAAAACATGCGCACACGAGGCTGAAGACGAGAGATATAGCGCCGCGCGAGTGGTCTTCTAGTGGCGGTTTCTGCAACACCGCGCCGATCATCCAATGATAGCGGTGAGGCGGTTGCTGGTGAAGACTTTAGGCGTGCCGGCACAGTACGAAGAGCAACTTCAGTGGCGACAAAGGACAACCAGAGAAGCAAAATTGGAAAATACCGAGGACTTGCTTAGTACTGTACTCTTACGACCAAAGGTTCACGGTTCGTCACCTGTCATTTAAATTGTTCACTGGATTTGGTTTTCATTTCTCGGCAATCACTGGAAATTACCACAATAGGTAGTCCGGCAAATGCTGGACCAGAAATTTTTGATGTTTTCTGACCTATGACTACTGTCATTGGACGGGATTAACGCGTCCCACTCTCACTATCGCTTTCACTCGGACGCGAATAACGCGCCCCATCTTTATACCGTGTCGATGCAGTTTGCCAAGATAAGCAAGACGGATAATTCTATTTGGAAACCCGGATTCCAGCAGAAACCCCACTTAGCCGAGAACCCTTTGCAAATGTCTAATTGGAAGCCCTCGTCCATCACGGCTAATTTCCGACGGAGTTTGAAATTCGGATCAACCAAACTTAAGCGATGCGTTGCGCATCTTGCACTACCACAACATGCTTCCGCGCGCCTCGCGTCCAACAAGCAGATGACAAACCTTTACAATTTAGAGACCTTTTCATTCTGTGTAGCTCTTTTTGCGTGGAAGAATGTCCCAGAAGGCCCCGGGAAGCTTCGCCAAAGGGTTGTCCGAGCCATCAAAAGCCCAATTTTTTTTGACGTCTGTTGCTGATTTCAGCCTCATTTCCTGCCCATTGGGGCTGAAATTATGCGGAACATATGCCAACGGCGTAGGGCTACGCAGTCATATAATTCTGGCCCCAATATTCCAGCCTAGACGTGGGAAAATCCGGATTGATCCCATAAAAAATTGGGTTTTTGAGGGCGACTTTGGGGTAAAATTTTTACAAAACCGCTCCTAGCGACGCGGGCGTAGATCCTGCGCTGATTTTGAGTCTTGGATGACCTACTAAGACCTTTTGCACAACTTTCTGCGTATTCAGGAAAATTCCGGCGATCAAACTAGCCTTCAGGATTTGCCGTGCGTCTTCATTTGAACCTTTATTGTGAATACATTGAGACGCTGCTTACATCCAACGAAATTTGGATGAAACTCACTGTGAACAGATTACGGATCCACCTTTTATCTCTCACAAAGGTAGGGCCTCTACAGCGCAGTTTGCAAATGGAAGAGAAGGCCGAAATGCGGTGGAGGTGGCACCAGTTCTAACCGCACTCAGACTGACACAACGGATTCCACAAATCCGTCAGGTCCTGCTCCCAAGGAGTCACAGGTTGTTAGGACTTACAAGTGCAGTCTGTCATGAGGAGGGACATAATCAATCCAAATTCCCTCTCCAGGGTTAGTTAGATGATAGTAGTGTTGGCTCGCGTTCATGAGTTATGGCGCTCAGAATCTGCTGTCCAAAAATGGACAACATGCCGATGCCGCCATCATCGGCATGATGCCGAAAGACGGCGAGAAACCTTTGGAAGCCGGGTTTCCAAATAACACATTTTTGCCGAGAGGGGTTTCCGCTGGAATCCGGGTTTCCAAATAGAATTATCCCAGCAAGACATTCGAGAGAAGTTGAGGTCCGAGGGAAAACGGGGGTGAAGAGTGGACCAGCGTAGTCACCGCACTCAGGCCAAACTCGATCCAGCATTAGTCATACTAGGAGAAAGATTCCAGGGACAATCTGAATACTTGATGAATGCTGGACTTGACCACGCACCGGTTGGATCGTAGGTATTTATTTGCATCTCAAGTCATGTCAGCCTCGGAGACGGAAAAGCCTAAAAAGTGTTTTCTGTTTTATTTTATTACTCCAAAATGTCTGAAGCCTTTGAGGCTCTACTTATGAGCTTTTCTCCCCAAAACTGTGGAGGCTCGGTTACGGTGTTAGTTGGATCAATTTCCCATATAAGCATGAAACCGAATGGGGTTTCATCCCCTTTGTTCCGAATGAGCTTTTGGGAACCAACAAACACCGTAACCGAGCGTGGGTTCTCACAGCAGGCGCTAATTATATTATTATCACCTTATCTTTCAAATATACATCGATCATGGGTCAGCTGTCTTTGCTACTCCACCACTGATAATACTCAAGATAAGTGTATCAACGACGAATCTGCAGAAGAGGATGCAAGGGCGCGAAGCGGCCCAGCAATCGCTTATGATAGTAATCATCCTGGAACTTCGGATGCTCCGGCCCTCAAGTCAGAACACCGTTACACCTGGCTGTTCGTGGGCCCCTCGATGTCGCCACAATATACTTAGCATATAACAACGCCCAACAAAATTCCGTCACTTCTTCTGCCAGTGCTAGTCACCTATCTCCGTCGTACCAGCCTTATTTTGCCACTCTGGTCCTGGCCTCCACTGGCCGTGTCTGTTTCGTAAATCCGGAGCGGTGCTTAGAAAAATGTGGTAATCGGGTCAGCTGGCAATTGCTGGAAATAGCGCAAACCCGCACCTTTCAGCACTAGGAGATAAAAACGTCAGGCAGTGAGGAAAGGAAGAATACAAACAGGTGCATCTGGGCACCTGATTATTAACAAACGGTTCCTGAGTCACTTTACAGTCTAGTTAGTTACAGCTGCCCGAAAGTGGTAAATGATTCGGAATTTATTAGGAAAAGACTTCATACAGCCATGCCGTACGCTATTAGATAAAGAGAAAGAGAGAGAGAAAGATTGAGTTTGATATTGCGTGAAAGATTCTGTGGGTTGGCAGACTTCAATTGACAACATATACCGAAAATTATGTCGAAGTATGATGCATTCTTTGGCCGGTCGGAAAATCGGACTTGAAGTCGACAGTTGAGCTGCATTCAATTTATCCTCGTGAAAGATTGCTTGAGTTGAGCGGAAAGCTGACAACTATTCACCGTAATGACGCAAAATTACACCCTCAGACAACTGAGCATCCACGGTTTTTAGTGATTGATTCCTTGAGTTGCAGAGTACCGTTGAAAATGTCGATGTATGGCGCCGCTGAAATGGATCAAGCAAGCAGGACGCTCGCCATCGGAGCTACACGGGAAAACTGACGCCTGCCGTGAGAATGGATCTAGTTTATCTGAGAAATCGCCGCTCAACCGACGAAATACGGCAATATTAGCGCCTGTGGTGTAAGGGATGCCGAAGACGGCAAGGGAGTATATGGGAGCATCCAGAGTTTGGGTGGCGTCAAGTTCCGGTGGCGTGCGAGGGCCCACAGTGTCGGCTACAAAAGACTATATATAGGGCGTCAAAGACTTCAGACCGACGCCAGTGATTTTATAAAAAGAGAAGAGACGAGGGATGCTTTCTGGAGTTCTCCCTGATTTCCATGGCAGTCTCGTTGTCTCAGTACGGTCTTGTCGCCCTTGTCGCTTGCGCCTTCTGGTCTATCTTTCGACGCTTCGCTGCATTTGCTGCCCTTCAAAACATTCCAGGACCCCCATCCTACTCGATTCTGAATGGTATCTTACCATCTGCCATCCACTGAATCGCAGCTTCTCTCACAAGTCTGCGACAGGCAACCTATCAGCCTTGTTCGACCCCGACGGCTGGGAGTTTCACAAGACACTCGAGGAGCACTATGGCAAGGTGGTAAAGCTTCTTGGACTACTCGGTGTTGGTGACCATCTTCCCCACCGAATAATTTGAAAGCTAACCAATCATATTCATCCAGACACCACATCTTTTCGTCTTTGACCCAACAGCGCTACACAGCATCCTCGTGCAAGATGCAGATGCGTATGAGGAGACCCATGTTTACCAAAGGTGCGGCTTGCTTCGATGTTGTATTTTCGTGAATTCAAACTGTATGAATCAGTCTTTACGGTCTTCTCTGGGGTCCCGGCTTATTTGCTTGTGGTGGGGAGGACCATTATAGATACCGTAAGATCTCGATGCCGGCGTTTGCGACTACGAAGATCCGCGAGATGATTCCCATTTTTTATGAAGTTGTGGAAAAGGTAGGTCGTCCTCCGGTTCCACCAACACAGTCCTGGAAGCAAAAGTAGGCCCGAGATAATTTAATCTCCCCGCATCTTATCAATGGCCCGGAAACGGTCGGTCGGCAATACACGGTTCAGGGCAGTTATTGATTTTTAGCCAGCTGGACTTGAGCAGCATTCTCAATCGAACGTCGTTGGAGATTATAGGACGCGCTGGCATTGGCTACTCTTTCGATCCGATGATCCCAGGAAAAGCGCCGCATGATAAATACGCGAATACGATAAAGGAGCTCCTGTGCGGTGGACTACGGGCTTTGAATCAATCCATATATCCTGACCAAAATCCATAGTCCCGCCGTATTCAAGATGGGACTACTATTTCCCCTTTTGCCGTACGCGACGAAAATCGGATCCTCCGCATTCAGGCGATTTATAGTAGACATTATACCGTGGAAGACGCTACACCGCGCCAGAGACATCGTTGACGAGATGCACAGCACCACGTTGGACTTGATCATGTCAAAGAAAGCGGCGGTGGCCCGAGGGCAATTGGATATGGCGGATGACGCTAAAGACATCATGAGTCTTCTGCGTGCGCTCAATTCACTTGCCTAGTATCTATTTTGGATACTCATATCCCTCCAGTTAAGGGAAACCTGACGGCAGACGAAGGACTGTCCCTAACCGACGAAGAACTCGTAGGACAGACGGGGTAGGTTTCTCTTTTTTTCCTGCGGTATCCCTATTTCGTACTGATTCTGTGCTCCGAGTATGATCATCTCGGCAGCAGCGGATACAACATCTTCTGCTCTAGCTCGAATGTTCCACGTTTTGGCACTCTTTCCGGACGTCCAGAAAAAGCTGCGCACCGAGATAGTCGAATCCTCGGAACACATGGATTTCGATAAGCTGGGATCCCTACCCTACCTTGACGGATACGTGCACGAGGTTTTGAGACTGTGAGCCAACTCATTAGAACGCAACTCAAACTCATCATCCAGTTAGATATCCCCCGGTGACACCAGTGATGCACCGCGAGTACGTTGTAACAGCATGCTTATGTCCCGGGCCTTTGATGGATCATCGTCAGGACTCTCAAAGATACGATACTCCCTCTGAGCGAACCGCTGACGGGCGTCAATGGCAAGGCGATAACATCGATCTCAATTCCGAAGGGCACAACGGTTTATATTGCCGTTGGTGCTGCGAATCACAATCGGCGCATATGGGGCGATGACGCTCTCGAATTCAAACCCGAGCGTTGGCAAAATGGGAAAGCTGGCGATCGGATGGAGAAGACTTCTGGCATCTATGGCAATACAATGACCTTTATTGGCGGCGAACGCAGTTGCATGTGCGTTCTCTTTTTTTTTTCTTCTTTCTTACAACTTTCTTACCATAAGACTCTCGCCTAGTGGATTCCAATTCGCTATACTCGAGATCAGTACGTATTCATAGCTTCATCCATGATAACTGTGCTGAAACTCAACAGAAATAGTTCTGTCGGTGTTCTTGCGGCATTTCAAGTTCTCCCTCGCGGATCAGTCCGTGAGCTGGAAAATTCCAGGCATCATTGCGGTACCCATGGTGGAGGGGAAAATCCACCTGCCACTCACAGTGGAAAATCTGGAGCACTAACACATGAGTCTATTTTTGTCGGTGGGAGGAGGTATATTACTGTGGAGGTCCCAATAAGGAACAAGCAGGTACTGCCAACATTAATGATCGTGCAGTTAGCATGGATAATTTGCTGCTCGATGAATTACTCACCTTCAAGACAGCCAACCAGAAAAACACATTGAGACTCAGAGCTCTTATATACCATTCCGCGATGAATCGCCATTTCACAAGCATTGTCCTCGATAAAACCGGAATGATGTGGTATCACGATGGAATATCAACAGGCAGAAGTTGTACGCAATTAGTCAACATCAAGGAAGTCACAAACCTGAAAGCCTTATATCGGTTCAACGAGCAGCGGCTCAGCGCCGCAATCTACGCTTAGGATGGGAGTCAGTAGATACAGTAATACGAATTATAATTGGCCGATTGTTGGCCGATGTCGGAGCTCTTGAAAAAAGGCTAGACTCGTACTGCCATGCGGAGCACTGGCCCTTTTACACAAGTCTCATCGTCTCACCAACCCATGTCGGCGGCAAAGAAGGGCGTCAATCTTTGCGCGCGGCCTCTTGCTATGTTTTTCCGCCTCTCGCCTCCCATTCCCTGCTGTCCGCTTTAATCAAGCCCGGAAAGCAGTTGTTCTGCGGATGTCGCCCATCCAATCATCATCTCCAGCCCCGATTTCAAATGCTCGTATTCGAGGATCTGGGGACGTCAGTCGACTCGCCCTTTCCTTATGCCATATCGCAACTGTACTCTCCATATGCCTTGCATCTTCGGTGCTCTTCTGTCTCAGTTTGCTGATTTCCTTGGACAGTGCGAAAACATCTCCGAATCCTACTCGTCGAAGCCGCTGACTCAATGGCTTTCGTTAAACCTTCTTGTTCTTGACGACGGCTCAGCATAAAGTGGCATGGAATCATGTACAGTTTGCATAAACAGCTTACAGCTCTTCGGACTTTCGCACCCGTCCTAACTCTGAGCTGTATTGAATGGGTACAGGACTCGCACCGCTGTCTCGTTCACGCTACGGCTAAATACATTGGTGGTCACCCCAGGAAATACATACGCTATCCAGGGTACTTCACACCCTTCGAACGGTTGGGACAGAGGCCTTACGGGTGTGATGTTGATCCAACTAGGAAACATATACTACCCTACCCGACTTTGACGCGGGAGTACAGAGCAGCGGCACTTGATTAGTTGAGTTTGTATGCACCTCAACCAAACGTGGCAGAAAGTAACGCCTTCACAGTCATCTGGAGAAACTCCCTGATTTGGGCTAGTGAATTGGATTGGAATGGGATGTTCAACGCTATAGCATCGCAGCATAGAAATTTGAAGATCTGAACATGGACTAAGTGCGCGCGCGTGGCAAACGTAAGACCAAAGAATCAGATTACATCAGCTTTGCGAGTATTGCGGAGATGTGAGGTGCGAAGAGGAGCTCGGAAGAGACAAACGAATCCATCCTCACAGTGAAAGAACCAATCCAGAAGATGACAGTGGTTCAAGTTGGGCACTGTTCAAAATCGATCATCGAGGTCAAGACGCCGCGCGTCACCTTGACACCGTCGATATCGGCGCCAACGGTAAATGCAGTGAACACAAGCGGCATCTGGATACTCCATATCACGTATGTCGCGTTGGAGTCCGGCTGTGTGGGCGGCGTGAGGTCTATCTCAGACGTTGTAGGGCGACCGACGCTATCGCGCGCGGGCTGCTCGAGATAGACGCGCGTGGGGTTCACGCCAGCGCGAACCTGCGCTGTGTCAGCAACGGGAACACGATCCCAAAGAGCGCCTACCGCGACGTTGAATATGGCGGTATCTCCACTGCCAATGTCAGACGTAAAGCATGACGACGTGGAGAACATGACGTCGTCCTCCACGGCGAATCCGACGCCACCCTGATCCTCGAGCTTGTTGTTCACGGTGAAGCGGATGCTTGTTATGCCAGCCGCAGTGTCGAGCGCTGCCAGTGCTGGGGTCGCGATGTGGTCGAAGACGTACCACGTCGCAGTGTGGCGCCCGCCGCTGACGGTGACAACGCTGTCCTGGACGAGGGTAACATTGTTGTTGGTGGTTCCCCCAGAGCGGTCGTTCCAGAGTAGGCGCACGATGGGGTCCGCACCTTCCGCCAAGTCCCACAGCTAGCACGAGGCAAGAAATGATGTCAACATACAAAGATGACAGTGGATGTGCGTACGCACCCGGACTTCACCGGAGAACTGAATCGTGTTCGTATCTCCCACAAAAAGGAGTTGCAGCTTGGCAGGCTTGACGGGCAGCGGGGTGATAACGTCCGTTAGCTGCACGCCCGCCGGCACAGTATCGACCATCCGCGCGAGCAAGTCCGCGCACGTCGATGCGAACAAGTCCGGTGAGTTTGCAAATCTGCGCGTCATCAGCCGGTGCCTCATTGAAGATGTTAGGCAGCGCACGATTGCATGGTCGCGTTTCCGTCACTACCGAAAATACGCTTGTCTGAATTCGTTGTGTCGTTGAAACCGGCGACCAATGGATTCTGTGTGGTGCCAGCAATATACTCAGTTGCGCTGCATGGAGGTTACGACGATTTCAAGTCATCTGCTAGCTACGCACATATTGTTGTCGAAATTAACGTTGGTTGAGTCAAAGTGCGCTACAGATTCGGTGCTGTTCGGGTCTTTCAATTCTGGGACAATGTCCGGGAATGGGTCGTGTTGCACGCCGCCCATTGTGTGACTGAAGTAAGTGAGAAGTCCGAAGTATTTAGAAGGGAGCGCACGTACCCGCATGCGACCAGGCCAATCATCTCTGTCTGCGTGAATCCTTGTCGGGCAAACGAGGCGATGTGAGATTCCAGGTCTTGCTGCGGTTCAGGAACACCGGGGAGATTTGGTTCCACTGCGTCGACGCGTCCGCCGCGGAAGGCGATTTCTGGCCCGCCGCTTGCAGGAAAATTTGGGTCAGTCAATCAATGCGATGACCGTTGTGCACGCACCAGTTCTCGACGGCGAGGATTAAACCCACAGCAAGTGTATCAGCGACTAAAGACAGCGCTCAGCTCAGTCGGTCTGAACGTCAACGTCGGGCACGTACGAGTCGTATAGTATCTCGTCACTTCGTCGGATGAGGATCTTCGTCACTTGATGGGGGATCTTCGTCAGTTGATGGCGCAAGTTCGTGAGATCAGAATTAAGCGAACGCAGGTTCGTCGGAAACCGGTGCATGCATGAAAAACTATGCAGATTCGTCAGATGCCCGAATTCGGCCAGGATTCCATCTTCAATCCTGGCATGGGTGATGCGCCGGCTGCTTCTTGTTTCCTCCCACCACAATCTCACCCCACCGCCTGCATTCTTGCGCCGTTCCCGATGTCTTCATTTGCTGACAACAGAAGCTTGGATGCAGAATGCGCAACCGGGAATCAGCTGTGCACCATGCGCATAGGAGCAAAAAGGTACATATTACTTTGTTGGCATCTGCGTCCCGGTGCTGACGATGGCAAAAGAACGTCCCCCTCGGCAATTTTCAGAACACACCGGTACCGCGGAAGCCCTGCCGGGCTTCACACCCGGACTTGAAGCCTCCCCAACAGGCGCTCGACTCGCCGGAATCAACATGTCCTGGATTTAGACTGCCTGAACAGCCAGGTGAGGGTAGACCCCATTCTTGTGTCGTGCGGGATGATGCTAATATAGACGGTCATCAGAATCTCCACAAGACATCGCGCGCGAGCCGACGGCGACCGCGAATTTCAACAAAATGTTCTCAATCCATTTCCAGAGGTACGCACTGTGGTGATTCACAAAGATTTTTGAACACATCTTCAATGCTTCAGATCCATCCACCTCTTCTGAGTCCAAAACCGACGCTCAAAGACAGATACTAGAGTCTCTGTTGTGCATGAAAACTCGTAGCTATCCTTATTGTACGTATTATGTAATTCTTCAGTTTATTATACAGCCTTTGGTCATGAGTTGCCACCCTCATATGAAGGGTATCATACACAGCTAAAACTCTTTCCGCGCGACCTCGGCTCATACTGTCGAGCTGAGAACGACCGCAATGACTTTGAAACTGGCGACCAACCCAACAGAATATATTCCCACAGTTCGAAAGTCAGTTAACTGAACTTGTGAAGAATGTAAAAATTCTGGATAAGATGCCCATCTAGGATCGATTGAGCCGAAAGCTCTTCCAGGCTAGGGGAAGTCTCTTCGACCATATTATTAGGATAATTGGTGACGAACATTACCATTTCAGGAGAGGTGCACTTTCATTTTCGCTCCTTTCTTCTACCTTCAAGGTCACATTTGTTCGACCACTCTGCGCGCGCTCTCGGGCCACTCAGTTTTCTTCTCATGGTTAGACGCTGATTTCTTATGCGGACACGTTAATGAGATCATTGTGTGAGTTCCTCTGTCGAAATTGAACATCTAATTGTTGATTACCATCGCAGTTCACCTCGCTGGCGTTTCCGGGACTCAGATACCTCTGTGAGGTCAATACATTGAGTCAGTCGGTCCCATTTGATTAATTTCGTATCTCCTGCGTCCTCCAGCACCACCTTGGCCATTCCCTTCAAAATTCTCGCTATCCTGCTGGCCTCTCGCTGAAGGCATGCCTTGTAAAAAATATAATATGTTTGGTGAGCAACTCGCACGCAGCGGCGTAATGAGTGACATTTCGAAAGACTGTGGGAGCCTGTAAAACACCCTCTCAATGTGAGTTGGGCGGAATGAGGCGGATATGTGCAGCAAATTCTCGTGTCCCACGTAATCAACGGTCCAATCTACCGTCAGCGGGCCTCTTACCCGAGCATCCGACGAAGTTGCTCTTCGACGGCACTTAATTTGGCAGGCGACGAGCTTGCTTTACAAGCCGACGAATTTACACACCATCCGACGAAAATCCACATACGACGAAGTGACGAAGTTCGTGAGGACTCGGGCACGTACTGGAAATATAGCGCGTCGACACCGCCTGGAGCACGGCAACGCTGTTTGAAAACCCGTCGCCTACGTCCTATTGAATCCCAGTTCATAAGCATCTGTCATGCGAGCAAGTTGGAGCATGACTTACCTCTGGGCGCGCCTGTTCTTCGGTGAACCGAATCGACGCGTCCATGCCCCCAGTACCGTCGGTGCTGTTGTGCGTCGCCATGTCATGGTACGCCTGTGCATAATAAAAGAAAGTTGAATACAAAAGTGGAAGCCTTGCTCACGGTGCGTATCCAGTCCGCTGCATTTGACCTCCCCGAATTTGCGGGCCCGAATATAAAGAAGTCACAGGGTTGGACGAGGCCAGTGATCCCGTTTCGGTCCTGGTCCCAGCGCAACGCTTCCAGGGCATCGAGCTGCGGTGAAGGCCAGACGTATGCGCTGGCTGCCCCGAGGGAGGCGAGAAGTGCAAGTTTGAGCATTGGTGTCGAGAACCTTGCCCTTAGCAAACGAGTCTTTAATATTGACTGCGGTGACAGTTCGCCGTGATGACCCATTGACGGCTAACCGGCCACGCGAATCTCGGCGATGTTCATTCCAATGTGCTGAGAAATGAGAGCGAGTCGGCGATGGGCGGACACGGCATTTGCTGGCGTGACCATATCACGAACTTTCAGTTGGTGTTAGAAACATGCGCAAAGGATATAAAGTTGTTGAGAAAGACATGAGGCGGTCGGGCTTGATCGGTAGTCTCGCAGTTGGATTGATAAGGGTCTAGACCAGCTCGGTTTCATCGGAACAACCGTCGCCGGTTGGTGGTGCCTGATATTGAACCGGGTATAAATAACCAGACAATTGCGTGTTCTGGACTACGTTTCCGCCAGAGTCAAGAGTTTCGGGATGAGATACGGGCAGCGTATTCTCTCATAGACAGATGCTACAACAATCTGGTGCTCGCACCTCGCATGTTGTACGATCTTTCCACGATCAATCCATCCCATGCTTCTTGGCTGTCGTACCCGGCTGACCATCTGCTGGACAGTGGTGGAAAGGCCCTAGTCAGAATTAGCCATGGAAAGAACAGCGAACGCCAACGCAGAAGGAAAGGGCTTCAGCGTTCACGTGGCGTTGTAATTGCCGATCGGCGTTCGGACCCGACTCTCTTCTAGTCTCTTGACAGACGCCAAATAGAGGCTCTATATTAAGTATTCTTTAGAATTTCGCTCGTTCAGTCGTGCTATACCCACATGTTGTGAGACGGAGACGCGCACACGAACGTAGAAGACAAAGGAAGGAAGTGCCATAAGGTTATGTAAGACAAGCGGTTGCCGGCCGCTTCGCGGCCTAGCATCCCTTGGTTTTTTCAGTGAGTTTCCTGACCTTTGATTTGTCAGCCAAAGACTTTGGTGTGTTTTCATGTCCAAAGTTTATGGGAAGGAGAGGTGATAGGACGTCAATTTTATGAAAGCCGAATCTTCATCGGCACAGCGGCATGTGGGTCGCATCACACATGGATGTGTTTGCCGTGAGAGACCAGACTACAGAAGCACGCGGCATGATGGCATTCATCAAGCGGAGATGGCTGAGTTTAAAGGCTTCAGACAGACAGACATGTAAAGAGGGTAATGACAATAATAGTACACGACATATATATTCTACCACGCAAGACAGCCCTCCGCTTCGCTCCGGAGTTAAGAGCGCAAGATTAAGGGAGCCGCAAGTGACAGTATGTAATTCACGGTAGTTCGCGGATGAACCGGTTGAGCAGAGGGATCGAAGCTCATGCCAGAGGAGATAATATTTCACAGGATTGTTAACATGAAATTTATTCAGTCGGCATAAGAGGGATGTGAGGAAATAGAAGGTACTGCATGCATAGTATCAAGTGTTAGAAAGTGTTGTACTCAGATGATTCGACCGGGAGTTGACGAGCCAGTACAGCAGGCAAGAAACATTGATGCCCTCAGTCTAGCAGAGAAATCACCGAAGAAGTGCGAAAGAAACTGGGGGGACACCGAGGAAGGCAGTGTTTATACGAGAAATCTATACACAGCCCCAGTGCAACCGACGTGCGAGCCTGAGAGTGAGAATTAGAGACTCCATTGAGCGGTGTCTGGTCGAATCGCAATTCACGAGACCTGGCTCGACTGCCCCATTGTCCCAATTTGGGTTGTGGTTGACAGTTCGCAGTTGTTGCGCAGTTTGGGAAATGAACTGCGTAGAGGGTCATGAGTTGAATATCTCCGGGCAGTGTGGGAAACCACGATAAACGCAATGAGTTATCTACCCGCATGAATGTCCTGTAGACAAGATGTTGATGTTTTACCTGCTTATATTCTCTCAGCCCATCCCAGACATCCCATACGCAAGGCATCCAAACACCCCAATGGGAGAAAAGTTTGTACGAAGTTTTTAACCCCCAATGTTTTATGAATATTTTGCTTTCAGAATGTGTAGAGTCATACTGTCCTTTTTTCCCGCAGTTGCATTTCACTCAGCTTTATCTAAACACCTTCGGTGCCTATCCAACCCAATTGTTTTGGGTCATTGAATTTACTCTTCAAATTGAGAAATGGTTTCCGATTGAACCTAAAGGTTCAGTGCCCGCCTCGAAGAGGCCCAATCCCAAGTCATAGTATTTATGTTTTAGACAGTGCACTTTCATGCGAAGCCGTTCGATCAATTAACATCATCCCTTGACCAATCTTACGGCCTCATTGTACGAGGAAGAAGCCCAATTATGCCTCAATATTAACCGATTATTAGCTCCCATTGAACAAGACAATCAGTTTTTATGCCTCGTCTGGTCAAATGCAAATGGATGTACGGAGTGAAGCTAGGTATACGTGAACTGAGCGTGGCTGCAATGCCTGATAATCCCCCTTAGGCGGAAAATAGGCGGAAGGGGAAGCAGGACGCGATGAATGTTGCTCGGGGGGGCTCGATGTATGGACAGGACTTCGTTAATGATGGTAAAATACCTCTTGATTATAAAGGAGCTGTTCACAACTAGTCCTGGCCTTGCCTACCCGAAGACGGCGGAGGTCTATTGTATGATGATTTGGATGGTACCTGAGGTTCTGGGATGGCACGACCCGCTGAATCTGACTAGTGATGTTCCGGGCCCGGCCTGGCCTGGATACCCGGGCTTGGGCCTGGCTTGAGTGGGCCTGGGCTTGAGATTCTCCAAGCCCAAGCCCAAACCCGGTGAAGCCCGAGCCAGGCCCGAAGCCCGGGCCTGAGCCTGGGCTTCACTGTACAATTTTACGGTGCATTCTGCTGGCATTCTGGGTGTTGCATGATATTAAGTAAAGTCTTAAACATTATATAAGAACTACAAATTTAATTAACCTTTACCCAGACAGTCATCAATAAAAAAATACCAGCTTTCTAACCGCCTCGTCACAACATGCCACACTGCATCCATCACAAATAGGCCTTCGGCATCCGCGGCATGTTCAACATCATGATCCTACCGCTGGAGGGAGGTCAGTTGAAGGTTCAAAGGTTTTTTTTCTCTTATGCTAAAGCTCAATCTGACGTTGATTCTGGGTGGTGCTCAAGCCCGGGCCTGAGCCCTGGGCTTGGGCTTGAACTTTTTGAGGCCCAAGCCCAAAGCCCGCTCAAGCCCGCTGCCGGGCCTGGCCGGGCTTGGGCTTCATCGGGCTGGGCCTGGCGGGCCTCGGGCTTGAAGCCCGGCCCTGAGCATCACTAAATCTGACCTGATGTCGGAACCTGATCTCGACTCTGACGACGGATGGGGAGACAACACCTTCTCGATACCCGATGTGGATGACGCGCAAAACACTCCAGTGCCAAATGATGATCCATTCAGCGATGATATAACACTGGTCGCAGTGGCCGAGACAGAAGGGGAAACATTCTTTGGAATTGGAGATCCAGATGAAAGCCCCACTTTTGGGACAGCGGAAGAGGATGAGATGAGTCTGAAATTTTCAGAGAAGATGGGGGTTGGTGGCCGTCGGCCTATGGGGAGGTAAATTGGATTCTCAAACCATTAAATTGTATCGCAGGAGGCGTTGCTTGATATTATGACGGCCTTCCCTCGATCAGTATTGTCTGAATCTGAACTCGACGCAACCCATGGTTTTCCTCTAAATGTGGTGTAAGCGACCTCCCGCCAATTCGCCAGGTCAAACAACATCGATCAAATATTCTCGACTTGTGTGGGGCCAATCTCACGTCCGTGGATGGACGTTTAGGCAATACATTTGGGTTTCTTGATTTGGGTAAGATACTGGCTGATGTACGTGTTTTTTCGTGACCATCCACGTTGAATGAGCACTTACTTTACACCAGGAATTTACCAATCCATTGGTGAGGCCATTTTTTCGTGTTCTCGGCGAAGATTCCGGAGAACTCCTTCGTAAGGTCTGTCAAGCTGAAAAATGGCGCACGGATGTCTCGGCAAATCTTTCCGAGCCCATGGTCCGATGCAGCGAGCAGGATTTTCAGGCCGTGGGGATTCAGCGTCAACGATGAATTAATATGTTAGGGTATGCCCCAAGGTACTCAGGAAGTGATTCCTACGAGTGCCAACTGAACCCCAGAAATAGGGAGGAACAGATGAGTTTTGACAGAGGACGCCGTATTGGCAATGAGGTCTGGGACCGGAGCCTCGAGATCATTAGGAAGTGTTTGGAGTGTGCTTGCCGTACTCCGCAGCTCACTACGAAACAAAAATGCGTCGAGGATATTGGTTGAAGGCTGTGTTTGCGAGGCGAGTGCGCTTAGAATCGATGTCCGCTAACTAGCGGATCTCATCACTAAGGCATGATAGTGATAACAATCCCGCAGCCGCAGTCTTGCCGCAGTCAGCAGGACGTTTGAAGAACGCAATCAGTGAGAATGTGTGGGCATGCGAGCGATACAGTTAGGGTAATGTTCTAAAAGTCCTAGCGTCTCTGGTGAGCGGTCGGTGTAGGCATGGGTCAAACCGCGCTCCACGGGCAAAGATGCCAGTATGATGTATGATATCTTCAATTAATTGATCGGCACCGCACGGCATATCTCAGATTGATGAGAATCAGCTGCCGAGCGATGGCCGCGCAACAACCCATGCCATTGAAGTGCATGTATTGGAGTTATTCTGCTAGAATACGTCCTACCCGCCTGGAATTAACTTGAATAAACAATGTTGCCGTATTCGGCTGTGCGGGGTCGTGATTCCAGCCAGCTGGCCATCAGAAGGGAATTGATAGCGTTGATGATCATAAACTTCACGCCGTACCATCTGTAAAGAGCATCCATTTTGCGCTGAGCGTGGGTGAGCCTGAGCCAATCTCGGATCCAGACCTTCAAGAGGTCGACGTAGTCCGAAATCTGGGCTGAATTCATCAAAAATTCAAGCGAGCCCAAGCACAGCCATTACCCGTAAAGCAACGCTGCGCGGCAGTGCCATCAAATTTTGATCAAATACTGCCTTGAACACTACGACCAAACTACGACATCACCCTGAACAGAGTTTCCCGCGAGCGCAGCGAACGAGTTGCCATATGACGTCAGGTAACGAGACTAAGCCTTAGCAGCCGTCAGAGATATCGGAAAAGAGCCACATGGAAAGATATTCCCTTAGTTGATTGCCGCAGTGAATGGATCTCGTACAAACATCACACTCGGTAACAATTGCCGCTGTCCTCATCTTATAAATGATACGGACTTGCTCTGCTGCCAGCCGGCGCAGATTACCGCCAACTCTTGGCCACCATGAACTACACCGTCGATCGCACACTATTTTCCAACATTTTGGAGCTCCCGGTCTCCGAGGTGTACGAGTCTTGCGTGTGTATTTTCTCTCTTTCGACACTTTACCCAGTGTTAATTCCTTCCACAGCCAAATATCTTGCTCTATGGTGTGATTCTACGTCTCATCATCACGCGCCAACGTTTGAACCTCTCGCTGCAGGAATCATCCTCGTCCTGCTGGCCTGTTCTGCATACCTGTTGTACTACCAGACAACCGGGGGGCGTCTCCCGCTGGCGATTGCGAGCGCTCTGATGGCGGGATTCGCGACGGTGCAGTTGGTGGTCCGCATCTGGGTGACTGTGTTGGCCTTCCAGATTTTCGAACTCACGATCGAGGACGAGGCTCCTTCTACCCGCGCAGCTGGCTGCCTTCAGTTGTACAACCGACTCAACAGCAGTGCGGACATTTTGCTGGTCACAAACAAGTGAGTATACTATAGCACTCAGGTCTGCCCACGCTGATAAGATTCACTAGCCTAGTCACCGATAGCCTCTTCGTATGCACTACCTGTGAGCTCGCGTGTACACGCTGATTTATCTCGAGCAGATATATCGCTGTTTCCACATATGGGGACGGAGCGCACGCAGAGTCGTGATTCTTCCGATCCTCATGCTGCTCACCACTACCAGTAACCATTCCCACAGATTATTTTCCGTTATTGTCTAAACCCTTCTGCAGTCCTAGGCTACTTTAGCATCTACGAGGTACGATATTCACAGTCCGGGCTTGGCTACTTAAACGAAGACCCCCAGTCCGACCGCACACTGTCCATCGTGGACCCACGGCTCCCCTTTCTCATGAGCGTCCTGACGAATTTAGTGTTGATGGGCTTGAGCGGTGAGTGGCCTGAATCATTCCTGTCCTTGCCTTCTCTTGCAAGGATTCAAACGGATCTGCAGCGGGAAGGATATGGTGGATTGGCCGCGACGCCAATATCATGCTGAAATCCAATTCTCGTGTATACAACACTGTAATCGCGATGATGTGCGTCCCTCTTCCATGTATCTCGTGGGTCCACCAATTGAACTGGAGGAATAGATTGGAATCCGGTGGAATTTACTGCCTCAGCGTCATCCTCTTTCTGATCTCCGTCACTGTGTTCAATCCCGTCACTTTCTACGTAACTCGTTCTCTTCATGTTGTTTCGATAGAGCCGATAAATAGCATACTCCGCGGCTGCCTGCCGCAGATAGTGGTGTGTGGAATTTTTCGTTGTATTCCACGGGGGTGAATCTGAGCTCCGCGGATAGAACATTGGGCCGGCGCTCATCATCGTCCGAGTTGGGCTTGGACGGACCGTCGAGGATTCTCGTGCGTATGGTAGTGGGCGACAAGAACTCGCTCGCAGGCGCCCTGTGGGTCGCCCGTCGTCGTTACATCGCACAACCAATATCCATCTGAACGCGGGAGAGTCGATTTCACTCAGGAAGATACCTTGTTAATCTTAGTTCCCAATTAGTCCCAGAAGTAACGCCAGGTGGAGATGTGGATATTTATTATGGACGGCATGTATTTTATCTCGAGCTGCTAAAAGTATTTTGGGCGACCTGTTGTCATGATTGGTCACTGCCAATATTAATCTCAGAACCAGAAGAAATTCAAACGTGTGACATGAGTCTTACCGTTCTGCTTGGGGTGTCAGAATTTGTTTTTCATTAGACCATCATTAACTCTATTGGTTATAGCAAAATAATTTTAGTCAACTTTCTTTCTCATGACCTGTTTGCCATTTCACAGCGTCGCGACGGAGCACGTGAATCTTCCACTCCAAAATTCTCTGCCTTCATCCAACCTCCATCGGACTTCTGGGCACCTCGCCCGAAGTTCGCTGCTGTGGATACCGCCAACTTTCAAGCTGGGGACACATGGGGTAACCGGAACAGCGGGGATCAAATAGATCATACACGGGTGCACAGCTAATCATTTTTTGGACATAGTTCTCCACAGGCACAGCAATCTGGACTTGCTCATTGTACTCTGCCTCGGAGCACCTGGGCCCCATCGCCGATAACGTCGACAGCTTCGCAATCCAGCGCCACATCGTGCGACGTGCTGGCTTTGCGAACGGGGTGTTGCGGTCGTATTCTCGATTGCGACGCCTACTCGACGTCCGAGTCCTGACCCTTTTCCTACGTTCCATTTTTGAAGGAAATCTGAGGTCCAGGACATCGTTCGTGATGCGTCGCGTGTTAAAACTACTATCCAACGCGCTGTTCCGTCGGAGCATATCCTGATCCGTCTTGGGGGCATTTCGCGCTGCGCCAAATCAGCGCGCTGAGCCGCCCACGCGTCGTCCGACGGTCAGCACAGTGTCCTAACGCGAAACGACTCTATTAAACACCTCAATCCCAGCCTAACGCCTGCCCGCCGTTAACGGTGCCCGTTACCGTGCGTATGCGCCAGTATCGGCTTAGCTCTGCTACACGTCCCGCATAGGCCGTCGCCCCGCTTCCCGCGGTTTTTCTTGATGCCGCAGCGCCTGCGCTAACTGCCACTTCGTCCGCGTACGCTGCTTGTCAACTCGGACACAGTGTCTGCAGAAACCCATGGATGCAGCAGAAAACTGCGCATACGGCTTTCCCGAACGCTGGTTGCTCTCTGTCCCAAGTATGTTCTATGTCCGTTCTTTTCATATTTCTCGAACGAAAATCTTTTGCATGCTCAGATTTCACCCATAAAACCCTGCTCGCCGTATTCTCCCCGTTTATTCCGCGCCGAGGTAGAGCGCCTCTGCCCCTCCTAATGGCTTCAGCGTGCATATTGGGGGACCGCGCTAAAGATCAGGTGCGCATACCGACTTTTATTCCTTCTAAATCTCCCCTCTCAATTCTCGTTTCTTAAGCGTTCTGACGAGTAATTCCAGCGCCTCGCCATGTCCTCGCCATCGTGCCGCCTCGCACGCGCACCGCTGTCCCTGCAAGAACGCGCGCTCAACGGACCTGCGTATCTACGCTCACACTCACAGCACCGTACCTCCTCTGCCGTGCCAGCGTCGGAGCCGCTGGGTATTGACCTCTCCTTCTACCGAGATTGTCAGCTAATATATCTGCTTCCCTTTCTTCCGCATTCGAGCGGTATCGGCAACAGAAAAGCTATCGCACCGCCCCTCAATCATTC
The DNA here is from genome assembly GCA_029204075.1 of Mycena capillaripes. Lineage (NCBI taxonomy): Eukaryota > Fungi > Basidiomycota > Agaricomycetes > Agaricales > Mycenaceae > Mycena > Mycena capillaripes. The sequence goes on along the minus strand of JARHKZ010000012.1, from coordinate 855,430 downwards.
ACAGTGTCGAGAGATGTATGTGCATTGCTTTCCTCCACCCACATTCCATGCCGAGTATAATATTTCGTTTCTAGCTATCGCGCAAAGCCCGTGAATGAGTCGCATCGTCAAGAGGCAGGTGCTCGTTCCTTCCTTTCCGCGCCTTCTTAATTCGATAGTTCGTTCCGCCGTGCCAATTGTTTCCTCTCATCGCCGCCCGAGTATATGATTAATCACACGGCCTCGCGCCGCCGCTCGGCGTACGCGATTTCTCCGCTGCAACCTAGCAGCAACACTCAGTAACAGGCTCGCGCGGCATCTTCGATAGATGCAAGCGGGCTCCTAATCGCGGTATCTTCGCGCGGGAGGGCCTTTCTCCCAGGTCTTGGGATATTGTACTGGGACTCGGCTAGCTACCGCACAACTTCCGTTAAACGACAGGTCCTCGCGACGCTGCACGTTGTGCTTACTGTCTCGGCGAGTCGGCCCCTCGCGCCGACTCTGCTGGATGCGTGGACGCGAACGGCGCATCCACCTCGCCGTCGCCGTCACCGTTGCTCGCCGCCGGACCACTGCTTGTATTCTAGAAGCGCGAACTCTCGGGTCTCGGAGCGTACGCCTTGGGAAGTCACGCATCTAGATTTCGCGCGAACGGCTCGGTCGCGAACGGTCTCGTTTTCCGGAAGCCAGAGCTGTTTCCAACTCCCAGCTCCGCTTCCTATGCGCTTTTCTTTGTATCCTGGGTAACTCAACATACTTGTACTCATGTCGCGAAGCTACGTCCTTCTGTGAAGCTTTGATCTCCTTCTGACCTGCATCCCTAATGGGCTTTTTCTGGCGTACTCCGCTGAATTCAGGACTGGATAAGACCGTAAGTCTGCGCTGTTTTTCGGCACTCACCGGCGCCTCAGTCGGTTCATGTTGTTATTCAATACCATACTAACCGATTATTCCGAGCACGGGATGCTCGCCGGCATAGTGCAGAACTGGTGTGTAAAGCAAGTTGAACCGTCTGTAAATATCAGGGTCTTATTGACAGATTTAGATGGGAGTATTTCAGGACGTTGAACACAGGAGGTGACAGATGAAATTCTGAGCGGATTTTACGGAGATATATTGTGGGTTAAGTACGGAATCGACGAGGATTAACCCTTCTTTAAGATTTTGTTCGTTCGGCTGTCCTGTATCCCCGTGTAACCTTTCTCCTTTCGTTTTTCCTCTGCTCTTGCTCTTCAATTAACCCCTTCTGTCCTCGACTCTATCCGCTTTTCAACACTGCCTTTTCATTTGCGGTCATACAGCTGACCTGCGCGCAGCTTTTTCTTGACAGCACACAGTCGATCGCCGCCGTTGCTGTCTACAGCGCAGCATGATTCTATGCATCAGGCCGGGGGGCCACTTATCCCCCCGGCAGATTATTCACATATAAAACGGTGCGAATGGAAAGAACCCCTTCACTCACTCCGCTTTTTTTTTGACAGCACGCAGTCCATCGCCGCCGTTGCTGTCTACAGCGTAGCATGATTCTATGCACCAGGCCGGGGGGCCACTTATCCCCCCGGCAGATTATTCACATATAAAACGGTGTGAATGGAAAGAACCCCTTCACTCACTTCGCTCCTCGAATTTATTTTCATTTTTGGTCTTGTTCTCTGCAACCGCTGCTGCGGGGGATAGTCCGCTACTTGGGTTCGACTCAAAACTACTACTTTAACCCTCGGCATCCGTTTGATCATCCTCAAAATTTATATGTCTGCAACTGCCATTGTGCCCTCAATGCTGAATCCCGCACTCGCTGTGTCGTGTCCGCTGCTTTCTCGCTCATGATTGCTTTTCATCTCAGTTCTGAAACTCAACCCACGCCAAGTTGCTTCCAATCCCTCCACCCTGTGACCCTATCTTGCCGGGGTTCGTTTATGTCAAGATTTGTGGTTCTCTCGCGTGTGCACGCCGGCACAATTTATGAATCAAATTCACACTTTCATATCTTGAATCGTTCCGCTGTTTCTGGCACGTGCAACTTGGCAGAGGGATCAAATGCAAGGTCGAAATATTCAGATCAAGTCGCCCTCGATTACTTGCTCTCGATATTACTTCTTTGCCTCCCCTTGAGCGCTCGGTTCCGATTATTTCTGGTTGACCAACAGTGCGTAACTGCTCCTCTCCTACTGTATTCCGCTGAAAACTCCCTATAAATTGATATTGCTTGATTCCCCATGTGGTTTGCCGCTGGGCAGAGCAACTTCGGCTATCCACTTGGTCAAAGGCTCAAAATGACGGACTGACTCCAAAAATGTGCGGGGGATAGATAAATGAGCATTCTCTGTGGCTTATACAGGACTTAAATCAAAATTTGTACATCAGAATGACCGGAATAATCATAAATCGTGTGAAAGTGCATTTCTTGATCAGTAAGAACTTAACCACGGAGGGAGCAGGGATGGTGGTTCAAAAAGGCATCAGAAATAGACTATAAGACGTTCTTTCATGTTCCAATAGGGCTGCTCAATTCTTGGCTCGTCCCGCTCGTCCCGTAAATAAATAAATAAATAATTGATTGCCGATCAGCCGGCGTTTATTTCTTTGTTCTGTCGCGTCTCTCGCACACTTTGTTGACTCGTTACCCATCTGCTTTCCTTTCAGCACAGTGGTACGGTAGAGTGTTCTGTGGTATTTAGTTCTCAGTTAACACTTCTACAGCCTAATCACCTCCTTTGACGCGACGATTTTAGTAACCAGATTTGACGCGACACAGGATGAATCTACAGCCCCCGGTATGTGTCAGTACACAAGAGGCCAGCAATTGAACATTAACATCCCATTTAGACCTTTATCTTTCCACCTTCAAACTACGCATACGTTCCTCCAGCGCAGTTCTACAACGGGGCTTCACACATGCCTCCACCCCCCGGCGCGTTTGGAGGCCCGGACGCGTCGCAATACTACGTGGCCACATCACAGGCACCTCCTTCCCCGGATCCCTTCCCTCCCAATCTTCTGAACGCGTCGTCGCAGCCCGTGCGGTCACCTACGCGTTCCCCGAAGCCGACCAAGCGTCGCCCTGGCCGTCCCCGCATTAACAATACAGCCCCACCTTCCCAGAAGTCCCCCAATAAGAAGAAGCGTGGACCTGGACGTCCTCCCAAGAAACCTCAGGATGCTGCAAAGAAATCTGCTAAGGTTGCTCAGAAGAAGAGCGATGCCAAACAGCACCGTGACCCGGGCCGTAAGGTCGAGAAAGAGAATCAGGCGCCAAACGAGATTGATAGTTCGCCAATCACCATTGACGACAGTGATAGTGAGAGCGAGAGTGAGGAGGGGGGACGCAAGCAGTGGACGGACTCTGAGAAAACTGCATTCTTTGAGTGGCTGCTGGGTCCTGGAGACGATTATCGGTTCGAGCAGCACAAGAAAAACCCTGCGCATGTGTACAAACGGGTACGTTGACATCATTTCCTTATCTTTTACTATTGGCTGATCTATCTCAGGCCTCGGAGCTGCTTTTTAGCGGGAAGCGTAGTGCGAAGGCGATTGGGAGTCTCTGGCAGCGTTCACTTGAAACTTTTGGGTATATTGTTGCTTTTGAGTCATTCACGGGGAATGGTGGAGGTGATGCGGACTCGGATGACCCAAGCGCTATTCTCAAGAAACTTGATGCCGCTCGCACGGCAGGCTTGCCAATCGGGACTCTAAAACCAGCTGTTCTCGAAACATGGGAGAATCATGGATGGCGTGATTTGTTTACTCAACGGTAATGTAGTATGTCGGCTCTAGAAAGGCGTCAGTTGATTCGTTTACAGCCTCGGCACAAGCGCAAAAGTTTCTCGGGATATTGTGCGCAACTCCGCCTCGGCTCTATCCGACCGTGATGATGACGACGATGAGAGCTCCGACGGTGACAGCATGGTGGATCCGACCCTCCGCGCCCAAGGCAGCGTGAGTGTGCGTAGCGTGAAGACTCCAGCCTCCGGTAAAAATCCGGCTGCCACTGTTTCTGAGCCCAAGCACACACCTGCGTCGAAATTCCGTGCTCAAGCCAACAACTCGTTAGGAAATATGGGCGAGTACATGAAGGTGAAGATGTTGTCAGAGGACAAAAAAGCGCAAATGATGGATGCGAAGCTTGATTTGGACAAGGCAAAACTCGAGCTGGAGAAGCAGAAGGTAGAGCTCGACACACAGAGGGGCAAAGTTGAAATGGCACGCACGGTCTTGGCGATGGAAGGCACGACTGCGGAGGTAAAGAATGCATGTAATACTTTTCTTCTCTCGCTTTTTCAGCAGTAATCCGACACTGAATCTAATTACACTACCTAGAAGATTATTCCTATCGTATCTACACTCTGCTAGCTCTACCGTATATACTACACTTCGCTATTTGTATTGTATATGATTCCGATTTTATTTGGCTGCTTCACTAGAACAACTGGTTGAGAATCGCAAGTCTCTTCTCTCGTCCCCGTTCCTTCAGCCACTCAGCTGTCTCTCGGGCTGGCACCCGGGCTTCTCCTTGGACTTCCTGTACCAGAATATCTTTATCTCCATCATTTTCATCGTCTTGGTCGTCTGGGTCTTCGTCAATGCACCATCTATTGTCCGGCTTGTCTTTGAAATCGATCGCGATGTTGTGCAAAATCATCAAGGCTTCGATTACCTTGTAAATATCCTGAATGTTCTTGTGAGGTCCCATTCCCCTGAGGGATGGGAAACGACCTTTAAAAAGACCAAATGTGTGTTCAATTACAATCCGGATAGCGGAGAGCCGACGATTGAAAGCACGCATGCGTTGCTTATCCTCTGTTGAGGCCGCTGTAATCTCAGGCTCATCGAATGGGCGGATGGTATATGGAGAAGACGGGTAACCTGGCCAATCAATATGATACCCTATTACAGAGCCATATCATGACCATACCTTTGTCTACCAAGATGTACTCCCCATTTTCGAAATAAGCGTGGCGTCGCTGCCATATATCGGAATGCTTCCAGATCTTAACATCTGTCACAGCACCTGGCCAACCGAGCTCAAAGGATGTAAAATGTTTATCATTATCACAAGTGGCCTGTATATTTGTCTTTCGACAGACACATGTCAGGACTGAAGGGAAGGAATATCACGAGCACGTACTCCGAAAAACTTCTTGCGTGATTGATATAGGTGACCATCGCCAATCGGAACCTCGCAAAAGCGAATCAAGGATCCATCTCCCGCACCTAGACATTTTTCAAAGCCAGACGTATCCTTGATGTACTGCTTAATCACCGCCTTTCGTTCCGGTGTCGGCCATCCGAGATATCGATGTCTTAATTCCCGTATGGCACGGGTAACTCTCCGGCAATAAAGAAAGACAGTGCCAAGCCCAATAGAGAGCTTCTGGGAGGTCCAAAGCGTGTCAGATCCGATGGTTCCATAGCGGAACAAGAAGCATCCCAGCTGGTATTTGACATGGCGCTGTGGGCGGCGTCCTCTGGACTGGAATATCAGGTTGAAAGAGAGCTGCTCAACTAGGTAGTCAAACATGTCTCTTCCGACTCTGGCTTAGAATAAGTTTCAAAGTGAGCATCACCATACAGAAGACACACCGAAACATGTGCCGAAATTCGCGATCGGGAGCCCTAAGGCAGACGGAAAAAAAGTCAACAGATTTTGGAATCTGATCATATGGACCCCTAGAGCCATCTCCAGACATAAATTCGGCGATGGATGCCCAGTTCAACGCTGTAAGATCCAACACATCTGAGATGTCATCGGCAAAGTGCTCTGCCTCTTCGTCATTCAGTCCCATGAGATCAGCGTCATCCGGGTCGTCTTCCAACAGCACTGAAGCAGCCATAAGATTTTCGGCAACATAGAGGATGTCAGCTTGAGTCTGTGCCTTGGTGGTGGAAGGCATTTGCAGAATTACGGCCAGCCGATCGGAGTTTGAAATGCGATCAATTATTTATTTATTTATTTACGGGACGAGTGGGACGAGCCAAGAATTGAGCAGCCCTAATAAGGACACAGGGTACTCAGGCCCTATTTTCATTGTTAGCGGGACATTTTGATACTGCCGCATTTAGTACTCATTCAGAATGAGGGCCACTGAGGATGAGGCCCTTATTTTCCACTCATAGTTGAACTTATCCCAGTTCTTTTTGCACCCAAAATACTCGGGGCACTCCAGGCTTCTGTGTCAGGGACTAACAGACCCATTTCCTCACACAGATGCCACTGCTCAGTGAGTTTTTATGGCCATTTGAGCCAAAATCATGTTCAATGATGTAGGTCATTTATGCAGCATATACCCACTATTTCCCGGGCCCCTTCTGCATTGAAGGGTGTCCATATCTCCTAAGGAACAGACATGTGTACTTTGACTCAAAATATATTGCCTATTGTGACCGTAAAACATGCATTTCCGGTTATTTATGGCGATGATGAGTAGGGTTGGGCGGCGATTTGCGCCAGACTTGTGAGAGCAGCCTCAGGCTACACGACGATGATGGGCGGAAGGAAAGAAAGACGCCGGATCATCCTTTGGTTGTGTTTCACGGGGCGGGCGCTCTTGGTTTCCATAGCAGGGTCCAAGACCTTAGTTTTGGCTCAGGAATTGACAAGAAACCAACAAATCACCGATACAATCAGCCATCGTTTCGTTTTGGCGTGCTCATCAGAGAAATGATCACCAAATCAATTTTTAGCATCATTAACATCATTACACTCAAAAACTTTTGATAGGGCGCTACAGGACCCACTACCCAAAGTTAATGGGCACTTGTATGTACTCAAGCAAATATGTAGGACTAGTAGGTTCGTCAGGTACGTTGATAAGCCTTATTTATCGTTACCGCTTCTAAACACCCATCAGTCGAAGAAGAAATCCACTTCGGGACCTGCGGAGTCTCCACCGAACATCCATGTCATCGAAGTTGACGACGAGTCGGAGGACGCGAACCGGCGGTAAGCGCGGCCCAAAGAGCCAGAGTCGCGACCATTTTTGACGGGTCTTAGACCCGACCCGTACACGGGTACGGGGTACCTGCGGGTGGACCCGTGTCCTTTCTTACCGGGAGGCTCGGACAAACTTCGGAACCAACTTGTCAACTACTCCCCATCCAGCAAGATTCTACTCTAATTTATTTTGTTGCCCGATGATCTCCTTCAATAGCCGTGATCATAACTGGTCGGATGTCTTGTTAGCGGCAGCGTGCAACGGGCTTTGCTCCCTCCAGCCGTATAGACTTTCGAGATCCAACCAGAAGAGCCCCGACACCATTTCTGTACATCATCTCAAAGACCCCTGCGATTCTGCTGCTCTCCCCGCGTCCCTCAACGAGCCCCATAAATTTCTGAGCGACATTCACTTCGCAGCATTGCTATGTCTATTTATACGCAGATTCTCCCATTAAGCGACCCAGGAACATGTTCTCTGAACCGACGGCGATCTTTCTGACCTGTCATCGGACCCGACCGGGGCCGTGTGGGTAGGAGGGTGGGTGGTTTTACACGGCACGGTCCCGCTCAGGAACGCCGGTTCCAGGGATTACTCCGGTGTACACGCAGGTACACGCACTAAGTAGCTACACCATCTACCCTGGGCCGCTCTATATCCCGTTAGCCGAGCTCCCGGTTGCAGTCAGACTCGCCGGCGTAGAACTGAGCGAAAGTCCTGTTCGAAACAAGGTACGCGTTGACGCATTACTCCGGACTTGCTCCGGACCCAAACAAATAACATACAGTTCCGTACTTCTCCAGATTACCGGTGCAGTGAAAAAATCCCATCCAGAGCATTATCCCGCATATGCACCATTAGCAATCGAACACGCGGCACGAAGGTCTGATGGTAAGACAGCAGGGAGGTGTGCTAGGATGCCTGCGGGCTGCAGCATTGCGTATCAGTGGGTGAGCCGGTGCTCCCTATTGTACAAATCGCACGCCCCGCAAGAAAGAGAATTGAACCGAGCATGGCCTTAGTTACCGTGACTAGCATGTGAAATCGAGGACGGTAGACTTTCACGAAAGACTGTTGATAAACCCGTAAACAACGTATCAGGAAGCTTGCGATCCAGAGTGCACGGGTTTGCGAAAGAAAAAACATTCTTTTTTCGGCAGGGCTCCTCCGAAGGAGAGTAAAACAAGGAACCCAGGCTTTCAGGGGCAGAAAGCAGAGAAAAGGAAAAAGTAATGACCCTGAGGATTAACTAATTCTGAGTTTGTCCCCTTGTCTTGTCCCGCCACCCTGATCAATAACTGGCCATCACTCGGTCTCACAACGCCACATCATAAACTCACATGAATTTTTCACACCTCTCACGAAGGGGGGAGGTGCGACTACAGGAGTGCCAGGATAAGATTCAGGATAGGGATAGTCATTTCATAATCCTATATTATACACAGCACGATCTAGTCTCTGAACAGTGTTCCCAGAGGTAGCCTAGCACGCACGAGCCCCTCATGCCTTCGCCCGGGACCCTGATAGCTCTACTTGACGAGCTATTCGAATATGATGCGAACGTCTATCCAAAGTAGAGTGGAAGTGATAATACAAAAATCTAGTCGTAACGCCACGGTAGTGTCGTCCGGTGTAAAGGAAGAGGGTGATGACAAATGGGTGTAGCCTCAAAGAATTGAGCGACTTGGTAAGGATAAATTGATAGCTCAGCCTAGTTGCCAGGCACATCATACAGCATCGTTTGTACGATATCTTACATCACCAATTTAGTTGAGATTCAAAGTACGGAGCTTGGGAACACCATGTAGCGCCCTAGTCACGGAATGTCTATACCCGACCGGCGGTGTCTACTTCGGGTTTATAGAAAGATTTACTCATTTGTAACTGAGAGGCTAGTTCTACCGGACGACCATGGCACTCGTACTTGCCCGAGAATTCTTAACCAGTGCTGTTGTCTCGCCGGGCCAGGTATACCCGTGCACTTTTATCCGAGAATTATCGACCCTCGTCCAGATGGCGGAAACTAATTAATGTAGCAAACACGAGGCCTCCTTCCCCGGCAGTAATATTATAGTTGATAACAATGTACTGCCATATAGGTGATCCCCGTATTCCCTGATGTCCGTGTCCACTTTCGGGACCGTGTCCGCGTTTGACTCATATCAAAAAAGGAAGAAATACGATGTGTATATTCTGGTTTAAGTGGCCGTCGATCAGTCGTGCGTGGCTACATCTGTCTATCACCGCCGGTCCATGTGCACCTCTTGGTGGGCCTATCTTAGATCTGTGACTAGAAGTCGTTTGTCTACCGTGGTCTTGTTTGGTGATCCTATGTAACGCTTAGCAGGGATTTAAAAGGATCCAACTAGGTGAACAAACATCATTCCATCCTTTCCGCTCCCAAGATGGTTTTCTTTCTAGCGTGTGGAACATTAGCCTTGCTCGGGACTGCTCATGCATACATCTGGCCGTCGCCACAACTCGATGCGCTCGAGGCCGTGCGGTTCGACCAACTCGGCTTCAATACGCTTACTGCTTCTCTCGCGAATTTTGTCCAACCCTGCAATCTCTTCCTCTTCGACCCCACCATAAACCCCAATAGTGGGCGATCAGACGCTGCCGACTGGATACGCACAGTAGGATTCAGCCTGGCATGTTTTATATATAAACACTTCATCTCATGCAGGCCTACCATGACGCGGCAACACACAACTCAACAGACGGTACAGGAGGCATGGATGGCTCGATCCGTTTGCCGGCAGAGCAAGCGCGCGCCGAGGTGTGTTGGACCGATGCTACGCTAGGCCGATTGCCGTTGACAAAGCTAGAATGTCGGCAACGGTTTCGCCAACACCATGGGCATCGTGTTGGCAGTAGTCGACCGCTATGTTTCCAGTAAGCCCCCAGATGGAATGTAACAGACGGCAGTCAATCGACGTTGTCCGCGCAGATGCGGACGCCATCGCTCTCGGAGCCCTCATCGCGATTGAGACTTGGTAAGTTGGGTTATATTCAAGCTCCTTGAGCCTGAGGTCGTCTCACCCGTGACTGGGATATAGTGGGGGTCCTGAAATCGCCTTCCGCGGTGCACGCATTGACGCCGCAGTGCCCAACGCGCCCGGTGTACCTGTACCGGAGCAAGGTCTTAACTCGCACATAGCTTCTTTCGCCCGACAGGGATTCACGCAGACGGAGATGATTGGCCTGGTTGCCTGCGGGTGCGTTGTAATATTCTAACTGAATGACCACTCCTATATGCATGGCGTTCTCCGTAGGCACACTTTCGGCGGTGTTCAGCACAGTGTCTTCCCGAACATCGTGAATGTATTAAATGACCCGAACAGCACGGATGACGTCGCGCATTTCGACTCGACATTTGTTACCTTCGACAACAACATGTGCGGGAATTCTCCTTCGTTGGATTCAAATTGCCCCTGACCGTTGTGCAGCGCGGTGGAATATATTGCTGGTACTACGAAAGATCCACTGGTCGTTGGGTTCAATGACACCACCAATTCGGATAAGCGCATCTTTGGCAGCGATGGGAACGCCACCATGCACTCGTGGGTGGGTTAATTCTTTGCCGGAATGTATCGTTCACCGCGCGAAGATTTGCCAATTCACCAGAGCTCTTTGCATCGACATGCGCAGATTTATTCGCGCGCATGCTGGATACTGTACCAAGTGACGTACAGCTTACTGACGTGATAACACCCCTGCTCGTGAAACCCTCGTCCGTGAAGCTCATCATGGATGGTGACACTTTGCAACTCTTTGGCCTAGTTCGAGTACGTATACAGACCACGAAGAAACATTTACCTCTACTCAGTACTTGATTCTCATCTGTATAGCTGTGGAACACAACAGAAGACCCGAATCGCACTGTACGCGTGCTCTGGCACGATCATGTTGGGGGCACGGGCAATAATGCCTTGAGTTTCATCGATACCTCTTCTTCTACGGGGGGCAAGTACACTGCAACATGGTATGGGTTCAATTCGACAATAACCAGCAGACCCCTTCTCCTTGACCCCGTGGCCGGCGTCACGAGCTTAAGCTTTGTCGTGGATGGCGTCCTAGAGGATCAGGGCGGCCTCGGGTTCGCAATTCAGGACGGATTCATGCTTTCCCAGACATCTTGCCAAGGGGGCGCGCCGGTTACAGGCCGGGTTGACATCGCGGTGCGTGTCCCATCCTATTCTGTCTACATTACTTTGGTTCAATGGTTGACGCGGGCATATCCAGGTCCGCAACGGCGTGAATCCGAGTCGCGTCTACCTTGAGCAGATCAATATCGACAGCGTGCAGATCAGGAGTATCACAGAGATCGATATCACGCCTCCTACCCAGCCGGTCGCTGCGAACTCGGCCTACTCACTGTGGAGCATGAACTTGTACCACATTTTTGACGGCAGTTTGAACTGATCATGCTGACCCGAATATTTCAGGACCGAGCAGGGAATGACTTTCACCATTGGCGCGGAGATTGACGGAGTCAAGTATTCGACCACAGATCCGATTTCGTTTTTTGAGTTCGCTCCTTGTCCAGAGTAGGGCCTGGACGACCCTACCATGACCGCACATTGCCATTGATTTTTAGGATTCTTTATTTGGTCTCTGTACTTCAGAATTATGCCTCGTCAATATCAAAGGGAATAGATTGATAGTAACGTGTCAGCGTGGACAGCAAGGGAGCAAACAAACAAATAAGCTCAAATGAAGATGACCGCACTGTAATAGATCCGGGCTGTTTCAGCGAGTGTGATGCGAGCTGTAAGCCCGAGTCGGAAAATACCTGTTCAAGAACTCTTATATAATTCAGCTAAGAATCCAACACGGAACCACTGATAGGCAGTTCCACGAGAGCGCGTCGTCGTGGAACAGTTATAATGCGAAAGGCGGCGTAAGGGAGATGAAGAAACGCGCGCGCCACCCGATGGCAGACAGACGGATGGACGGACAGAAGGGATGCTCCGATGGCCCGGGGCCGCCTGTGCCCCCGGCCGCTTGGAGACCCGGTAGACTGCGGCGCCAGCACATCCCCGTCCTCCTCTCCGGTTTAAGACAAACAAAAAGAGGAGAAATCCACCAACAACGAAAGGAAAAGACAAGAAACGGGGAAAAAAAGACGAAGAAGAGTGGAATGAGAGACACACTCACTTGAACGCATCTGCGCCCACCTGCCCCTGGCCCGGATCTTGATGCATTGGAAAATGTCTTCGGAGTCGCCTGTACGAACAGAGTGAGCACGACAGAATAAAAGAGAGGTGAGAGCCCGCGAGGAGCGCGTAGTAAATCATGAAGGAGGCGGAAGAGGACGAGGTGAAGAAAAAAAACAAGATGGAAAGATGGAAGGAAGAATAGTAGGAGCGGGGAAGAGAGCTAGTGGGGAAAGCGACGGACTGGGAAAGGAAGGACGGGGAGGAAAGAGTGTGTGACGGGGGAGGAAGGGACGGACGGACAAGCAGGAAGCGCGGTGAGAGCGATGGAGGGAGCACGCAGGAGGCGTGCATGAGGAGGGACTCGCCTGATAATCCACACCCAATTTCAGGATGTCGCCGTATTTGAGGAGATACGATATACGGTGGGAGAACAAGATCGTATTTTCGAGGGCAGATGGATGGGGACGGGAGTGCAGAGTGTGGATGAGGTATGGTGCGAGAGGCGGGATGGAAGGCCGATCAATTTGTGGCGCGCGTGCGTGCAGGTGAACGAGAACGAGATGAAGAAGGAAATGGTGAAACAAAATCAGCGGTAGAAATAAGAAGGATAGTACAGAGGTGCAAGTCTTCGCATTCGCGGAACTCAACCGGACATGATTCAAACACAAATTGAAAGTCAACACACGATAAAGAGCGCCAGCGTTACCAAGAACAAGAGAGCGACCCAGCGTAACTCGCTGGCTCTAGGCCAAAAGAGACAAAGAAAATGTGGGATACCACACACCATTCGCCGATATGCTCTCTGACCCACCCCTTTGCCCAAAATCCTGTCCATCTCTGCTTGTTCGCCAGTTGGTGCTCCTTTAGTTGCGACGCGGAGGAGAACTCGGATCGATAAGCGAATGCTCGCTCCGGGGTGGGGGCCGTAGTAGAAGGAGATAGAGCACGCAGTGGCAGAAGCGTGCTTCCAGCCGGATGAGATATTGTGGCCAGAGTAGCTCATCAGGAGCGAAAAGGCCCATGCCAAAATCAAGGAGCACTGCAGAATCGAACAACGAAGCTTGAAGAACGCGTGAACGACTTCAAGATCGAAGAGAGACGCCTGCGCCCAGCTATGATGGAGCCATTGAGACGAAGAAAGCATCGAGCGACCACCATATGTACGAGCCCGAGAAAGATTCACGAAGCCAGCAGGAACCGAGAGACAGGATGGCAGCGAGCGAAAACTCGAGATGGTGAAAGGCAAGGTCGAAGGATCAGCGATCCCGGATTGATCCGTGCCACGTACGGCAACGCCTCTTGCTTCTCGCCTCCATCTTTGCGCACGACTTTGTTTGGATTCACGGCGCTCCTACAGCTTACGAACCGCCCCGTCAGAGGCCACGTATTCTCATTGTACTCTGCCTCGGAACACCTACGCTCCTTCGCCAATAACGCCGACAGCTTCACAATCTCGGCGCCACATCGTACGACGTTCTGGCTCTGCGAACGGGGCTGCGGTCGTATTCTCGATCGCGAGGCCTACTTGACACCAGACCCTTTTACTGCGTTTCCTTTTTGAAGGAAATCTGAGGTTCAGGACACCGTTTGTATTGCATCACCTACTACAACTCGCACCTTCATTCTGTGAACATTGACAGTAACATTGACTTAATTTGGAAGAAGAGCTTGAATAATGGCTGCTGAATCCCGTGGCGATGAAGCAAAAGCACCACGATTCGGAGAAGCTTCGTGCGGACAGGACTGCGGCATGTTTGCTCGCCGGTGACAGGTTCATTGAATGGCAGGATAACGCGAGATTCTTCCGGCCTGAGAGACCCTATTACGCACAGAGAAAAATCTGAACAACGGTGATTTATACTGCAACTACAGTAAATAATGACTTAAAGCGCTGTAAACTGGTTCACAAATCCAACAAAGGTACTGAAAGGCCCCTTCGCAAAAAAGTCGAGATTCATATCATGTCCACTTTCCTGGGCCACTACAACCTCAAAACTCTGTGCCTCTGGCCACAACATGCGTTCCGCTGCATTCAACGCTGCGACGTCTATACATCGGCCACCAGCGCAAAAAAAACGGTCATCTGAGCCTACAACCTTCGCGACGTGCCCTGTATAGTGCGCCGTCACAGACGTTATATTCCCCTGTGTGACCGTGGACAGGGACCCAACGTCCTTGGTGAAGTTGTCGAATATGACCATGCGGGGGGAAAATGCGGTCGGGTCGGTGGGGTAGAATATGCTGCGGTTGCTCGTTGTGATATAATTGGGGTCAAGGGCACCCCACCGGAGGGGCGTATCATCCCGTGCGCTAGTGGCCCCAAGCAGAGGGGCCAGTGTGCTGAGGTCGAGGTTCAGCGAGCTCGTGAGGATGAGCCCGTCGAAAGGGTATTGTGCGCTCTCGAGGATGGCGCCAAAAGTCAACATGATTGATCCCGCGCTGTGCCCTATGCCAATAATCTTTTTGAAGGGCTGGATCCCGGGAAAAATGGACGCGGTCTTGAGGTGACGGGCCAATTGCGAAAGGACAGCGGCGCCGGTGGCGTACTGCACGTCAAAGGGATTCGCAGGTCGTGAACTCAGTCCGACGCCCACCCAATCAATGGCAAGCGAAGACAGTCCACGGTCGCAGGCGAACTCCGAGTAGGAGTAGTTGCGGAATTCCTCTGTCGGAGGCGACCAATATTGGTGCGTATACGTGAATCCGTGCACCAGGAGTTGTATGACATCTGAAACGAAATCAGTCACCACACGACCAAAAGCGATTTAAATTTACCTGCATTCTTTGGAGACGCAGTGTTTGGCTGACAGAAAACCCCGAAGACGTCGTACGTGTCGTTCAGACGGCGTAGACTGCTTGCATTGCTTTTCAGTCCACCAAATGGATCCGATGGATCCTTCGAAATGAGGACGTCGACGTGAACAGGGATGACAATCGATGAACAGCCGCAAGATTGACCGGATGCGACATAGATGCTCGAGAGACAAAGAAGCCCCGAAAGGGCAGACACTGTGGTTCGGGGTAGGAATGGGAACATTCTTGTAATGAAACCTCTGCGCTAGAGTGGGCCCAGTCTTTATAGGACATGACGGTGAGACAGGCTTCACGGAATCGTCGGAATCCCCTGTTTGAGTGGTGCTTGAGGAACCTGTAAAATGCTGATTCATCGTATTTCGCATTGGTACGGCGCAAACGGAGAAAGCCTAATAGTTTGAGTATCGCTGTCATTTGATACCCGTTTTGCCGTGGAACGAGTATTTTGATGACGCACCTTCTAGCGGCATCTCTCCGTATGTGGTGTCCGTTTTGCCGTAGAATGAGTATTTTGATGACACATCTTCTAGCGGCATCTCTCGGTATGCCAGAGCACGCCGTCGCGGCTCGGTCTGCGCTCAAGCAATTTTGAGTTGGTTGAGTAATGACTATTGCTGGAAGAAAGCTGGGAGGAACGCTGTTTCATGCAGTGACTCTTTATCGTCTTCTGCTCAATCTCAGGCAAATCCCAGTGCGAGAATTGTTCTGGAGCGGAGGACACCCTGACGCTCGCCCATGGACCCCCTGTGTGGAGCTTTTAATTTTTAATTTTCGCTCGCATTTTTCACTTTTAAAGATCTTTCTGAGTATTTTGAAGGTCTCTTATGGGAGATCAAACTGCGCTGATACTGCTGATAGCCGCATCTCGGGCAATCACGAAGAAACTGATTTTGGCCCATCAAAATAGCCTTAGGCATCAGGGCGTAACGTAAATGCCTTTGATACCAAAATCGTCGTGCCTGACTTCCAAGCGGCGTTTTGGCAGCTCTTTGGGTGAGCGAGCATCAGAGCTCGGTCTATCGCAATCTCCGGATGACTGAGTCGCCGTCGACTGGGATTCACAAGCAGGATTAATCATCTCCGCTGGTATCCAAGCGGATGCCATATCACTCTTTAGTTCCGGTCCTCAGATGGCTTGAGTTTGGTGCTAAAACTGACCGAATCATTATTTTGGCCCATCACACTAGGCATCAGAGCATGAAGTAAATACTTACTTTTAATACTAAAGTCGTCGTGCCTAACTTCCAAGCGGGAATTGGCAGCTCTTTAGGATGGTAAGCGAGCATTGGAGCTCGGACTATCGCAATCTCCGGACGACTAAGTCGCCGTCGGCCGGGATTAATAAGCCGGCTTAATCATATCCGCTGGTATCCAAGCGAGTCTGTAGTTCCGGTCCACATATGGCTACCCTATATCGGCCCCCTATACTTTTTTTTGGAATTGCAGTATTGTCATTCCAAACAACCACTGAACCAAGAAACTCGATTTGGGCTTCAAACTGACCGCAAACTGAACCCTGAACCCGCAGGTACACCCCCGTATACGCTTCCCCTTCCCACATTTCAAAATCCTTGCGGCTCAAAGGTGCTGTTTTCTCTCGGGCCACATCTACTGCAACTTCACCTCCATATGGGTCACGACCACAGCCACCATCTCGTGGTACGAAACGGCTGGTCAACATAGTAGGGATTTCAGATGAGAGACGATTGGCAGGCATCTGGAGGAGGAAGAGGTAGATGTGAATCGGCCAGTCATAAGAATACAAAGATTGGCTGGTGATATACCTGAGCTCCCCGCAGATCCGGTCTCTCGAGGACCTCCTGGCTTTCCTCGGATAGGATTCGACCGAAGGACGCGTCACAGACCCGTCAGAAAACGAAGCTAGTTTGATATATATATCTGGACGAACTCAACGCGTCAAATGGGCCTAACGCGCGGGGAGAGAAGTTAGAACACGTGCACGTATCGAGCTTTGAATGCCGTCATGACGCCTATCGACAGGGGAGTGCGGTTTGGAGCCATTGCGGCACGTTTTGGGGCGTAAAGCAGCGGGATGAGTGTTCGTAGAGGCGGGGTGGTGGTGGTAGAGGAAAGAAATGGGGCAAAATATTTGCTCGAGGATTGATTGATGTGAATATCATCGGTACTCCTATTTTGAGACATGTGCCGGACTTGAACCAAATGCAGTACATGTGCTGCATCTGGACTCTGGTGGGCCGCATCCGAGGTGTTCCGCGCCGTCGGGTATGGTATGTCCTCCCAAAAATTCGCGGCTGAACCATAAATGAAAAGCTCTTGAGCTCCGAGAATAGGTTCACAACGCCAACAAGAAAATCCAGGTTCGGCGCCGCGCTTCACGATGCGAGGAGGACCAAAATGAGCACAGGGACGGAGCTGCGCCTAATATCGCAGCACACACGCATCAGGCGCTCATAATCTTCCTCTTCGGCGACGCCGTTGTTTCGCAGAACCTCCGCACGGCGAACGGGATGGTCGAGCGTCAGCGATTGGTGAAAGATCGGCGATGCCGCAAGACTGCGCAACCGTGGAATGCTAAAATGGTGTTGAGCAAGATCAGATTCAAATTATCTTGCACCTCATTGAATTCAACTGAGTTGAGTTGACATTCAATTCCCTTTCTCCAATGAAACATTCTGATTGTATGTACTGTTTTGATGTTCGCCTACTTGCTCGCCGCGTCAGCCATTGTTTCGGGATTGTGGGAGCCATCTGTCAATGTTAGCGCCAGGGCAAAGTTTGTTGGATGGGTGACGTCCCATGCCGCCAGTGCCGTAGCATTGCCTGGTCATGTGCCGGCGGGAAGGAGTACTCCGCAACCGGGGGAGCAAGTTGCCCTGGGGTACGGCATCAGCGGAGATGAGCGGAGCCTAAATGGCTTCAGACGGACAGAGAAACATAATTTTATAAAGAGAGTGATATGGTGAGAGATTCGAGTTGTGGGCACTGCTCGAAGAAGTTCAACCTCCTGTACCGTGAAATATGACCGCCACGCGTCCACCAACTCACTGCGTTGAGGCCCCCCGTAGTCAGAGGTTTGGTTAGTGCACTAAAGAAGAAATGAGTGGGAAAGATGTTGGACAAGGTGTGACTACGTGGGGTAGGCAGATGTAGGCAGATGTACATGCGTAGGCCAAGCTCCGTGAACGTACTTAGTCGAACCCTTCGACTACGATGTGTGACTACAGCTGTAGTCAGAGGTCAGTCCGATGTAGTCCAACCTCCGTGAACGTAGTCAGACTCTGGCTACGAGGGGTCTCAACGCAGTCATTGATTGAAACATCGCGGACCAAACCCAGGGATTAACCGTGAGATGTGGGATCCCAGGATGAGAGTACAGAGGATCTCCAGAGGCCGGATCTGAGGTCACATTCGTGCAAGCCCAGACTGTGGAGTGGTAGAAATCTAGGGGAGGTGAGGATCTTGCAACAGCGAAAGTCAATATCGTCTAACCTAGAAAGCACGGTCAAAGTTTTGGATAAGGAAAACTCGCCGTCAGGTGCAGGGAGAAGATTTACATCAAAAAAAAAGTTAAACCACAACAGAGCACTATGTAGGCTATTTTGCGCCTGCAGTCGTGTTGCTTGGTACCGCCTTATGTATCACTCTGTAGCCGACCATGAAATCTGTATCTCTGGCGTAGGTGTAAGCTATGACATGCTGAAATTTCATTAACCATGATTACCAGCATTTGAATATTCACCAAAGGTCCAACAATAAAGGGTGGACAGATAGCTGTATCCACATCAACTAGGAACCATGAAAGTATTGTCTCGCAAGAATGATCTATTCACTCGAGGTCTATATTTACATACATACAGCATGTCCCATAAATGAAGTTACAGTCTCAGCCGCAAACATTACCTTTTCACCTTTCACCTTTGCATTAACCGCAATTCCACTGCGCGCTGCAAGTAATATCGATTGAATGCGACGTGAATGAAAGAGATTACCTTTCTCATCAACGCTGGAATCTGGGGTATGATGTTGGGATATTTACTGAGTTCAATACAATACTGGAATGAGAATACTTTATTTATTTATTTTTTACTTATAAAATTAAGCTTGTCCTTCCGAAGCTTTTCAAACTCCGCTTTTGGGAGATCACGCCCGAGGCTTTGGAAGCGCTCCGTCCAGACCTTTGGAAGCGCCCAATAAACCGTGCTTCCTCGGGGCTTCTAACCCCGTGGTTAACTTTAAGCGAGTGCGCGTCTATAAAAACTTACATAATATCAAACTACGCTTTTTACCTTGAAGTTTGCGAAGCGCTAATTTAAGCACCGAAACTGGCGCCAGTGACTTATATTTATTAGCAGCTTCATCAATTGTGCCCTCGCTTTGAAGGATAAGCTGGCGATAAAGTTCTGAATTTGACTGCAACCTTAATTTTAAAAAAATCTCATTGTCTTCCTCAAATTTGGTCCGCACTCAGAGCCACAGAATACAAATTGCAATGCATTCACAGGCAGTGACTCAGTTTTCAATCTTGATAAAGCATCAATCATTGCTCCGTCCAATAAAATTAAGCCTGTCTGAAGCTTTTAAACCCCACTTTTGGCAAATCAGTCCTGAATTCCTGGAATATCAGCATTTGACTTTGCAGCGCTTATTCAAACTCAAGTGGATGCGAGGCCAAGAAGCGACCGAGCAGCCGCTTGTTACATATTCAAACTATGTGGTGGGGTGGATACATTGAGCAACCGTCAATCACGGGTAAATAAGTGTGTGGTCTCTGCAGATTGATACTATAATATACTGACAGGGGCGGCGCCCAGAGCCAGAAAAAGTCGGGGAGTCATGCATGAGGGTCGTGTTTCGGTACTCAGTTAGGACCCTTACCTGATGGACATCTGATGTGGCGTGACGTAGATAGTTGAACGGGGGAAGAGGCTTCGGCATCCAAGGACATAGAAGCTGGAATAATTAAAAGGACGTGGACAAAGAGTTCAACACCGTACCTATCACATTATCGCAATGCCAACTACGACCACTGGCGCAGAGACTTGGAAGGGAGGGGGAGACGCCGATTTTCAGCTGAATGTCTCTGGAATGAATGAAGTGTGGAATACCTGGAGTGTTCAATGAAGCGTGGAATGCTTGTACTGCTCAATGAAGCACCATGTACACCGTGGCCGATGGCGACGTTCCTCTAGGACTCGAGAGCTTTATTTGAAACCGATGGCAATCAGTTGTGAGACAACAATGAACAAAATGTGTGCACCCTCGTGAAAACTTTGTGAGATCGAAGACCGATTGAATATCTGAAACGAAGAACTTGGATCAATATCAGTTCACTGGGGAGATGAATGGGCTTCAGGAAGTGATGACGCTGAGGGATAAAGGTTCATGGTGTAGGACTTGAATCTCTGACCGCTTCTGACAGTTGCCCAAAGGCCGCGAGCATGGCATAGATGATTTGAGTGTGAGGGTAAAAACCGGGTAACAATGAGGTCGGGGAATACTTGAGCCCACAACGTTTCGAGTGCCACATTGGATGGTCGGGGCTTCCAGGATCTTGATTCTTGTGGAGCGCCAATGACTCGGCAGCATTTTGAATCCACATTGTAGTCTGAGCGCCAAAATAGATATATCGAGTGAATCTAAGTCTTGATCTCTTTGACCGATGGGCGTTGATTGAGGAGTGCAGGTCCTGCAGCAGCCGATAGTTTGCCGGATCTTGCGGAGAGTTCACAAAAGCCGATAGCATCGGTACGTCCGCAGATGATTTGATGACCGTCCCGTACGTCGAAAGCAAGTGGAACTGGACTTATCTTGACAGTAGTTGAGGACTGGCAAGTTTCTTTTCCACCGACCATTGAAATTTGCAGCAACGTGGAAGGGGGGGGGGGGGGGGATCGGTGGGGTGGGAGAGTTGGAGAACGCCGAAGGAAAGGCTGTCTTTTGAGCAGACGATAAGCGGCTGATTGGAGAGGAACAAATGAATAGCCTGCCAGTTTATCTTTGGCATCGGGAGGAGTAGGAGAACGAAAAGAAACGAAGCAACCATTTTTGGTATGCTGTGGAACAGCTGAGAAAAAGTGGGGAATTGAGGAACAAACAAACATGGACAATCTGATTAGTAGCATCAACTTACAGCAGTTTGCGGAACTTAGGGCGCAGCTCTTTTTTTTTTTTTTTTTTTTTTCAATGAGATTTGCGTCGGATGGCTCTCCTTAGCTCAATTCTCAACTGTTTTCCCTTAAAATATGCTCATTATTCTAGTATTGAAATTCCAGAGGGCATGGTCTCCTCGGATTTTCTGATGGCCAATCAAATTGCTTGATTGGGAAAATATCCGTGTTTTGAGCAGGATGGCTGTAACATTAGCAATCTATATTACAATTGAGGACCTCCTGTCCCCGCGAGACAAGACCATTTGACTCTGGGATAACCAGATTGGCCCTCAGAGCTCTAGGTGAGGTCACCAGCTCCACAGTTACTCCAAAAATCGTCCAGATGTCGAGCTTTCCACAGACGCTCCACTCGACTGTTGTATTTCTATTTTTAAATGTTGAGATGTTGAAAACTGGGTGCAAACTAACATTCAAAAACTTTGCCTTGGCACAAGCCCATCCAACTGATCGCATGAACACTGCAGCTGGATACCTTGGTAGACTACGAACAATCAATTTATACATATGTACATCATCCTAGGCATAAGAGCTCATTGGTGAGATGAAGATGGGAGAGTGCACATGAACCAATTAAAAGTCTTCAACTGAACTTTGTAAGAAGAGTTTAGGAAGGGTCTAGGGAAGGGATCACGATAAATATTACCATGCACATTCGGTCGACTGAACCCAAAGAAGATACCCGAGAAGCCCGATGCAACGCGAAGAGATCCTGAAATGGCTAGGGCGACCGGGAGAGAGATTGGTTGTGGCCAGAAACACCCCAAGGTGAAATTTGCGAATCTGTGTGTGAATATTAGCACCCATCACACACTAGCACTTTATCTACACATTAGGCTACGAGGAGTCAACCGAAGGTTGACGACGAGTGGCGTCTTTCACCTTTAGATAAATTCGACCATTTCTATTGTACATTTGTAAGAACCAACTGTTAAGCTGCATGCAATCCTGCTCCCACCGTAGCGAAGCACGGGTTACTGCTAGTTGTTGTTCAATTGACCTAATCTTTTGACATGACGGACTCACAGGTATACCGGAGGGCACCACATGCCGGCATTTTTAATGTGACACATAAATCAGATGCAGTCTATATTACAACAACACCACATTCTCTTTTCAAAGTCTCGAGCCAAATACAAGTCATATAAAAAATGCCGGTATGTGGTGCCCTCTGGTACACCTGTGAGTCCATCGTATCAAAGAATTAGGCCGATTCAACAACGATTGCTAATGCTACAGCCATCCTGTTCAAAACGCGGATATTTTCCCAATCAAGCAATTTGATTGGCCATCAGAAAATCCGAGGAGACCATGCCCTCCGGAATTTCAATGCCAGCATAATGAGCATATTTTAAAGGACAACAGTTGAGAATTGAGCTCAGGAGAGCCATCCGACGCAAATCTCATTGAAAAAAAAAAAAAAAAAGAGCTGCGCCCTAAGTTCAGCAAACAGCTGTAAGATACGAGTAATAATTAAGATACGAGTAACAAGATGTGCCTGCGCTACGCACTTCAGGCTACCCCCCCCAGACCCCCATAGGGCCTAACATTTCCTATGAGAGTAATGGCCCAAGAGGGCCCTGGGGAGCTTGGATGTCCCAATGGATAGGACATCCCAGGGCTGGCTAGGATTATTGGGGGGGGATGTCCCACAAGGCTTTCTGAGACCAATCTGGGATATCCCACCAGTTTTCTGGGGGACATCCCACCTGCCGCAGGTGGGCCTGAAAAATTTCCAGGGATATCCCACTGGCCCATTTTGCAACCAAGACCCCTGACACCTGCCCAGGAGAAAAAGTGGATTTTCAGGCTCATTTCTTCACTGTTTTCCTTTGTTGAGGGTGATTCTAGAAGCCCTTTTCTAGGGCTTTCATCTCAGGTATCAGCTAAATAGATGGAAGCACATTTATTTCTGCCTATTGCCTAGTATTTCCTAGGAATTCAGCTGCACTGCACTTTGATCCAGCTTCACTGCAGTCTAACCAGCAGCTGCTTACTTCTGCTGCCCATCCATGCTTGTTAATGAATTACTTCCTGTGAGCAATTGAATGAAAAAAACAGCAATCTCTAATGATGAGCATTTGGTGGTTGGAGCAAAGTGGCTAGTTGATCAAGTTCCGGTGTAGCTCACTTGACTAACTTGAGTGCTGTTACTCAATTTTCAAGTTGGTTTGTCACCGAAGGTCTGGCTTGGTGCAGCTCAATAGCAATGCTTGAACCATCTAATGGCTGATTTCGCTTGTGAAAATTGATGGATGGTGGCCAAGTGGAATGCCCACCCATCTCAAGGAACAAAGTGGGATGTCTCACATACAACACGCACATCATATGTGGGATGTCCCACATACAACACGCACATGGGTGGGATGTCCCACCCATTTGCAAAACAATGTGGGATGTTGTCAGGGGAACCCCATCCCGACCCCCATCCAACGCCCTTCCGACCCCTCCGATCCTTCCGGTCGCTCTCCCGGTCACCGGTCTACCGGGACCGGTACCGGAAACCGGCACGTGACCCGATGGCACCTTGCGTGTGATCAAGCCCGGGACATCTGCCGATCACTCCGGTCACATGGTCTTAGCTAGTAGCTTACTTATACCCACGGCTGACGTGGGAATCCTCAGAGTTTCTTCTCTTTGGATCCCCCACGTCAGGTATGCTTCTCTGTATATTTAGCTACTGTCAATTAACCTTTGGATCCCCCACGTCAGTCCCTGAGTACCTCGGGCCTTTGTGGTTGCCCTTACAGCAGAAGAAACTCTCTAAGGGATTAACCGGTCAAGATTGCAGGCTTCGGTGTGAACGGCTCGGACTCCTCTGATAGCGTCCCAGCCTCCCCTACCCTGGATCTTGCCCCCTCCTCCTTGCCTGTAGAGCCCTCCATGGACGCCGCGAGTACCGCTGCCGCCGCTGCGCAAGCAGCCGCCGAGGCCGTCTCCGCCCGCATGGACAGGCTCGAAGGTATTCTCGAGAGCCTTGCACGAAAAATCGACCCCCCCGCGCCGCTTCACCTGCCCCGTCCCTTGCCGGTCCGGCTCCGGACCCGGGTACAGGATTATTCCCCCCAGCCGTTCCCGGCTCAAAATCGGCCCTCCGGCCGAACCCCCCGTTCGTCTTCGACGGCGACCGGAAACAAGGCCGGGCGTTCCTCCACGCTGTCCGGTCGTACATCCGGTTGCTGCCGGAAGCGTTCCTCGAGGACGGCGCCCCCTCCGAGGAGAAAGCGGTCCGGTTCGCCATGTCCTTCATGGCCAAGGACTCCGCGTCGAAATGGGCCGAGCGGTATGCAGCCAAAACCCCGTTCCCCTTCTTGACCTGGGACGCGTTCGTCACGGAGTTCCGGCTCCGGTTCGTCGAGGAGAACGAACAGGACCACGTGCTCCGCACCCTTGAGTCCCGGTCGTATCACATGGGCACGCGGGACGTCTTCCGGTACACCGACGACTTCGAAGACCTGGTCGACCTCGCCGGCTTCGAAGACCCGATTATCAAAGTCACGAAGTACCGGACCGGTCTTAACCCGGCGATTAATCTCGCTATCACCGGGTCGAGCGATCCTCCGGACCTGCGAGACTACCCCGCCTGGCGCCTCCGTGCCTACCGGCAGTACGAGTCGCTGCTCCGCGCGCGCGAAGCCTCCCGCGAGACGACCGGTTCCGGTCGCCATCAACCGGCTGTACGCTCGGGAACCCTTCCGGTCGCGGTCGCTTCCGTTCCGGCGCGTTTTCCCGCGCCGCAACACAGAGCGGCTGCTACCCCCGCACTTCCGCCCGCGGTCCCGATGGACGTCGACCAGACGCGCGCCCGTAGCACCCCGCGCCGCGGTTGCTTCTGCTGCGGGGACCCGAACCACTTCGCCCGGGACTGTACCGCGCCGGTCGATGTCCGGTCAATCGACGTCTTGGACGAGGTGATCCGGCAACTCGGGAACGACTTGCTCGACGAGCTCGTCGCACGTCTGGCATCGACGGAGGCCGCCGCGGAACACACCGCCGCCGCCGAGCCGGAGGATTTTCTCCCCCGCGCAGAGTGAGCGGTGCGCCCTCTGTCGCGTCCCCTAATCGTTTCGCTGTCCTATGTAACGAGTGTGACAATATATCTCTTGCATCCACCGAACCGATAGACGCACCCCCTAGACCGATCGAGACTCCGGTCGTTCCGGTCGTTCCGGTCCCTCCGGTCGAGCCGGAACCCCGGCCACCTCTCCCGCGGACGCCGCGCCCCCAAAGAAAACTGCCTGGGAGCGCCGCCTCCCGAAACACTTTACCCTTGCCGCCACCTCGGAGAGCAGTAACTCCCTCCGGCTTCCTCTCGAGATCGAATCCACCACCGACGCTGTGAAGCTTTCGCTCAGCGGCTTGGTGGACTGCGGGGCTACTTCCGAGTTTATCGACACGGAGTACGCCGCCGAGCACAAGATTCCGGTCCGCCGGCTCTCACAGCCCATCCCGGTCTACAATGTGGACGGCTCTCCCAACGAGGCCGGCTTCATTCGGGAGGTCGCGGATGTGGTCCTTCGCTACAAAGGCCATAGTGAGCGTGCTCAGTTCGCTGTTACCCGCCTCGGGAAGGAGAAGCTCATCCTAGGCTACTCCTGGCTCCGGAAGCACAACCCGGAAATCGATTGGGCCCAGCGTGAGGTAAAAATGAGCCGCTGCCCTACTGGGTGCTGTGCTACCTGTGTCGCCGAGGCGCGCGCCGACCGGAAGCTTGCCAAGGTCTCCGCTCGGATCCTCCGGCAGCTCCGGTCCGGCCCGGTCCCCCGGATATGTGTCGTCGACACGGACGAATGCTCCAGCGAGGACGATGACGAAGAGTTCGACGAGGACCTACCGGAACTCGGACCGGACGACGGGGAAGATTCGGACGATGAGGATGACTCCGTTGAAGAAGGTGATCGGGTTTTCTACACCCGGTTCTCCCCTCCAGAGGACATCCGAGCGACCGGTACCGTCTCGCAACGGCTGGCCGAAGCGCATGCTAAGAACTCCGCGCCTGGTACGGAAGAAATTCCCGAGTGGGCCCGAGAATTCGAAGATGTCTTCAACCGGGAGTCGTTCGACTCGCTTCCGGAGCGCCGGTCGTGGGACCACGCCATCGAACTCGTTCCGGATTCGAAACCGGCCAACTGCAAGGTCTACCCCATCTCCCCCTCGAGCAACGCGAGCTCGACGTGTTTATCGAGGAGGGGTTGACGACCGGCCGGATCCGGCCTTCGAAATCCCCGATGGCATCCCCGGTCTTCTTCGTCAAGAAGAAGGACGGAGCGCTCCGGTTCGTACAGGACTACCGGGCGCTTAACGCGATGACCGTGAAGAACCGGTACCCCCTCCCTCTCATCAACGACCTTATTAATCGTTTGAAGGGAGCCCGGTACTTCACAAAACTCGACGTTCGGTGGGGCTTCAACAACGTCCGCATCCGGGAAGGCGACGAGTGGAAGGCCGCGTTCCGGACGAACCGGGGACTCTTCGAGCCGCTGGTGATGTACTTCGGCCTGACCAACTCCCCCGCGACCTTCCAGACAATGATGAACGACATCTTCCAAGATCTCATCTTGTCCGGCGACGTCATGGTATACCTCGACGATATTCTCATCGCACACTCGGACCTCGCCCGGCATCGAGAAATCGTCCGGGAGGTTCTCCGGCGGCTCCGGGAGCATAAGCTCTACTTGCGACCGGAGAAGTGCGAGTTTGAGAAATCGTCGATCGAGTACCTCGGGGTGATCATCTCACACGACCACGTTGAGATGGATCCGGTCAAGGTCGCCGGCGTCGCCGCCTGGCCGGTGCCGGAGAACAAGAAGGACGTGCAGCAGTTCCTCGGCTTCACGAACTTCTACCGCCGGTTCATCCGGGGGTTCTCCGACGTCGCCCGGCCGCTCTTTGACCTCACAAAGAAGGGCTTGGTGTGGCTCTGGACCGAGAAGGAGGCCGCCGCGTTCCGGAACCTCAAGGATGCGGTGACCACCGACCCGGTCCTGATCCTTCCGGACGAGTTGCAACCTTACCGGGTGGAAGCAGACAGCTCGGACTTCGCATCCGGTGCCGTTCTCTCTCAGCCGGGCGCGGACCGGAAGTGGCATCCGGTCGCCTTCTTCTCCAAGAGCTTGAGTTCGGTCCAGCGCAATTACGAGATCCACGACAAGGAGATGCTTGCAATCGTCCGAGCCCTCGAGGAGTGGCGACACTTCCTCGAAGGGTCGCAGCACCTGGTCGAGATCTGGACCGATCACAAGAACCTGGAGTACTTCCGGAAGTCGCAGAACTTGAACCGGCGGCAGGCGCGGTGGTCCCTGTACTTGTCCCGGTTCGACTTCACCCTGCATCACAAGCCCGGCCGCGCGATGGGTCGACCGGACGCGCTCTCCCGGCGACCGGACCACGGTTCCAGTCGGGACAACAAGGATGTCACGCTCCTACGCCCCGATCTGTTCCACGTCCGCGCCCTGGAAGGTGTGGTCGTCGCCGGTCCGGAAGTCCCGATCCTCCGGGACATCCGTGACGCGCTCTCGCACGAACCAGACCTGGAGGATCCCGTCGCCCTTGCGGCTCGCGAGCTCCTCAAGGTTCCGGGCCGCCGGTCCCGGTCTACCCGGTCGGACGAGTGGCACGTCGACGCCGGCCTGCTCTACTTCCGCGGCAAGATTGTTGTCCCCCGGGACAAGGACCTTCGCCGCCAGATCTTGGAGCAGCACCATGACACCCGGGTCGCTGGTCACGCCGGCCGCTTCAAGACGTTGGAGCTTGTCTCCCGGAACTACTGGTGGCCCCAGCTGTCCCGTCACGTCGGCCGGTACGTCGCCACCTGCGATCTGTGCTGCCGGACCAAGGCACTCCGGAAGCTTCCGGTCGGGGAGCTGCACCCGACCGAGGTTCCCGAAGATCGCTGGAGCACGGTCTCGGTCGACTTTGTCGTCGAGCTCCCGGAGGCCCACGGGTACGACGCGATCATGGTCGTGGTCGATGTCCTTGGTAAGCGCGCCCACTTCATGGAGTGTCACACCCAGATCGACGCGACCGGCGCCGCCCAGTTGTACTACCGGAACGTCTGGAAACTCCATGGTGCGCCGGAAAAGTACATCTCTGACCGGGGTCCGCAATTTATTGCGGAGTTCACCACCGAGCTCTGGCGCCTTATCGGCGTCAAGCCTGCGACCTCCACGGCCTACCACCCGCAGACTGACGGCCAGACTGAGCGCGTCAATCAAGAGATGGAACAGTTTATCCGCATCTTCACCAACTACATGCAGGATGACTGGGACGACCTCTTGCCGGCCGCCGAATTCGCCTACAACAACCACATCCACTCTTCCACGCAGCAAGTCCCGTTCATGACCGACACCGGCCGGCTCCCCCGGATGGGGTTCGAGCCGAACGGGCTGCGTTCGAAACTTGAGTCGGTAAACGAATTCCGCGACCGGATCGCCTCCGGCGTCTCCGAAGCCCGATCCGCGCTGGTCAAGGCCAAAGAGGAGTACAAGCGGTACTACGACCGCCGGCGCACCCCCGCGCCGGAGATCAAGGTAGGCGACCGGGTCTGGCTCGACGCGTCGGACATCCAGACAACCCGGCCGTCCCCCGGTCTCTCGCACCGACGGCTTGGCCCCTTCAAGGTCATCAAAGTTGTCGGTCGTGGTGCGTACAAGCTGGAACTCCCGCCCCGGCTCTCCCGGCTCCACCCGGTCTTTCCGGTCGTGAAGTTGGAACTCGCGGAAGACGACCCTTTCGAGGGACGGCCCGGTTACGACGAGCCGGCCCCGGTCCTCCCGGACGCACCCGGTGATGCTCCGGAATGGGAAGTCGAAGAGATCCTTGATGCAAAGGTGCGCTGGAAGTCGCTCTACTTCATGGTGCGCTTCAAAGGGTACGACGACTCGCACAATCAATGGGTCAAGCACTCCGACCTCTTCGCCCCGGAAGCTGTCGACGAGTTCTACCGGAAATACCCAGCCAAACCACGCACCATTGCCGTTGCCGCCTTCGACTCCCTGCCCTTCCGGGATCCCTCCCTTCGCATCCGGTCTATGCGTCGGGGCGCCGCATTCCAAGGGGGGGGTGATGTCAGGGGAACCCCCATCCCGACCCCCATCCAACGCCCTTCCGACCCCTCCGATCCTTCCGGTCGCTCTCCCGGTCACCGGTCTACCGGGACCGGTACCGGAAACCGGCACGTGACCCGATGGCACCTTGCGTGTGATCAAGCCCGGGACATCTGCCGATCACTCCGGTCACATGGTCTTAGCTAGTAGCTTACTTATACCCACGGCTGACGTGGGAATCCTCAGAGTTTCTTCTCTTTGGATCCCCCACGTCAGGTATGCTTCTCTGTATATTTAGCTACTGTCAATTAACCTTTGGATCCCCCACGTCAGTCCCTGAGTACCTCGGGCCTTTGTGGTTGCCCTTACAGATGTCCCATATTAAACATGTATATCTGTGGGACATCCCATTGATTTAGAAAGGACTGTTGGGATGTCCCATGTTCAACACAAATATGGGTGGGATGTCCCATTGAATGAAAAAAGATGTGGGATGTCCCACCTTGAACACACATACAGATGGGAGGTCCCACCAGATCAGAAAACAATATGGGATGTCCCACCAACACAGCCCCTGATGGGATCGACTATATTCACCTCCTTGTCCCAAGAAAGGTAATTTTACTTGTATCTCAATGGATGGTGGAAGGCACCCAGATCTCAAACTTTAGTAGTACAAATACTACCATGAACAGTGATCTAGTTTGGCACCCTTTATCCTACATTGATTAATGTACAGCCACTGATGGGATCAATTATATTCACCTCCAGGTTCCATAAAAGGCAATTATGCTTGTATCTCAAAGGTAGAAGGGAAGAATCAGGCAGATCTTCTTAGGTGCATAGGCTTATTGTATGTACTCTCAACACTAAAGGTTCTTATCCTCAATGAATGACTGATACCCCCTGTTTATGTGCAAATCTTGTGAACATGTGTGAATTAACCTTAGCAGGCCCATCGGGCCACCCATTGCACAATGCTGAAAATGACTCTTGTATCCCTTTGTGGACTCTACAGTTTGGGAATAGGGACAAGGGTTTGGCCAATGACTTTCCCTTTTGGGACACTAACGCTTTCAGCCCAAAAAGGAAATTTTGGACATCAACCCTCCCCTAGCTCATAAGTTAACCATTTTGGGTGATCAAACTGTATAGGCATATTCCTTCAAGTCCTTTGAAGCCACCTGGGACACAATAAAGCCTACTACAGCATAGTAACAGGGTGAAAAATGCGAAAAATTCATAAAATGTGTCCTGGCCATGATATCTTAGGCATATAACAATGGAAATGGCTCCTGGATGTGTTAGTCCATTGCCCTAAGCCATAGAGACATCTTCCAGGTTATGTACCATCTTCTGGTAATGAGAGGCATCGCAATTTGGCCATACAAGGAAATTACATCTTGGTCATATTATGTCCTTATCCATGATATGAGATATCCCTAAACACACCTTTTGGAAGTAGACATCTGTTTGTATTGGAAAAGTAGACAGTTGACACCCAGGGCACCCTATATCCTATGATTTAAGGTGATTCTGTTTTATGTTATTGTTCACCATAGTCAGCATGCCACAGGGTCATAGCTAGTGTTCTGAAGGCTCTAGGTGATGCTCCCAAGCTATATGAACAGTTTTGTGCCAAAATACTGGCCAATATATGATGATAACTCCCAAAAGTGTCAAATGACACATTTTGCTTATTTCATAAATAGGGCACCAAGGAGGCCATTAAGTGCAAAACAAACATCAGAAATGGGATCAAACAGTGTAACTGACCCATAATGTGCTTTATTTCAAGTCATTTGGTCCATTTCTGACTAGATGGTGTTTTGAATCATGATCAGCATACATGCCCAAAGGTATACTCAAACCCATATCCTCAGAAACAGCATTCAGCCAAAACTCACCCAAATCACTTGAAATAAAGCACAATCTGGGTCAGTTACACTGTCTGATCCCATTCCTGATGTTTGTTTTGCACTAAATGCCCTCCTTGGTGTCATATTTATGAAATAAGCAAAATGTGTCATTTGACACTTTTGGGAGATATCATCATATATTGGCCAGTATTTTGGCCCAAAACTGTTCAAATAGCTTGGGAAACTCAGTATAAGACTTCAGAACAGTAGTTATGACCCTGTGGCATGCTGACTATGGTGAAAAATAACATAAAACAGAATCACCTTAAATCAGAGGATATGGGGTACCCTGCATGTCAACTGTCTACTTTTCCAATACAAATAGATGTACCACTTTCAAAAGGTGTGTTTTTGGAAATCTCACATCATGGATAAGGACATAATATGACCAAGATGTAATTTCCTTGTATGGCCAAATTGCGATGCCTCTCATTACCAGAAGATAGTACATCATCTGGAAGATGTTTCTATGGCTTAGGGTAATAGACTACCACATCCAGGAGCCATTTCCATTGTTATATGCCTAAGATATCATGGCCAGGACACAATTCATGAATTTTTCGCATTTTTCACCCTGTTACTGTGCTGTAGTAGGCTTTACTGTGCCCCAGGTGGCTTCAAAAGCCCTGAAACAACATGCCTATATGGTTAGATCATCCAAAATGGTTGAGGTATGAGCCAGAGAGGGGTTTAT
Source organism: Mycena capillaripes (assembly GCA_029204075.1). Lineage (NCBI taxonomy): Eukaryota > Fungi > Basidiomycota > Agaricomycetes > Agaricales > Mycenaceae > Mycena > Mycena capillaripes. Next base: position 823,736 of record JARHKZ010000012.1, on the reverse strand, counting down.
GTCAAAAATTTCCTTTTTGGGCTGAAAGCGTTAGTGTCCCAAAAGGGAAAGTCATTGGCCAAACCCTTGGTCCCTATTCCCAAACCGTAGAGTCCACAAAGGGATACAAGAGTCATTTTCAGCATTGTGCAATGGGTGGCCCGATGGGCCTGCTAAGGTTAATTCACACATGTTCACAAGATTTGCACATAAACAGGGGGTATCAGTCATTCATTGAGGATAAGAACCTTTAGTGTTGAGAGTACATACAATAAGCCTATGCACCTAAGAAGATCTGCCTGATTCTTCCCTTCTACCTTTGAGATACAAGCATAATTGCCTTTTATGGAACCTGGAGGTGAATATATTTGATCCCATCAGTGGCTGTACATTAATCAATGTAGGATAAAGGGTGCCAAACTAGATCACTGTTCATGGTAGTGTTTGTACTACTAAAGTTTGAGATCTGGGTACCTTCCACCACTGAAATACAAGTAAAATTGCCTTTTTTGGGACAAGGAGGTGAATATAGTCAATCCCATCAGTGGCTGTGTCTGTGGGACTAGTGATGCCGCGAGGTGGAGGTAAATCGAGGTAGTTACCAGCTCCACCTCGGACCGTTACTATATACGGCACCTCGAGGTGATCGGACCTCACCTCACCTCGAGGTACCTCCGAGGTAGTGCTTCCCAGCTTAGACAGCGTGACCCGAGTAACAACGGGTGACGGACGCGTCTGCCTCTCTCCCTCCTCGTCGTCTTTGATGGCCTTCCTATTCTATTGTCCGACTGTGGCTCTCGCTTGTCGGCTAGTCGAGCGCGCTCCAATGACGCGGCCATGTGAAGGGATAAACCAGAAGAAATGATGTTTTTATGCGGTGCGGACGTTGGAATTGCTGGGGGAGAGGGCGCGTCGGAGCGCAATGGAGACCTCAGGTATGCCAGAAATTTGAAAAACACTTTAAACGACGTGTATATAAGCACGTTAACAATGAAATAATTCCCCGTTCCACTCGCGAGCCCCCATGTCATCGTCGTTGTGCAGGTGTGGCAATCCGCGTGCCTGCACCTGTTCGCTAGAGTTTCCTCCGAGTATCTCGCTTCCCCCTCTCACTACTACCCCCAATATCCATCTCCCATCCCCCAAACTCCTATCCAGCAGCAATATATGCAGGCCTATGTCCCGTGCACCAACCCCGCACAGACATTCACCTTCCAGAACAACTTTCAGGCCACATATGGCGTCAATGGACCTCAGAATCCCTCCCCAGCCTTCCGTGTCGCGCTCGGTGACACCACAAATTCGGAGAGTACTGCCGCACCCTCGAGACGACCCAGGAAACGAAAGCAAAAGGATCTGAATTTGGAACCAAATACCCGCAGACGACTTAACAATGACAACGACACCTCATCACCCGCGATATTTGGTGTTGGCCCATCCACCTCTTCTGCCGACGCCGCTTCAGCCGCCTCCGATAATGTCTTCCATCCCGCCTTCACCAATATCCCCGGCTTAAATCTGGGATCGCTTCTCGACAAATCCGAGAAGAATTCTGCTATTGCTTCTGATGTCTGGTACTTCATCCGCGGGGCCGACTCCGTCGAGAAAACCGCCCCACCCGTTGACGATGTGCTTTCGACCAGACGCCCGGACAAAAAGAAGTATACTCATTTAGTCTGTCGGCTTTGCAAGTATGTTTATCCTTTACCTCCATTTCCCATATAATTAAATTGTTGGGGCAGGGGCGACAAATGGACCGTCTGGAGAAATGTTGATGGACAGGCTGGTGCCATTCGGAATCATTTAAAGTCTGAGGATCACGGGAAGGTCTGGCGCGACATGGTTCTCCTGAAGCAACTTAAGGGTTGGGAAACCCTCGGCACATCAAACAAAGAGACGCCTTCCGGGGAGCGTGAAACCTTCTCAATACCTGGGTTTTACGAACGGCTTGTCAAATGGATAGCAGTGGACGACCAGGTACGTCTCTGATTATTTGATCTTGATCCTCATGCTGACGCATTCTCAGTCCCTCGACGTCGTAGATTGCCCTGAATTACGGGATCTCTTGCTATTCATTGGTGCACAATTGGAAGATCGCGATATCCCTCATCGCACGAAGCTGTCGAAGCTGATTTCTACACACTTCCACCTGGAATACACCGCCATGATACGCGAAATTCAGGTGCGTAAAAATTGAACATACCAATTCTTTAGTTTATTTTCTTTATCTTAGAATGCTTTGGGGCGCGTCGCGTTTACAGATGATGTCTGGTCTCGGGTCAATCTCGACTCTCACCTGGCAATCACGGCGCACTACATCATCAAGGACTCCAACGGCAACCTTGTGCTGAAGACTCAGCTTGTTGCGTTTCGACGATTAGAGGGAAGTCACACCGGTGATAATCTTGGCAAAGTTTTTGTTCAGGTTATGAAAGAAATTGGCTGTCTACACAAAGTGAGTGCCTTCCCACATCACGCGAGGTATGCGAGTCTGATTATTTGCGTAGATGTCGACGGTTACTTGCGACAATGCTGGAAATAATGGGACAATGATGGAGCAGATCCAGTGCGAGTTAACAGCCCTCCGAATTCCTTTCGACAGCGAGGGGAATCGAATAAGGTGTGTCCCGCATTCCCGATTTCAAGACAACACTAAGGAACCAATTCTCGAGGTGTTTTCCTCATGTTATTAACCTCGCAGTGAAGGCCGGATTGAGGGAAGTCACCGAGCTTCCCGACTATGAACCGGACATTATCCTCGATGACTACGACATCCCAGTCCCAGAGTCATTGAAGAACAATCTCGAGTATTGGGATGCGTTAAAGCTGGACCCCGTTGCAGCCGCTCGGAAGCTTGTTACAGCCTGTCGCGCATCCGGCCAACGTCGTAAAACCTTTGAGGACACGATAGAGCAGGGTAACGCAGCCGGTGGATTTGGGGATCCACCCGAGATTCTTCGTGTGGTTGGATTGCTGAAAGATGTTGACACGCGTTGGTCCGCAACTTTTCTGATGATTGACCGGCTCTTGGAGCAGTACCAGGTTCGTATTGCAGCAAAACCTGTTCTTTGATCTTTCCTCATGTCGTTTCTGCAGGCTGTAGATAAATTCCTCAACGCTCCCGGCCAAGAGGATATAGCCCATCACTCGTTCGACGGGATGACTTTACACGTTCTCAGACATATCCGTCGGCTCTTAGAGGTTTTCCACGTTGTCCAGGAGGTTGTCTCTGCACAGAAAACTCCGACTCTTTCCATGGTTCTTCCGTTGTATGAGAATCTCATAATAATGCTCAAGAATCTCGCCGCAGAGCTCGATGAAATCAGCCACGCCATCAATGCATCCATTCGCAAGCTTGAAGATTATCTCAGTATCTCTCGGCGCACAAGAATGTACTCGCTTGCAATGGGTATGTTATCTTCTTTCTATAATATTATATTCTGACCTCGTCGCCGTCGATAGTGCTCAATCCGACAATCAAACTCAAGTGGTTGCAAGAGCACTGGGGTGCAGATGATTACCTCTCGGCAAAGAACGCTTTTCGCACGTCGGTATGTTTCTCTCCAATTCGTTTGTATTATGTTCTTATATCCCATAGATGCTGGAATATCGCAAGGACATACGCACTAAGAATCGGCCCTGCCCACCGGTCATCCCCATGACCGCTTCTCGTCGTGTTGTCCAGCCACCAATCGTCTCCCGTGCTGCTCGTTCCCAAGCAGCTGGCCTTGCCCGCCTCAGTGCGCTGTCAAAGTCCTTGTCTGGTTCAGACCTGGATAAGACTCCCCCGGGATTCACCTCTTCACACGAGCCATCGGAAGCTGAGAAGGCGGAAGCAGAACGCCTAGCCGAGATCGAGGATCGGCGCGTTGTCGAAGAGGAATTGGCTCAATACGAAGCCGAGGGGGTTTTGAATGACAGCAATCCCGAATTTGCGGATTTCGATCTTCTTCGTTATTGGCAGGTAAGTTCTTCATTCTTTCCACATAGTTCTTTCGCTGATACTCATTCCTCAGCGCCGGGAGTTTGTATTCCCAACCCTTTACCTCGTGGCTCTCGACGTATTACCCGTTCAAGCGTCGGCTGTTCCTTGCGAGCGAGTGTTCTCCTCCAGCAAGGAAACAGACGCACTGCGTCGCGGAAATCTATCTCCCACTGTCATGGAAATGCTTCAGATTCTCAAGTTCATCTATCGTAATGGGCGCATCGACTTTATGGAGGGATTGATCGCCACGGAGGAGGAGCTGTCGGTGATTGATGTTGACCCCGAGGTTTTAGAGGCACTTTTGGCTGCGGGAAAAATTGAAGAGCTCGTGGGGCTTCTGAACACGTCGTATGAGGGATGGGGCAACAGTAATTCCGGACCTTAATCAAGAACTTGAGTTACATGCGCTAAGTTTTAGTACTTATAATTGTCTTACATTATTTATATTGCATTTCTGTCGGAATAATTATTGTACAAGTTAGTAGTATATTGCATACAAAGCCTGAAAATCTTCTCCCTGAATTCCGGGGACTCTTATACTCAGAAACAAGCCGGAGAGCACGAGCAGGACCGGACTAGAGGGGTGAGAAACAAATCTTCCTTTTTTGGAAACCCACCTCGGATCACCTCGAGGTACCTCGAGGTGAACCGAGATTTGATAGATTGTTACCTCCACCTAGCTCTACCTCACCTCCCGGCATCACTATGTGGGACATCCCATATTGCTTACTGATCTGGTGGGACATCCCATTTGTATGTGTGTTTAAAGTGGGACATCCCACATCTTTTTTTTGATCAGGTGGGACATCCACCCATATTTATAATGAACACAAGACATGCCTTCGCTTCGCTCCGGCGTAAGGGATGTCACGGTGGCATATTTGCGGCCAGGTGGCGTTGAGATATTGAACAACAGATGATCTATGGGTATACTATAACCACACGGAAGAACAGTGAACGGGGGGGTTGTAGTTACCAATTACCTGCGGAGCGCTAGCTATGGTTCAGTTCTCTCGAGGTCGACATCGCCGGTCGCTGATCTTTTACTGCCAAATTATATGCAGCAAATCCCTTCATTCACGCAAATTATCTACAAACTTGAATACATGTGCAATGATCTCCAGCAATCCAACACTACAAAGGAATACACCGCAAAGCGGATGAATGTATAATTGTCCAATACAGAATTCGAATCAAGCGGAAGCAACCGAACAAAGCACGCCTGAAAAGTTCAGAAACTCGAGCGGTGACAAAGCATAGATTGCACCTTGAATCAGGTTTTAAAGTTTCGATATTATTGACCACCCTGGATGGTTTAAACGCGACCACATGTAGAATTACTTTAATACTCGCCTTGTTCATTGGGGGTTGAAAGATTGAACAGCAAAATGATGGTAAATCTGTATACCGCGCGACGTTGATATAACCCATCGAGACGTAAAGCACGGACGAGCTCGCGGGAAGCCCGAAAGCTCAATCAAACACCGATAGACACACGTCAGTATCGGACCCAAGATGTAAGACCATATGAGAGCTCATCAGGGACGCGTCGGTTACTCGCGTGAGCGCCAAAGTCCAATTGAAAAAAATGGGCCAATCAGAGGAACGCTGATGCAGATGTGCAAAGCCTGGTGGGGCTGGATCAGGTGTACGGAAAGTATGTGAAAAGAAGAAGCACCACATAGTACCTGGTGTTGGAGACGCGACGGGTTGCTGGCAAGTACCGGCAAAATTTAACCGAAGGTTCGCGCGTCGTGCTGGGTCAAACAAAAATGCGAGCCAGGCATTAGACGCGACAAAAAATGAGAGCCAGCCTTCCGCTGCTTACCATATACTGCCAGTCCTGCTTGTAGAAACACCGCTAACCTGGCACAACGTCAGGGATATTAGCATTAATGGCATTTCCAAGTCAATCCGGTCTGGACAGCATTGTTAGATTGCCATGAGTTACACACACGGTCTACGGAACTGCGCCGACATCGTTGAGCAAACCAATTGGTTCAATCGGGTTGCACGAAAATGATGCAGTGTAACCTAGATTGGTGAGCATGGTGAAGGAAACCATTTGGGTCTCAAACACCGAAACACTGGAAGGATTAACTCAGCCTCGACGCTTGAGTGTAGGAGACTGCTAGTACGGCTGAATGTTGAGCTTGACATCTTGAAGTTGCGGGATGCGCCGCCGCTACGTTGGGTTGAAAGATCCTGCGCATAGAAGACCTCCGGCTTGATAAATGTGGTCCGGTGTTGAACGCTGAAGGTCGAGCTTTTGGTCTTGGCGAGGCGATGCCTCGTTGCTAAAGCTGGAGTTGAGCATTTCAGGACGTTGATGAGGAGTTTGGAAGCAGGGCGGCACTTTTAACCGATGTTCTTGGAATTGGAGAGGTTCAAGCATGCTGAAGCGGAGAGCTTGATCCGATGGCTGTTGAGTCGTATTAAGACGGGATGAGAGTCGCCGAAAGAGGGAGACCAGGTTATGTTATTTAAGAGGTAGAAGTGTTTGGTTCCTAAGGAAAAACAAAAGAACGGACAGAGTCCCCGGCAGAGTGCGAACGGGGAGAAATAGCGGGTTGTGAGAAAGGGAGAGTCGCAGGAGACTCCGCTTTTGAGTGGCTGTTGAATGGCTGATCGGGGAGGTCGAAAATAAATCGAAGTGCCATAATCTTTGATGTTTCGGGTGGACTCAGAGAGTAAAAGTAAACTGAAGTGCTAAAGTAGGCGGTCTGTGGAGCGGCTGGGAAAAGTAGGGTAGACAAACAGGTACAATGTGATTCGAGGGATCTGCTTAATATACGAGGTATGGGACATCCCAACAGTCCTTTTTAAATCAATGGGATGTCCCACAAATACATGTGTTCAATGTGGGACATCCCACATTGTTTTTGCAAATCGGTGGGACATCCCACCCATGTGCGTATTGTATGTGGGACATCCCACATTGTTCCTTGAGACGGGCAGACATTCCACATGGCCATCATCCACCAATTTTAACATGTGAAATCAGCCATTAGATGGCTCCCATCACTGGAGATTCCTAGTGTTGTCAATTGCTCACCAGAAGTACTTCATTAAGATGCATGGAGGGGTAGCAGTGAATGTAGGAGCAGCAGAAGTAAACAACCGCTGGTTAGACGGCAGTGAAGCTGGATCAAAGTGCAGTGCAGCTGAATTCCTAGGAAATACTAGGCAATAGGCAGAAATAAATGTGCTTCCATCTATTTAGCTGATACCTGAGATGAAAGCCCTAGAAAAGGGCTTCTAGAATCACCCTCAACAAAGGAAAACAGTGAAGAAATGAGCCTGAAAATCCACTTTTTCTCCTGGGCAGGTGTCAGGGGTCTTGGTTGCAAAATGGGCCAGTGGGATATCCCTGGAAATTTTTCAGGCCCACCTGCGGCAGGTGGGATGTCCCCCAGAAAACTGGTGGGATATCCCAGATTGGTCTCAGAAAGCCTTGTGGGACATCCCCCCCCAATAATCCTAGCCAGCCCTGGGATGTCCCATCCATTGGGACATCCAAGCTCCCCAGGGCCCTCTTGGGCCATTACTCTCATAGGAAATGTTAGGCCCTATGGGGGTCTGGGGGGGTAGCCTGAAGTGCGCTACGCTCCGGCAATGAGTTTCAAGAATTTTCCTCATTGTGACAATTTCGAAACTTCAATTTCCGGACACAGAAGTTGAGAAATTGTTGAGGACATGGTAAAACAATCCAGATGTAACATTACACGATTCGAAGTTTTGGACCGCCGCTGCCTGTTCTGCATCAGACGAGATCTCAAAAAAAAAAACACAATTCTTTTAGAGGACAGAGAAATATGTTGAGCCTTGGACTACACCAGATAACAGACCAGCGAGTGAAATTGGTTTGTTATGCCAGCATAAAAATGGTAGAGGCAAAATGCAGGCGCGCCGGAGGTGAAGGAAGAAACAGCAAAGTGATATCAAAGATTTTGATATTTGGTAGAAGGGACTGAGATATGGTGAGTGAAGAGTAGCAGTGGAGAAGTGTCACAATTTGATACTATCTAATTGTTCCAACACCTTATGTAAACACATGCCTATCTAATCTTTGGCGCTTATATGATCTGAGAATTTATTAATATCCTCCGAACGTTCTGGACAAACACACCTCATACATGAGGATACAGGTCGCTTTGTAAGAACACATGGCGGAGGGACGGCTCACAAGAGGAACACACATTTAATTAATAGGTCTTGACAGATCTCATGGACAATGCATGTACAACACATGGTTACAGGCTGTTGTAGTATATGTATATTCTCATTCACACGGCTCGATAAACAGTATATATTCAGTAGCTAGTTGTCTGTAGTAGTTAACCTTTTATTCCATCCTCTTTCGAGCTATACACATTGCACTCCCCAATCCTTTATCTCTGATATTGGACGCGATTTAGTCTTGACTGTGACAAGAAGGCAACCGAGCCTGAGAGAAATGATGACCATCGGCCCATCGGCACTTGATCCATGGACGTAAGAGCAAAGGGCAGATACTTCGTATATTAAAGAGATCCCTCGAATCAGTATGTACATGTTTGCTATCATGTCAGTTCGCTTTTTTCCGGACCACGTTCCCAACTATACTTAATTTGGTTCCCCTTTCCCAAAAAACGAGTTCGCCGATCAGCGTTAAACTCTGCCGACGTCCGGCAACACCATTACACAACCGCAGATCGCCGTTCAAGACCCGCTCAAAAGGACCACCTGTGTCCGATTCCTTCTTTCCTTCCTGCATCATCTTCGCGCAATCCACCTACTGCAATTCGACGACGCTGCTCTTCCACTCTGGCTTCTAATTGCTGCCAGTACTCAAGATATAATCTATGTCAAGGGCCGTCGCATGATATGTCGCAATGTCAAGACCACAAGCTCAACGACAAAATGGTAGACTTGCTATACTATCTGGGTCTCTGTCGTGTACTTTGCAACCGCTCGATTGGATCAAGGCCTTCAACGTAAAGGTTGAGACCGCTGACAAGATCCCAAACCTCAACTCCGGCATGCCCTCGGATAAACGAGCGATGCCCCACGACTTCTCATCAAGTTACTGTATTCCGTCACCCTCTGGTTGTGCCTAGAATATTTTGAGCAAGCTGTACGTCGTTCGCCTCGAGCCTCCATGCATTGGCTTGGTATGCTGGTCAAAGCTCCAGATGTATTTGGTGCGGCGTTCCATTCATAGGGATCGCTCATGTTAACCCATATCTAATCCAGCAACCATTGTGCCAAGGCAAATACACGGACAGGTGCGTTCCGTCCCAATTATCTGTTCCCATTTCCCTCACGAATATAGTACGAGACGAGTTGAAGTGTGAGTAAGCACCACCACATCTTTGATGGTTCCCAACTCACCAGAGCTCAAATGTAGCCCTGTCCGCTAGCTCTGCAGGCCCATCATGAGTGTCAGCGTCTCGGAAGCATGTACGTTCATTTATCCCTTTCAACTCTGTCACTGTTTGACAAGTTGTCGGCCAAATGTGGGGCTGCATTTGTTCAGTGCTGTCGGAGGAAGCCGTGGGGTGTTCGGGCCCGGGTGAATAGTAGGGTGAGCCCCGTACAACATGAGAAACGTTTCCGCAATGTTTACCGAAGGTCCAGATATGCATACCTGGCTGTATCCATACCTGTGGGCTCGGCATCTTCAGTCTTTAGACTCTAATCGCTCCATGTTTTGGTCGGTTTCACAATAGAACTCATCGCCTGCAACGTCCCACTGTCATTTATTACTGTATGGACTTTTTACAAAACAGATCCAGTTGTTACTGCACTAGGTAGACCAATCCACACCGTCATAATGACGTGACATGGATCGCGCTTTCCCTTACAGTTCAAATCTTCTGAGTGTACGGTGCCGGAGCGAAGCGAAGGCACATCTTGTTATATCTGCAAAGATTCACACCGGAGAGGTCAAAATAATTGAGCGGAGTGACTTGGAGCGAGAACCATGGCAAAAAGAAGCACTGTCCATGAAAATTTTTGTTGGAGGAATTAATGTCTGAGGACAGCAATGGCAGCAAGGGAAATCCCCCAGAATTGGTTGAGCCCGGTCCCCAGCAGCAACAGACAAAAGCGGTCCGACATGTGATCTGGAGCCACATTTACAGCTAATGTCGGGACCGAAGGCGCAACAATTTTTTTTCTGTTTCGGAATGTTTTCGGAGAATTGTAAATAGCTTGGTCAGTTCTGCACCGATTTACAGAAAAACTCGATAGATTTACTCAGCTAATTCATGCACAATTAGTGACAGGGAGGGATTTTTGAAAATATTATGTATTAGGTAATTTGTTTTTTCAGGATGTTTTCACACCAAATACTGTTTTTGCATGCCTAGAACATGTTGCAGAGGCCCAATATTTTGTGGGGAACAACATATGTACCTAGGTAAGGTGATAGAGCCGGAACTACACGGAATACTCAGATGAGTGTGATTCTCACAGGATCTTCAGATCCAAGAAAATGCTCAGTGCAGCTGGAAGAACTGTAATAAGATTATGTGTATTTATGGCTCTGTCACATACTTTCTTCTATATGAATACAGCTCCTCACGAAATCTTAGGCTCCTGTGACATGTTCCAGGCATGTAAAAACAGTATTTGGTGTAAAAATGTCCTGAAACACCCAAATTACCTAATACATAATATTTTCAAAAATCCCTCCCTGTCACTAATTGCGCATGAATTAGCTGAGTAAATCTATCGAGTTTTTATGTAAATCGATGCAGAACTGACCGAACTATTTACAGTTCTTCGAAAACATTCCGAAACCAAAAAAAAAAATTGTTGCGCCTTCGGTCACTAATTGCACATGAATTAACTGAGGAAATCTATCTAATTTCTATGTAGATTGGTGCAGAACTGACCGAGATATTTACAATTCTCTGAAAGCATTCCAAAACCGAAAAAAAAAATTGTCGCGCCTTCGGTTCCGACATTAGCTGTAATCCAAGAAAGAGTTTTGCAATTCCAGTGAGTTGAGGACAACAAAAACGAGGAAAATTTTGGCAACCGAATCAGAGGCACCGCTATTTTATATCCAGATTCGTCCGCAAGGATTGCGTGGCGTCACGGCCTGATAACAATCAAGCTGCGCTGTAAGCAGCAGCGACTGCGATCCGCTGTGTCCTGTCAAGAAAGAACTGCATGTAGGTCAGCAATTCTACCGGAAATTAAAAGGCTATTTTGAACAACACAGAATGTCAATGACAAAAGGGGTTTGAACCAAGAGGAAGAGCAGAGGAAATCTCAAAGGAGGTCTGATATACGAAGAAAACGCACAGCCGAGGAGCCATTTCTTGAAGAACAGTTGGGTTGACGATCCATGAGACTCGTCTCTACTGCTTCATGGCCCCAAATTGGATTGTGGTTGACAGTTCGCAGTCGCTATGCAGCCGAGGCATTTGACTGCGTAAGTTGTCCTGGGTTGAATATCTTCGGGCTGTGTGGGAAATCCCAACAAACCAAAGGAGTTAAAAATGGCAGGAAGCCAGAGGAAGAACGGACGAGCAACGCTATATGGGGCTTTAGCACAGGTTTCGAGAGATCTCGTTAGAGAACGGTTAATTAATAACCATTGTCTCGCAGTCAAATATAAACCCAACCCACAGACTAGCATTGGTGTCGGCAGATAACGTGACATGATGAGATGGCAGAATCGATGAAATATAAACGTAAAATGTTGTCATAATTGTGGATAGCCCGGAGCCATTCGCTGGAGCAGAGAGATGTTCAGAATGGCCTTATCTATGCAGTGCAGGAGCTCCTACATGTGGACTGATGGACACCGAATATATACCGTCGGGGAATCTGGGTGGGACCTTATCCGAAGACACCGTGTTGATATGGAGAATGGGGTTTCGGAGGAGAAAAAACAAACTTTTCAACTGGGAGATAAATACGTACCCGTAAGCAGTGCTTCTAACAGTTCGGGAGCTGGGGGTAGAGCGGCTGATGCCAGTCAATCGTGGCGGAATCACCTTTGGGCGCCGCTGCCGTCATCTGAATCCACCGCAGCTTGTAACGGTAGGAGCATCATTGCGTAAAAAGAACTATTGCTTTCGATCTGGAAGTAGAAGCGGCCGTGATTGATGATTCTGACAGTGATTTATTTCGATGTTTTGGGACCCTTACCAAGCAAAGTGACACAATAAAAACTCGAAGTTCAGCCAAATTTCAAAAGTACAGCCGTGAAATGTAGGTTATCCATGAAATATAATACGAGTAAGACTTCTGCCTGATCACCGTCCACATCCTAATTGACGTCTTCATCACTGAAAATTGTGAATCGGTGTGGGAACATAAGGTAAACATCAAATGTTACCTACTTCGAGATTGCTTCTCATTCGATGTCCTCGGACTCTTCCTTGACTGGGATCCACGCGAAAATCATCCGTGCCTTCACCCTACTATCATGCCGTTGGCGGGCGGAGACAATGTACAAGGGAGTCATACTCATCGGCCACCCGGCCTGGCCCCCCGAAACTCGGGTCTCGTGCCGTCACCCTAATATCATCCCGTTAGCAGGGCGAGGCAATTTCAAAGGGAGGCATACTCCTCGACAGCCCGGGCGGTCTTTGCTAGAAGGATGTTAGGATGGGTCAGTTTTCACGGAAATACCCTGACCGATTGGGGTTCCATAGACTATCCGTGAGGTCAACAACGGCAGGATTATTACAGTTACACTAACCGAAAGTGGCCCTCGCCAAGGCTGCAATACAGACGATGATGCGAAGATAATTATTTACGACAAAATGCATCGTTGAAAGGTTTGAGTGAAGGCCTGAAGAGGTGTTCATAATCGGAATTGTCGGCCGCTTTTAAACAGCCTGCATGTATTCTACTGTTAGGGGCTGGAATCACTCACGACAAATCGGGAAGTAATTTTGGAATGAATGCCTTTGGAAGCAGTCAAGCGAGTATCATGGCTGTTAGATAGATGACTCTAGGGAGGATTCCTCTTTTCATATATCCTTAAACGAACGGCTGTGGTAAGAATCGGATGAGAAACTCGTTTCGTAAGGTTATATAAAGGATATTGACATTTAGAGGCTGGACCTATCAGCTCGCCCCTCCACGTTCGCCGGCCGGACTTATTCAGCCATGGTATCAGGCTGAAAGAGCCAGGGCTGATCGTCTCGAAACTGCGTGCCATGACACTAATGACGAATGAATAATCAAGATCACGAACTGTGCGAGATTGCCTTGTCCACTATGCCTGGTATCTGAAATGCATCAGAACCAGAAACACTCGCGGAGAATCTGACAGACAGACAGTTTTTATGGCAGGAACTTGGACCGCGCAAGATAGGATCATTGTTTGTTCAAAAAGGACACCAGTCAAATACCATAATATACAGTTGGGTGCTGAGTCGGGATTCGGCCACAGTTGCGACCCAAATTGTGAATCAGAATCGATGTTGCTCGTATTTGCCCTAAAGGCGAGTCCTGCGTTTTCAGGGAACTGGAGGGATGGAAAGACAGAAGAAGTCAATGGCAAGGGCCGTGCAATCTCTTTCGAGTTGACAAGCATCATAGCCTGTCCATCCGTTGTTTTCGGCCGTTCGAATGCGAAGCGAAAAGATCAGAAGGATCTTGATTGCAGTCATGGTGTCCCGGAAAACATAGTGGCGCTTAGGCTTGTTGGGTGCGGGCAGAACAAGTCCCGCTGAGATGTGCAAGCCGCGATGCCGGATAACCGTCCAGTGCTGTACTTGTGTTAGCTTACCACGGAAGACTGAGGAGGCTAGATCTGCTTCAGGGTAAGCTGATGCGATTTGCGGGACTTCTTGCGAGCGAGATGGGAGGTGACCTTTGGGTTCTCGAGGTCGTTTATATTTTGGGATTCAGGAGCGAGTTTGGACACAGACCTAGAACAGGTCATACTCGAGCGTTTAAGATCATTTTAATGGATAGAGAATACTCAGTGGGCATCCGCTCCGAGTCGGACTCCAGAGACCAGAGTCACAGAGCTTGGGGCGTCCAGGGGTGAATGCTGCGTAGACACGTTTCTGACGGCGCCTGTATTTCCTCTTCGGAGCCCCGTTTGGCTGCTAGTTAGAAGGTCTATTGCCACGCAAGATGAAAACTGGTGGTAGCGAGCGAGCTCCTAGGAGCCAATTCTTCGAGCGTTTATGCCCTACATAGCATTGGCAACTGGACTCTTGGAGCTCGAGCCGGACATTACAGCTCTTTGCGGTACAACAGGCGCGAGCCGTTTTTTTTTCCATTTTGGGTCACTTTTGATCGTTTTCCACTAGGACGGTCGCCCTGCTCTCAGTTTTTGCCCGTTCGCCTTGGTTATAGGCGGAATCGATTCGCCTGCGAAATCCACAGCGAACCTTGTTCTCAGATTTTTAAACTGATCGCCAAGGCGTTTTTCTGGGAAGGGAAATCAATTTTTTTCGGCCACTTTTGAGCGTTTTCCACTAGGACAGTTGCCCTGCCCTTAATATTTACCCGTTCGTCTTGGTTATAGGCTCAATCGATTTGCCTTCCAAATCCGCAGCGAACGGGCTTCTCAGATTTTCAAATTAATCGCCAAGGCGTTTTTCTGGTAAGGGATATCACTTCTGTACGGCCACTTTTGATCGTTTTCTACTAGGACAGTCACCCTGCCCTCAATTTCTACCCGTTCGCTTTGGTTATAGGCTCAGTTGATTCGCCTTCTAATTCCGCAGCGAACCCTGTTCTCAGATTTTCAAACTGATCGCCAAGGCGTTTTTCTGGTAAGGGAAATCACTTTGTTACAGCCACTTTCAATTGTTTCTCAATAGGACAGCTGCCCCGCCCTCAATTCCTACCCGTTTGCCTTGGTCATAGGCTCAATCGATTCGCATTCCAAATCCGCACTGAACGGGCTTCTCAGATTTTCAAGCCTGTCGTCAAGGCCCTTTTCTGGTAAGGAAAATCACTTTTTTGCGGCTACTTTTGATTGTTTCTCAATGGGATTGCCCCACCCTCAATTCTTACCCATTCGCCTTGGTCATAGGCTTAATCAATTCGCTTGTAAAATCCGCAGCGAACAGTGTTCTCAGATTTCCAAAACAGGCGACACAGTGTTTTTCTGGTAAGAGAAATCACTTCTTTATGGCCATTTTTGACTGTTTACTCGGTAGGACAGCTGCCCTGCCCCCAATTCTTACCGGTTTGCCTTGGTCATCGGTTCAATCTATTTTCCTTCAAAATCCGCAGCAAACGGCCCCCTCAGAACTCTTCATTTCACACCTAAAACAATTTTCTATTTCTACCTCCTTTGTGGGCAGCACCACATAGTGAACATACAATAGTGTGTATTATGCCAGTATAAAAAAGTAGTATTTTATTTATAGGATACAAGTCAAACTTACAATGAAATAGTGCTTCTAACAGGCCCAGAACCAACCCTATAGCTGTCTTGAGCCAACTCCACTTGAAACTAAACACTTGTGCCAGGAAAACATTCTTGGGGGGATGAGGAAATATGAGTTGGTGATGCCCTGCACACTTTTACGGCGAAGAGATTGAGCTCATAACCGAGGGGAAAGGCGAGAAACTGGGAGCAGGGAGCGCGTCCTACTGACTAAACACTCAAAAATGGCTGTGAAAAAAAGTGATATCCCTTACAAGAAAAGCACCGTGTCGCCTGTTTTGGAAATCTGAGAACACCGTTCGCTGCGGATTTTACAAGCGAATTGATTAAGCCTATGACCAAGGCGAATGGGTAAGAATTGAGGGTGGGGCAACTGTCCCATTGAGAAACAATCAAAAGTAGCCGCAAAAAAGTGATTTTCCTTACCAGAAAGAGGCCTTGACGATCGGCTTGAAAATCTGAGAAGCCCGTTCAGTGCGGATTTGGAATGCGAATCGATTGGGCCCATGATCAAGGCAAACGGGTAGGAATTGAGGGCGGGGCAGCTGTCCTATTGAGAAACAATTGAAAGTGGCTGTAACAAAGTGATTTCCCTTACCAGAAAAACGCCTTGGCGATCAGTTTGAAAATCTGAGAACAGGGTTCGCTGCGGAATTAGAAGGCGAATCAACTGAGCCTATAACCAAAGCGAACGGGTAGAAATTGAGGGCAGGGTGACTGTCCTAGTAGAAAACGATCAAAAGTGGCCGTACAGAAGTGATATCCCTTACCAGAAAAACGCCTTGGCGATCAGTTTGAAACTCTGAGAACAAGGTTCGCTGCGGAATTAGAGGGAGAATCGACTGAGCCTATAACCAAAGCGAACGGGTAGAAATTGAGGGCAGGGTGACTGTCCTAGTAGAAAACGATCAAAAGTGGCCGTACAGAAGTGATATCCCTTACCAGAAAAACGCCTTGGCAATTAGTTTGAAAATCTGAGACGCCCGTTCGCTGCGGATTTGGAAGGCAAAGCGATTGAGCCTATAAACATAACGAACAGGTAAATATTAAGGGCAGGGCAACTGTCCTAGTGGAAAACGCTCAAAAGTGGCCGAAAAAAATTGATTTCCCTTCCCAGAAAAACGCCTTGGCGATCAGTTTGAAAATCTGAGAACAGGGTTCGCTGCGGATTTCGCAGGCGAATCGATTCCGCCTATAACCAAGGCGAACGGGCAAAAACTGAGAGCAGGGCGACCGTCCTAGTGGAAAACGATCAAAAGTGACCCAAAATGGAAAAAAAAACGGCTCGCGCCTGTTGTACCGCAAAGAGCTGTAACTGAAACCATTCTTGGTCTCGGCTCTACCTCTGCTGCTTGCCTCTCTGTGGTACTCCCGTTACGCATTTACTGGCCACGGAGGCCCTTTCTTACCCAGTCCGCTTACTACCACTGAGAAATTATATCAAATACTACGGATGTACATGATCCCGGACTCGATCCACGTAGGGCCCCGTCGAGATAAGCCCGATACTAGCGTCAACTGTGCAAACTAAGTCCCGCCATTCTCGTTATCCAGGTACCAGTCATCCACAATGTAGAGGGTCTCATCAAAGTCTTCGGGCGGATAGGTACGCTGGCTCGCCCAGTCACGGATCCGGTCGTAATCGCGACAGACATGCACAACGTCGTCTCTCTGTTCAACCGACTTCAGATCGTCCGACCATTGCCACACGACACTAGTGACATCCACCGAACACATCGATGCTTGTCTAATGGCACCAATACAATGCCGAATATGGAAGTTAGGCGCTCGGGTGTAGTTTTTGCCTGGGTGGAGTTCTTTGCGCAGAGTATCCTACCGTACGGAGTGAGCCATTTCCACCTTTTTATGTTAGCGGGCACGAACCAGGCAATGGAGCTGATGAAACACATCGAGAGAAAAGGTGTAATACCCCCAGTAAGGGTCCAGGGGCCATGTTCTGTTGGGCATATTCACGGCCTCGGACCTCGGCATCTTGATTTGAGCGACTGCAAGTTGGTGAGCGATCAAAGTGAATGCGCCTTACTCCCAAGCCCACCTGAATAGAGTGCCTCCCAGGCTGCATCGACAGAGGGGGATCGGTGGCGTTTGTATATCGGCACATCGCCTGCAAGACCTCGGGTGAACTTGACAAGTTTATGTGAGACAAAATCCTCTGCAGGAGCTTTGGTTGCGCTTGAGGGTGAGTTGAGCGCGTTCGATGATGAGAGGGCGGCTCACAGTATATGTACGGTTCATGTGTAGGGCTTTCACCGCTCAGGTGCACGATTATCAGTGATAGCAATGACAGGTTTAGGATGGCCAACAAGGTGCAAAGAACTTGCAGGCGCCTGGACGAGTGCAGGCCAGATTTCTCGGAAGCCCGGTCGAGTGACTGGTAGTAGTAGACCATATCCGAGAGGCGGGTGGGGTGTTTGGCGCACATGGATCCTTTAATCCTGTGTACACCCGATCGGAGCTAAGGGTGGAAGATTATGATTAAATATGCCCTCGAGCCATAATGTACTGTAATCATAATATAATCTTAAGGTTTTGGCCTATATTTAATCGTAAGGGTATCATAATGTATTGTAATGCTAATTTAATTGTATTTAATCATATTTAATCGATGTTTTCCCCACCAGATCTCATTTTTTGCTCCCCCGTGCAGAAATGATCATCTTGAGTCATGACCTCGCTATTTTGAGTTCGCTTTCGAGCTTGGTTCACAACAATATGCCATTTCACCGCTCTCTCAGGTGTATCATATTAATGCCAGCCTCAGAGAGATAAATCACTAAGGTTTCCATTGATGTAATGTTTTTCTATGGAGGCCTGGGAGGATGGAACACTGTTAAATCAATATTCCAGTTGAATTCAGTATAACTTCCGGTTTGGTATTTGATGTCACGTGCACAATTCACGTCCAAAGCAAAGCATAAACATGACCAAACTTTGCTCGGAGTGAGTGTCTACATCGGTTTTCTGAGGTGGTTAAACTATATTGTAGGATTCCCTGAGATAATATGCATCTAATGTGAGTCCTCTAGCCCAGATGTTGCCCCAAATTCCTCAAGTAGAGGCTTAAGATTATGATTAAATATGGCTCCTATATCGTAATATAATCATAATGTATCATAATCTAATGGCCCATAATGCTAGGGCTTAAAATTATGCCCACACCATATTTAATCATAATTTCAAGATTATAATTGATTATATTCTAATATACTCATATTTTTAGCCAGCCTTAATCGGAGCCAGAAGTGTAATTGAAAGTTGAACAACGCCCCTGGAATGGCACAGCACCTGCTTCATTTAATTCGGCTTATGTCAACTCCTCCCGAACATCCGACAATAGCGCCAGCGGTGACAGATGTCAACTGGAAAGATTGCGCACGAACTTGTGATTCTTCCGCCTTCGATCACTTCAGATCTTTGAAACACAGCATCCAGCTCTGAATATGGTACTTTGGAGCTCATGGCTGTTGAAGACACTGCAGGACTTCTTGATAGAGGAGAAACACCGATTCTGACCGATTCTGTAGTGACTTTTGAGCTGACTCTGGGGATGAGAATCAACATCTGAATCGAGTAGAGGCGACCTATCTAATGTACACCGATTCTGACCGATTCTGGAGTGACTTTGAGCTGAGTGAGAGTCTCGAGATGGGAATCAACATCCGAATGGAGTGAGTAAAGGCGGTCTATCTACTGTAAGTAGATGATTGCCATTGGTTGTCGAAATGTCGTTAATTTATTACGTGTCTATCCGCCTTGAATCCACTGGCTGATCGACTCCGAGCATTACCATTTAAACATGATAGGATTCAAAGCGGCAGCATACCAGTTGGTGGAAGAGATCCACTGGAAGTTAGAAACGCACTGCCACAGCAAATGTCGGTCCGACTCATCATCTCGCAGGTCATTAGTCTGTTGTTTAGTTATTTCAACATCTGTAAAACTGCAAGTTCGTCCTTGGCATCTAGTGCGTCTTGCCTTCTAGTTGTGTGCATTGATTGAAATTGATCAAGTGCCATCTTTTGCATCTTTGGAATCGAAAGATATCTGCCACTGTCTTTTCGATGTGCCGTGAATGGCAACCGAAAAGACGAAATGCTAAAGATCACAGATGGTCAGCCACCAGCCAGCCGAGATGAAAGATGGCTCTCCAAGATGAAAGATGTCCTCCCCAAGATGACAGATGGCTCCTCAAGATGAAAGATGTCCAAAACGAACCTGTAGTTTTACTGATAGTTGGCTTCAATAGTCCTGTCATGACGCTGAAGGCTCCGTGGCAGCCGCGTGTACTGGTAAAAAATAGTCTTCTAGATCGAGATTTCATTCTTTTCTGCGCAGTAACTATCTCTCTGTACTGGTATGTATTCCCAGCACGGGCACGCAAATAATATAAAGCTGCCATGCTGACCAGAGAATGAACAACATCGAACTTCGATGTCCTCCGACTCCGCTCTGATCGACGCCTTTCGTCCGCTGCGTGCTGCTCTGATTCCAACAGTATACGTGGAGCTAGTCTTCAATGGTGAGACCCTGTCTCTTTTCCTCTGCCAAACTCATCGTTATTCATCCAGGGTTCTACAGCGGCCTGTACATCATGACGCTCTATGCTTTGAGTACGTCGTGGCCTTCCTCCAGCAGAAATCACCTCAGACTAATTTAATGTGGTAGCCTTCAAACGGGGGACACGCACCTTTAATTGGGGAATGTTCTTGGCGCTCACGTCGATGTACATCCTGTCAAGCATCCATGCTATCAATGGGGCCGTACTTGTACAGTTTGCCTTCGTTGAACACGGCGATACCATCGAGTCTTCTATCGCCTATATCGCACAACCCTCGTTGCCCCGGTCGCTGCTTGGGGCCATAGCCCTCACGATAAACACTATGATTGCGGATTTTGTTCTGGTAGGATCGACATGATGATTCGGCCCTGACATTGCTCTTTACACAAACACACAGATCTGGAGGTGCTGGACAATGTGGAATCGTAATTGGAAAATAATCACTTTGCCTCTTACTTGCACCTTGGTTGGCGCAGGTGGGTACCATGACTCCTGAAATATGCTTTTGACCGGTTCATCAGGGCTGGGATTCCGAAGCATTGCAGCACAAGTAGATTTTGTGCATGATCCACTTTCTAGCCCGACTACATACATCGATTTCGGGAACGCGTACTTCGGCCTGATCCTGGCCACGACGACCTCGGCAACCTTCCTGATTCTCTTTCGGATCTACAAGATGAGCGAGAAATCCACCAGAAAATCAATGAAGTATGGTCGTGTCATAGAAATGGTGGTGGAATCTGCGGCCCTGTACCTTGTGGCCTTGGTCGTTTACATCCCACTGTCGATCCAGGGTTCAGCCAACGTGGCGTATCCTCAAGCACTGGTGGCCCAGCTAACGGTTGGCTGTTTAACTAGAACTAACCTTCCTCATACTGAAGTTGCAAAGGGAATGGCCCCAACGTTGCTGGTGGCGCGAGTGGCGTTTGGTCTGTCACGTCCCGATACAACGTGGCAGGCCCCTGCCACTGAATCCACAATAATTGCCTTCCGTGGAAATGGAAGCTCGACATCCGAGCAGCCGAATACGATCGTCTTATCCAGTGTCTCTCGCTCCGAGTACAGCGGGACCAAGTTTGAGGCTATGCACGATGTTTGAATTTGTGTATACGACGTAGGGCCCATGTAGAGTGTCACCTAGGACTTATCTATTCAACGAAATTTCCCAACGAAGCCCGGCGTCCCAATGTCAATATGTACTCACCAGAATCTCTCGTAGCGAACTCCCGTGTGCTAATGTGGCCGGTGCACTTCCTGCCTGGAGCTGAGCGTGACTCATGATTTCGTGAGGCCTGTCCCTGAGCATGATACCGTACGTACTGACACTATATTGTATGGCGATACCTTTCAAGCCCTGGTGTATTCCCTATGGGTTCATTCGAATGGCCCATAGTCATACAACACGTACAGTTTTCCCGATTTTTTTTCTGATTCTGCGTGAACTCTCAACGACTATGCTATTTGCACGTTCAGATGGTCCAGCCGTTCAGTTAAGAGGTCAAATCTGCAAACAAGAGCCACTTCCTTGCTCTCCATGATTCTCAAACCATTTTCCTGTGTTCGCACCTGACAGTCCCAGAGAGCCGGCAGCCAGTTGCACCAGGATCTTTATCAGCATACTTATTTTGACTGTCCCTGTGTATTTGGGACACTGAAAACTGTGTTTCCGAGCTTAATTTCAGCCTCAGAATTTGCTCATTTATCAGCTGTGTTTCAAAAGTAAAGCAGCTTTCAAACTCCAGATTGTTTGGTCAGGCTTTCTTTGGCTGCATGCCAGTTGTTGCAAGCTTCGACCACGTTCAAGGCACACGTAGGACCGCTCCACACCGAGCCAGGGTATCAAACGAGCCATACTACCGGTGGAGATTTCCATTTTGGCACCAAGCCGTGGCTTAACCAAAGCCAGCCACGAGCCAGCGGCTCGGCTTTCCCAATTTAGTAACGGCTTGCAAGCCATCAAAAAGCCGAGCCGAGCCAGCCATAGCCGAGCCGCGGCAACACTCGGACTAACTAACCGCCCCTATGAGACAACAGAGACTCGGAGCTGAAACACTGTGGGGTTCTTCAGAAGGATCTTGAGGAAACGAGAGGTAGCAAAATGATCCGATAGCGCAGTAAGTGAATGCATCTGCGAATAGTTATTGCTGTTGGTTCCAGGGGAAGCGTGGAACTACTGTTCATGAAAAACGGTTCCGCCTAACCTATAGAACCAAACCACTTCATTTAGGTCTGTTTCGCTTCGTGCAGCTGTATGAGGCGAATCCTGAAACCTCCCAAACTGATTCCCCCGAGGAGTAATCCATGGTGACCTCTCGCAGCCGAGGATACTGTCTACTGAGCGCTGCGACAAGTTCGTCATGATCCTCCGAGTAACGATGCCCAACACCATACGGCACGCGTAGTGTCAGCGCTTCGAGATTGGGTGGGAAAGAGACGGTGCGCCATTGAATGTCCTGGCTGAATTTCTGTGTCGGAGTTAGGAACATGCAGGGGTGACATATGGGGATGGGTGCGCACATGGTAGTTAGAGTTGGCGAGCTCCAGCGGTTCGGGATACGGGACTCGGGTTGTGTGGTTTTGCAGGGCGAATACTGTGTCCTGCTTCCGCCGGGTCAGCATCTTCTAACCTACTCTCGTTGTGAAAACGTACACGGGAACTCGATTCGGTTGGTTGTGATTTGGCCCAAGGCAGAGGAGCGGGATCGTCCTCGCAGTCTGAAATTTCCTCTGCTGGCGGATCGTCGAATGCGGTTTCATCATCAAGTTCCAGACGGTTTGCGTCGTCGGAGAAATAGGGACCAAAACGGAAGGAACTACCACAGATTCGGAAGGTGGAAATGTGTTTTTCTGGCACGGCCATCGAAAGACAGTTGAGCTCAGGAAAGATGGCGGTGATGGCTGCGGACGTTTCAATAGTCGAAGAGGTATGGGAGATAGAGAGGGATTGAAGAGGCACCGAAGTGCGCGAGATGGCGAGAAAGATGTTCTTGAGGTCTTCAGACGTCTTATCATCGTGGAAGCTATCGCTGAGGACGGTCACTGCGCTGATGGGGCGATTTGGAGTGAATAACTCGATCATCTTGGCCGGCGCGGTCAGCTTGCGCAGGAAGGGGGACGGCATCCCGGTGAAGATGTGCCCTAAATGATAGATGCATGACCGAGATCGACTTTATGACGAGGGATTCCAATTGTGGACATTGCTACAAAAAAGCGAGCAGCAGATCGAAATCGGACGGATCGTGGAAAGATAGATGGACGAGGTAAGGCAGAGGCATGCCCCCGAAGCCCGTAAGCAACGGTGACATTTCCCCACCGGCGTGAAGGTGAAGTCGAACTATCCGTGCCGGGGATACAACTGTAAGTAAATTCTGAGCGGCTGGATCATCGCCAATGCGTGGTATCCGCCCCGGGGGACCGCAGATTGTGAAGCGCTGTAATTCAACGAAGGCCCATTGCAATGCGCAATGTAGCAACTATCAAGAGTGAGTTTTTCAAATCTCGGTAGAGAATCCAGCGTATTGCGGACCCTCGCGTCGAGGCTGAGACCCCGCATTTCCAAGGAGACCAGGTTCCGGTATAAACCGAGGGTGGTAGAGAAAGTAGCGGCGACCCTGTCACACAAGCCGTCGAAGACGTCTGCACGAATGATCCCCGCCATGGAGGGGAGGACCCCAGGCGGTACCACTTTCCGATGCAATGGCGAGGCGGAGGAGATTTTCCACGACTTGACCATGAGGACGCGGGGCGCTTCAGCCAATCTGTCCAGCCGCACCGCAATACGATACAGGCGGTAGACACGGTCAATCCAGTTCCTCTTCGTGGTGTCCATTGCGAGGGCCCCCACGTCAGCACGCTGTTGCTCGAGCAGAAGAGGTAAGCAGACGGATCGAAACCATCGGCACACCAAAGAGAGGCGGCGGAGCTGGCGGCGAGAGCACAATATCCAGCAGGCAAGCCAGAGTAGGGTAGGCGGATTGGTCGCGGTTCGATTTCTCATCAACCGATCGATCGGCCGTTAAATCCGAGGGCATTTGAGTACACCCGAGTGGCGGTGCAGAGGCTACTCACCCCATAATAATCTCTGTAGCGCGCTTTCGCGGCAAAGCCCACTAACCATGTACTTTCACAAGATTCAACTGGTCGATGGTCAAACTTGTTTACCAGAACACTCAATCCATCTTACTTATTCAACGATGTGATAGTAATTTCAGCTAGGGAGCCAGTGTGGTGCCTTGAACCGTGTGGTCTATGTCTACCTCACTACCTCAGTGCATCCCATCAGGCAACGTACTGGAACAAATGCCCAGTCCGTGTTAAGTTCCAAAGAACCAAGGAACAGCTTTTTCAGGGTCTCGATCTTGTCCAAGATGGAATCAAATGGACATGACACATCGGAAAGCACTCATAAGTACTTGCATATCCCTCAACTCTGACGAGGATAAAATCACACTGTAAGCAAGATGAGTGTGGAGACAGTAATCATCCCCATCTAAGACGTTACAGAGCTTATCGGGAGACAGACAAAGTGTTTCCCAGCCCGCTGATGCAGATAGAAATATGGGACCAGTAAATGAGCACCTGGAGGAGCCCGGGACAGGGGGCAGATTTATCAGAAGTTATGTATAGCAACGACATTGTATGTATTTGTAGTGGCGTGTACACCGGATTTTGCACCAGCGCATGCGCAGGACTGGGGACCAACACACACTGGACCCCTATGCTCGCACGTATGCGAAGAGGAAGCGGGAGGAGCACCTGCATAACATGTCCTGGTCAGCTCACCAGGTGGAAATTGATAACCAGACTTACAATTAGAGGGGAAGATTGTGCCGGTTCCGGAGCAAAGACCCCGTAACTGAAATGGCGGGTAAGTGAGTATTATGGGAAATTAACAAGCACGCACCGACAAGCGGAAATACCGTTGCAGGAGGTCACGCAGCGTCTAATTCGCAGTTAGATAGATGATGCGAGAAGAAAAAGAAATCACGCACCTGGCATTAGCATCACAGGTGCAACAGATAGAATCTGTGCAGGTCCTGCCAGTGACAACGGAGGGCAATCAGTGATAGGGAGTGGACGGCAAACTACATCGCAACACAAACCTGGGGGTGTTGGGGTCTACCGCACTTGGATATCTCTTATCCGTGCTCCCGTACACCAGGGTTCCAGTCTAAGCCAAGGCAGATGAAGTAGAGGAAACCACAGTAACAGTTGATGCAAGAGTAGGCGAGACGCATAGATACCGTCAACCTGAATGGACATGTTCCGAGATGCAGGCGAAAAGTGGGAGCAAAGCTGAAGAGCGTCGTTGCAGGGAAGAGACAGAAATTCTGCCACGTCAATGCCACCGAAGATCATCATGTCACCGTCGGGCTCCGTCGGGTCGGGTTTTCGGCCGATTTGATTGAAGTTAGTGGGCATATCTGCCGACACTTGTCTCAGCCCTCCTCTGCACCACTAATAACAACAAGTAGTTGCAAGTAGTACATTGTAGTAAGTTCCGAACTCATTCAGACCAAATTCGGGCAGGCAGCAATTTGATTCGATTGTAACTACAGAGCGACAGCTATCCATCAATGTTCGATTGAATTTGCCATCGGCTCCAACATAGCTTGAAACACATCCCAGGCGATGTCCAGAGATAAAGTCGGTGTTCCAATATGAATGTAAATCTGCTCCGTCATCTCCGCAAATTCAATAGTAAACCATGAAAGGTGAGCCTCCCTTGGGCCAACATCTTCGGTCACCATTTGACGCATATCATCGACCGCATCTTGTGGAATGGGGATACGGCAATCAAGACCTCCACTAGAGCTTGACGAGGACAGTGACGAAGAAATTGAAAATGCTGTCCGTGAATCTGCCAAAGATGCGGATAAAGACGATGAAAGTGATGAAAATGATAAAGAGGACTTGGTGAACTCATCCTGGGTCAGTCCACACAGCGCATCATTTATCCTTGCTCATTTCTACCAGATCTACTCTTGACTGACAGTTCTGTTTCCAAGTTTTTATTTTTCAAGTGCAATCCTGGGTATCTTATGAATGTTAATATTGAATAATACCCAGCTAAGTAGTAGTAGTTTCTGCTCGTAATACTCATAGTTCTTTTCGTGTGTGAATGCCTGGATGGCGGCTGGCAGGGGGCCAACTTATGAGATGCCCTTATATTGGGCCGCACCGTCTTTGACTAGACCTCTTTTCCAATATCTATGGATGGTATGAATTTCCTGTGAGCAATTTGTTGACCAGCGGCCTTCATTCAGACTCACCTCTGGGGGGAACACGGTAACGTGACTTATTAAGCAATTGGACACTCTAAGATAACCCCGCCTATTGGTATACTGTTCATACATGGTATATGGCCACTTGTGGAGCTTGATATTTGTCTCTTTGCACCAGATATTTCACTAAAACACAACCCAGTACTTTTGGAGATATAGTGAAACACTCGGCTGTTAGCCGATGTTGCCCAGCCGAAATCGAACCGCGACCAATCCGCCTACCCTAGCCAGAGTTCAACGGGAAGCACAGATAAGTAAGCAATTGGATGGTCCATGCCGTCGTGGTACGCAGTCAAGATCGTTATCAGCCGGGGATCGGCCCGACCGCTGCGGAATGTTGGGATCGTCTCTGCCGAGTGATCAGCCCGAAGTCGATTCAACGTTCAACACTCGTTCAGCACTTGGAAAATTATTAAGATGTTTGCTTCATACCGCTTTTGTTTCAATATTCTCTATCTTACTGGAAACACAAGTGCCAGAACTGGTGAATACTGCAGGACGCCCTCAAGAGTCACACCGTGATACTACACCCGAGAAATATTCGCGCTAGACACACACTCGGAATTGGGCTGATCATGCAACCTGCCAAACTCCCTGCGAGTAAGCATGTACTCGATAAGCTTTGGTATTCTCCTGTTCTGTTGGCCGAGCGTCTGAAAGAAAGCATCAGATCAATATGGACATTTATTCCGCACCCTTCATTGAATTGAGTTGGTCGTTACCGGGGAGCTAGAGACTCTCCATGGTATCCATATTTCATTCAATTCTGCACACGCTGAAAATGATTGGCCATATGGACTCCAAGATGAAACTCAGCGTGAAACTACCGCTATATTTTCGGAATTCGACACCGTGGTGTCATTCACCCGCCAATAGATTGTCGCCATAGTCTCCAGGCAATATTTACATTTATAACCTCAGCGTCTATCTCGCTCTTTATGCCACTCTAGATCAGCGCCGAAAACCCTTCTCGTCTTTATTTCCCATCCTGAAAGCTATATAACCCTCCATCCATTTTTCGATTCCTATGTTATCCGACCATTCCGAACATTCTGTCCCATTCCTTGAACATCCGTATGGCACATATACTGAAAAAAAAAAAAAAATGTGACACAACCTCACAAAAAGAGCTGAAAAAGAGGCAAGTTTAGCTGAAAAAAGTGAAAAACACACCGCTTGGCAAAACATAGTCACAAAAAGTCACTGCATCCATTCCACATCATTTCGGGAGCACAGGTGGAAAAAACAGGCTGAGAAATTGCACATGATCAACACGAGAAAAAAGCACAACCTAGATGAAGTAGAGAGAAAAATCACAACCTGAACTAGGTGAGGGAAGAGAGAGAAAGACATAGGAGATCAATCAAAAGCAAAAGATTGCTAAAGTGTTGCATCACTTGAATGGAATTGAAAGTCCGACAACTTGAAATATAGCTCCATTGCTGAGAGACCTAAGGCCAAGTTGTGTCGTTTTTTTTTCGTTTCTATTTCAATCGTATCCCGAGTTTGAAGTGGTTGAGAGCAAGGTGTGTCATTTTGTTGGCATCAGCATCCACTTTGTAAGTTGCGCATTTGCTGTGTCCATGTCTCAAGGTGTGTTTTCTTCGTCTAGGTTGTGCCCTTTTTATAGCGTGTCTCTGTGAATTATTTTACAGTATATAGCCCATACATCCGTCATCGAGCTCCGAACTTGGTGATAAAAACGAAAAGCCGTTCGATCTTCGCCTTTTCCTAGAGACGCCAACGAGTGACCTGCGGCAAAGGTATGGATGGGCCGCCTCCGCAACGACATAAATCTAATACTCAGAAGACAAAGAAATGTTTGCTTACAGCTACTTCTATCAAAGCTCATCGGTTGGCCCGCCATTGTTATGGGTGGGCAAATGGTATTACAGATGGCGGCCTGGAGCTACTTCGCTGCGGTCGAGAAGCGGGGGTTCATTGCTCTACCACATTCGACGGCTGCTTGGGTCGAGGCGAACGCTCATCCAGTCACCGTCATATTCACACTCATTTCAACGCTCTTTGCCGCCTGTTCCTCCTTGTGAGTTATGGCTTCAAACCAAGACGAGTACTGAGCTCCCATGTTTGCAGTTTATTTCCTTGGGGTGTTTGCCAGTCGATTGCACCATGGTGAAGGCAAGTCCATGGGCACTTTCATTTCGGTCGCTTATTCTCGACCCCAGCAAATGTAAATGGAGCACGATGTCCATCGCTCTGGTCATCTTGACCGGCGTACAGACGTCCGGGTTTGTGTTGCATTACGGCGGCTTGATTGTGCCTCATCTGACAAAGCTGGTCCGGCTTGCTAACACCTCTGCAAACTGAAATCAAGACCTCATTTACTGGCTACGAGCTTGACTTCTCAAGTCCTCTTCTCCAGCAAATGCGAAGTGGCGGCGGACTTGAATATTGTGTTGTTAACAGCAGTGGGACATATTATTGTTAGAAAGTGTTCCTCATAACATATTTTACAGCCAACCTTTCTGCGTTCTTAGTGGGCCAGACAGAAAGTAGATATACAGCGATGGAGAGTGATATGGATTTTCCAGGGTCCCAGACGCTGATGGACCTGAGTTTCAATATCTCGACTGGTACGACATTCGTGTTCCATTGTCCTTCACCTTTCGCTCACTATTCGGTAGCGGGCCTTCCATAAGATCTCGTCAGTCTGTGTATCCCAGAATCTCATCGTCGACGTTATCCCCTTTGTGATTGAAATATGCGCAGTGTATGCGATCTAATCTGCTTATAAAATGTGGGGCTGCCTGATTCTATTTGGCAGCCCCCTCCAGCAGCTCCGGGCTGCCAAAGAAGGGGGGCTGCCAAATAGAATTATCACAACTCGACGCGAAACGTCCGGCAAAATAGGAAATCAAGGGTGCGATACACAGGGAGCGTTTAGGTGTGGGGAAGAGGTTGGACGGAAAGGTGAAAGAATGAATGAGGGAGAATACGCGGCGACGAAAGGAGGATGGCATGAACAAAAAGGCGGAGCGGAGAAAGAAATGTACCGCCAGATAGACTGAGCAGTGGGTACTATGAAAAGAAGACCAGAGGAAGGCACAGCGATTGAAAACACAAAGCGCCTAAAATAAGAAACAGGTTGCTCATCTGGCAGCCCTGCAGTGGCGCTGGGCCGGAAACTGTCCGATGATCTTCTCCACTGTCCCTGCGAGCGCCATGCGGAGCACGCGAAACGGCGTCGGAGGTGTTTGAGGAACCAGGAAAGGTGCCGCCCCCGCCCGGCGGTGGCGAGAGGAGTGCGCGTTGACGGAACGATGGGGAGATGTGGGGGGAATGAAGGTGTCAGTACGTAGTTGAGGTTCAGACGGAAAACCAAGCGAGAGCACAGAAAGGTCGAAGGCGACGCTGCGCGCGGGTAAGAGCGAACACGAGAGCAACCTACGGTAATTCGCTGACTCTAGGCCAAAGAGAAAAAGAAAATGGCGGATACCACACACCATTCGCCGGTATACCCTCTGACCTATCCCCTTGCCCAACATCCTGTCCATCTCTGCTTGCTGGCCAGTTGATGCTCCTGTAGATGCGATGCGGAGGAGAACTCGGATCGATAGGCGAGTACTCGCTCCTGGATTAATATTGTGGCCGTAGTAGGAGAGAGAGCACGTGGTGGCAGAAGCGTGCTTCCAGGCGGGATGAGATATTGTGGCCAGAGTAGCTCATCGGAAGCGAAAAGGCCCTTGCTGAGAGCACTGCAAAATTGAGGAACGAAGCTTGAAGAACGCGTGAACAGAGACTTCAAGATTGAAGAGAGACGCCTGCGCCCACCTGTGATAGAGCCATTGACACGAAGCAAGCATCGAGCGACCACCATATGTACGAGCCCGAGAAAGATTCACGAAGCCAGCAGGAACCGAGAGACAGGATGGCAGCGAGCGAAAACTCGAGATGGTGAAAGGCAAGGTCGAAGGATCAGCGATCCCGGATTGATCCGTGCCACGTACACCACCAACCAGCATGGATGCGAATTTGAGTCGGCGTGGTATTGTCTTACAAAGATTTTAAACAGATGCTGTATAGATAGCAATGAAAGCTCTCTCAAAGCTTCAATGGGTGAAAGGCCGGCACGATGTCGCGATTGAGCCTCTATGAAATGTCGACGGTCACACGTCACGGCGATATCACACGAGATCTCTTTCAGACATCTGCTTGTATCACGACACGACGTACCCTTCCCAAGGCTCCTCTGGTGTTCCGCGCAAGGTCTGTGGGTTCCGACGACGGTATCCAAAGGATGTGGGCTTGCAAGGTTAATGCGGGCTTGAACAAACAATTTCACGATGCATCTGTGTCTGCCTCGTATCACGACCGTTTGCTGAGCACAGCGCCTTTCTCAACCTTCGCCGAGGACGACTTCGACACCGCATATGCAGTCCTTCTACCCGAGTCTGTCAGCCTCCTCCCATGCTTCGAGCCTGATACGCGCCGCTCTTAAAACCCCGACTCCAAGTCCGTCGAGTCCGATCGGGCCCAGGCTGTCCAATGCAGCTCCCAGCTGCGATGGCAGCATGACAACCACCACGTCTTCATCGCCCCAAGCCCCCGTATACAACCTGTTCGGGCTCGACTTCGGCGCTAGCGACTCATCCTCGACAATCGGAGACTCTTCAAATGACACGAAAACGGGATTCCCGCGCGTGCGGCCTTTGGTGTTGCCCCCATTTCGTCGTGTAAAGTCTGCCAATCAACTATCTATAAAAGCTTTTGCCACCAGGTGCAAGGTAAGCAGCCGTATACTGGAGTTAAAGCCAGACGACTCACCGTCTTGCAGGACGACGTCTTCGGTCCTCGACATCACCTAAGCACTGGGAGAGATTACACGCAGCGACGCGCCGACGCCGACCGTGCTGCACATGCGAAGCATCTTCGGACAGCAGCATGGGTTCGGAGGCTTTGTAGGGACACAGTGCATGGAGGGATTTTGGCGGAGGATATTGAATGAAATTAATGGCAGGCGCTGTATGTATTTAATAATCTATTCAACCCGGGGACGCTTTTGAGCTCCCCCCTGCCCTTGAACCTCGACTCCCATTATCTGAGTGTCTGTCCCCCCGGCCTTGACTGCCTTGTTCTTTTCCCTCGTCGCTGCAGCTTTCTCTTGAGTTGCTGTGCGCTTCTGCTTTTGCGTGACAGCCAAATTCGCAGCTAGCTCGTCGTGCCGCTGTCTCCGATGCGGGAAAAGCGGGCGAGGTTTTGTGAGTGCGACCGGCAGGTATTTCCGGAGCAGGCCTGCGTTGTGAAATCTGTGCATGTGAATAATAAAACGGGCATCATCTTTATGCACGATGGAGTGAATTATCGTATCCGACTCCTGGCGCTCTTGCATTTGCCGTGTAACTCCACTCGCATCGCACCCACATGCCCGACAGTCATGCTGGACATTAAAGGAAAATTGTACAGACTGTAAATCACTCAGTATTGTATAGAAAGGACCGGGGACCACTCACATCTGAAGGGACAATTACACGACAGGCATCTGCGTCGGGCAGGAGGACGGGCATGCGATAATGGGGATGGAGGGCTTCGCCGACATCATACTTTGTGACGACAAGAATTCCTTGTGCCGACTTGCCTCCCTTCGGCAAAAGAATCTTTGAAATTTGAGCAATCATCGGCAACTATTCGCAAGTGGTCAGCTGGGCCTCTGCGCAAAGAAGACAAAAATACATTGTTCAATCGAAATACAGCCCAAGAGCCAACCGTGCAGCAGTCGCCTGCAACTGCAGCGACATTTACCCCGTTGGTCCACGCCATATTTTGGTCAATCGGCATCGAGGCGGGATTCGCAGCACCGGCGAGCATGGCTTCTTCGGCTGTTAAGGCAGCAAGCTTGGCTTGTTTTTTCTGAGCAGCAGCCTTGATGAGTCCAGGTGTCCAAAATGGAGGAGGGGCCCAGCCGAGGTGCTTCTGAATGATTGGTGTATTCCGGAGAATACGCTGGACATCTTTTCCGGCACGTACCCAAGCTGCATCCTGCAACCAATACCCACCGCTCATTATGTGTTTTACACGGTCCAAGTCCGCAAACTTCGCAGCAATGTCGCGACTTGGCGCCTGATGATTGCTGAGTACCGAACATAGTCGGAAGATTGCATTGAAGCATTCGAAGACTTCGGTCGAAAAACGGACAGCTGGCCCTCGCCGACGAATGTCTTGGACAATATGCGTGAGGACATGGAGTTTCAGCTTGATAAGGATTTTTGTCGGATCCAGGGTACCAAAGGCGTCGAGGAGATTGTCTATCAAAATTTGGAGATCTGCCTGCAGCATACATGAATATTGAAGGAGGCCGAACACAAAAAAACAAATTGTAGCGCACCAGGTACTGCTCCATATTATCAATGACCGGAATCCAGAGGAGTGGTCCAAGCTCCCCGAGTGCACGAACAAGGGTAAATTGGTCAGGTGTAACGATGTCGTGAATGTGAAAGATCATCGTTTGCATCAGAGTCTTGAAGTGTTTTCCAATCAAGCCATTACGATACTGCATCATATATGCAGCTCGAATTGGAGGCAATCGAAGCCCGTCGAGGTTAGTGCCCTGTAGCCGAACGGTGAAAATATCCTGCTGCACTGCTGTCCAGTTGTGGTGGAGGTCGTACCACGTATATTTTGCATCACCAAGCAAGATAGTGTGAAGAATGTCGACAAGAGTATCTTGGGACGGGTCGAAACTTCAATGCATGAATTAGCGAATTTTTGAAAGGAGACAAAGTGACGTACACGGGAGATCCAGTACGGGATTATACGGCTGATCAGTCTCCTTGCTCAACCACACCAGAAGCTCGTTTGAAATTTCGTCTACGGATCGGGAAGGACTAGCTGCCTGCGTCTCTCGCGCCTTCTGGATGAGGATGTTGATCCAGTGTTGGGCAATTTTATCTTTAGTCCCTGTGGAGGTTTGCAAGGCATCGACATGAGAGGCGATTCCGTAAGTGGCGAGCCGGAGCTGCGAAAGGATACAGCTTCGGATCTCTTGAACATCTCTTGGCTGTCCCGGCTGCAAGACTAATTATGAGAGGAAAGGATGAGACTAATTCGGACTCACCTCGTAGAAGGAATGATAACCGTCAGGACATTCTTTCTCTTCATTCGTGCCGCCAACGTGACAGCGTCGACAGAAGTAGTTGCCTTGATGGCCGATGTGAGAAGCCTCCTCTGCTTGCTGGGGGTTGTCGGCCGGCCCGTCAGGTACATTTAATCGAAAGCTGCATGGCCGCTGAGTCTCAGCATTGTATGTTGGGACTGGCTTCTGGTGTGTCAACCTAAACAGGATCAGAAGTATTCCCAAGAAGTGTCCGAAACTGTTTACTTGACTTGACTGACAACAACTTTTAATTGCTCCAGGGCCCCAGCATGAGGGGAGGTGCAAACGAAGCGAACAAAATATTCCTGTTGCAGCAGCTGTCCAGGTAAATTTGCGTTTGCAGTATACACGTTCAGATGTTTTTGATATTGCTTGCTCCTTGCCCCGGAAACATCGTCTGCCCACACAGGAACCCAGACGGTGAATAAGTCTTCGCCATTGTCAATTGCGCGAAACTGGTTTGGAATTTGCTTGGCGTAATCTGTGCATGTTTCTGTAAATTCTTTCAAATTCAGTTTCTCAAACAAGTCAAAAAAATGGCGCACCGTGGAAAGTGATTGAAGCACCCAATCGCCTCTCAATAGCTTCATGATTGTAGGTGAACTCGTTGATTGGAACTCTAGTAATGTCCGAACGGATGGCGCCAATCTCACAAGTCCCTAGCTGATTCAAACGGCATCAAACTCGACGGACCACAACACAACGTAAAGCAAGGCTTACACTTCTTTCTACCACTCTGCAATCCGCAAATGTACAGCCCCTGGAAACAATCCACAAGGCAGGGATGACCCACCGACCATCCGAGAGTTCAGCTACCTCGTGGATGTAATAACGTTGAACTCCAACAAGGATGGACGGCGTGAGTGCATCCAGGGGTATGTCGTGCCATCGGCCGTCTTTAACTTGCCAAATTTCCGAGACAGGCCCGCCATCAACGTCTTCCGGATACTTTTGAATATGAGGGGCGACTTCCGGATTGGCAAAATCCTACTTAAAATTCGGTCAATGGAAAGACAAGTTCGAAGCAAACTCACCTTTGCGATCAAGTCTCGGATGTCATTGACGTAAAAGAGGTTCCCGAGATCGGATTTGTGTGCCTCACTCTTGACGCCCGTCATTTTGCGAATATGTGTTTGCATGTCTCGGAATGCATTGAAAGATGGGACATCCTTTGCGCCACACTCCTTCATGATCCACAAGATCATCTTCAATTGACTGGACGAAAGACGCAAGCGAGGTAGATTATCAAGTATGTCCAGATAACACATCTGTTTAACAAAGGATTAGTTTCGGACTGTTTCGACTCAAACTGCTTACTGTCTTGTTTCCGTAAGGTGCGTAGTCGTGACTGGCGGGAACACCCAAGAAATGCTCGTTAATGTCGTCCTCGTCTGCCCCATTACCGGCAAGTAATCCTATGGAAGCTCAAAATCAGAAAGTGTACCCGGCGCGGCGCGAGCGATAGCAGTCACCATTGTCGCGGATTGCCTGAATGATTTGGGGAATTGTTTCGTCATCTGCGCCCTCAAACTCTTCCTCGAGGTGCCTGAGTCGCAAAACCTCAATTTCACGGCGAAGAACCTCTTCATTGGTGACTGAAGAGTCGCCCTGTTCACCCTCAGCAGCCGTACGTAGGTCGCCAACTTCTCGCATCATGACATCTTCGAAGTCAGCTGCGCTAACACCATTGCTGTCCTCGTCAAGAATAGGTCGAAAATGAGGACGTCGTGGCTGGGAATTCAAAGTCGACAGAGGGGTTTGAAGCGAGGTGCTTGCCATCCGATAGACCTGATCATATTGTTGATGTGTTGCAGCCTGGCGTTTTTTGGCTTCTGCAAGGTGCTGAATCGAATCCGAGTGAGTGTCGGAAGCCAAATGAGTTTTCCAAGAGGAGCGTTGGATCCAGTCGCGTAAACTTGTCCCGGAAGCACGGTGACAGGCCTCGCAGGAAACTCTTTTGCCAGATTCATCGGCTATACAGTCTAAATTTTTGTGAGCACCAATATTCTCACTTTTCTAATCCTGAATCTGACCGGGTCCCAAATCCTTTGCTTTCCGGCCTCGTTTGGCGGTCATCGTGTGGTGTAGGATATTTATTACGCGTCAGGTCACACTGGTATCCCAATGAAGCCATTCCGTGACCTTTAAAATCGCCTGCGCTCGTCGGACTTTGAAAAACTTCCAGTCTTTTGAACCCCCACCATCCTTCTTTTTTCATACCTTCGTTCATATCTTCGCCTACCCACCCCATGACCTCCTCCCCACCGCCTGAGAATCTGATGGTCCTCCATGCAGCTCTGGAGGCAGAAAAGGCGCGTCGTGCTGCCAATGGCGACGCGACTCCGAACGGGGACGCGCCGACACATTCTAATGGTTCTCCATCACCTCACGAAGAAGGGCGCGGCACTCTTCGCAACCGCGACGAAATGATAGACAGCGACGAGTTTCGCAGCCAGCTATTAGAGGATGCCTTGGCCCCGTACACCTTGGAAGAGGGGCGTGCTTATAAGCGCCACAAAGATCTCAGTGGACCTTCTGACGCCGACGCGGATACATTTTTAAAGGTGGCTTTCACACTGTATCCCCATTGACAGTTTTAACATGCCTTATATAGACAAGCAACCCCATGCGTCACAACTTCCAGGTCTTTGTCGCGGTTCTTCAATGCCGTGACGTCCTCGAAATCATCAAGAATGACGCGAACAATAAATACAAGGTCCCGCCAACCGCTGCGGTGATTGATTTTTTTTTGTCGTGTTTTCTTTTGGCAAACTTACTTCATTCTCAGAAAACATTGCAGGACTGGGCTGCCGTTGCGATGCTAGCTCCTGAATGCAAACAATACCGTGATTCCAAGGAGGCACCCGGGGCCATTACGTCTGCTATAGTGGTAAGCCTGATTGTTGAGTGATATTCGGACAAGTAAGAATTGTCTAATAGACTGCTATGCGCATCATGGGGGTAGCAGATTTGCCCCCGACGATGGAGACCGGACGCTGCGAAGTTGCAAACAAGGTCGTCGGTAAAGCATTGATAGACAAGCGCTGCCATATCAAGACACATGTTACTTCTTTTGCACGTATCAACTGCACGATCTCATTTCACATTTCTCGCTAGGTCTTTTTAACGTTGGTCCCCGGTACAGAGAAGGTTAATATTGCTACACTTACGCGGAACTGCATTGGTTCCTCGCCGGTCAAGCCTACAGCGGCGATGTACCAGCGCATTGCATTGGTGGTGAGTCGCATATTTTTATTATGCATGTGCACCGGTCATTCGGTCCACAGCGCCTTGTAGCTGTTGAATACAACTCGAAGGCGGCAGCAGCAGTAGCAGTCGCAGCAGCCGCAGCAGCAGCAGGAGCACGTGTGCCCCCGCCTGCGAAGTCCGCCGCTGAAGATGATTTTTGGCTGTTGGTGGATAAAAAGCTCGCGCTGTGGCGTGTAGCTTATACTAAAGCAGACATGCAAATGTGAGTCTTCTCCTGAAACCAAGGCAGTGTCTGACCTGTTCACAGCATGGTTGAGAAGACCTACAACGACGACGTCCAAGCCTATGGTCCACCCGACAACACTATTCCGATCATGTTGGCGAAGGACCTGGATGCATGGCTCGTTACTTTGAACAAGGCTGTGGAAAAATAAGCTAAAATGGCCGGAAGCCTGCGTAGTCAATGACTAATAATACCTCTTCATCCCCTGTAAATATTTTACGCCCCTTATATTCACGAGATTCGCTGCTCTATCACAAGGGGCTGTGCATTGGCGCTGTTGACAAACTCGACCATACAATGCCGACGAACCATCTTCCTTCCTTCGCCCTTCCATGCGTTCAAGCCCTTGCCATACCCCGAGACCTTGGATTGCCTCGCGTCGACACCGAATAAGGTCGAGGTGAGGGAGTTCGCTGGGTATCGTCCTTGCATGTGCATGTCTGGTCAAACAGAATCGTCAAGCTGCAAGCACGCAACGCTCCGCTTCCAAGTCGCTGGGGTGCATCAAGAGCCGGGGCCTGAAGCTTCAAGATCCAAGATAATATTACCACAAGGCTTTGAGCTTCAAGACGCTGCAAGACTCTCAGCACACCACAAGACGCTGCAAGACTCTCAGCACACCACAAGGCGCAGAACACACCGCAAGACTTCGAGACATCCCAAACCTCAAGACACCCGGGCAGTCTCGCATCCTTGACCTCACGCATGCAAGCCTCCCAGTGGGCTGTTGCTCACGCCCTTCACGATTCATGACCCGTCTTGATAAATAAATCTAGGTGAGCCGCTTTTTTTTTTTCACTTCGCAACCAACTGACCCTTCATCCAGTATGAAACTCGATTCAAATGTTTCCTGCCTGCAACCCTCGTCCACCCGGTCTATTGTCACACCAGCCCTATGGTGAGTGAATATGCCTTTTGGTCACAAGTGGCTGATTCTGCATTTGCACGCTACCTTATCCTCCACCGCCTTCTTGGACCGATCTGCCTCCGCTCCAAATCACGCCGGTGGTGGACCGCGACCTTTAAAACGCCGACGCGTTCGCAGCGCCCTCGAGATCAGCCCTACAAGCCGACGTCGCAGACGGTTACAATGGTCCTCCACACACCAGCCACCACAAATGAAGATGCAGGGGACTGTATGATGGGCCTGTTCTTTATTTTATATAGCCCGTGAATATATACACCTTCATCTCCCATATTGGCCGGATGGATTACTGCTATATATTACATTAGTATTTAGTAAGTCCTTCCAGGTGCACTTCGGAGATCTTTCCATAGCATGAAGCCAATGTTTGCAGAGTATTACTTCCATCTCCCTCGAAGCTTGTGCCGAAATGTCGACCAAACCCTAGCCGAGAGATCTCCTAGACATTGCCAGAAGACATCGCCGGAATCCTCGGATCAGAAAATGCTCTCGCAATTCGCGGCTCGTATATCGGATGAACATCTCACAGTCTTTTTCAGATGACCCAACAGTGTGGTCTGGTGATGATCGAATCAAGGTCCTTCAAACATCACTTCAATTTGGTGGTGTACGGCAACGCCTCTTGCTTCTCGCTTCCATGGCCATCTTTGCGCACGATTTTCTTTGGATTCACAGCTTACGAACCGCCCCGTCAGAGGCCACGTATTCTCATTTGTACTCTGCCTCGGAACACCTGCGCTCCATCGCCGATAACGCCGACAGCTTCACAATCTCGGCGCCACATCGTACGACGTTCTGGCTCTGCGAACGGGGCTGCGGTCGTATTCTCAATCGCGACGCCTACTTGACACCAGACCCTTTTACCGCCTTCTTTTTTTGAAGGAAATCTGAGGTTCAGGACAACGTTTGTGATACATCGTCTACTGAAACTCGTTCTGTACTATCCAATGCGCTGCTCCGTCGGAGCATATACTGCTCCGTCTTGGGAGCATTTCGCGCTACGCCAAACCAGCGTGCTGCAACGCCAATGCGTCGTTTGTTTGTGCGCGTATGGCGGTCTGCACAGTGTCCTAACGCGAGACGACTCTATTAACCACCTCCATCCTAGCCTAACGCCTGCCCGCCGTTAACGATGCGCGTTTACGGTGCGTACACGCCAGTATGTACGTAGCTCCGCTAGACGTCCCGCATAGGCCATTTCCCCGGTTCCCGCGGTTCACCTTGACGCCCCAGCGCCTGCGCTAACGGCCACTTCGTCCGCGTACGCTGCTTGTCGACGCGGTGTCTGCAAAAACCCATGGATGCGGCAGAAACCGCGCATACTACCTTCCCTCGGTTGTAAGACCGTGAACGCTGGTCGCTCTCTGTCCCAAGTATGTTCCATCTCTGTTCTTTTCATATTTCTCGAACGATTTTTTTTTTTCTGCTCACATTTCGCTCATAAAACTCTGCTCGTCGTATTCTCCCCGTTTATTCCGCGCCGAGGTGGAGCGCCTCTGCCCCTCTCAACGGCTTCAGCGTGCATATCGGTGGACCGCGAGCGTGTCTAAAAATCAGGTGCGTACACCGACTTTCATTCCTTCTAGATCTCCCCTCCCCGCTTTTCTCGCCATGTCCTCGCTATCGTACCGCCTCGCACGCGCACCGCTGTTCCTGTAAGAACGCATGCTCAACGGACTTGTGTATCTACGCTCACAATCACAACACTGTACCTCCTTTGCCGTGCGAGCGTGGGAGCCGCTAGGTATTGGCCTCTCCCTCTCCCGAGATCAGCTCATATATCTGCGTTCCTTTTTTCTCCCACATTCGAGCGGTACCGGCAACAGAAAAGCTATCGCACCGCCCTTCAACCATTCACAGCCTCGAGAGATGTACGTGCATTGTTTTCCTCCACCCCACTCCATGCCGTCCTGATTTAATATACTATTTCGTTTCTAGCTATCGCACAAAGCCTGTGGTTGAGTCGCAGCGTCAAGAGCTAGGTGCTCGCTTCCTTCCTTCCCGCGCCCTTTTAATTCGATGGCTCGTTCTGCCATGCTAATTGTTTCCACTATCTCATCTCCGCGCTAGTATAGGATTAATTACACGGCCTCGCGCCGCTGCTCGGCGTACGCGATTTCTCGGCTGAAACGTAGCAGCAACACTCAATAAAACGCGGCATCTTGGATAGATCCAAGCGGACTACCAATCGTGATATCTTCTGGCGCGAGGGGAGCTTTGTCCCACGTCTTGGAGTCTTGTACAGACTCGGCCAGCTACCGCACAACGACGCTCAATATTTCGCAGCATCCACGAGATATATGAACGCTCTCGCTCCACCCTTTCCCCCTCCCGTTCCACATTCGATAGCTCGACGCTCTGAACGACAGGTCCTCGCGACGCTGCACGTTGTGCTTGCTGTCTCGGTGAGTTGGCTCCTCGCGCCGACTCTGCTGGCTGCGTCGACGCGAAAGGCGTATCCACCGCGCCGTCGTCGTCGCCGTCGCCTTTGCTCGCCGCCGGACCACTGCTCGTTGTATTTTAGAAGCGCGAACTCTCGGGTCTCAGAAGGTACGCCTTGGGAAGTTCGCGCGAAGGGCTCGGTCGCGATCGGTCTCGTTTTCCGGAAGCCAGAGCTGTGTCCAACTCTCAGCTCATGAGCTATCCTCCGCTTCCTACGCGCTTCCTTGGTATCCTGGGCAACTCGAGATACTTCTACTTATGTCGCGATGCTACGTCCTTCTGTGAAGCTTCGATCTCCTTCTGGCCTGTATCTCTAATGGGCTTTTTCTGGCGTACTCCGACGGTTTCAGGACTGGATAAGACCGTAAATCTGCGGCGTTTTTTCGGTACTCACCGGCGCCTCGGAGCGGTTCATGTTATTATTGAATACCATAATATATTTGCGGTTCAAGTTGTCCGAATCTCGAGTTTGGCTGGTGCCTTCTGCTGAGGACGTTAATCGCCGATGCGTGTTGGCGCTTCCTTCAACCTAAGAATTAATTCGTTCAGTCTCGTCGCCGCCATTCCTCATGTGGCCTGCTGCTGGGCGGAATATTCACACTCTGCCCTGAAATTTTGAAGATACCTCGGCGGTTTGGAGAGCGAACACCGCTAAGAACCCATTTTAGGAGTCAGGACGCTCGTTCGATCATTTGCATCGTGGGTGATAGAGCGCCCACAATGCCGCCGCACCGGTCTTTGCTTTCGACTTCCACTATCTGCGCTGCTTGTCTGTTTTACGCGAGTCTTCCGGGGATTTCTCGTCGTGCTCTCGACTGGGGATTTTGACTCGTGGGCGCTGTTACCAACTGCATCGGCCAACATCGTCAAATTTGCTGGGCTTTCTGCTATCACCTGGTGCTCCTCTGCTCTTCGGTCACCTTCAGAGCGGAACAGAGAGCGCGGAATATGCGCATCACGGAGCTCAAGTCGACGTTGCCTTATTTCTTCTGCACACTCTGGTGACGGCGTTGTACACATTTAAAGCAGCGTACACAATTGACATCTCATATTCTTGACAGCTCCTTCCTATATGCCGCGTCTTCCTCGATTTGTTCTGACGCTCCATGAGCCATTTGCTCGCTGTGACCTCTGAATAAATGAATGCCTTATACTACGTGCTTTAACTTGATGGAGTAAATCACCGTTTCGTCAGGAGTTTGGGCGTCAGCAGTGATCTCTTGATCTCTCCCCGCCAAAATTACGCGGCTTTGTGACTTCGGCTGGCGAGCCACTGATTGCGGCCAAGGAGCACATAATTCTGCTTAGAATATTGTCCGATTTTGTCGCTGTCCTCAACCATATCATTGTTTAATGTGTTTTACTAAGAGTGCGATTATTAACTGTTCTTTAACGCCTGTTCGGCGGTGCAATTTCCCCTTGCACCCTGGCTGCTATCGTTCTCCCCTTACAATCCTCCCTCAAGTTTTAACTCCTTTCAACATATCTCCGGCTGTGCTTTTTGCGCAGTGTCTTGGTCTCGATGCATGTTCAACCAGTCCCCAATTGTCTTGAGCCTTAATTATCCTTCATTTCGAAATCTACCCGTGCTGGGTCAACTGACCAAAAGTCCCGCAGACAACACAGCTTCTCTGTCTTGAAATCATCTGCCTGACTCATTCTACTGCGATCCGCAATGAAGCCCTGTTTGCCGCCGCCGTATTGCATACATTAGGTGGCCAGCACATCAGGAAAATGTCTGTGGGCCGTAGTTTCCCGGTTATTTACATAGCAGAATGTAGCTGGCATAGCTGTTGTAGCTTGGCAGGTCATCATATAGTGCCCTGTAGTCAACATAGTTGCCTGTGCAGATTATGTCGGGCTATAATGTTCTGCACTGTAACTATAAAATTATATGTGGTCTGGCACAGTATGTATGTTTGTCTACAGTGGAATGTGGTGTGGCAATGGTCTGGTATGTACGCGCCAAAAACGATTGCTTGCTCGTGCTGTCATTCTGGTGTCTTTCTTGTAACGAAGCAAAAACTGGGCGGCACGCTCGGAGAAAATGCCGGAATTGAACATCAATGGGAAGTGGATGTACATCTAAGCCGCTTGCCAGTGAAGTTCGGGGGCTGAGGCAAGTCGAATTCTGCCAAGTCCGACATCAATCAAATCAATCACCGATCGGCGATGATATCAATCAACCACGTGATAGATGTTGGTTGCTACGTCTCTCTCCTTCTGCCACCACCATCTCGCCCTTCACCTCGCCGCTCTCTGTCGTACCGCCGGGTTTCGCTCTCAGCAACATGCCAGCCCTCAAGATGTATACATCAACATTTCAAGTCCTCAAGCTTTCACGTCCAAGCCACAAATTATCTGAGTAGCACCTCAAGCACCAAGAGGCTCGAGCGCACTTCCAAGAGTCAAGCGCGGTGGTTTCAAGACCAATCGGGACCCCAAGCCACTGAAATCTCAAGCCCTCGTCAATGGTTCCTTCTTTGTTCTCTCTGCCTTCTCTTGTCGCTGCGCCCTACTCGTTTTATATGCCAGACTCTCGCAAGTCGATATCGCCATGGGCAGTTTGGGACAGCTGGATGTCAGGTGCGTTTCCTGTCCTCTTCGTTTATATCAATCCCGATAATCCTTTCCAGTTTATGCTCTATGCAGCATAGAGTCGCGACTCCGATTGACGCACACATTGATGGGTGACGGGAGTCGCCTCGTCGCGTGGAGTTCGCCTCGTCGCGTGGAGTTCGCCTCGTCGCGTGGCGTCGGTGGCGAATGTGCACCACGCGAGCTCGGCTCGTGACCCCTGGCGCGCAGCGTATCAGCTCCTCGTCTGCTTCCCTATCCTCAACCAATAGTAGCTTGTATTATGACCATTCAATGATATCTATTTCCATTTTCGTTTGTCCGTGAGTGGAAGAACTATGAGATCTATATATTGCTACATATGTGTATGTAGACTACATAGCTCTGAGGCTTTGAGCCTACATACACATGGCACGTAGCTATACCAGCTATGGAGCACTATATATTTTTGGCAGAAGGCTATATAAAGGGGGTCAAGCTACCGTGCTATCAGAACTATACTGACTACATAGGTCTCCATAGACTGTGGGATTTTTCCAGATGCAGCCATACACACCCCCGAGGTTTATTCACAAAGTAAATTACGTGGTCTGCGTAGCAATATGTGATCTTTCGCGCCTTCCCCCCGTGCTCAATCCGCTGAACTAAAACTCTTTCTATGTCTCCTGCATAGTTCAGAACGTGATGGTCCTCGTGGTGAATCTCTGCTTCCTGCGATGCTGGCGGTTCTGGCCGGTTGCCTGCCGCTATTCTGGTGTCCTGTTCTCATGCCTGTTTACCTTGGCCTACTAGATTTTTTTCCGTGTCTCTTAGCTGGTCAGATGGATGGTCCATGCTCCCCACTGACTTGAAGCCGTTCACTTTGTGTTTGTAAACAATATGTCCAATGATTGGATATTGTGCTCCACTGAGATCCCTGAACTTCTCTGTTGTCCTGGTGGTCCACCCCACCCACTGTGATCGCCCCTGCAAAACAAATATTGGAATCAAAATTTTATGTTGCCCCACTGATTGCGCACGAATTAGCCAAGTAATTCTATCTAGGTTCAGGTGGGTCGGTGTAGGACTCACTCAGATACCGGGAATTCTTTGAATATGTCCCAAAACATCAGATTTCTGATCCGCGCTTTCGGTACTGCAATTAGCTGTAATCGACAATCAACCAGATTAACTCCGCTGGGTTTGTGGATAACTAGCTAGATATCTTTAAGAAAGATAAATGGCACAAGGTGATACAAGTACAACTGCGAAAGGCAGTAGGATTTAGGAGTGGGAGATCGCTCTGGGATCAATCCCGGGTATTCTCCTCCTCCTCCTCCTCCTCCTCCTCCTCCTGCTGCTGCTGCTGCCGCCTAAAACCGAAATGTACCCACTCGCCGTAATCGATCTCGACTTTGTTCCTACCATCACTGTCAAATCGTTCATCGACCACCCTTTTCGGGTCCAAATCCATAACGCAACTCGTCGAAGAGCTGAGCACGAAAGTGAGGTCACCCTTTTCAGCGGTACGGCCATTATTCCATTTTATCCGAAACTGCGCGTTGCCATAATGGAGGAACGGCACCGCGAAGTCGTACAGTTTGCCCATGCGCAACGGGAGATCCCGCAGCACCGCCCGGC
Source organism: Mycena capillaripes (assembly GCA_029204075.1). Taxonomy (NCBI): domain Eukaryota; kingdom Fungi; phylum Basidiomycota; class Agaricomycetes; order Agaricales; family Mycenaceae; genus Mycena; species Mycena capillaripes. The sequence continues at coordinate 779,376 of JARHKZ010000012.1, read as the reverse complement.
GCTCGGACATGCCGCCCATGCCGTGGCTTTTCTGGATGACGACTATCCTTTTTTTTTTTTTTTTTTTTTTTTTTTTTTTTTTTTTTTTTGTGGAACGTTGGTACCCGAGCCCAAAGGGCTCGAGTGGAGGCAACTAGAAACATTTCTGTTCTCCTCACCAGGCTGTTTCACATCTCTAGAAACCCGCCACCCGGATCATTGGACCGACCAAGTCGACACGTGCCTCCCGTTAGAAGAAGCCGGGACTAAGAACCCAGCCGACAGTAAACCACCCGAGGAAATGCGCAACCGCACGTACATCCGATTTCTCGCAATGTTTTGTGTGGGGCTTGGACTAGCCGACTCAAGTCCAGAAACTGGACCATCATTGTCAGCTAGCCCACACCCACTAAAACCCCGGTCTCCGTTGTCCAATCATCACGGAGTCTGTCTTCATTTAGTAGAGTTCCCCGCCATGTCTCCAGAACTAAAGACTTGTTCAAAGATTTACTCCCGTATTTTGCCTTGTTGGACATCAGGCTGTCTAGGGAAATGCGGTTGTTCATCAGCCAGCACCATCTATTTTTTATTTCCTGGCGTGATGCAGCATCTCTCTCATTAATGACCCTCTTGTTCCGGAGTAGCCATATAAGATAAGCCGATTCTGACACCAGTATTCGGAAAAGACGGTTCTTCCCATGGTTACCCTTATTTATTGCACCGCAGGCCATGATTTCTCCGACGGTGGGGCGCAGGTCACTGCCAGTTTTCTTCTGCCAGATCTCACTTGCTAGATCCCAAACTTCTGTTTGGCCTGGTGCGTCGCATTTTGTCAGAATGTGCTCCATTGTTTCTGTGACCTCGCAGACTTGGCAAATAGCCCTCTCTTCAAACCCTGATAGATGTTTGTAATAATGGCCAACTTTGTATCCATCGTGGATGAGCATCCACAAGAAGTATCTGATATTCCGTGGTATGTCTTTGTGTTTTGTTGACTTCCAGATAGATTCTTCAGTGGGTGCCTCTCCATCTGCATCATGGGCGGCGCCAGTCGCAAATTCCATATTTCGCAGGGTAGCCTTGCGTTTTAGCGCCTCCTGGTATTTTCTTTTGGACATCTTTCGTTTTCTTATTATTTTGTAGGCCAGGGACTGTGTCATCGCTTTTAATTTCGCTCCTGGGAGTACAAGGTCCTCTCTGATTTTCATGTCAATGTAATCTTGTCTAGGCTTATTACAACCTTGGGCAGCCAGGTGGTCTGCTCCAACATTCCCACTATTTCCTGCGTGGCCTTTGACCCACTTAATGTCTGTTTGAGCTTTCCGTTCTCGCAATTTAGCAACTGTCACTTGAATGACATTGCCATTGGACATTGTTGAGAATCCTTCGTCCTCCCACTGGGACAGATTTTTGGTAAGCACATCCATAGAGTACTTGGAGTCACTGATTATCGTCATTGGAATATCCGTGGGGCAGGCCTCACAGGCTTCTTTTATAGCGAGCATTTCAGCCATTTGGTTCGATGGACTCAACTCTTCAGGTATGCGGATAGCCATATTCCTCACGTCTCCGTCTCCAAAATATATTCCACTACCTGCCTTAGGGTCATCTCTGCCATTATTAATTGCAGATCCATCGGTGTATACCACGATTTCCTCCTCGTCGGGCTCTGGCTCGAATTTTGTGTCTGGAGCTTCGTCACCACCATCCAGATCGTTTGTGAAGATGCGGAATGTGTCTGCTAGGGTGCCATGAGTGGTGATTTTGGGGTCAAATGTTTTCGTGTCTTCGTCATGTACTGGCACCAGCTCAAGATCAGTCTCCCAGTCCTCTGGTTGTGGGAGCATGGGGTTCCATTTTGGGAGGAGAGAGTCTAACATCAATTTAGCACGTTTGAAGCACGCATTAGGGTCTCTGCATTGGGGGTGATTTAACCTCGTGTCCTGACAGGCAACACACCGACAGTTCCACCTACTCCTGTGTCGTACACTTCGAAGTTTTCTGGCAAGGGTTTCTGCATCCCCAGTTGATACCATATGGTGCGTCTCTTTGAGACATCTGATTGTGTCTTTGTGGTGTTGCCCACCTGTGAAAAGAGTTCGGTTTGCAGTCGATTTTTGGTGGAACCATATTGGGACCGCACGTTGAATCTCTCTCGAGATTGCTAGGCCCTCAATTTTTAGGCCGTTAACCCTTGCTGCATCTACCATGGATGCAAGGTCTGCAGAGAGCTCTGCACTTTTGGTATTCCAAGTCTGCAGGTAGGTATTATACCTCAGTAGTTTATCGACATTTGTGTCACTGGCATGGGCTTTCTTAGCTAGAAGTTCATCTGCCACAAATGCCCACAGTGGGCGGTCCTCCCCGAAGCTCAGGTAGGATTTCAACCAAGTTATCGTCATAGCTTCGTTTCTTGCCACAATGTCGAGAAGATTTCGTCCTCCCATGTCTTCTGGTGCGTAAATCGTTTCCTTGTTAATGGTGACACTCGTCTTTTCTGCCCATAGAAATCTGCGTACTCTTTTTTCAAGTTTGACTTCAACTTCACGTGGCATGCCTTGAACCTTAGCCCGATATTGAGTCATGCCTCCTACAACCATGAGTATGATGAGGCGTCTCCCCGCCATGGTTGGTTTACCCAACTCCCACATGGCTAGGGCAGTATCTATTTTTTCAAGGGTACGTGCCCATGTACCAACTTGATCAACATCATTGCCAACCCATGCCCCGAGCGTGCGAATTGGCTCTCGTTCTACCGCAATTTTTATGTGGTCTGGAATAGGTGTTCCATTGAGGCCATTTATGAACCTGTTTGCTCGGACCCTATCTCGATGGTCAATGCTCCCAATTGGAATCATTTCTGTCTTCCCAATATTGAATTTGGCACCAGATGCTATGCACCATTCCTCCAGGATAGCTGTTAATGTTCCAAAGTCGTCACTGGAGTCCAAATACACCATTGTGTCGTCTGCAAACAGAGTTGCAATGAGTGGTTCATCCTTCCCTTTGATTTTCATACCATTTAGATTTGACTGACGGAGCGACTCAGCCAGCGGCTCGATAGCCAGGTCAAAGAGAAGGCAGGAGAGGGGGTCGCCTTGACGTACTCCTCGGGTAACACGGAATGGATGGTGACTTCTTTCTCCATTTACTATTACATAGGTAAATGCATCGCTGTAGAGAGCTTTAACAGTTTCTATAAACTCGTCTGGTATGCCATAGCTCTTGAGGGCCTTCCACAGATAATCATGTTCAATTTTATCATAGGCCTTCTCCTGGTCTAGTGCGACAATCACCCCATTATTTTCTGTGGCTTCGGCAAGTTCAATTATCCGTTTGGTCAGCCAAATCTGGTCATATATGTGTCTCCCAGGTACAAAACCCGCTTGGTTAGGATGGATTAGAGCTGGGGCAACTCTAGCCAGTTTTATGGTGAGTGCTTTTGTGAATATTTTATAATCAGTGTTTAGCAGTGAGATTGGCCGGTAATTTGCGATGTCTGCCTTATCATTTTTTTTGTACAGTGGGCACATCCAACTTTCGGAGAATTGGGTCCCTTTCACGATTCCATTCGTTTCAATGTCATTGAAGACTATTCTCAGCACTTCTAAGATGTCAAATGCCGGTCGGTCAAGTGAGCAGTTGGTTTCAAACCGGGCATCTAAAACTTTCCACAGCTCATATGTTATACCATCCAACCCCGGGGCCTTGTGGTTTGATGATAGTTTGAGAGCATTTTTAATGTCTGCTCGGGTAAGTTTTGTTTTTAGGCTGATATTCTGCTCTTCGGTGACCTTACTTGTTGTGCGAGCAAGGACAAATTCAATGGTGTGGTCACGTATATCTGGTGCAGTCTCGCGCCTGTCCTTCTGTATTTTATTGTGGTAATTTCTGGCTATAGTTGCCACCTTTTTCGAGTTGGTCTCATACCTAGGCTCGTTGAGAGGTTCTGTGGTGCTCAGCAGGCGGTGAATAATTTCTCTAGGCTTGCATGGCCTGTTTATTTGTGACCAGTATTTACTGATTATCTCGCCCTCAAGTCTGTTTCGGACTTGAGCACTGAGTTTGGACTCTCGAAATCGCTTCCTATGCAGAGTCGCCAGTTTCTCAGTAAGAACAGCCCCCGAGAGTTTCCTTTCTTCGTCTGTTAAAGATCGATCTCCCAAAATTTCCTCCAACTGGAGTTCGGCTTCCTTAATGTCTTTGTCCAGTTTTGGCATGATAATCTTTGCACGCTCACGCGCTTTGGCTATGATTTCATCTTTGAACTCTTTCCACAAGGTCTGTGCATTGTTTGAGTTGTCTCTGGTGTCTCGAGCTAAGATCGATTTCAAGTTAGCCTCTAGTGTTAGGCCCTTTTCTTGAATGAATTTTGTAAGTAATTTATCTTTGGTGATATGGGCAGGCCACGCCCACCGGCCATGTCCGATTGTCGGCGCTTTCTCCGACGTTATCTTCATGGAAACCAGTCGGTGGTCAGTTTTTATTCCGACTGTGTTTATACTCCATTCGAATGTATGCTCGAACAAGTCTCTCTTTACCAGTATCCGGTCTATGCGTGACTGGGATCCGGTGTATATTTGGTGGTAAGTGTATGCCCTGGTTGTTGGAAAGGTCTCCCTCCATCCATCTACCAGTCCTAGATAAGATTTTAGGTCATCGAAGGCAGACACTGGGCCTTCAGGATCTGAGCGTGCAGGAAGGCGGTCAATTGCATCTTCAACCATGTTTGTATCACCACCCATTATGTCTGGTTTTCTCACATCGTGTGTTTTGTAAAATGTTTGAATTTTTTTCCAGAACTCTTCGTTTTCTGAGGCGACATTGGGGGCATAAACTCCCAAGACTGACAATGGGTCTCCATTGTGTTGCTCAGTCTCTAGGATAAGGGCCCTGCCTGGGATAATCTCTCTTGTTTGAATCTGGTCGACCTTCACCAAATTTTTATTGAGGATGAATGCCACCCCATCTGCATTCGCTGTTCGCGGGTTCTTGGAGAATTTGATCACGAGTTGCCTCGCGAATACATTTTCAATGCTCTGAAGCCGTTCATCGTTCAGATGGGCTTCTCCCACAATTAGGATACCGAGCCTGCTTTTATTCATGATGGTGTTCATCTTGAACCATTTGTTATCCTCATGATTAATTGTTGTGCTCCCATTACCACGTATGTTGAGTGCCCCCACTTTGATTGCAGCCTTGGTATTTTTCTTGCCATTGCCTGCTTGTGTGGTGAAGCGGGTGGCTGTAGCTCTCGGAGCCGGTGATGTTCTGTTTGAGTGACCTCGCGGCTCGGCATTTGGAACAGGATTTTGTGGGGTTTGAATCGGCGGAGGTGGCTCATCCCGAGCATTCTCATCTAGCCATTGATGCCAATGTGGTTGTGGTTGAATTGGCGGCAACCATGGTGCCTCTGGGTCCACACTCATGGGTGGGGGGAATTTGTTTCCGGGGGAATGGCTGAGTTGCGCGGAATTGTCTGCGTACCCGTCGTGCCCTATACCAACATTGGTATTTAAATGCGCCTGCAGCGCTTCAGCTGTATTAGCTGAGTTCATCGCACCTGCAGTGCGGAGGCCTATAGCTGGCCGCGAGCTGACACCTGCAGTGTCTTCGTCCAAATGGACCAGGTCTCGAGACGTGAGCCTGTGAGGTGCCTGCAGCTCCTCTGCATCTACCACGATGGGCTCCTGCACGGAGCTTTCGGTTCGGGATTCGTCATCGGGAAAACTCGAGCCACTCTCCCGTTGGGGGTTGTTATGGCGGGGTCGTCCCTCAGAACCCCTCGCCGTGGCGTCCCCTCCCAATCGAGTGCGTTCTTCGGTTAAGCGGCGACCGGCGGCGGAGTCGCCGCTGCCTCCCGCACCCGAAGAACCAATTGCCATGCCTGTGGAAATAGAACCGTTAATATATGAAGAAGAGGATGTTGAAATTACTATGTTATTGGTGGGAGTTGTATCACAGTCTGCTATCCAGCGACACGGGCTCCCGGTGGGGGTTAGTTACCCTCTGCTCATCGCGCTTCTTGGGAGCGTGGCAAGCAGAAGATAACCTGCCAGGACTGCTGGCCGGCGGACCCCCGGTTTAAATAAACCCCGCCGTTGATGCGCAGCTGAGGGAGACAGGATGGTTTCCTACCCCACCACAACTACGCGATACCCTCACCCGTTTCCTGTCCCACATGTAGCAGCATGTAGTCAGTAAATTTGGCGGGTTTGGGCTGCGCACATAGGAGTACTCATGTGCGACTTCTTCCGGACCCAGATCCAGGCATGCACATGGCTATTATGCCAGGCGTTCAACACGAACGGTGTTAATTACTCATGTAGCGGGTGTCGTATTTTTGGAGGACTTATATTCGGAAGTTGCATGGACAAGCTGGGCAAGTCCCGATGCGTATGTTCTGTGGATGGTTCTTAACTGTTTCAATGCAAGAGATACTCTTCATATCCTCATGTGTTTCTCTTGGCAAGACATCGCAGCCTTAATCGGCTCGTAGGCTCTATCTTCGTCAGCGCCTCAGAGAAGAGTAGTGTGCATTGGTGCTTGAAGAGATATTGGGCACCACAAGTGCCAACGTTTTAAGTGTTGCACCATAGATGAGCATTCTGAGGGCGGATATCCGGTTACTTTACGTGCGAGAGTACTCGACGAAGACGAGGTCTTCCAGGTCAGAACGTGGCATTTTTGCCCTTATAATTAACACTTTTCTTTCTTATCACTGAAAGTTTCCATTCAATTACTCACACAGCGGGAAATTGGCCATCTGTTCGTTTGCTGGAAGACCATTCACCCATTCACTGGCGAACGCACTATGCACCGCTGGATCCGAATAGAGGCGTGTATCAAAATGAACATGTCCAATCCGCGTGTTTGAACAGCATCCACAGCAGGTTTCATGGCGAAATTTCGGGTGTTCCGTAGAGAAGGGGCTGACCCATATTGGCTACGTCTTTTCGTCACAGGGCTCGTGCTTAGCTACGGCGTCTACCGTTGTGATCTCAACTGGTCTCGACATTTGAGTCTTGCAGTCGAGGGCGCGCTCTTACGTGCGGGTCGCTTGGCGTTTGTCATTTGATGTCGGCTGCACGACGTCGGGATGCTCGATAGCGTTCCTGTGGTCAGCGCCTGTCAGCGCCCACTGTCTCGCTAACAAGTAGTCTCATAATTGTGGACGTAATACGCTACGTTCTGCCACGTAGGTGTTTTTTGGGGGTGGAGAGTAAGCAGCGAGGGCGTCGTCCCCTCGACGCCCCAGATCATTGCGCGGGCCGTTTATCATGTAAATTTATACATACGACTATGAGTCGTGCTCGGACGTACTCCCTAGAGCACTTGTCCACCGCCTGCAGCGGTTCTGCGAGACTGCGCTCTTCGGCGGGCTTATCTCTGCCCGTCTTCAGCCCTGCAGGCTGCTTCCCCAGCCCGGGGCCCACACGGCGGTGGGTGGATCGCCTGCAGCGTTCCTACGTCGCCTGCAGCGACGGGGGGCACCCCGCGACCAAAACTCCGCCAAGGTCTTAAGACGATGGTGGTGGTATGAGATCACGAGGCCCCCTGGATGACGACTATCGTCTGCGCGGGGGGCTGGGTCACCAGCATACGGCGCCAGCTCGCGCCCGCGCGCTTGAACGCCTCAGGTGCCCGAGCCCATGGCATTGCCAGGATCGAGGCTGCACTTCCTGGCCACAGGTACTTCTTTGCGGGGTTTGATGCAAAGAAGGGCTGGAATAGCTCGACCAGGAGCGGATTCTTGACGGGATGAGATGCAGACGCAGTGGGATCTGCCTCGAAGAAGAGGGCGCGCTGCAGGGTGGGTGAAAGTGTGATCGCCTGCCACATTTTATTGACAAGCGGAGCGGTGACAAGGAGATCACGGATTGGGAGGAGGGCGAGGGTATGCTCGACGAGCTCAGGTGTCTGAATGACAGAATCTCTGGCCGACATGCTGGTAAGTGAGGAAGCTGTAGAAGGCTGTGCAAAGGTTACCACCAAACTTCCCGTAAAGGTTCCCTCGGCAGTAATTGGAGTGCGAACTTGTGACCCGTTTTAGAACAGTTTGATTCAGCCGTACGAGTCTGTGTTGAAAAATTGCCGAATGGACTGATGTCTCTCCATCGAAAATAGGGAGAGACAAGGCTAAAATCCGGCATGATCTGCGAGTATCAATCTCAGTGAGATGATGTGGGACGTGTGGTTTGCGTCACCGCATCGACACCTGGCTTTTGTTCAATTAAGATGACCGAGACTTCCGACAATCACCACCATCAGCCTTCTTTACCACCAGATGCTGGCTGGGCGATGCATCGCGTCCTCTCATTAGAAGAAAAACGCGATGGATCGGAGGCTCTCATTAGAGACCTCACGATCCATCGCTTTAGAAGGTCCCGATGGGGATCGTCCCAGCCACCCAGCAGCAAGCACGGCGTTTCGACGTCATCGGCTGTCTTGAGCTCATCGTGGCGCACATCGATCAAACACTCTGGGCGTCGTCAACGATGGTCAGCCCAAAAAGTTTGCCTAAATTAATGAAAAAATTATATATTGCGGTGACAGTGCCTAATGTACATCTGATAGAAAGACCTGAACTAAATATGTACAGCATTAAGCGCAAAATGACATTTGTAGGCAATATGCTCTACAGCGGCTATACTACAGGAAACCCGTATACAGAGCAGGCTATGCGCGTAAATGGGTCGGCAGGGCGCCGGAAGACGCTGAGGGGTGCACAGCACACCCGACTCGTGCATCACCACTTGCTTGAAGAACCCGCTCCCGCGAGCGCGCAGGCGGCGCCCGACACGGCGTGGTGACGCGGCACTCAGGTGCGTAATCGGCACACGAGCACGACCCGGGCCGCGCCACCACTGTCAGCAGTACGCACATGGGTATGCGGGCGGCACTGAAGACGATTGCGAGTATCGCGATGCAGGCAGGCAAATCAGTGCTTCGGTCCACCTGTGGCGCACATCAGTCACTCCCTCGCCGGCGGACCTCCGCAAAAGACCACACTACAGGTACACCCATCGGCAGCAGCATGAGTGCAACGTTGCTGACCAGAACGCACGCACATCGGCGGCAGGTACACAGCAATGCAACTGCTGCCTCGCCGCAGTCCACGGCCACGCAGCGAGACCCAGAGGTGCTACACGCACTCAAGCAGTCCCATAACGCAAAGGGCGTGCCCACAGAGGGAGGCGGGGCGCAGGGCGCTCGCCGCAGCGCAGTAATCCCATTGTGGACAGCACCGTGACAGCAGCACCCAGGCACGCAGTGCGCAGTACCATGAGCACAGCGCCTCGACCCTGGCTGCACACACCGCGAGCAGGACGGGGATGAGCGCACTCGATACAACGTGGTGGGCTACCGCGCACCGCCAGCTCACCAGCACCGTGCGCGCATCGGCACCAGCATACCGTGGAAGCGCACGCGAGCCCACCTGGACGCAGCCATCGTGCACGGCGGTAGTAGCCAGAACACGGCAATGCTGCTGCTTCCTCCTTCGTGCCCGTGCTGACAGTCATGCTGAGTGGAGCCACTCGTCAGGTGCTGCACGATGTCCGTGCAAGGATATGCATCGGATTCGGGGGCATAGCGCTGGTGTTCCGGCTTTGGCTTGACCGATCGTGCGCTGGTCACTCACCCGATGCGGACGAGTGCGACGGCGCTGCGGGTCGTGGGGATGGGCATAAACAGCAGCTGTTGCAGGTGATGTATGTCCAGGCGTGCGAGCGTGTAACGTGGGGTGTGCGCGGGTACGCGGATGACGTGGCGGGAAAAACCCGCACAAAATCCCGATTCCGGATAAGAGGCCGAAAGTAAGTACTTGGGGCAGCTAAAGCTATTGTAAACGCACCGGATTCACAGAGCTATGGCCCTCTCCGCTGTCCATAACATTTGCTTTCCTTCCACCACATATCAAGACCCAAAACACCTTGTTCTTGACGAATACGGATGTGCAGGTGTTGAATTGACAAGGGCAAGGCATCCGGACGAGATCAAAGAGGGCAGTTGAGGTAGGACATTCGTACTGGTGCACACATTGTGGAGTAGGGGCCAAAAAGGTAGCGGCAGAAGCACCATCGAAAACGTGGGACCAGCCTGGTGAAAAGAAGTAAAAACTCAAGAGGAGATCCTGGGTATGTGCCGGAGACAGTCTGAAGGTAAATCTTGGGGAAAGGGAGCTTGAGGACGTCGCCGTGCAGGAAGGTGTTGTGGAGAGAAGAGAGACCGTCACGGCTGTTACTCGGTCACATATGCCTGTTTGGGGGAGTATCGCCGATTTCGAGTTCCTCTTCGTTTAAGCCTCCTAAACAGTTTCACACAATTTTGACATCAGGGGAACACATTTATACATAAATTAATTCATTTGGTGCAAAAAAAGTAGAAAAACAAGTATACTACAAATCACCAATGCGCAAAAACGGCCCCGATTGGACCACAAAACCGCTTCGATTGAGCTTCTAACATCGCAGGTGAAATAAAGGAGTGTAATCGTTGCTGAAGCCTCAAATATTTATGACTCGGAGGTCGGTGGGCAGACAGTCGCGTCGAAAGTGCATTTTCGGGTTCAAACTCCATCGTGCTGCACTCTCAAACATCTTAGAGCAAATCTGACACAATAGAAGGCTTTTGATTCATAAAACGGTGTGTTCGACATAAAAAAGCTGGAAAAACGGAGGTAGTCAAAAATCACCAATTCAGAAATTGGCGCCGATGGAACCCAATTTTGGTTCAAATGTGTGGTCTGGCATCACAGCGAAGGTCAGGGAGTCTAATCGTCCTCGAAAGTATAAGAGTTAATGATAAGGGGGTCGTTGGCTGGACAGGTGGACGAATGGGTGCACAGAATATGCATGTTAACAACTGTAAACCGAGTACAACGTTGGACCAGCCTTCGACTTGACACCTTTTCTGAACTCAAAATTTGAATTTTCCAAGTCACACAGCAACGCCGTGTTCCCGGAGCATAATGATGCGACGTTTATGGCTTGTTTACAGCTCTTTGCGGTACAACAGGCGCGTTCCCGTTTTTTTTTTTTTTGCAAGTTTTCACGAGAACAGGTGCCCAGAGCTCAATTCTCAACCGTTTGCCCTAAGAGTAAGCTCATTCGATTCGCATTGGAAATCTGCAGCGAATGTAATACCGGTATTTTTGATCCTTTTACTTAATATAATTTCTCCCAGAAAAAAATGGATTTCAGTAGGACACCTGTAGCACTCGGAATACTGCCCCGATTAGTCTAGTTTTTGGATATGCTATACATCGGATGTGACCCTAGCGAATGGGGGTGTTTATAGAGCTTAATATACTCAAACCTCCATGGACAGCTCTACTTCTGATAGTGTCTGCATATATACTTCGCTAACGCGTGTGCTGGATCACAATCATTAAGCATGTAGTATAAGTAAACAAACGGTTATCTAGGGACACATCCGATGTACAGCATATCCAAAAACTGGACTAATCGGGGCAGTATTCCGAGTGCTACAGGTGTCCTACTGAAATCCATTTTTTTCTGGGAGAAATTATATTACGTAAAAGGATCAAAAATACCGGTATTACATTCGCTGCAGATTTTCAATGCGAATCGAATGGGCTTATTTCTAGGGCAAACGGTTGAGAATTGAGCTCTGGGCACCTGTTCTCGTGAAAACTTGCCAAAAAAAAAAAAACGGGACCACGCCTGTTGTACCGCAAAGAGCTGTAAGGGCAGCACTCCATCTGGATAAGTCAGACTAAGGGTAAAATCAAAAATGTAGTGAGGAGTCATTGGTCGGTTTCCGTCTGTTCTATTGGCAATAGCAACAGAAAGCTGGTATATTTCAGCTATACTGAACTTGTATCAACGAGGAAAAATACCGATTAAAGTCCTGATAGCATCGCTCAACAGCCAGAGATGTTTCATGACCAATGCCTTGTAAAGGACAAAATCATATTTTGGTCCGTTCAATGTTGAATTTAATTTCTATATTGTGTACGACGACAAACTTGGACTATTAAATGTCATGTAAAAACTGTAATTGCGCCGGCTTGGAGCCAGTCAAGCCAAGGAAGCATCCAACCAGATTTGGGATCAAATTGACAATCCGACCAAACTGGGGGATTCACCGAGTCGGTCATTACTCACAAAAAATGTAAGATGAGCCCATATCCATCGAAGGTACTCGGTGGGGGCAGCAGAAAAGCATGATAATATTTATTTGTCTACTTACAGGTGGGCGGGCAGAAAGCATCAGTGAAAAAAATGCGTGCTGCAAGCGCATGGAGCTGGCGGCAAAGCCCCAAAATGATGCAGATATGCGGTGGGGGTGTTTGAAGGTATTGGTGGTGCTGCTGGGTGAATCGTAGGGATGGAAACGCGCAGAGAAAACGGGGTGCGGGTCCAGTACCAAAACGCGCACTGTGAGCACACGGAGCTTGCTGCAGGGACCACCACCGAGGCAGCGATGCGGTGGGAGTGTACGATGGGATTAGTGGTACCGATGGAGGAATCGCGCGGGCGGAAGCACACGAGAAAAGGGGGGCGGGTCCAGTGCCAAACGTGCACTGCAAGTGCGCGGAGCCGGCTGCGGGGCCCAAAGCCGCAGTGGAGATGCGATAGGGGTGTGCGAAGGAATTAGTGGTGCCGCTAGGGGAATTGCGGGGGCGGAAGCGCGCGAAGAAACGGAGGAGCGGAGCAGGTGCCAAAATACGCACTGCACGCGCTTGGAGCCAGCTGCGGGGCCCAAAGCCGAGCCAGAGATGCGGTAGAGATGTGCGAAGGGATTGGCGGTGCCGCTGAGTGAGTTCCAGGGGCGGAAGCACGCGGAGAAAACGAGGGCAGGCCTAGTACCAAAACACGTGCTGCGAGCGCACACAGCCGGCGGGTGAGCCCCACCTCAGGGCAGATACAGGATGGAAGTGGACCTCAAGATTGGCGGTGCGATTGAGCGAATTCCATGTGCGGGAACGTACGGGGAGAGGTGGGGGTAGCCCGGAGCCAAATTGCACTGCTCTCGCTATTAACAGGTTTGAAAGGCCTAAATAGCGATTTTGAGATGCGACGCACCTTATTCACGTGTCTGAATAATGTCAGAGACCCCAGGCCGAGGGGAGGCCCGGGGCGAGTGAGGTGGCAAAGGGAGAGGGTAATGCGAGCGGGGACAAACAACCCCAATCAAACCCCATTCGCTGAGACTCATTGCGAACCAACGGGATCACGGGGCGTCTTTTAGCGTCGCATGGTACGTATATTACATATGCTCTCACTGTTCCAGCAATTCTGACCCCAGGGGAGGTTCAGGTCAAAAATGCCCAAAATGGCAAATCCCGCCCCGCCAGCGCCGCGCGCCTTGAGCAATGCCGGCGCAGTGATGGGGAGGACCTTGTGGAAGTCTTTCGTAGGACTGTTCTTAATCAGGAAGGGCTCTAACGCGATGCATCGCGAGGTCTCTAATCAGAACCTCCGATCCATCGCATTTTCTCTCTCATTAGAACCGTCCGATGTATCATTCTAGCAGCATGGGCTGTCTTTACGTCAGAATTCTCACCATAAGCAGTGCGAAGAACGACGATCGACTTTGGTGATGAGAACGAATAAAGTGACCATACTTTAACGCGCGGAACTGCACGAACGTCCGATGTAAACTAACAATGGCGACGAGATGCAGGCCGGCTGACCCTCTGGGTGAGACAAACAAAACGAAGTAGACAATCCCTTCCCGTGTTACAAATATCGATTGATGATTGATGGCCATCTAGCAACCGGGGGGGCAAAAAATTTCCCGAGGAAGAATTACAGCTAATAGAGAGTTTGCGGTGAGCCACCGGTAGCCACCCGGTGGCTCCCAAGGCATGCGGTGGCGAGTGGCTCCACCCCGATTACGCAGAGCGACGTCATCCGGTGGCTGACCCGGTGGCTTCCGCTGGCTCATTTTGGGTGTGATGCAGGTCATTTGAGGCGCCACCGGTACCGCATGCCTCAGGAGCCACCGGGTGGCTACCGGTGGCTCACCGCAAACTCTCTAATGTCAGTATCGAGGGCGCGGATTGAAAATTTCTGTTTTGGGCAGTTTCAATCATCTGCAAAGAATTGTCCATATCTCACTCAGTTCTGCACCTTTCGACCTGAAACCTAGCTAGAACTTCCGGAATAAGTCAAGCGCAATTAGTGATGCTTAGTCTGTTTGGGAAAGCCTAAATAAATGCCGAAGGAGGAGACGTACCTGTTGGAATATAGGCCACGATGCGCTGGTTTTGATTTCTGGTATACCAAGTATACCAAACCTACCCTGCCTATCAAAGCATCCCAAATATGCCAAACATACATATTGTTTATTGGGTTTACAAAATATGCCAAAGTATATCAAGCGTACCAAATATGCCAAACCGGCTTCATCAACTGAGTATTCGGACCTCTGGTCATAACCTGATATTTCAAGAACAACCCTGCAATGAAGTGGAAGTGGAACTCCCACCGTCGCTTCAGGAGATCCCATTTGACGGTGCCGTCCATCGGCGATCTTTGAGTGTCGATCCCCGATTGATGCGTCTGATGCGCGTCCTTCCGTGTCCAGCCGCGACCATCAGTTCAGAGATCTTGAAGGAAAAGAATATTTCACTTGCTGGGAGCAATTTCTTCAACACCATCTTTATTCCCAGATCTCGGGAGATCTTGACCCAACACACTCGGTCCCAACAACCGAGATCACAAGGAAACGCCGGCATCTTGCGACATCTTTGAAGATCTCGAAAAAAGAATAATTTTACTGGGATTCTCGACGTTTCTTGGAACTTCTTTTGAGATCTTGGGCAAACGGCTTCATCAACTGCATAAATTCACGGTTGTCCAGAATCCTCAAAGGTTCGGGCCGGACAAGCCGAGACATAAGGCAGGGAGGTGGGTCGGCCGTCAGACCGGGGAAAAAAATAATGGGTTTTTGTGAATTGGCTCCGATGAGGTCCCAGGTTCTAGTGTCAAAATATCACCATGTTTGAGATCAAGATCGGCGTTTAGTGGGTGTACTGTCAGTCTGCGATCCCATTGTTCCCCTTGGAAAAGCAGTTTATTGGTACATGCGAGGTGAAAGTATGTTATAGGCTCTGGATTTAGTGAAATTAAGCATATATACAGTTGTTCAAGTACCATGCCACCGATTTCAGCTTTGAGCTTCCCACCTGGCAATTCATATTACTTGCGAAGTTGGGGATGGTGAACAATAAATAAATAATTCTGAGGTGTATATTAATTTAAGTCGGATTACACTCTTTATAAAATTGAGCATGTTCGAAGCTTTGAAACTCCGCTTTTGGCCAATCAGCCATCGGGCGAAGGCTACCAGGTGGGGATTCTCGCAAGTGGCGGCGATGTAGGTGCCTGTGCATGCTCCGGTTATGTGTAGAGGACTTGTCTCGAATAAGCGCTGTAAAGTCAAATACTGATGTTCCAAGGATTCGGGCCTGATTGGCCAAAAGCGGAGTCTCAAAGCTTCGGACATGCTTAATTTTATAAAGAGGGTACTGTACTATTACGACCATTTATTCAGGTGACGGGTGACGAAGGTCTGTGAAATGAATGAATTGTGCCCCTGTGACGGTGACTTTTGAGTTATGAAGACCTTATTTTTTGAAGCCGTCAGAGGGCAGAGAACCGATTTTTGAGCTATGCTAATTTTGACAAAAAAAAAACAGGAGGAAATTGAATGAAACGCGGCTAATGCTCCTCCCAAATTGGGCCCTGATAACGACGCGCGACGATCTTTCTGCGCTGACCCCGTCCAAGAACGACAGGCTCCTCCTCGGCATCAGACGCCTCTGCATTTCCCAATCGGGTAATTCCACCGTGATCACTGACGGCGAAATTATCGGCGACACCAGCACCACCCGATGCTCCGAGACGACCTCGAGGGGGATGTCGCAGTCGTCATACATGTCTGCGTCCGGGTATTGGTCGTCAGCGTCATCACCATCGTCCGTCGGCGGCTGCTCCTGTGACAGAGCGGCGTGGAGGGCCGGATTAGTGGTACGCAGCTACCGGAGAGCGGCGAGAGCTTCGGGCGACGTAAGGGATGCCTGCGAGCGATTCCAATCACCGGCGCGACACATTTGCGATGGGGAGGAACGGTAAGGGAAGAAGTTCGTGTTCGTGAACCTGCGGAATCAAGAAGAATTCCGCGGCAATTTTTTTGAGTCCAGGAGGTGCGGTCGCTCATGCCCTGCCTTGGCCACTCCATCGTCTCTGATGAAGATTTGGTGTACGTCCATCGGTGTGAGGGTTAAAAGAAACTACTTCCTCTGTGTACTTATATATATATTTAAGCCCCCAGCAAAATACTCTCGGAGTCGCCCGGTTTCAGAGCTGTTCGGTCCCTCTTCGTGTATGGTATGAAGCACACAATTTAACAGGTAAGCGAAAGCGAAGTGTCCAAAAGTCCCAAACATATTTTGTCCCGAGTTACTACAATCCCACTAGGACACGCTTGAAAAAAGTCTCCGGACGGCCAGGTCCCTCCGCGCCAAACGCGCTACAAAGCCACAGGGCCAGTGCAGCAGACTGCATGCTTGGTTAATATCTGCTCAGGGATGCATCCAGTAAGTTAATAGTTCTAACAGAAAGCCCAGTCAAAATCTCCACCTCTAGCAGACGCCATGCTTGGTAGTTCATTTAGCTCACATAGGGGATAAAATCTTGAGACGAAGATGAACGCAAAATGAACGCGGGATGATTGGCGCGAATGAACTTTTTGCCGGTTGGTGACCTGGTCCGTCGGATTTTGAAGACCCTACCCAGTGAAATTTTGAGGTGACGGGTGACATGACGTGAACAAATGGTCGTAATAGTACAGTAAAAAGAGGGTAAGGTACTATCTGTGACTGCCAACCTGGCTGGACTAGGAACCTGGCCACTTGCTAATTATAAGACTAGATACTTATCCATATATCATTTTGGTGCTCGGGAAGTGGAATACAACCCATACTGCCTGTCCTTGGCAATTTTCAGCCGAAAGTAATGAGCTGATGTTAAGCGGTGTCGCGAATGATGTCGGGTTGCAGGGTGGGAAAATTAATTTCTTATCCCCGAACTGCCACTTCGCTCCTTTCTCCACCAATTCTTTATCAATTCCCGAATTTGGGGGCTCGTTCTTCTTCCCTGACAGCAGGCTTCCATCTGAGCTTCAAACTGGCTCCATATCTTCCCTCCTTTGTTGGTGGACACGCGAAAACTAGTCCCATCCAAGTGTGAGGACTGGAACCGGACTACCTTCATATCAAAACAGGTTCATATCTAATGCATCAGTTTTAAGCATATTCCACAATTTTATTGTTTTGATAGCTCCCACAGTCTATGTTTGACACCGCATGTGCCTAATATCTGTGGTATCCAAACGTCGGGTTCTCAGGTGCATGACGGAGGAGTGGATTTTTGCATTCAGGTGGGTTCATTTACTTCTTATAAACATGCCTGCAGCTTATTTCGGCCAGTCAGGCCCTCTGGCTCGTATGCGGGCCCTATTTCCTTGGCATGACTGATCCCGACACTTATAGTTCGCATTAGAAACACTTTTCTCTGCCATATTTATAGGTCCTTTGTACCACCATAGCATTCAAAAAGGACGAATTGTGAGCCATATATATGATAACACACTGCAAGACCACCGCTGCAGCCGTAAACGATAGATCGCACAAGTGGCCAGGTACCCCATCAATGGGAACTCCGGCAGGAATAAATTCACCGAGGTATGAGGAGGTACCCAAAATGGTCCCCACTGGGCTCAAACTGTTCGCAGGAAGCGCGCCTGTTCCCTAGAGCCCATAAGTCCTGGATAAGGTGCTCGATACGGCTACCAACAGGCCGAAACCTCTAAGCTGGCCAGGTTCCCCCTCACAGATAGTAATGTATCGCTGGCGCAAGAAAGCCACTGTTGTGAAGTATCCGTTATCCGCTGGACGTTATTCTGTTCCTCGGTGAATGTGACTGCGATGCGCGCCTAGAGCTCGAGGACGTGCAATGCGACTGTCCGCCACATGCTGCAGATCTAGGTGAGTGCTTCACATGTATTTGCTAGAGTGGCAGTCCAAGTCATCGTTTACTCTAGCTTTACCCTATTGCTGAGTTTGCAGATTGCGACACATTTCAAAACACCTTTCTCAGATTGATTTAGGTCACAAAGAAAGAAGATGAGCAAGTGGGAGCCGCGCCGGCGACCGCTTGTTATATATTACAATCCAACCGCCTGCATCAATATCCCGCTCGTGCTACTCTCAAGCCGGGCAAAGAGGAGACACGGGTTGGCAGCTGTTGAAGAAGAATGGGTCATTGTCCATGGGTCCTCAACAGGCTGGCAGACTCACAGGAGGCCGAGACCGATACTGGTGAGGTCGCAGCAAATCTCGCCGCTTGCGGTGCCTGCGAAGATCATTGATACAGTAAGAGTGCTAGACATAGACTCTACGTACAAGTTGGATCCTAAGACGCATCGTAGTCAGTGTTGCAGATCATCAAAAATGAAGAAGCTTACTCCGGCCCCGGTGCCTGCGTTCCAGGATTCGTTCAGCAACTATGCACACAGACTGAACGCCAGCTTTATACTCACAGGCAACGGGAAAGCCGATCTGAGGGACGCTGACGACTCCCTGCACCATAACCATAGCGAAGATTGCAAAGAGAGCTTTGTTGAACATTATGTGAGTGGGTTGTTGAATTGCTGGTTGGACCGCAGTTTATATATGTGGAGTTGTATACGTACAACGCTCCCAATGGGCGTATTTGAATGAATGTACGGGCACGTGCCCGCAGCTCTTGGTAACCGAAATCTAGCGAAACTGTATGGTGTGAGGGCTCTAGGCAGCGTTCTGCGATACACATACCTCTGAATAGCCTAGATCTTTTGATTTGCCGAAGTTCCACTGGAGGTCAGTAGTATGCACCCTGAATTCGGTCCAATTGTTCCCAAGTCATGATGCTGGGAGCGCGGAACAAAGAGTGACTTTTTGCTTGAATTGGGGTGAGAGAATGCCGGCCACCCGACTTCAAATAAATAAGGAGTATTCTCAGGAACAGCGCCCGCTGCGCCTAAGGAGCGGGGCGTACCGCGATTCTTGTCACCGGATCTGAGATTTTTGTCACCCTCGCACACGGACACAGTCCGTGGGTCTCTCCCCAGGCTTCTACCGGTTTTCATATCTTCTCAAAGGAGTCAGGAATCGGCATTGGTACCCGACGCGAGAAATAACTATTAGCCGAAGGAAGACCCTAACTAACTGAAAAGAGGAAGTAATAGAGTTCGTGTAAATCCGTCGGAGAATGCCAAGTACAATTCATCCGAACGCTCTGGATCTCGTAGCCCCTCGTGGTTGGGTAAGGCTTGGCAGTTCACATTATCGCGGGATGCCATGATCACTGCCACTCACGCCTCGCATATCGGGCATTTCACCCCATTCCGTGGCATGCAATTGCACTAGTGCAGAGTGCGTAGTAGGGTGGAACGACCAGATTTATGCTGGTCGCTTCCCGCAGTTCCCCGTGAGTGGTCAGATGAAGTCGGACGAAAATCGGATCAACCCTGGTCCTTGAGCGCTTAGCGCTTATGACTTGGGATTGCTGCGCCTACCGGATGCGCTGCGCTCTAGAACTCGGCACGTTGCTCTATCGAGGCGAACATATGTAACCTCATTTCAATCTTCCATCAGCACATGTCCTTCGGTGCGTCTTTGAGGATTTTTTCGGTTGTTAGGCAATATAGGGATAGTGATAGTGACAGTGGTAATATTATACACGGCAGGGTCCAGTCTCTGAACACTGTGTTCCAAAGGATACCCCAACGCGAAGAGCGTTCTCGAGTCGGGCAAGCACAGTATTGAGGAAAATGACGGTGTGTGGAAACGATCGGCGAAGCAAAAGAAAGAAGACATGGTTCAAGAGAAGCGTTGCCAAAGGAATCGCGTGGGAGCTATGAATGAAGCCCGAGAGGTTACATAGTTCCAGAAAGCGTAGCCTGATGCGGTAGTAAAGGAAGCTCGGCTGGAACCTAGAGCATGAAAAGGACCGAGGGAGTGCGACGCCAAGAGATTCGAGGTGTTGGGAGCTAAATACTCGTTGTGGTAGAATTTGAATCCATGGAGCAAAAACAAACGAGCATATGAGCGGGAAATCAAGCAGTGAGGCGTCTCTGAGGTGCGCTGCCAAGGACAGGTGGTGGGGCAAAAATTACAAGTATAACATCTGGAGCAGAACGGAAAATGGAAGCGACGGCGGGACGAACGAAGGAGAACTGACGCTGAGTCCTTGAAAGTGAAGATACGGGTCCGACGAGAGACGGCGCTGCAACGGGGTTTCTCAGCAGATGGTAGAATAACGCAAATACGCACCGGGTTGTGGCCAGAAAGGAGACGCCACCTTCGTACCAGCAATCGCAACTTTTTCAGAAAATGCCGCCCGCCGCAGGTTTTGCTCCAATTCCTCTTGCTAATCTAGGATCTATGGGAGGCTGATCCCAGAGAACGAGAATCAGATAAACACCGTAGATGAGCAATGTGGATGGGCAAAAGTGACGAGGGAAACGCATGGGACAGATTGAGGACGTGGGGAGAGAAATGAATTGAATCGAATGGATTTACGAACGTTGCCGAGAAAGAGGCGGAAGCGGCGCGTTGATGAGGATCTCCCCGGACTGTGCGTTCGGTGGAAGCATTGAGCGGCAGGGTACGATAAACGAGCGGGAGGGGCGGTGTAGAGATGGAGACTGACCGAGACGGGCGCGCATGAGAAGACGAAGATGTGAGCACCTGCCCGAGGACCACGGAATGATCAACGCGATGTATTGAGGGAGATGTCTCGGAGAATGTCCGCAGATGGCTGCCTCTGATTTTTTGATTTCTCTGCCCCAACTATCCCAGTAAAGATCTGGAGCCGAGATTAAAGACGTATAGGACCGGCAGAAGGAAAGAAGAAGAAACTTCTGAAAAAACTTGGAGCGCGCGCAGTTGCCGCCGAATGAGCGGCGTCTGGTCCAAACTTCGATGGTGACTCCGAGTCTCCGAGTTTTCCGGCAGCTGTGGTTCCAGTGAAAAGTCTGGATTCCGATCCAAAGTGAGAGGAAGCAGAAGGAAGTAGAGCGCAAACAGAGAGCCACGCGGCACAAGCACACTGGGGTCACAGAGAGAAAGGAATTCACAGCGCAAGAACAATCATAGGAGTTCTGGGTCGGATTGTGTTTCCAGGTATGGGTACACGTCGCAACCAGAGATCCGGATTCAAACGGAGCGGAAAGGCGGATCCAAAAGTTGGGGCCCATGGTCGAGTATTCCCGCCAAGTGGTTGACACGCATCCGGATGGACAAGCGCTAGAATGATGGGAGTGCAAAGGGACTTTGGAACGCAGGGGCGAAGTTCGATATGGAGACATGGAAGAGGATGCAGAGAGTGATTTGATCCGGGCGTTATGGTCTGTTATTCCACACGTCATCAACCTCACGTCTCTCTTGCTCGCCACCTCTTGGAGCAACGTGTTTCTTGCTGCACTTATTTCGCTCCGTGCATCTTTTCCGTGCTCTTTGTTGCAAGCTTTCTGTATCGCCAACTTTGCTAGGAAAAATCTCGGCGACGACACGGTCCTCGCCTCCCTCGCGCAAGTCGCCGGACACTTCTTGCGGACCCTTCCGCGCGTCTGCGCACCGCGCCCGCACTTGACACGCACGTCCACGGTCGCCACCCGCCACCCAGCGCTTTAACTTTGACACTGTTTGTCCGGCTGCCGGTGTAGTGCGGGTGCGTGCATCGTTGTCTCTCGTTCCTTACGTTTTTTTTCTGTCCTTCGTCCCCATCCGCCTGCTGTTTTGCATGCGCTTCTTTTCCCTCCTACGGGGCTGCCGCATTTTCGCCGTCGTGCCCGGCTTGTTTGCGCGGTCGTCGGAAGGCGGGAGTAGGAGCGAGGCAGACGCGTCGTCTCGGGCTTGTGGGACCGGTGTCGAGCAACAGCAACGGGGGCGTTTCGGGCCCCAATGCGGTGATGAGGGGAGCAGTAGCAGATGCTCGGTGCATATAGAGTGCCTAGGCATCCTCCTGAGGTACTTGTGTTGCAACGCGCACGGGTCTCGGGAGTTCGGTGTCTTGGGGCACGCGGCATCCCTCCACACAGCTGAAAACACAGCACTCAAGTCGTGGCACTGGGCGCAGCTCCGGCTCTGCATGAACCAAATGGACGGGGTAAGCATGCACGAGCGACTTGGCCGCAATTCGCCGCTCAATTCGGGCACGCAGCTGCGCGAAAACAGTGAATGTGCGCATGCCGTGCATTGGCTCACAAGACCTACGTGCACGCGATTCGCGAGCTTAGCTTGGCGCTGTCGAAGACACGAGTGTTTGCGGAACCCGACGGCGGCTCGGGCTGTGAGCCGGTGCGGACAGACAAAAAAAGTAAAGCCAGGCGCGTACCTCGGGCGCTGACTCCTCAATCCCGCTCTTTGGGGGCGCATGAGATGTGGGGGGTTTGAGCTTGGGTGAGACACTGGACGGGGAGAGAAAGAGTCAATGGGTTGATGAACAGGAGGCAAAGGGAAAAAAAAGGTTAGACAGTTCGTCGGGACACTGTACACCGCCAATTATTCACCAGTCAAATCTGAGGTGGAAGGTTCGGCCGATGTCCAGTCACTCAGCCATGTCTTCCCGATATGGCAAACATGTCGAGTCCATGTAAATGACACAGCTGTCTCACACCTGCTGTCCAGCTCATCACCAGCTGCGCTCCGGCTACTGGACAGCTGAATCACCGCCTGGCATACAAACTTGTCATTTAAATTTCACAGACCAAGACCAATCGATAAAATTAGGGGAGGTCAAAGCGGTTACAAGAGGCCAATCCTGACACCGATTCTGATGTCGGTGCAGAATCGATCAAAACCCAGAATCGGTCAGAATCGGTGTTCCTCCTCCAGAGGAGGAACTCGTTCAGAATCGGCGCAGAATCGCTTCGAGAATCAATTCCCGCTTCAAACCTTAACTTATCCTTGCCCTTATGCTGTTGATTCAATTATATAATATTGTATTTATTTGATCGAAATACATTATTTCAAATATCTCCTCTACTGTATCAGACGTCGACGACTATGCCTGCAAAGAAGACAGCCTCTCCACCTGCACCCAAAGCTCTTGCCCCTAAAAGAAACCCAACTGCAAAGGCAAGAGCTCAGCAGAAAAAGAAGAAAAGGACCGATGCCTCGGATAGCAGTGAGGACAGTGCCGATGAGGCGCCGGCCCCTGTTTCTGCCAAGACAGTGCTAGACGTTGAGTAAGTGACGTCCACGAGCACATACAGCACATTCATTGCGTGGATAGCTGGAAAGACCCCACACTGAGCGTCAAGCTCCTCTCACTCATTGCAGAAAACGCTGACATAAAGCAGTCTTTATTCTCTCACTCATTGCAGAAAACGCTGACATAATTTTATGAAGCAGTCTTTATTCCCGCCATGCGGTCCAAATGCATCCACCACGGATGGCGGCGGGAAGCCCAAGGTCACTGCACAATGGGAGCTCGCTGTACTGCTCCTCGGCAAAATGGACAAGTACCGCGAAGTGATAGACACATGCGACACCCCGAAGAAAAAGCTCATCTACGCAAACAAAATAAAAAATAGGATCGGCACGTATGTAGCGCTCACCGCTGCCAGTCTTCTCAGCTCACACTCTTACAGGATGGGCAAGATCACCCGTGGCTTTATCGACGAGTTGGGCGTCACTGGTGCAGGCATTCGAAGTGCGGCGGAGATCAACACGAAGAAGCAGAACAAATTCACAAATAAGTGGGGTAAGTACCTGCATCCAGATGCCCAGCGTGACGGCAGGCGCTCATTTTCCTTCGCACACCAGCGGAGATCACGTCCAAATGCCCGTGGCTCTTCGAGATGCGTAGGCTTATTGCGCAGCGCCCGAATCTTGTCCCCACTGGCCTTGGCCACAGCACCTCCGAGGTCACTGAGGGCGTCATCATCCCCGAGAGCCTCAGCACGAACGACGACGCTAAGAACGACGATGAACAGGAGGAAGGAGACGACGATGATGACCACACCTCTGGCACTCCCATAGACTGGTCTGCCTTGCCTGAGCCCGAGACTCTCCAGCTGAAGCGCACCTTTGACGAAATTAACGATGATGAAGGGAGCAACGATAATTACCAGCCCTCATCGCCTGTCCCATCGGAGTCTAGCCCTGATCTTGTCAACGACAACGACGATGACTTCGCACCGACAGAGGAGCTCAGTGTCCAGCCTGACGAGCCCGAAGCCAAGGGGAAGGGAGGAGAGAGAAAGGAAGGGAACGGAAAGGGGACTCAGCGTAAAAATCCTCCAAAGCCTGGTAACTCGAAACCTGCGGGACCTGCCCCCACTGCGGCCGCTTCCAAGCCCGCTAAAAAGCACCTGTGTCACTAGCCATTTGTCTCACGTCACGGCACTAGCCAGGGAAATTGGACCGTAAATCCACGATTCCAGCCATCCACGGCTAGCGCTGTTCCCGATACCCTTCTCCTCTTCCCCTTTTGGTGAGCAGGCGGCGCATGGCCTCGCCTCGCTCTGGTTGATGGGTCGGCTAGAGTGCTGCCATGGATCCGTTTGATGGATGCGACGGTTAGCGATCCAAACATCTTGACGCCGCGATCAATGACGATCAGATGTCCCCGACGTCGTTGGCGACAATGACGACCACAATGCCGAAATTGGCTTCCAAAATCGCAAAAATATTGTGGGATACGCAGTGCATATGTATGATAGAGTTTACTGGGTAATGAAGCGAAACCCAGTCAAACAGAGACATAACACACTCTTTTCATTCAATTTCTGGCTGCATCCATTTCGGCTCGGTTGCAGCTCGAGCTCACGACTTCTGCACTATGCAGTAGGAATGGGACAGGAGCTTGAATATTGCAGTGTGAGTGGTGTGCTATGTCTGAGGACTAGGCTTGAAGAGCCTCCTGCGCGTGAGATGGTGAGGGGTGGGAAGAGCAGTACAGCCACTGATTGACGTGATCGACGTACCCAATTTGGAATGATCCCCCTGAAAATTCGACGATTTCGCCAATTGCGGACGCGTGGGGAGGCAATCTCTGCATAAATCTTCCAGATAGAAAGACTTGTGTACACAAGTATTTTTAGGAAGAGAAATTAGAACTTGATCATTTTTTTCTGGTCGAGATTTTGCTCAATTGCTACCTGTAGCAAAAATAATGATTACCTTTCTGTCGTAGCAATATTTCATTACGTCCTCTTTGAGTAAGAATGTATTCTCCTCACAGGAACACTAAGAAAAATGAATTGGGGGTCGAGCAAAGTCCTGTACGATGATTCAGGTCTCTTTGGGGTCTGATAACCAGGCTTATTGCGTTGCAATGGGACGCATTTATGGCTTGTAAATTTAGATTTGTAGACGCCATGATCATGCCTACACACCCATACAAGTTTTGGGATGATCAGAAAAGGTTTATTTTTCACTCAGGAACACCTCTTTTGATGGCTTTCGGGGCATGGAAGGCTCAGATATCAGACTAGTAGTGCCTTGAGTGAACAATAAGATCATATGGACCTTATATGATCGAAAGATCTGGGGTATTCAACCTTCTGGGATGATCGTTGACTCAATGAGCTCGAAAAGTGGGGTAGTTGAATGTTGTTAACGGTAATGAACATGTCACACAAGTTTGACCGGTGGCTATATATTGTCAATGACTTAAGTTGCCAGTGTTATTGGTTTTAATTCAAGAAGATACATCCTATGGAAGCTCTCCGGGATATTCCTGGATTTTTCCTAGCCCTAGCCCTTGCGCTATTGCTCGATTGTATTTTAAGCGCCCCTGAAGCGCTGACCGGCCCGCAAGTCCGAACGTCAGTTCGCGACAGGTCAGTTCGCGACAAGCATTCGCAAGTATGCCAAATTCCGAAAAACAATAACCGACCCGATGGCACAGCATTTACCTTCTTTCTACAATATATTGGCTCCTTATTTCATCTGTAGGCTAAAATACAAATCAAAAGACGAATCAAAAGGAGTTGATTTTAAGAACTACAATAATACATTTGGGTGCACAAAAGTAAAAGGGGGGCACATTATGTGTGTACAATGGAAAATCACAGCTGCAGTGATATATATGGAGGTGTGGGGAGTGTGCAAGGGCAACGCGAACAGGGTGGGCGGCACAGCGTACGCAAAACTGCGCCCGTGAAATGCGGGGAGCGGCGGAAAAGGCTGGTAGCGTGGCGTGGGCGGGACGGGAAGTGGCGTATGCCGTTATGCCAGTACCGCAGGAGCAGGGGGCACGGCGTGTAAATGGGGGGCAGGCGCAGGTAGCCGAGCGGTGTGGGCGGAACGCGGATCGGCAATGATGGGAAGATAACATGCGCAAATAAATCAGCGCGGGAAACCGGCAAGCCGGGAAGCGCACAGAACGGAATGCGATGGCGCCATCATGGCGGGCATCCCGTCGTGGCTCGGGTATTCGCTAAATATCGAAATAATTGGGCCGCATCAACAACCAATGATCCATCTATTTGCTTCCATCACAGGCCAAGCGGAGTTGTCCTAGCCGACAGGTGGCTGGAGTCGTGGATTTACGGTGCAATTCACATGGCTACAGCCGAGTGTCAACAGTCTAATGTTTAGTGTTACGGCTCTAAAAAGACCAAGCTAGCCGAGTTCAGTGACATTGCCAAGCTGGAGGAGAAGAAGCGGCAGAGAGAGATTGAGTTAGCGCAGCTTCGGACGCGTCAGGCGATGAGTACGATGGACGTAAAAGGTTGGCTCGCCGAGAAGCGCGAGGACAGGCGGCACCTGGAGCGGAAGGGCAAGCAGGATGAGAAGATGGCGAAGCTCAGGCTGAAGGAGCTGAAGATGGTGCACGTCCACGAGCTACGCGTGGTGGCGGTGAGAACGGAGAGTGCGTCAGCCTCGACCTCTCACGCTGCCAGCTTCGTTGATTCCCGTTCTCGTGAATCCGCCTCACACTACTCGTCCTCGGAGCCTGCGGACTATGGGGATTTCGACGCCTTCGGTAGTATCCCTGCCTCCGACCATCGCTTTGGCGGTGATGCGGCTGGTCCCTTGTCATCTGGTCTCGATGCGGAATACTCTCAATACAATCATCTCGGAAATCCCTTCGACAAAGGTCCCATGTATGGTGCCGGTCACCTAGCTGCCGCCACCAAAAATTAGTGGCCAATTTGGTCCGAGAAATTTTTTTAATTCAAGTGTACCTCTCAGGGGACTTTTAGGTCACTTTTCAGTGTATTATAGACCTCACTTGCGGTGT
This sequence comes from Mycena capillaripes, assembly GCA_029204075.1. Lineage (NCBI taxonomy): Eukaryota > Fungi > Basidiomycota > Agaricomycetes > Agaricales > Mycenaceae > Mycena > Mycena capillaripes. The sequence goes on along the minus strand of JARHKZ010000012.1, from coordinate 752,122 downwards.
TTCTGAAGTTATGGGACAAATGCTTGACAAGTAGAAACTCCTTAGCGTCATTTTGCGCCTACTTACAGCTCTAACGGGCATTTTTTGAATATAATGCGCGCATGTGGCCCAATTGGTCGGCAACTTTTTTTTTTGCTCACTCAGTTTTGAAGTAAATGAAAATTCCTCTTACAGTTCTTCTTCTAACTTCAAATGGAGAACATTTGTAAGAGGGATAAGGAATTAGATTAAAATTGAGGCCGCAAAATTTCAAACATGAGGGTGCGGTAGCTAGGTGACCGGCACCATAGATTCCTTGCGACGAATACTGTGACGGCGTATAAGAATATACTTCGTGTATCGATCAGATGTATCATTTATCACAATACACGAATGGGTGAGAGGATTTCAATCGACTCCTGCAAAGCGCGCGAGTATCGACTGCCTTCCAGACAAATGAAGAACTCCAAATGCCTTTTGGGAGTGGCGTAGAATTCGAGGAAGATTGGATGGAAGGGACAAGTGCCACAGGAAACAAGTTGCAGACAACTATATCTTGTAAATGCTAAAAGGTCAGTAGATTCAATGGGTTAGTGGGGTTTACGAGCAAAAGGTCTTCGGTGTCCAGAGAAGACAGTTCGCAGCAAAGAGGCTTTGCAACGAGAGGTTTTGAGGCGAGTAAGAGGCAGAGATGAGACAGTAAGTTTGGATGCACTTGAGTGTATTTCTTTACGTCAAAATACAGGGACAAAAATGCAGCCCTTCTAGTTATGTTCTGGCTAGGCTTTTAAATGAAACAGGACTGATAAGCATGGGAAGATTAATAGATGAATAGGGAAAATGAATCATGAAACAGATCACAAGGGGTACGAGCATATGTAAGTTGCAGCAGAGGATTAGATGTTGAGGATTCCATGTTATAAACTTCTGAAGCCTTCCGTTTTGTGTAAAAGGTGCGTGATTTAACCAGTTTCACAAATGTGGTATCACAATACATACCCTGGTCTTATTATGCACTCCTTCCGCTTTTACTGCACCACTGTCTTTACCGCTGTTTTTTTTCTATTTCCTTTTTTGGACTGTCCTACCTACTGTCGTTTCGTGGACTTATTTATTTCTCATGGTGTCAAATCTTTTGATTCATGAAATTGAAGGAGCTCAACCTAAGTTAATGCCGGTCTGAACCACAGCGGAACTCAAGTCCCGCTGAACTTAAGTTCTACCCTGCATGCGGTCGGCCTGTAAATGTGAGGACCACACCCCTGGAAATTGTCCTATATCACTCAAGTCCCCAAGCACTTAAGTTCTGTCCAAACACCAAAAACAAATCCACCAAGGGGATTCAAACACTGGACCTCCTGACTTTTCACCAAATTAGAAGGTGAAGGTGTTACCCACTACACCAGGAAAAAGATAGCATCTTGAACAGATGGATACAATATTAGCCTTATAATGGCCTAAACTTTCTCCACTTTCTTTATTTTGCCTCTTCAGGTCCTGTGGCCAAACCACTATCCATAGATGATTCAGAGATTGATCTGTTTCAATAAACTCATCTATATAAAAAAATGGGATGAAAGATGACTGGAAATGACAAGTGAGTCAATAGATATGCCGTATTTACGATGGCATTACCATGGTAGAAAGAGGGCATGTATGAGATATAATCACAGTCTGATTGAGGACTTTAGGCAAGGCTCTCCTGGTGTAGTGGTTAACCCCGCATCTCTTATTCTCCTGGAAATCAGAAGGTCAGCGGTTTGAATCTCACAGGTGCATTTTGTTTTCGTGTATTTATATAATCCTTGTGCACTCACTTGAGTTCTCTATCACTTAAGTCCTCTGGTGGTCTGGACCACCTAGAACTTAAGATGAGCTAAGATAGGCATCGCGCCGATCCCGCACCCTTGCTTAGCATCAGTACAGCCACCGCCACCGCCAAATCTCGCGGGTGGGCAAAAAAAAAATCTATGTATTTACCCGGAGGATGGTTGTAGAGCAAAATATATATTTCTCATACAGTAGTGAAGTCAACATGAGCTGCCCGAGCCATAGCTGCCATGGTAGGAGGCAAAGTGCGATGTCCGGGATACCTTCTGGTGGCCCAGGCAGCCTCAGAACCAGATAAGCCCTGATCGTAGGCTGAAATAAATCGTGCGGCTCTATTGGCAAACCTAGAGTACACATTAGTGATTTTTCTGTAGCTGGATCCAAGACGCACCGTCGAATTGTCAAGAGTGGGACAGCATCAAGACATGCGAGCATGTTGTTCTCCATCTCATCAATGTGATTGGTACGTGCCGTGAGCCGATATTTGTACTTGACGGCTCCCCAATACATTTCGATGAAATTCAGTTCACAGTGGAACTTCGGGTAGAAATCACAAAGATGACCGCGAGAAATGACATACTCTTCAAGCCGTGATTTTTGGGCGATAAAATCAGGCTGGGTGAAAAGAAGCCTACGACAACAACAGTCAGTAAGGCCGGGCTCACATTTGAAGCCCTCGCATTGTGCATTAAGCCCTGTTGCCGGCCACAGGCCCCGTTCCTTGATGATCTCCTCCATCCCTTTGAACCAACCCGGCATCGTAGGATGATTGTCTGGGTGATAAAAGGATTGACTAGAACCATCTGGCAGAGTGCCGTTTCGCATTCGCGGGCCGTCCTTGTGATGTGTCCAGCCCGGTGATGGTCGCTTTGGCATTTTTCGAGCCGACAAGGCATCGGTTGCTCTTTTCTGATGGCTTGGAGCATTGTCGAATAGGAAAAGACCGGTTGCCCATTTGTGGGTTTTCCGTTCAAAGATGTCGATTGCTCTCTCGACTTCCACAAGCATGTCGTCAGAGTCAAACCAACCATCACGAGTTTTCCCGGCCTTGAAAAGTAGACGCGCTTCACTGAATCAAGAGATTAGATTAGCTCGAGCTCGGAAAAAAGAAAGAGACTCACTCTTCGTCGTCCCGTAGACGGCCCCATTCTGTTGTCAAAAAATCAGACACCATGATTGATGTCCCCTCGCCCTTCCGCTGCGGTGTGGGTTTATCGGTCTTGTGAGTCCAGCCAGTTTTTTTGCGATCATTCTGGAAGAACGTCGACTCGTCGTGAGTGACCAATATGAGTTTGAAAGGCCGTCCATCTGGGGGAATTGGACCTTCGCCCGGCTGGAGTGTGCGCTGAGGGCCTCGCTCTAATTCCCCATCGTTGTCGTACACGTTCATTCGCGTCTCGTAATCCTTCCACCGTGCAATGAAACCTTCCCGATACTCCACCACATCCGGCCGTTCATGTCCGTCAATGTACATGCCATTCTTCTTCTTCCCGAATCTCCAGCCCATCTTATGCAACCACCGTTGCGCGGTGCGGAGTGAAATAGATTTGCGCTTGGCGCCGGATTTCTCCATTAGATCTTGCATGTCCGGGTAGTCGGCAATGAAGTCAACAATGTCTTGTGCACGGATATGGCCGTCATTCTCCTTGGCTATTTTCTGGAGGTGCAATTGAATGGGAAGGGAGAAATCCTCATCATCGAGGACTGTAGTGCGGAAAGCCCCGAGACGATGGAATGGCAACACTCCACGGCTAAGAAATGCGTGGAGCCAGGTACGGATGTTCCTTGCATGACTGACGCCGTGTCCCTGGGATTTCGAAACAATGAGGGATGACTGTCTCCAGGTGTACGAGAGCTCGGAATCCAGGTACAGATTCAAAGTCCCCAGCATTGCTGTGATTCTCGCTCGGAAAAAGACATCAATTTTTTTATCTTTGCTCTTGACCTCGAGGGATGCTCGTGCGCGTCGGAGAGCTGTAAAATCTTTATAATGAAGTCGATCTAGAGCCAGGTCTGTGACCGTGGCCAGACTGTCGTCCTTGGGTGTCCTGCCGGCACGAAGATCCGCTAGCATTTCGGCGACTTTTTGGCGAGCTGGATCAGCCGAGGGATCAGTCGGTATGTTTTCCGATGTCGACTGTGTGAACTGATCAATTTTTGGACCCGTTTGGACGAAGAGACACTCACGGTTCCATGGAGATTTCCATCATTTTCCTCGTCTTCCTCTTCCTCTTCTTCGTCCTTCTCTGACGCCTCATCGCTGCCCCCACTTTCACCACTTTCCATCTCAAGATCCTCTTTCGAGCCTCCTGGAACCTCCTCTACGATCTCTGCTCCAGAACTGGGAGCTTGAGATCCAGCGCTAGTCTTGGATGCGCCATCCTTGTTTGCGATCTTTTGGCGGACACGCGCAAAGAAACCCGCAACCGACAAGAAACCCTTCTTTTGCATGTCCTTACCAATCTTTGCCTGTCTCTCCCTGGTTCTCTTCGAGTTTTTGGTGTATCTGTGAGGCCGCTTTCTGCCTTTCTCTTGTTCTTGCTCGTGGGTAACGGCAATCTGCTGGGCGTATTTCAAGGTTTCGGCAAAAATTTCCAGTTCGGAGATCTCTTGAATTTCCGTCTCGTCATCTCCATTTCCATCCTCAGCCTCGGAGTTATCCCCATTGTCATCCAGAGAACACAAATCATCGGCAGATTCATATTCATCCATGATCTCGAAACGGCCAATTATTTCAGTGAGGTTTGGGTCGAGATTCAACGGGTAGACAATTGAAGGGTGTATGGAGCCAGCTGGCTGTGATGACGAAGTGGCTGTACGGCCCGGATGATGGAAATGCGGACAATCTCCCTCATCTGGAAGTTCTTCAATGCTCGGTTGTCTACTGTCTGGAGGAATTCATTTGGAGTTGTTCTTTGCATTAGTGCTATAAACTCACCATTTTGCATGTTCTCTGCTGTGCTTTCAAGTGGTGATGAGCTCGAAGATTGAGACATTCTGTCGTCCTCGGAATCGGATATTTCCATGACTTTGGATGCCTTTGTCTTTCCTTTGAGGAGGTTTGTAGTGCGGGAAAGTACGGCCTTTGCCTTTCGGGGTATTTTGACGCGTGAATTATGCGCAGGGAGGCCAAAAACGCGCTCGAGAAGGTTTTTTTGCGCGTCTGTCAAAGTCACGTGGATTATGTAATTGTGGCTGTGTTCCGCCAAATCTTGGACCTTCCGAAAACCTAACTTCGCGCCAGACGCGTCCAAACGTCGAAACAAGCCTTTTGGACAAAGAAAAATAAAATAAAATTACAAGGCTTATAACTATCTACAGAGATGAAATTTGCCAAATCCCCTACATCGAAACCAAGAGATGAATCAAATGAAGAGATTGGTGTTGTTGGAATGTTGAATAATGTGTTGAGGAAAGAGGAGAAAGCAATTCCGTCGGAGATGTTTTCGGCTTACATAATCACGTGCTGGATCAAAGTGACGCCTATCTTAATAAAGTATCTGTTGATTCCAAGTCTCCTACACATACTCTATTCTTGCCCACTGTCGCTACCCATTCAAACTCCCGTTGCCGCCTCTGACCATGATGTCGACTACGTCTCTCCTTCACCTTGAATAGACGACGTTTGAGTTGCTCACGCTTGGCTTTCCCCGCATGAACTGGGACATTTACTGGCCCCTGTGTGCCAACACCTTCGGAGTCTGATGACGATGAGAGCCCCTCATCGATGAAAGGGTCAGCCATGACAGCTTCATGGTCACTCGCAGTGCCCCGCTCCTCTTCCTCGCACTGCATTGCAAATGAGTGTACGCCCACACAGGCAGCGACCCAGTACGTTGCAAATCGGTGTGTTTTCTCGTCCTTGATGAGCACACGTAGACCCTTCAGTGAGTGGAAACGACCCTTCAAAAATCCGATGGCGTGTTCGGAGCGAATGCGAACCATGGAAACATGATTATCAAACTCCTCGTTTCCGGGTAGTTCGCTGAAAGGCTTTTTAAAAGGCGAGATCATCTATTCTTCAAGCTGTACATCATTCATGAGTATTTGCGCGCAATTTTAAATAAATACAAGTGCTCGCCCGCCCCCTTCGGGGGCCAGCTCCCACTTGCGGACACATATTGCATTCAAAGGGCAAGATGCAGGTGAGATCTCGTCAATTACAGTGTTAAGAAGTATATTCACAGCAGAAGCTCTTTCCAAATAATCTTAGAAGTAGAGGTTGAAAAATCGTCTACATACTTAAGAATCAGGACATTTTTCGCATCAGGAACCCGCATCATCACAGAATATAGCTGGCCATGAGAAAAGACGGCTCTCCGAAGGTCTAGTCCGAATTTTTGGACAGTAAGACCCTGACATCCATTGAAAGTGGTTGTATAACACAGGGCTAGTGGGATCTGTTTTCTGAGGATAACGTAGTGAAAGCCTTGAGATTGAAAATGAACATTGATTTGTGGGAGGTGGAGTCGTGTCTCATAACTGGTGAGATATAGTCTTCCCAAAGACTGGATACAGTTACTGAATCTACAGCCTTGCCTGCAACCACTGAGGGTATTGTCTAAATTTCAATGGAGTGTCGAAGCAGATTTCGAACTATGACGCGAGTATTTTTCGTCAAACCACGGGATGCATCGAAGTTCCGAGTGAATCTGCAAATTGCTACAACCTTGAGAATCAATTTTTGCGGTCGAATCCCAGGTTCTTGTAATGAGTTTAGGCATTCAGTGTCTTCAAATTCTGCTTCGTTTGATCCCTCTCTCCATGCCTGAAAATCTCCGCATCAGCTTCTTTCCTCTTTGGTCAAGCTCAGGCTTTCCTCTTGTCTGGACCGCTCAGCGCACAATGGCAATAGTTTCTACTTTTTCCAAACTGGGGTTGGTACAGCTTCTTTCCCAATTTGTTGACCTCAGTCCAAGACTACGGTTACCTCTCCGTCCAGAAGTTTCATTTGGGATCCAAACGGATCCGAGCAAAAACAGGGTAAGTTATTTTGGGCTTGAACACAACAATGAAGCGAATGCGGAATAGACGGCTTTACTAACAATGGCACTTATAAGGGCGTCACTTGAGTATCAAAGGAAAATTGAAGGTACTTTTGAGGTAAGGTTCCCTCTGACAGAAAAACATGAACGACTTCACCGTGAACCACTTGCATGCTGACTTGGCTGCCACGAATCGCCGCAAAAATTCTCACTGTGGCGCTTCGGGTGCATTTGTGATCGAAGTTGCGATAGAACCGGAGATTGGTATCTTGCGGAGAGACCCGCAAAGTACGACACGATTCTCACCGTGGCGCTTCGGGTGCAATTGTGATTGAAGTTGCGATAGACCGGAGATGGGTATCATGCGGAGAGACCCGCAAAGTTTACGTGCCGAACTACCGGAGGTCACTAATGGAGATATAGGCTTCAGACAGACAGACACTCTAATTATAAAGAGGTAGATGTCATACTGTGTATGCGGAATCTGCCCAGATGAATTCACCATCCTCAAGCAAAATCTGACGTTCTTTGACGAGGGTCAAAGTAACCCTCCCCAAACCAAAAAGGTCGGTTAAATAGCGCCACTAATGTCCCATCGATCATACACCACCCGTTGCGCCATGCCCTACATGAGTGCGCCTCAACCCAAGCCTTCGCCTTTTCTTTCTCCGTGGCGGTTGGCATACGGACAGCGTTGGCCATGAATTCGGTTCGCAGAATTGCCGTCATGACACATCGTGTCACCAACAATATTGTACCCTTCCCAACGCCTGCCCAGTTCGCGACCTTCTGAAGGCCCGCAGCGTTCGCCGAGTGCCCGAAATGGAAGAGGACAATGGCAACTTGATCCTCGACCGGCATCTGCCCATCGTCGGAATTATTTGCGAAGACAGGGTCACCGCTGACTTTTGCAACGAGTTTCGCGAAGGTGAGAGGCGAGACCCGAAGCTCTTGGCGTAAGAGGTCAGCGCGAGTGTTCTTCATCGGCCCCAGAACGTGGCGTAAAAATGCGGGACCGCGGGGAAAGGTGTCGCGCAGCATCTCGTAACGATGAGCGTACATTTCGTCAAGATTGTGGCGTACCCATCTGACGGAATTGTTGATGCAACGAGGGTGAAAATCTCCCTCTTCACTTCTATGTCCATGCTACTCAGCTCCGACCCACTCTCTTCATCATCTCCATCGTCACCCGAGCTTGATGAGGAGCTCTCGCTTTCATCATCTTCGTCATCCGAAATGGGATAACCAGCCGGGTGTAGTTCCGGCATGCTGTCTTCGCTATCAGACCCAAAGGGAGAGTCGGAATCTGTCGTAGACGAAGCTGAAGAGCTCGACGAAGAGCCTCGCCAATCTGAGCCGAGGATATCGGACCAGTTGTCGCTGCTGCTTTCAGAGCTCGACAGGTCCAATTCAGCGGATGAACTGGCAGAGGAGTCCACAGAGACTGAGTCAGATGTCATGTTGATGGATAGAGTGTCGAATGCGGGGGCTGATGCTGCCAAGGATGCGAGGAGGTCACTCTCTAGTGGGGTTAGACCAGCGCGTGCAAGGGCACGCTTGGATTGTTTTTACGCCGCAGAATGGCCTTGATGCGTGCCGTCTGGTGTTCAAAGAAGGTATTAAGCACATCGCGCGCACGCCGCTGGCGCGCTGAGAGTCGGGGCATGTCTAACGAGCACGTTTGGAATGAGAAAAGCAAATATTGATGGCATCCTGTCAAAGAGATATATTATTTATTTTCACTAATGAACACGAGTCAACTGTACTTGAATCGCCGAGAAACGGAGCTCAGAATCGACTTCAGAATCGGGGTGGTCAAAGTTGACACCGATTCCACCTCAGGCTACCCCTCCCAGACCCCCCATGGGCCTAATTTTTAGTAGAGAATAACTGTCCTAAGGGGGGGTCAGTTTGAGTGGTGGTCTCATTTCCCATGGGACTTCCCACCTTTGAAGGGACTTTTCACCAAACTGCTGGGGGATGTCCCATCTGGTTTTTTTGAGGGATATCCCACCCGCCGCAGGCGGGCCCGAAAAATAACTGTGGGATGTCCCATCTTCCCATTTTGCTGCACCAAAAAGCACCATTTTGGGGCCATTTCTAGACAGTTTTCCATGATGCTTGGCGGTACATGTGGCTTTAAGGTAGGCCAATGCTGCTACATATATGCTGCACCCTGCACAGCATATTTTCCTAGGCAAAATTCTGTATTTTTGCGGAGGAAAATCTGCTGTGCAGGGTGCAGCATATGTGTAGCAGCATTGGCCTACCTTCAAGCCACATATACTGCCAAGCATCATGGAAAACTGTCTAGAAATGGTCCCAAAATGGTGCTTTTTTGGTGCAGCAAAATGGGAAGATGGGACATCCCACAGTTATTTTTCAGGCCCGCCTGCAGCGGGTGGGATATCCCTCAAAAAAACTGGGTGGGACATCCCCCAGTGGTTTGGTGAAAAGTCCCTTCAAAGGTGGGAAGTCCCATGGGAAATGGGACCACCACTCAAACTGACCCCCCTTAGGACGGTTATTCTCTACTAAAAATTAGGCCCATGGGGGGTCTGGGAAGGGTAGCCTGAGGTGCCGATTCTTGATCGATTCTGTCCGAAGAATTGGCCAAGAATCGAATCAGAATCGGTGTCAGAATCGGTAGTCTCTGACCGCTTTGACTTCCCCTATTATGAATCACCTCACAAAATAGCAAATGAAAGTTGAAGTAAAGTGAACATAAGTAAGTTCGGTGTACACAAAGGTGACCTCAGCACATTTGTCCCTTTTCCCATTGAAAGACAGGGAGCACTCCATCGCAAGCTATAAGTCGGAACCCCGTGGAATAAAGAGACCAAGCGCATGTCGTGAGAATTCATTGTTGTTTGAAGTTCATTGTTGACGCATCTCACGCGTTCTGTATCAAACACGTGCATAAATTTGGCCAAAATGTCACTGATGGCTGATCGCGCCTCTTTCTACTTGACCACCACCATCTCGCTGCCATCTCTCGTGCTGCCACAGGCTGCCACCATCCTCTGTCCTGCGCAAACTCTGCCCCGCAACCCCCTGGCGGACATGCAAGCTCCTTCAGCCTCGTGACTTTCCGGTCTTCATGTGGCTCTTCATATGGCTCCCGCACCCGGGACCGAGCCTAACTCAGGGCTGGCCTCAAAACCTCAAGATGTAATTTCTACAAGTTTTCTCTCAAGCTATATCAAGTTCTGCTCTCACATGCTGGCAATTCTCAAATATCTGGAAGCCGGCCCACCGGATTTCTAGCCCATATTGCTTCAAGTCTCCAAGGCATCGGTGTTGCAAGTCTCTATATCTTCAAATTGTCCTTCAACTTTTGTCGTCCTTTCTTTTGACATGCAACTTCAAATTACCCACTTATTGTAGTCGCAGTTGGTGTTTCCAATCACCCATCCGTCAGTGGTTCTGGCCTCGCACTTCAAATCCGAGATTACTCCTGCTCGGTTTCATCCTCCTCTGTCCTGGTATCCCCTCCTTGGTCACATTTGTATTGTTTCTTAATTAGATGAAATTTAATTAACATTTGTGAGCTATGATTAACATTTGTGAGCTATGATTTGTGCCACCCTATGTACTATCTGGAGCAAGAATGGGAACAATGAGTGCCTAAGGCTGCCTTCTATATTCGGCAAACACAATGTTCCATCACGATGAGTTCTGGAAAGCGATCTGTCCATCACGTTGAATGGAACCACAATGGAGGGATCCCCGTCCAAAACTGGCCACAATGTGATTTGCACGTCTCAATCAGTTGATGTCTGGATCCACAACCGATGTGGCTTCCACGTCGACGCAAATTGGCGGTGTACACCTCGCCTGTACATCATCAAGTGGGGCGAAATTGATGAAAGTGCAGGTAACACGGCTGGTATTGGACACCACATGCGCTGACTAGGGCGGAAGTAGAAAGGGAAAAAAGACCGAGGATTATAGAAGCACAAGATGGGGCGGAGTGCATGTGTTCACGCAACATGCAAACGCGCTCTGCAGTGTGCTGTGAGACTCTCATCTCGACGCGGATGCGTGCTCGTCCCAGATAGTGCGGACACGGGTCAAACAAAACACTAGTACATGGGCCACATTCACGGGCACGGTGAAACACTGACCATGTGGCTGCTTGTGAAATGCGAAATGAATATAGCTCTAGTGCGAACACCAAAACCACACATAAACACACCAACAATACTACAATCTACGTGCGAGGTTCGGGGTTCCAACCACAGTATATGGCTGCTGCAATTTAACTTGTTTCTTTGAGCGGACTTTATAGCTAAAGGACTGTTGAGAATTTGTCTGAACTGTCTGAGTCGCTTTACGCGTCCTGAGAGGCTCGGAAAGTGTTTCAACACAAAATTGTATTGTTTTGAATACTCCTAGGTCGCTGATGCGATATACTACCAAGTTCTGTTTCGCTTTTCCAGTCACAACACGTTTTAGCTAATAGTATGACTTCTCGTCAAAACTATGTCCCCGAATGGCCGTGCCCAAAAATCTGTATATCCACGCGTTCCGTATATGATTCTCTTATAGTTCACGTGTCGAAATCCCAAACTTTTAGCCAACCAAACTATTGTATTGTAACGGGAACAACAAAAGAAACTAATAGCTTCTAGAGGTGCACCTAATGGATACCAGTCTTTCCAAGGCGACACCAAGCAATAGCCTAGGTCTAGTAGAAAAAGGGTAGGGGTCCACTCTGGAGTACCACATGAAACCTACATCCTTATATACGTTTTCAAGAACCCTAATAAGGAAATACGAACATAAATATACTGTTAGTCAAACGGATAAACGGAAGTCAGTGGTGAATAAGCCCCGACATGATTCGTACAAATGGAGACAAGAGAGATGATAAGGAGAGGGTACAGGGTATATTTTATGAGATCAGGAAGTTTGCCTCCGTTGATGGAGACGAAACCCTCGATAAGAGTAAAATTAGAAAACCCCCTGCCCAGCCGTGTCCTCCTGACTCACAACCGCATGGCTGCCTCAGTCAGCCAGATAAATGTGCTTTAGTTATTAATCAAGCCCGGTCCAAGTGACTTGTATCGCCTTAATTGGACATCTTGGCTTAACCCAAAACTGATCCTCATTCCGTGATTGCCTCGGTATTTCCTGTGCCGGGTTTACTCGGCTTTGTTTGAGATTCAAACTCGGTACGGTCAGACTGAGCTCCCCTTGGTATGTATTCACCTCCACAATCCTCTTTGATCAATTTAACTGCCTGCCAGATATATAGTAGTTACTAGCAGTATGCCCGTGCTACGCTACGGGGGTTTATTGTATTTTCACTTTAAGCGACTACTTTCAAGTTCCTTCTGATTCCAGAAGACGCCGCTCATCGCCAACCTTCGGTTGGCTCCTCGCGGCACTAGGCAGTTCTAATATTCTTTTTGCTTCTTGGATCTCCCCAGACTTGAACCATTCACGGGCCAAATTGTCCGCTGAGTTTAAATCAGAGAAGTCCATTGTCTCCATCTTTATTACTTAAGACACCTTGAGGAGCTTGAGGAAGGCTTCTCTGCGACTGACATTTATAGAGGCCGGGTATCGATTAATATCCCGGATGAATGAGAAAGAAAAAGTTTTTGCTTGCTGGTTGAGGAACAATTAGAATGCTCATCATGTACCTGAGGTTTATTCTGTCTCAATTCTTGTATCAGCTCCGACTGCGTGCTCATTTAAACTCGGACATTTTGCACAATATCATCTGGCCATCAAAATTAATTGTAATTCTTAGGTTCACCTCTGTTATATAATATAAGCTGACCCGAATGAGAAGCCATATCATGAGCCGAGATGTCTCGGACAGCAGATTTTACTGCAGACTGTATTTGTGCCTACTCAGCCTGTATGCTGTTTGACCCGAAGTATGATGCAGGTAACATATGGTTACATGTGGCAGTCGGCAGGGCTAAAATGTTGGCCAGCACCACTGAGGATTGACAGTCTAAGTGGGCTGCTGACCATGATGATACATCAGGGTTCTATCTTCTTCTTTTTTCACTGAATCCCGCTCAAATCCTTGCTGAAAATATTCTTCTTATCCAGAACGTAAGGTTACGGATGTTAGAATTAATCAGGTCAGACACTTAGAAATAGAATGACCTTATTCATATCCAGTAATGTATTACACTGACAAAAGACCGATGAGCAGCATCAGATAATGCCTACCAATGTCGACTCCTGCTGAGGAATCGGCTTGTCCACGGCTGCTGTTTGCCGACTGTTCGCATCAATGGGATCTGCGCGGCATCCCAGCGAGTTTCCTGCCACTTTGCCTGATTTTTTGTTCATTCTACGGGTTAGTATCTGCTCGCATTAGTGGATGTCACCATGTACCATACGGCAAAACCCGCCCCATCAGATTCTTCGCTTACGGGGGTGAGAACGGTGTTGGTAAGTTCCTCGGGCACAGTTGGGACTTGATGTAGATCCAACTCACCATCATGACATTATAAATAGCACTTCAAGATTTTGGTGGATAATTGAACATCGCGGTGGAGCGGTGGAGTGTGTTACCTCACTGGAGCCTTTTGAGCCAATCAGAGTGTGTGGTCAGACATAAACCACTCTTAATTCTTATATATAGTAGTTATACCCTTGATAAGACTGTGCAGCAGAAGCCCCAATCTTGCTAAGAGATGGTTGAGCAACACCTTTAGTTATAGGTCCTCTGATCTAGAAGAACACAAAGCCTAGATGGCCTCTTGTGTAATCAGACTCGTGAATCCTTCACACACACATTAAGTCCATAGCTAACTGCTTGGGTCTCGCAATAGCTCCTGTTGAGTGACGCCAAGTACATAGCTAACTTATAGCTAATGTATTGCAAATGTTCGTAAAATTGGAATTTTCACGGGTGTTCAAATGCCAGGCTTATCAACGGCTGCAAGCAATGCAATACATATTGGAAGGTGTTGAAACGATGCACTTGAGGTAGGCCTAGGAAAGCTGCTAAATGCGTGCAAAACACACACTCAACAAATCACACACACACACACACTACCCACAACTATAATGAGCTCCTCAGTTGAATTCTGGTCCGGTCTGTAGTATGTGGACAGCTGGAATGGAACTTTCACTTCTTAAACACTGAGCAATCTCTCCGTGGAAGCCTCAATAGAGTCTTATAGGAACTTCAGTAGCCGAAACTGACTGCAATATGTCTCCAAGGACCCAGTGAACTAGGGTTTTTGGGTTTTATAGATATAGATTTGGAGGTTTTATAGATCCGAGCACCGCACACTAGCCTCAGAAATCACACAACTTTGTTACGCCTGGTGCTCAGATTGTTACTGCAGGACAGATGGACGGTTGAAAACTCACTCAGCTACTCCGAGGAGCACTAGCAATGAAAGCACCTTTGTCAAATGCCTAAAGCTAACCACCTTCCAATGCCAAAGACAGATGTATTGCTTAAGTCTAACAGACAGATGAACCAATTGTCCAAAGGCTAAATAGCACTTTCCAACACCAAATGCTAGGGCCAACATTTAACACTTAGATTTTATATGTGGACACCTGCCTCCGCAGATGAACAACTCGAAACTTAATTCCTTATTTCTCGCACTCGAGCTTTCTAGAACCAACTTCTTTATATATTGAGTTACAGAACAATCACAAACAGATGTTTTTATATCTCCACGAGACTTACCCAAACACACCAACACTAAACAGAGATTAGCAGTGAGGCTGAATCTGTGGGGATGCGATGAGCTGGGGCATTGCGGGGTCTTTCTACTCCTTTTATACTACTTGAACAAAACTGATGATGTAAAACTGATATGATAAATAGTCCGATATCTGAGTCATGGTCTGCCAAGGAAACGACAGCCGAGGTGTTCCTCATGATGGATTGCCGTGAAAGTCAGTGTGTATGACCTCCAAGAACCCTTATTTGGGTATAATGATGTCAATTTCGAATGCCGTCTGCACCCGAGGTCGACGAAACCTGCCGGCCTGGTTGATAATCCATTCCCTTCAGGTAATTCCACTCTCATATGTCTGTTCTCTAGCGGGCCACCATGCCGCGTCAACACCCATGCGTCGGCACTTCCCAAAATGGCCCCGATCAATCGCGATCGGCATTTTGCTTGTCTCTGTTACGTTCCTCGGAAACTTCTGTGGACTTTCACGTGTCTCTCTACTTCGCGTGGGTTAATCCCCATAGCTTACACTTCCTTATTTGGTTTTGTGAGCAACCCTATCGTATTAGACTAGCTCCAAGGACCCTTCCAATCCACTGAGCCCTGTCTTATATGCTAGAGAGTCCTCCTCGGACCTTGTAGTCCAATTTGTACTATGTCTTTATGCAGAATAGAAGCCGTGACAATCCTCGGCACATCTATCTGTCAATGAACGAGTCCCTAGATGAGACTAGTCCACCCCTCGGACCTCTCCTATGCAGTCTTTGGTACTTCTAGTACTGACACTACTTCCTTGGAACCTCTGGGCTTTTGTTATATATCTTCTTATTGCGTGTATCCAGCTAACACTGAGTGTTTAACTTGTGTAGCTTCTAATACTACAGCCAGCAGCTCGAAGCTCACTCTGACTTTCCTTTGTACCACCGAACAGGGTTCCTAGCTCTGCCATTCAGAAGCCGGGATGCTTTTGTAGGCTGCTCGGGCCATGTGAATAGTCACGAAAAGTCGCAAAAATGCAAGATATTGACCCTAGTTTTTCCCAGGCCGTCTCAGCGTGCACACCAGAAATGCACGGACCTCAGGGACATGGGCTTTCCAGGATCACAGCATGTTCCATTTCTCCTACGTCATGGTGCTAGTGGTGGGAAGATTCAGTTCAGACTTTTGGTTCAAACTCATACCAAACTGAACTGAACACCAAATTTGGGTTCAAGGTTCCACAAGTGTTCAAATCTGAACCAAAGTTCAGGTTCAGGGTTCAGGAAAACAGGCTCTGAACCAATGATAAGCAGGACATTGAACCACCACTGGAATCACTTGTTTTTGTGATTTTCTTATATTCAATATTCTGTATATCATGTATCAGTTGTTTCAACTGGCTTCCTGCAAGAGGTCAATATCATCTGAGCAGGAAAATGTTGCTCCTGAGGAATCAGAAGTATCTCTGGCATGTGCTCGCTCCGAAACATGTAGGGGAAGATGTAGCCCAACTTAACCTACCAGCTGTATCACCAGTTTCTTCCGTTTCTTACAGCGGTTTGAGTGGTTTCTGATGTATTGGGTGTATCAGAGCGTGGATCAATGGGGAAATCATGTCAAACATAACTGCATGTGACAACAGGATTACTGTTCCGCTTGCTCCAGGTATGTGGCTATGCAGGGCATGAGTTCAAGGAGATAATATCAGCCGGGTCTTGTGCTCGTCAATCTCAGAACCATAGCAGACACCAATGGGAATAGTAAACTCTAATCCTCATCAGTCTCATTAGAGAGTTTGCGACAGCCACCAGAAGCCACCCAGTGGCTGATCAGGCATGTGGTGATGGGTGGGTGTGGCTGCTTCAGTGGCTGAACCTAGCATGTTGAACTATGGCACCCAAGTCCATTAATGCACTTTGACCACACTCAATACCATGCCTGGATGAAAAAGGTGTTGGAGGTAACGAGTGATGGGCACGCACTGCCCTGCACCACAATTTGTTACCAGGTTCCATTATTCATACCGCCCTTCAAATTCTTGTTGACAAGCAAAATTGGTACCTTAATTACTGTAAAGTAGTACATATGTCGCGTCGATAGTGAAGAATTCCCTGCCACATTTGCAACGGGTTCCCTGCTAATAGTGGAGTGTCTCTTTGAATTCCAACATAAGGCAATACAGCTGATTTTTTCTTCTCTTGACCAAAAAGTCCCTTCATTTGGGGAGTAAAGTGCAGTTTGGACACCAAGATGACTTGTCCCACTATAGATAAAACCCAGAGAGTGGTGGGCTGTTCCAGCAGCACATATGAAGTTAATGTGTCAGCCACCAGTCAACCACAGCCACCTGCCACCGCATGCCTGATCAGCCACCAGGTGGCTTATGGTGGCTGCTGCAAACTCTCTATTTAATGGTCTCAACAAAGTGGGGTATCTTTATAGGCCAGGGCTACAAGGCCCGACTATACCAATCCGAGGGATACTTCAGGAACAGGGGTTCTACAACTCAAGACACACTTGGCTATTATGGTTTCAAGCACCCATCACATCGGAATGTGCAGGACATTACCATGGAAACACGGAAATTGGGCAGATAAATGGACACTTTTACTTATTTTCTTTATTCCCGCTACCGTTAGGTAAGGGTCTTCCAAACCGCTTCGGCTTCGCAGCGGCACTGATGTAGAATGTTCTAGTACATGACGTATATTCTACGCACTCACTCCCTGTTTTTGCTTGATACCACCTTCACACTCCCTCATGTCTCCCAACTGCAATTTTTTAAATGTCTCCCTACTGGTGATCCTCAACCTGCAAGCTCCCTGGCGTTACTTGATTGGATTCTGTCATCCGGTATTGATACTTGCCAATCCGTCGTTTCTGGCATTCTGACACTTCCACATGGCGAAGCGGTTTGCTCAATGCATATGGAGCTGTCCGTAGAGAACGGTCTCCCCTACAGTCTTGTTCTGGGTCACGACTGGTTATTCTTCTGTCGTCAAACCCTTCCACATGCGTCTTTCCATCTCTCTTCGGGAGTCTTTTGCCCTTGTGGCCAGCCCACAGAATTTTATATTGTCCTAATTTGCCTTCACAGTCCCTTGTGGTTGCTCTTGGATAACTCTAGGTTGGATATTGATAGTACAACCTGAGTGACCGACAGCGTGACGTGTAAGTCTTGATTTACTCTGACCTTGCTCCAGGTTAGAATACTCTCCTTATTCAGCTCTCAGCCGTAGCATTTGCGATAAGCATTCAGTCTGTCATTGTGTATCGACATCCCGTTCTTGACTGCTTGATGAGTCAATGACTGATATGACCGTCATGACATCGTTGAAGCTACTTGGCAATATTTTCCTTCAACATCATTCAACCTGTACCCGTATATCTGTATTATGCTGACCAGCCCATAATACAACGGTCTCTTGATCTGCCCTCTCCCCAGATTTTGACTATGCGTCCAAGATGTCCAAGGCCGGGTTGAACATTATCATATCATTGATGCTGACCACAAGCAAATACCTCGTATATTAAAGAGATCCCTCGTATCACGATGTACATGTTTGTTCTTCGCACGCCACTGGGCGCTCGCGAATTCCCGAACTTCTCAGATTAGTATCAAATTCATCTTTTATTTTTTATTCTGCCCTTCCGTCGTCCTAGCAGACCCAGTAACAAGCTCTGTCTGAGGAAATACCGAACTACATGGTGTGTTGCTTTTATTGCATTTTTTTTCATGCCGGCTTTCTCATATACCTCATGTATTAAGCAGATGCCATGAATCAGTATGTGCATGTTTGTTTTCGCACGCCACCGCTAATTCCCGAGGATATAACTGTTTGATTTCAACGGAGCGCTCATTAAGCGCCCACCATAGATGTATTTGCGCACGCCACCGCTAATTCCCGGAGATACAGCTGTTTGTTTTCAGCGGAGCGCCCACCAAGCGCCCACTGGGCACTTTCCCACATCGCATGGCGCTCGTGTTTATTTCAAGATGACCACTCAAATCAAAATTTAGCTCCGGCCGGTTCCGCATCTTACGTGCCGCTCCACATGTCGCGCGCTCAAAGCCCACTCAAAAGGGAGGTGTCCGTCTAATCAATCACCTTTCCTCTTTCCCCCACCATCATCCAACAGTCCCCTAGCATCCTTCTGCCCGTCAATACCGTACTTCAAGGCCGATTCTTCCGTCAGTCAAGCACCTTGGCAGGACCTCGCAACCTTCAAATCCTGAGCCCCTGCTCTTTCCTGGTTGTCAAAGCTTACATCACGATGAAGGTCTCTCTCAATTTTTCCAAAGACTTGCACGCAAAGACTCTTCTCGGCACTGCAAGACCTCAGGATGTTCCAGAGATTACTCATCAGTTATGTTGCCTCTTCATCGGCACTGACGATACAATTCAGGTACGCCCTAAATGTTGTGTTATTTATGCGTAGTCTCAAACTAACGCTCACAGCGCGACTTCCAACAATCCAGCGCTATCGTTACCTCTCAATAGGTGAGGTCCTGCACACTTTGTTTCGCTTCTCCAGGCGGTCGCCGCCATCCAAAGTGTCGCAATCGGGCCTCCATTCGGGCTCAATGTACGACATTGGTACGCCACCGACCTTAATAATGGAATGCATGTGCTGAGAAGTTAGCAACAGATAGCTAGCACGTTTCAAGCTTTCCCATTCGACGTTCGCGGTTTAGCGAGGCGACGCGTTGGGTTCGCCACACCTCTGATGTAAAGCTCCTATTCCTGACTCATATTCAGCATACAGGAGTCCCGTGAGCCACACCCTATGCCGCGGTACGTGTTTATAGGTTTATCTCGCCACAGCTGCCCAACCCCATGAACCTTCATGTGTCGACATCACGCTCGATTTCGCATCCAGCTCTCTCTGTCACCTCGGAGGCATCTCCGACGCATCGGGTCGATCATCCGTACTATTTTCATTGAGCTTTACGAGCAAGCAGATACGTCAAGGTCGCGATCCTGGTGCTGTTAATGGAAGTGAAGGTATGCCCAACTCTTTGCACAGGGTATTGACACACTTCAAGATCAAGCACAAAAGTGCAAATAGCATCGGACAACTGCGCAGGTGACCAAAGAGTCAGATCATTGCCTTGCAACAAGGGAACAAAGGGAGAGGCTCACAGGAACAAGAACATGCTACCCGGGAAACCCGTTGTAAAATGGTCGATCAAATACATCGAATGTGGCCACAGCTAATACCACAGTCTCTGAAAACCAAGTGCATCACTACGTTTCGAGAACAAACAAGTTCCGCGGCACTGCCAACATTCACCTGTACTAATACTATGTGTTTTGACTGCAAGCCAGGTAGCGGGCCATGTTGCTCGCCGGCCTTACTGCTTTATTGTCATAGTCATATCAATGTTTGTATAAGTAGTCAGAGTAGAGAAGGAGAGAGCAGCAAGTTTCTCCCAAGAAACCCTCAGGTTATTCAAGTTTTGCAAGTCTTAGATACTTGTAAAGTTTACTAGAAAGGAATAGAAGTTTGGAAGCTTGTGATTGAATGAAATTTGGCTTTGGACTTGGAAACATTGTGTGATTGGATTGGAAAGAGACTCGGATTGAGAAAAGCATTGATTGGGACTGGACACCGGATATTGGGAGACTGGATTTGGATTGACTGAAAGGACTCTGGGAGTTGAGACTTGACTGTGACTGGTTGGGAAACCAACGAAACATATGCTACACATCTTTGGCAACAAATTTATTGACACAGATCTTCGGAATACACACTGAAACTGTAGAACCATCACTGTTTCTTACGTTTCACAAACTTGGTTATCATAAATCGCAACAATGAAGTCTGAAACAGTTGTATCCTTTGGATCTTCGGTTTCATACGTATCATATCACAACTTTTCGTTAAACTCTTGTTAAACCTTTTAAAGGCTCTGAAACTAGGGACTGGCACTCATTGGCTACCTTGGAAGTGATTGAAACACCTCTCATACATTGTTTCTGGTGTTGGTTTGGGATAGGCTCGGTCTATCTTGTCCAATATTGGTTTGTTGGTTCTTGTGATTCCACACTAGGTTCTGAGATCGCAAATCACCCAACTGAACCAAACTTCCCATCACCACACGGTGCTTGTGCGGACTCATTTTCGTTTTTGGGTGTGGTGATGGATGCTGGCACAGGGTGCTTGCTAGGGTGTTAGTTAAGGGAGGAAGAGGTGGAGATGGTACGTACCTGTGTGCTGGCATGGAGATACAGCTGGTAAAATATAGGCAAGGTAGAGGTCAACAACAGTAAACACTGATGAGTCAGATGCTCAAGCTAGGACAAGCAAACAAGGTTGTTAATTTTATGACATTCAAATAGGCAGGCCATTTGGAATACCAAAGGACTCGGAAACACCCATGAAATCACTGCCAGCAGCGGAGCTTTGCACAGGGTAAGGCTTTGACATACAACATGATGCCCTCTAACTTGGGTAGTGGGTCCTGTACCGCCCTATCAAAATCCTTTTGGTGTAATGATTCAAAACTTTTTAATGGGGATGTTTAAACCCCATCAGGGCCTTACATCCCACATCCATACGCTGACTCTTCGGACCTTATGTCCAATTACCTCCCTTTAAATTACTCACTTTCCTGTGTCAGCTAGTCAGTTTCACGTGTTCATATTTGTGCATGCTGTCCATACCCATCCCGCAATTTTTCTCTTCCTTTCACCTATCCTGCCTGCACGCTGTCCGCTACGATGTCTATCTTGGTTTCTGGTGTCTACACTTCCAGTGTTGCTACTTCCCTTTCCTCTTGTGTGACTGTCTTTTCATCACTGTCTTTTCATCTAAGTTCGTTTGGACCAGGCTTTGCTCCCCTAGCTCTAGCCACTTTGCTTTCACAATCAATGGCGGGCCTCCTCGGGAGCTTCACAATGGAACTGGCTTGCTCTGTCTCCTCTACTCTTGCTACCAATGTTTCTATGGGTCTGGACTGGAAGACGGGCGTCCAGGAGTGGCTAATTAATCAAGCATTACGTCCTCAGAATGACTTTGAGCATCTGCATGCTGTCCCTCCCGGTGTGTCTTTAGTCCTCAATATCCTTTCTGCCTGCCCTTATTAAATACCCACCATATTCCACCTTGCATCTGATCTAGTATCACCGTCCTCATCGTCTTCCTCCCCTGCTGTGGGCTTGTCCTCTGGTGTGGGCTCATCCCTCCATGGAACAGCTTTGTTTATTTTGTTCCACGTGTTGACAACGCTAAATATTCCTTAGACTCCAGATGTACGATTCCGGTTGTTCAATCCGGATCATCCGCCCCATGGGGTGTCTCTTCCCTTCCTCTTTCTATAATACTATCTAAACTCTTTTTTTTTATAGACCCAGATACCGCTCCCATGCCACATTTCGCTCAACCTGTGTATGCGTGCACAGTGCTTATGTGCGCACGGTACTCACCCTGCATGCATACGTGCATGGGTCTACATCTGTATATGTGGACGATGGCTCCCCCACACTACCCATTATGACGAGATAAATTTTGAATACATGTCTGTTTGCCCATCTACGAGTGCGGGTCTGGCTCGTCAAAATCGCAGATCTGGGCCTCTAGATGCTTTGGTACGGCGGGATGCTCTCTTTTTGTCCCCCGAACCTATTCAGAATGTGCTTGTGGGTGACGACCACTGTCCACCTTGTGATATGGCCCTTCATGGCATTCGCTCGGATGGATTATCTCTTTCAACAGCCAGACAGGCATTAGCTTTTCATTTTTGTTACTGTCCAAGGCTTTGGGAGTACCTGATTCCGAACCGTTGACTACACTTTCTGTCAAGTGCGCTAAATGCTGATCAGATCCATCAGGTCTATTAAGGAGTGGTGATCTCCCGCATCAGGTCCATCATGTCAGTCTCGGAGATTGGTTTGGGTGAAGTAGAAATGGGGGCTTCTATTACCCCTCATATGGACAATCTCCACTGGATATTTGTCTTCTCTAGTTGGTTTATCCCACTTAATTTGGACCTCTGGTTGCCTATATAGATGTACATCTGATAATTCGATTTTGTTGATTTGCATCAACCGGCATGACATACAGCCACTTCATCTGCCGTTAATCAGAACAATATTTGTATTATCACTCCGATCACTCCGATATCAACACCAGTTTTGCAGGGCTAAAAATGGGGGCTGCTATTTGCACTATATTAGACCACATTATTCATTTAATTGCACTTCTTACTCATTATCTAGCTATGAACTTGGAGCTCTGAGTCCCATGCCTGCAGATGCAATCCATATCACTCTCTTTATAAAATTACGTGTCTCTGTCCATCTGTCCGAAGCCTTTTCAAACTCTGCTGATTTCATCATTCAGCTGACCAGTCCACTTTCGGCGATGCTTTGGAAGGGCGCCAATCCAAGCCCTAATGACTTGACCAAAGTGGTGGGCCACAAAGCGGCCCACAGCACTCTGATCGGGTGTGAGCTTAAAGGGACAAGGAATGGTATTGACCAAAAAGAAAATCCGATAAAAATGTTTGAAACACTCGGGAAACCTTGCGGCTTTTGCACAAGCTGTCTATTTTCACTGAAGGACCACAGATCCCCACCACCAGACATGGATTATTACCCCACCCGAGATACCCAAACGGGAGCAGGTGAATCGGACATCACTGGCACTGATACAGGGATTCTCGGTGGTATATATTTTCGCAAGCTGCATCCGTTGCAGCTGTGGTGGCAGACACGTTCAGAACAAGAGTCCAGAGGTATCAGGTGGCGGTGCCACATATATAGCCGGCCTGTCATCGTAGCGCGATTCCTTCACCAGTGGTTCGAGCCTAGTGAGCGTCTCCATCGTCCACTGACCAAACTGGGCCTCGTCACCTAAAATTTTGGAATTACTGTAGTATTACGTTCAATTCGTCAGTCACGTGTCACGCTCATTTTCTCTGAGGGCGGCAATAATTTCTTCTCAATTTATCGGATTTTCTTTGATTTTTAGAAGTATCAAAAAACCGGCGGCGGTGACGAATTGAACGTGAGACTACTGTAACCGCAACGGTGTGCAGGGCACCTGATCCCAGTAAGGGCCCTCACTGCCGGCCAACCTGCGCCAACATAGCCTAACTAAGAAGAGATACACCGTGCGAACCCTGGCCGCATGCTCCCTCGTATATGTAATCGCTTGCTGTTTAGAATTTTTGACTCAAACGTGCGACCTCCGAGGTTTATCCATACTCCAACGTCTACGTACGGTTCCACGTCCCAAATTGGGTCTTACTATGGAAGATGTCGCAGAGAGAGCGAGTGAGTTCCCGTTCGGAGAGCGCGAGTAGCCGTAGCCATTTTAACATCTGGGACCCGAAACAATGCCCATGGACAAAATCCGATAGGCAGTCATGCACCTCGTTCACTTCATTCTTTTCCAAACTATTATGATGACGATTTGTTTAGAGATGCACAGAGAGCGGGGAAAGGCTTTTTTGAACCTCCTGCGGGTAAAAGGACAGCTATATGTATCATATAGGACCTGGTCGAGACCAGCCATCGTTGGAGGTCGACTGAATTGCCGTGACTGCATCTTGGGATCGCGGCGTGATCACACACTTGAAGGGAACTGGTGAGCTAGATCACAGATATTGTTAATCTCAATTTAATCACAAAAGAATGGCTTCAGTCACACACAAAATCAGCCCGCCTTTATATTCGTACGACGGTTCGATAGGTTGGCCGTCCGCTCCGACTTCCTTGGTGATTTCAAACATAGCCAGAATAGATACGACCGTGATCCAGATTGAAGACGCGGCCATGTGTCTACCCGGGCAGATTCTGGGAGAAACAGTTTCAATAGCAGGAATCTAAGGAGTTGCAAAAGCCACCTTCTTCCGAACCCAAACGCAGGTTGTACGTCTCTAATCAGGTCGTCGAATGTCCTGTCGAGGAAGCGCTCAGGTTTGAAAGCGTCGGGATCTGAATACGTTCTCTGAAAAATATCAGTCGGAGGGGATCTCAAAAATGATAGTGTGGACGCACCTCGTCATGTGAAATGGCCCTGGAGGGGGTAAGCGACAAAGTGAACCTCAAAATATTCGACTTACCAGACATTCGCGAAGACAATAGATTTGGCCGGGATACGATAGCCGCGATACACGTCTTCGACTTCGAGAAAATGCGGAGCTCCTAGTCTCATACTATTCACGAGATGCTCCAAAAGAGTAAACGGTGAACGTACCAAATGGAAGCACATTTCTCCATCTGAGGACCTCTTTGACGAGCGCAGCGACGTAGGGCATCTCTTGCTCATCACCAAAATCAGGAAAATGATCCCGCCCTACAACCGAGTCGATTTCCTGCTGAGCCTTCTTCTGTGCATCTGGATTGGCGAGCATCGCAAGTATGAAGGTGCACAGAGCTGCACTTGTCGTGTCTGCACCTGCGGCATACATCATGGCGGCGACATTTTGCACTGTAGATTCTTGATAGTAGTTGTCCGCTGATTCGAGTTCGCGTAGAGCATTGGCGGTGAAGCAGGGTTTGGCTTCTCTAGACCCCTGGAAGGGGAGTTTATCGCATGCCCTTCAGGGAACCGTGCTCACGTACCATCCGGCGCTTTGCCTCAGCAAAGGGAATTTCTCTGACAGCTTGCGATAGCAATCTTCCCTCCCTGGCTATGCGTTTGAAGTCGGCGCCCGGGAACCACTCTGGGACGTATTTGAGGACCGGAATAGAATCCTTATATACCATGGTTCAATTGCAGTTCGCTTTGCGAGTCTGGCACTCACCACAAGGAATCGTCCGGGAACGGCAGCACCGGCGGCCGATTCCACGGCCTCTTCGGCCAACGCGACGTACGGGTCGTTGACGGGAAGCACGTCGATTCCATAGGTCACAGATACGATGACTTCACCCACCATTCTTTCGGATATCAGTTAACACAAAAGAACGAGCCTCTCGATGATTTACGCACTGTCTGAGGTGACTCAAGAAACCGTCGGGATTGCTAAGGAGGCGCCGAAGCAACGTATGGGCCGCTCTGCGCTCTGCGTGGTGAAATTTCGGGACCGCCCCCATGTTGAATTCTTGGTTGAACAAACGGCGATGCGTGCGCCTCGATGTACATCAGCAGAGTGCATTTGGACTCTGAGTTGACCGACTGTACCATTCATCCCCTGATAATGGGCCACATTCAGTAACCGATAAAAATAATGACGAGGTTGGTACCGTATTTCATGAAGACTGGACCGCTCGGCGTTAGTTAACGTCCTCGAGGTCGAGAAATGGTAGCAGACTTAGAGCAAAGTTCCACCCCATCAAGTCGCCGATCATGGGAAATGGGGGTCTGGAGTTAAACATAGAGAGATGGTTAGGAGATGGTATTAAATTGGAATTCATCGCATGCCTGTCAGAATACATTGATGAGCGCTTGTCGAGAAGCACTTCCGTTGCCTCTAAAGACGACAAGACGACAACAGATGTTCCCGCCAGGTTCAAGTGGATTATGTCAGAGCCTGTGAATATATATTTCAGCAACCATGGCACTGGTACTGCGCGTTGAACAGACCGTATGTCTTGCTCCATTCCATGCACGTCTCCCAAGGGCGTGCATATGGCATGTCTAATATATTTCCAAGCAAGGGGAGTTTCTTTGGTCCGGGTGGTAAAGGTAGGTTGCGACGGAATGTGATGCTCAGCCAAGTAAGATAGAGCACCGGTGCAGTGATGACTACCCAGAGGAAAGAGTTGGTGACATCGAGCGATGGCATGGCTGTGAAACCGAGGGAAGTTGACGGATGACCTTGGTGCTTTATCCGGAGTTTAGGCGTGTGCAACCTAACCCATAGAGGAACAAGCGGCTGCCCCTGTGGTGATAGATTTCGGAGGTTGCCATCCAATTTGTGGCGGGCAGCTCCGCGAAGAATCATGCGATTGACGCGAGGAAAGATTATGAAAGTCTTATCTTATTCGTAACAAGCGCTCGCCGGCGCTCCGCGCCGGCTCCCACTTGCTGATGTTAGTTTTTAGAGCAGAGAAAAAGGCGGCCTTTAAAGCTGAAGAAAAAGATGTATGTTGATCCGTTTCAAAACAGAAGTTTTCTGTTCGCGCCTTAGGAGTATGGGGATATGGCTCCAGACAGGCTTAATCTCATAAAGAGAGTGAAGTGAAGTGTTGCAAAGCCGAGAAGAGCAAACATAAAAAATAAATCCTTCACAAAAACTGTATTTTACCGATCCAGCATTTCCGCAGATCGGCATCCGAGCGGGCTAAATATATTGAAGTCCCACATGCCGATTGGATGCCGCTAATACCTGTCGTGCCGAGCCGCTCGTGGTTTGATTGGGCAGTGTATTAGGCAGCGGAATATAACCATATGGAGATACGGCTTCAGACAGACAGAGGATTAATTTTATAAAGAGGGTGACAAGTGGCTGCCGGGTCGCTGCTCCCAGGCATCCTCTTGCCGAAAGTGCACAGGTCAGCTGAATGATGAAATCAGCGGAGTTTAAGAATGCTTCGGACAGACGGACAGACACACGTAATTTCATAACGAGACTGAAGTGAAGTGAAGTGTTATTGATAGGAGATATGCATTCAGGGGATACCAAGGTAGCCATTTTTAGACATAGTCTGCCCCAAACGTGTAGAAGCCCGAGGATGATTTGGATTGATTCGATCGTTTTTGTTTTTGTTTTCCTTTCGGAAACGAGCCTAGCACGAGGGCAAATCCTAAAAATCGTAAGTAGGATACGTTGCCGGAATGCCGTGCTCGGCGAACGAGAGAAACCGCTCGCCTGAAGGAATCCACGTCCCAGAGTCGGTGCAATTTTGTCCTAGACGGTTTTGACGGTTTTGAGTGCTGAAAATCTTGAGCAGAAGATTCGGGCAGCCACAATGCCAAATAAACGAGGAGGAAGGAGGCGAGGTCGAAAGCTGACTAGCCTGACTCAGAAAAGACCACTTTTGCTAATAAGGCAAGATTACCGAGAATGTCACTCTAATCCGGCCGAATAAGTTTGGTTAGTCGAGTTAGCTTTCTAGCGACGTTGCTAATAATTTACTCCTTAATTACCACTGATTTCTGTAATTTGGGCTACATGTAGCCTTCGTTGTTCGTACTTTTGCCGACAAAATCACAGCCGTTGCTCAATTGTTTGCCCAAATTACGCGAAAGCGGTTTCGATTAAGCGCGATACTACAATACATGGATGGGCGGCTTAGTATACTAGGCTAGATAGAAGCGTAGGCCCATGTAAGCGCGATTGGGTATAGTAACGACACATTGGCCTGTGGTACTGGCGCGAAGGGAGATCATACTGTAACAGGACGGGGTGGCCGCAGCTACAGGAATTCACAATAATAAGACGGTCGCCCCGAAGCAATAAGCTATGTAGAATGACTTCGCAGAACAGAATCAAATCCGCATACGTACCATTTAGACCGAAGGTTCACAATTTTGGATTTTTGGTTGTCCGGGATGGCCAATAAATTTTCTTTCGATTAAAGGTGATTTTTTCATACATCAAAAAATCTCGGGTGTCACCGTCACCTGAACCTTCGATCGAAATGGTACAGTAGAGACGTTGTAGCATGAAAGACGTGAAAGACGACGATGGCGGCGTCGAGCGCGCTCACACAAGAGGAAAGGAGACGAGCGCGCTTCAAATGAAGAGCGGTGGTCGTCATTTGCTGTCAAATGGGCGCGCCGCGACGGTGAAAACATGCGCCGATGTGATATCAATCCAGCGGTGAATGCTGGCAACAGCGATGCGCGGGCGCTGGAGGTAAAGAGAAAGGAAAAGAGAGAGTGCAAAGGCGACACAGCTGATGACGCGTCAGTCTTGCACACAGGCTGCGTGGGGTACGTGCGCAAGATGAGCAACGTGAAAGACTGTCCGATTTTTAGGTATATGGGAATGGTCAGTGGAATTGATTCATCGTGAAAATGCGCGCGAGATGTCGGTGAAGTGGAGCACTGGGAAGGGCTGATTGCGAGAAATCAGCGCTCCGTGCTCGAGGGAGTCTTTGAAATTGAGCAATTGCAAAACACGACGTACCGGTGAACAAGGGCGCGACTAAATCATAGCTCCAAAGACTGATGTAGCTGGAGAAGTAAAGGAACCTGCACGGACGTCGGGGTGAGCCGAATCGACTTTCGCCTATTATTAGGGAGGGTGATGAATACCGGAGAGAAAATCGGAGACTGAGCGTGACAATACGTTTGATGCAGGAGAGATTCAAACGGTGCGCTGGATTGCCTGATGAGCAGCCAGCGCAGTGAAGATAAATGAGGGAAAGGGGTAATGCACAACAAATGAAAGGATAAAAGGGGGAAATTTAAGTTGAGAATTCGAAAGAAAACAGAATTTGAGTGCACACACCGAACCATTTAGCCGCTTCAATCCCTCGTGGATTCGTGTCGGGAACGCAGAAGAGCTGGCCGTGGTCCTCAAGCATGAGAGGGGAGTCGTACGGAAACAGTAAGAGTCTTGTAGCCCTGATCCGAAAAAAAGAGGGAGCGATCAACGCAGAAAGGCTCAGACTCGCAGATGCAAGGCAGCCAGAGTATTGCTATAAATTGCCTAGGTGTAGAGTTTGTGTAAACCCATTGAGAATTATGTCGAAAGGGGATCGAGGGCGGGGGCGAGGATGGCAGTAGGGGTGTGAGTCGGATACTAAGTTGCGGGCGGAGGTTCGATGTATGAGCCGAGCAGCGGTAGTTCTGAGGGATGCCAAGTTTGGGCGAGGGTTCTCGCAGTGTTATCGTGACCGAAGATGCGGCGTAGCCGCGTAGATACACTCGAGGACCAAGTACTAAGCTGCAAGAGTCCGGGGCGGATGCCGAGCGACGGCGGTGTGGAGCGGCGCAAGTACTGGGCTGGGACACTTAGGATGAGGGGATGCAGCAAGAAGCTGACGCGAAATGCGACGCATGGGGAGCAGCGAGAGGTGTGTATGTGGTATCTGAAGGCTATAGCATTGAGGACGAGTGGGAGGAAACTGCGCGCTATGAGGTCTACGAGTGCGTGTGTACAAGATGGTGGGAAGGAAGAAGGAGACTACACCATCATTAATTGCACGCACGTGCAAACAACCGCTCGCGACTTGATTAGGAAGGGAATGCGGAGGGACGGTATTTAGCTAGAGACATCGTGTTACCTGTGTTTGGGGATGAGACGTAGAGAGACGAAGTCGCTGCAGAGCGGCGGAAGCCGTGAGCCAGCGAGCACTAGCGGCCGACTAAGCCGGGCGCGGAACGTGGATGTCCCTTAGGTTAATTCAGGCGGAGAATCACCTGGACAGTTCCCTGGAGAAATTTTTAGCACATGAATTTGATATCAAGGTAGGACTGAGAGGAAAACCCTCAGCTTATCACATCCAAATTATGTATGAAGATATGATTTAAATATGGGGATTCAGGCACGGAGGAGACGGCCGCAAATGCGACGGCGGTAGTCGTGTTTGGAGGCGGCGTGGCCTTTAAACGTGATGTCGCGCGAGGCAGCAGCTGGAGAAGTTGTATGTCGTGAATCTTTCTCTGCCACGCGAGGTGATGCCAGACAGTGAGCGAAATCGAACATTGAAGTTAATTAGAGGCCGGAAAATTGAACATGCTCGCCGTAGAGGATTAGAGTTGGAGCTATTACACACATAGCACAACGCACCGGATATAGCTACTCCCGGCTTGGAAGTCGAGCATCGCTTCCACACAAGGAGGGACTCACTAGCGTAAGAGCGCCGGCGTGTTAGCTTCTTGCCAATTTCTATTTGGCACTTTTTGGTTGGCGAGATATTGTTTGAAGTTCCCTGACACCTTTTTTGAGAAGTGACAAGCGCTCGCCGGCGCTTCGCGCCGGCTCCTACTTGTTTGATTTGGTTGATGTTAGGCTGCCGACGGGGTAATATCGGATCGCAGCAAAGTCAACTGACCAGCGGAGTTTAAAAAGGCTTCAGACGGACATGCTTAATTTTATAAAGAGAGTAAAACGTCAAGCTCGTCCACTGGTTTCATTTTTATATGGCCCGCATTTTCGAAGAAACCACAGAAGGAGCATTCGTATCGCTTTAACGAAGCATTGTTGTTACCTTCGCGAAACTCACGAGTAGTTGTGGATCACAGTCCACAATCTTGGATGAACCCTCAAACACACCGCATTGGCGCTCGTGGAGATTGATGGAGATTGACAGCATTCTTATTGTGCACTCAACGTAGGATGTGATAAAGATCTGAGGGGGAAGATCGATCAAAGATAAGCTGGCGCAGATGACCGATGGCGGAGTTTGAAATGGCTTCGGAGGGACACGCATAATCATAAAGAGAGTATAAAACAAGTGATTTTGGAGATTTACATACCTCAAAGGCTATAAGGCTTTGCTCAACATCAATTTAGGGGTGTGTAATACATAGGGGTGCTCAATTCTTATCCCATCACGCCCATCCGATTTTTGCCCATCAGTGAAA
This sequence comes from Mycena capillaripes, assembly GCA_029204075.1. NCBI lineage: Eukaryota > Fungi > Basidiomycota > Agaricomycetes > Agaricales > Mycenaceae > Mycena > Mycena capillaripes. The sequence continues at coordinate 721,248 of JARHKZ010000012.1, read as the reverse complement.
ATAAAAATGTCAATCAATGCATCATTTACGAGATCCAACCCCATCATTCAGCTAGCAGTATGTTTAAGAGAGACATTGAAGGATTACATTGCTCGTACTACCAAGGCGCAAGATGCATATGGAAATGTATTCTAAATAAAAATTTCTGTATTGCTTCTTTGACCAGCACTACGTCGAAGTCGCATCAGAGAGCGAGCCGATGTGATCAACCTGTCGAAAAGGACATTCCCACGTAGAGACAGACGGTCGAAGCACCAACATACCTGTATTTGTGCATAAATGAGCCCCAACGACAAAGCAGCAGAGCGTAGATGTGGATGTACACAAAGGAAACGTCATATGATGGCCGTTGATGTGTTGATTGACATTTTATTTTCACTGATGGGCAAAAATCGGATGGGCGTGATGGGATAAGAATTGAGCACCCCTCATAGTCACGTCGTTGATATCGGGATAAATAGCCTGATGGCCTTGTAATGGCCGGTTCAGTGCTGAGTTCCATGATCGCATACAAGTCCCATCCTCCACTCCGTAAAAATGAGACTCGTTCCCTGATGATGGGACTCTCCCAGTCCCAGTCCCATTCTTCTTGTATACACTCCCTCCAAGCCCCCTCGATTGTCGTGCAATTATCGATGTTTTCCTTATTTCCCATACTTTTTGGGGGGAAATCAATTGTTTACTGACCTCCAGATGTGCCCTCAGGACGTGATGCGAGTTTTCTGCGCTGTTACGCCTTCCAGCGGTCTCCAGGGTCCCTACGTAAAGGGCTGTGGCTGGGAGCGAACACTGGAGGAAGTTGCCAAACCGGCACTCAGATTTGATCGGAGTTCTAAAGTAGTACTCATTTACTAGTACTAGTCAATGGTAGTAATTAAGGTACAAATTAAGTCTGTCAGATATAGCAACATAACCGGACAAAAGACATGCACGGCGGGGACCTGGTAACAAAATGCGCCACGCGGGAGAAGTGTGGACTATTTTTTGCGAGCGAAACGAAGCAAATTCAAGAGATGTGCCAGATAGCCGCGCAGGACATACTCGCCGCGAGCTGGGGTGGCAGTGTTTTTCTTTCGTGGGGAGAGTAATAGGCGCACCCACGACACCGATATCTCCCCCTCCAAATTCCAAGTCCTCGTCTACGCCCCCCGTATGCATCGATTCGCGTCGTATCGATCACCGCAAATGTACATATCTCCTTTCTTGGCGCTGTGCTCTGTATTTATGCCCTCAGATGGGCTGGAAATTGTGGAGCAGCCAATCAGAGGTGATGAAAACCGTTTTCTAGCTGTTTGAAAATAGACAGGTTGCGCAGTAGCCACTGGCGCCACCAGTGGCTGATTTGGCGTGCGCAAACGAGTCCACACCAAAAAATAACCGAAATATGACGTGAGTGGCTGATTTTAGCCACTCGCCCGCCATTTTTGCGCACGCCAAATCAGCCACCAGGTGGCGCCAGTGGCTGCTGCGCAACCTGTCTAATATGCTCTAATTGCTTCTTTCATGGTTCAGCTCGTCATAGCTTCACATGTAAACGGGGATAGCGCGGCGTCATAAAACCAATAAAACACCCCTTTCACCCCGCCTGACCCTGCGAGCTATAGCTCTTACCTACCAAATCCGATGCTTATTATCGCGCCCGTCTCTGTATTCCCCCCCGCTCGCAAGCACCTGCGCCAAGATGACCTCATTGCGGCTAACGATTCTTTTTTCCTCGAGGCCTGGCCATTTGCATCGCCAGAAGAACGGGATTCTTTCGTGCAGTGGGATCTCGGGTCTTTTGTCAGTAAAAGTGAGGTGGAAATTCGCTTTTTATTGATAGCACTCAGATCTGTGGACATAAATTGCAGCCATCCCCGATGGAGACTATGCAAGAATGATCTGGTCTTCCAGAGTGAACACCTTCTTCTTTCTGTTAGACGACATGATCGAAAAGGGCGTGCGTAGTTTATTACCGGCGCTGGACACTGAAAGAGCGGCGCGCAGGGTCAGTACAGTTTGATTGAGAGGATTGTCGGGATAATGCACGGCGACATGGTAGCATTGATTGTCTCGATGATTACGCCATCTAAAACGGCGCAGAATCCCCAGCCAGGGTCGCCAGTCGAAGATGCGGCAGATCAGATTTTTCGAGCAATGCAAGCAAGCACTGGCCCCGAACAATACACTCAATTCTGTCGCCTGACAGGCGAATACCTGAGGTTTGCATTCCTAAGGTTTGCACTTCGGCATCTTTGATGTGTAACGAATGAATGTAATTTCAGGAAGCAAGAGCCGCAAGTGTATCGGGACATCTCTGAGTATCTAGACACTCGATGTGTCGATTTCGCTGGGCATTTTGTCCTGGCGAATACGCGTTATGCGCTTGACATCTATGTCACGGATGAGGAGCTCCAGAGCCCGCTGCTCGCTTCGTGCGAGAAGTTAGCATTAGGTACGCAGCTCATCATCTTACACCACTGGGGTCTGACGACTTGTGCCACTATAGATGCGGGCGCGATGGAGAATGGTGTGTGTTTATATCGACTCATATCAACTGACCGAATGCCGTCAAACTCCCAGATGTGGTATCGTATGAGAAGGAACTTGAGCAAAACACGCTCGGCTACAACCTCGTCGCGATGCTGCTGCAGCAAGGCATTGACGGCCGTACATTCGCTTCCGTGGCCTCTGTCAAAGACTATATCCGAGAGCGGATAGCAGATTGCGAGGCAAGACTTCACGCCGCTATCTCCGCAGGGCTGGAAGATGAGCAGCTTGCAATGTCAGACAATGTTCGCCGGTGGCTCCTCGCCCTGCCCTACATTGTTAGCGGAAACACATGGTGGTCGCAGGAGGTTAGCGCAATTATTGGAATTCGGATAATTAGCTGATGGCAAGGATCCCCAGACAGCACGATATAAGCTTCCGGGCAAACCTGTGCCTCACAGGGAGATTTATATTGAGCGTATGGTTGAGGAGACGAAATGAATAGTACTCGTGAATAAGTGAATAGTACTGGTTATTGTCCCATGTATTTTTGTACAAGCGGCTGCTCGGCCGCTTCGCGGCGTCGCACCCCCTTCCTTTCATGTTCGCGAGGGCGGGCGTCTATTCTCAGGCGGGCCAAAAGTTCGGACCTGATTTAGTCTCTATAGTCAGACCATAGATCAACGTTATTTTTTGGGGGGAGAATTTTATGAAGGCCCATATTGGACAAAAGAAAAAAAATGGACCCAGATTTTGAGGGCCCTTATTGGACAAAACTATGCATTTATAGGCCGTTTCGCTGAAATATCTCGGCTTCAATTAGTCATTTAGACTGCCATAATGACATTCATCAAGGAATACGGAATGCAGAAACCATTCTTGAAAGCAGAGGTCCCCATTGTAAGAACTAGACTCGCCCAGGTTGAATTGTTCCAGCGTGCTCCTTGCGAAGGCGATGGCCAACCACTCAGACGGTCAAAATCAGTCCGTCCTTGCGAGAAAATAACTCAGGAAATGTGTACCGAAAAATCTATGGGGTTTTTCACCGCAAAGGCTGCGTATGCAAACGAATACAACGGCGGTGTGCGTGGCCACGATGGTGACACAGACTCAGCATTGAGTCAGCATGCCTTTTTTCTGCCCGTTAAACGTTGGTTGAACTGCAATTAAATTCGTTCCCTTGGACTGCTGCCTACCGAAATGCGTGCCCTTCAATTTGGACAGTCAAACTTCGATCCATCCCCTGGTTTTGAGTGCCGAAAGTGCCGTGAGGTTGACACGCCAGACCTCATTGAGAATTGATTAGCCATAGACTCCCGTTCACTGTGGCATCCCTGAAGGCCATTCCGGGGGTCTCGGGAAGACTCCGGGCATCTCGGCCGACCCGCCGTCGCAAAGCCATCGTCCAAATTTGACTTTCCAGCTGTAGGATGACCCCAATCAATGGTTCAACTAGCCTTTTGACAAATTATAGTGACTGCACAGGGCAAGAATTTCTTTTACGCTCAGTTGGTGTTCAACCCCCCGGTGTGGAATCCACTTCGGTTCGTCTATCATTACCTGCCGCTCCAAAGGTTTCATTCACCTGGGTAGAAATTCAAATTTATTAGGTGGACTTATCGGAGTCTTGAGGTTGTATGTATATGGGCTTCACAAATACATCCCATTCAATGCTGTGCTCAGTGCCACGTTCGACAGTGTGCATCTCAGACCGAAATTTGCAACTTCAACCACTCAAGAGCATTGAACAGCCTTATTGTTGTTCCCCTTTGAAATTGATTCACTATCAGCGCCATTTTGAGTGCATTACACAAATGAAAGATGTTGTTCTATATGAGTCTCACGCCCTGTAGATTAGTCTCTCTTAAATTCTTTGAGGTCAGTGCAGTCATTTGCGGGCTCACACCGTCGCAGTTAAGCGAGACACACTCCACCGTAGGGCATGCAGTCCCTTCCAGCTAGGCAATCCGAATTTATTCTGCTGTGAACAAAGCAGTTATCCCTTCCGATAGGAGATGAAGCACGAGATGAAGCACATTAGCTCATGAAATTAGTGTGGCAGTGAACTGAATGCTGCGACAGTGAGGGAGATCTGACGCACACCGCACGCGGCGTCGACGCGGCACCAGTGCGGTGCACTGAATAGGCACTAATGCGGCACTACTGTGCATGGAACCCTTAGGCAGAAATTTTTGGAGCAAACCACTGTAGTAAATCTGCCAGGGAATCTTGAATCACTCTACTTATAAAATTACGTTTCTCCGTCTGTCCGAAGCCTTTTAAACTCCGCTGATGCCTATCTGTGCCGCGTTGATATTCAACTGCCAGGCTTGATCTGCACCTGTGCTAGACAACCAGCCGAACCATTCCGTCCCATTACCGCCCACCGCCGTTGACGGCAGCTTGCCGTCACCTCTGACAGCAATCGGACAGGCACTGCCCTGGCGCCACAATCACATATTTCTCTCCCACCTATCAAGGCAAACAAAGGGTTGGCTCCCACTGGTCGTAATAAAATAAATTTTGGTACGAATAAATTGCAAGGAAGGGGATGGGAGGCCGCGAAGCGGCCGACCAGCCCCTTGTATATTCTCGAAGTTCATGTGATTGCATTCCGTGGCCTCTCCAAGGGTGCACCGGCATTCAAACCGGTGACCTAGGGTCGGTTAGTTAGTCCGGCTGCCAGGCCGGAAAAAAAAATTGATACCTCAATTTATTTTTGAATTTACAGCCTTTTGCGGAACATAGGGCGGGCACTGTTTTTTTTTTTTTCAACAGTTTTCACCAGGACACCCGCCACGAGGTCAATTTTGATTGGATTACCTCGGGAGTAGGTGCGTTGGATTCGCGTTGTAAATCCGCAGTCAACCTAATACCGGTATTTTTGATGCCATCAGAAAATGAAATTTCTGTTAAAAATTTCGGGTTTCAGCAAGTCACCTGTAGGACTTGGAATACTCTTTGGATTGACCTAGTTTTTGGATATGTTATACTTATACACATATCCTAGTCAACCCAAACTTTGAACAGAGAATATTGGAAGTGATTCTAATTTATTGTGCACTTTGTTGAAATGGTCATTCTCCTCTTTGAGAAAATACAGCACTCAAAGCGGAGTCGGGTATGTCCAGATGTAAAAACATAAGCATTGACTAGAACATATGCATACACTCAGCATATCCAAAAACTAGGTTAATCCAAGCAGTACTCCAATAGCTACAGGTGACTTGCTGAAACCCGAAATTTTTTCAGCCGAAATTTCATTTTCTGATGGCATCAAAAATACCGGTATTAGGTTGACTGCGGATTTACAAAGCAAATCCAACGCACCTAATCCCGAGGTAATCCAATCAAAATTGACCCTGTGGCGGGTGTCCTGGTGAAAACTGCTGAAAAAAAAAAAAAACAGCGCCCGCCCTATGTTCCGCAAAAGGCTGTAAGGTTCAGACTGGGCTCAGACAGGTTGGTTGGTGTTATAGCTCACCCTTCTGCTTTCTGTGGCGTGAAAATAATCAACACAATGCTTTAGCTAAGTCACTGATGGCAGTAGATTGCACTTGTTTGTTGTTTGATCATGCAAAGGAAAGTACAAACTCAATGTGTCGATTTCACTGTTGCAAGTTCTCTTAGATTTGAGCCCTGCCAACGCATTGGGGTATGTGGACTCTGGTGTAAGACTCCACATGCTACCTGTGTATTACCATCCAAATATCGCCGATAACTACCCTGAAAACACATTCAGTACAGCTGAAAATATTCTGGAGAGTGTCGAGAGATGAATCAAGGGTTGGGAATCCAACAAATACCATAGTACTGTACTATAACCCGATTTCTTACTCATTTTCTGGTCATCCGGCGACTAAACCGCGTGGGAATTTCCTTATGGGGACGCTTACGTAGTTAGTTAGTCCAAGGTCGGGGTCTGGGAAAAAAAAAATCGACCCTAGTGCGTTTTTTTGAATGCCGGTGCACCCTTGGGCCTCTCAGCAAATTCGCAGCAAGACTGATACACATGATCAGTGAGCAACAATTCACTGAGACTAAACTCACCAAGACTGGAAATATTAGTGCAGAGTGGGGGTTACTGCCGCAGCACATGCAGATTGACAGTCCCTCCATTTCCTCAATCATATTCCATGTAGGCACAGCCCTCGCAAGATTCCCAACACAATCCCAATATATGTTTAGCCCACGGCGGCTGTGAGAAATTGACGCGGCACTGCCACGTGTTGATGCGGTAGTGACGCGCACCTGCCGCGGTGCTGCGTGCAGACTTGGATTGTCAGGAATTGGTTTAAAGATGTCAATATGAATTTTTCTGAGGGTCTTTCACTTCACTCTCTTTATAAAATTAAACCTCTCTGTCTGTCCGAAGCTGTATCTCCGTATGGTTAAATTACGCAGCATTACAAAGGCACGGCAGATTAGCGCCAGTCACCGGCATGCGGAATCAATCATTATACTCAGCTCCGTTCGCATGCCGAGCCGCAGAAGTGCATGATGGGCCATGATGGCTGGCAAAATGCCACGTTTTTGTGGATCAATTCTTTTGTGGTTAAATGATGCAGCATGACCAAAGCACGGCAGATTAACGCCAACCAACAGCACACAGAAATCAATCATTATATTCAGCTCCGCTCGCATGCCGAGCAGCAGAAGTGCTTGATGGGCCCTGATGGCTGGCTCCATAGTTGAAATGCCGTTTTCTGGGGATCAATTATTTTGGAACTTATTTATTTTATAGATTGTTTGCTCTCCCCGGTTTCGCATTCACTAGAGTTGCAGTCTGTAACTTGCGGAACCTTTCAAATAGAAAAAGTCACAAACAAACAAGGTAAGCAAGTGGAGCCGGCGCGAAGCGCCGGCGACTGCTTGTCCGATATATGTTTGAAAGCAGGAGAGTAACAAATTTGACAGTTCGCGTTTGTTTTATCCGAATTTTCAACTTATATTACTCATTTTCAAGTCCAACTCACTCAATACATGCCTTCAATTGCTTCTATCAGTGCCCTTGTGACTCGATGAAGCCAATAGAGTGCACAAAGTACTTCAGATTAAGGCCTAAGGATGCATAAGGATGCGCGGCAATTTCCCCTGGCCCATGGTAAGGTACAAACGGCGTCGGTGCGACAAAACTCCCAATTTTCCTCACCTCTCCTTGACCTGCTTCATCTGCGACCACATCTCGGCTGCAGTCTTGGTGCCCGCGATGTGCACCATCTGCGAGTCGCTCAAAGTGAACTCAATCTGAGTCTCTGATTTCCCGTCTAACTCCTCCCATCGCTCTCTTTGCCTCTTCTCATCTGTTGTTGGATTGTCTGGGTCAGCGGCGACAGGCTTCAGCGTGGTGCCTTCAACGATCTTCAAGAGGGCACGCTCACGAACATGGTGGTAACGCAGCTCTTCCACAGAACCTAATTCGTTGAGTTGAGTTGTTTACAGCTCTTTGCGGTACAACAGGCGCGGTCCTGTTTTTTTTTTTTTTTTTGGCAAATTTTCACGAGAACAGCTGTCCTGAGCTCAATTCTCAACCGTTTCCCGTAAAAATAAGCTCATTCGATTCGCATTGAAAATCCGCAGCGAATGTAATACCGGTATTTTTGATCCTTTTACATAATAGAATTTCTCCCAGAAAAAAATGATTTCGGGTAGGATACCTGTAGTACTCGGAATATTGCCTCGAATAACCTAGTTTTTGGATATGCTCCATTCACGCCTCGCATATCGGGCATTTCACCCCATTCCGTGGCATGCAATTGCACTAGTGCAGAGAGCGTAACAATAGGGTCGAACGACCAGATTCATACTGGTCGCTTTCCGCAGTTCCCGGGAGCGGTCAGATGAAGTCGGAGGAAAATCGGATCAACCCTGGTCCTTGAGCGCTTAGCGCTTATGACTTGGGATCGCTGTGCCTAACGGATGCGCTGCGTTCTAGAACTCGGCACGTTGCTCTATCGAGGCGAACATATGTACCCTCATTTCAATCTTCCATCAGCACATGTCCTTCGGTGCGTCTTTGAGGATTTTTTTCGGTTATTAGGCAATATAGTGATAGTGATAGTGACAGTGATAATATTGTACACGGCAGGGTCCAGTCTCTGAAGACTGTGTTCCAAAGGATACCCCAACGCGAACCCCAACGCGAAGAGCGTTCTCGGAAAATGACGGTGAGTGGAAACGATCGGCGAAGCAAAAGAAAGGAGACATGGTTCAAGAGAAGCGTTGCCAGAGGAATGACGTGGGAGCTATGAATGAAGCCCGAGAGGTTACATAGTTCCAGAAAGCGTAGCCTGATGCGGTAGTAAAGAAAGCTCGGCTGGAACCTAGAGCATGAAAAGGACCGAGGGGGTGCGACGCGAAGAGATTTGAGGTGTTGGGAGCTAGATACTCGTTGTGATAGATTTTAGATCCATGGAGCAAAAACAAACGAGCATATGAGCGGGAAATCAGAGACGTGCGCTGCCAAAGAGAGGTGGTGAGGTGAAAAATCGAGGTATACGGGGACATCTGAAGCAGAACAAAAAACGGAAGGTGGCCTGACGCTGAGTCCTTGAAAGTAAAGATAAAGGTCCGAGGAGAGACGGCGCTGCAACGGGGTTTTTCTCAGCAGATGGTAGAGTAACGCAAATACGCACCGGATGATAGCCCGGAAGGAGACGCCACCTTCGTAACATTTGCTCCAATTCCTCTTTCTCATCTATGCTCTACGGGAGGCTGATCCCCGAGAACGCGAATCAGATAAACACCGTAGATGAGCAATGCGGATGGGCAGAAGTGACGAGGGAAACGCATGGGACAGATTGAAGATGTGAGGAGAGAGAAATGGATTGAATCGAATGGATTTACGAACGTTGCCGAGCAAGAGGCGGAGGCGGCGCGTCGATGAAGATCTCCCTGGACTATGCGTTGGGTGGAAGCATTGAGAGCGGCACGATCGGGCGTACAGCCATTGAGACGGGCTCACCGAAATGAGCGCGGCCACCGGATAGGAGAAACAAGTGGGAGGAGCGGTCTAGAGATGGAGACTGACCGAGACGGCGCGCATGGGAAGACGAAGATGTGACCACCTGCCCGAAGACTACGGAACGATCAACGCGATGGATGAGGGGCTCGGCCGCAGATGTCTCGGAGAGTGTCCGCAGTGACTTAGCATTGGGGTGGGAGGGCAGGCCGATCCAGACTTGCGGCGGGAAAGCCGGCAGCATGTCTGGGCGATGACTAGAGCGCAACGTAAGATGGAAGTCGTTAGGAACTCGGAGGTGTTATGTAATGCGCGCATCATTACGGCGTCGCTTGCTCCTTACTTTCCTCCCACCATCTTTGCACCATCTATGTCTCAGTTACAGTCGTTTGCATAATTCCGTGAACACGCGATTTTTTTTTGTGCCATCACGTGCACGGTGCCGAGCGTGCCGAAGCTTCCGGCCTGTACTCAAAATATTACGGGTTCCATCTTCTATCTCTGTTAATGCTCTGCCACATTAATGGGAGGAAGCCTGACTCAAGCCAACTCTCAGGGACTATGATTTTGAGCTTCCGATGTCTCCGATCACCACGTGATGGCGCGAAAAAAAATCGCGTGTTCACGGAATTATGCAAACGACTGTAGTCGAGCGCGCTGCTTTCTGCTGCAGGCCTGTATTCCAAGAGTAACCCGGATTGCCTCGGCTCAACATCATGTCGGATATACCCATCCGCCTTCGGCCGGCACTCATAGAAGAGCAGACAACCTCGCGTCCCGCCCTGATTCATGAGCTCGGGATTTGGCCGGCCGTTTGCTCTGCACTAATCCTCGTCCCCGTCCCTTCGAACTGCTCTGGCTGCCACAGTCTGCCCAGACGTTGATACACCCGGAGCCTCGAAACTTGAGCCTCATCCAGGAAATTCCGCCGGTGGACCAGAGTGTTAAACAACGAGTAGAGCGAGCCAATTCGAAGATTTACGTTGTGAAGAGAAAAAGAAAAATAGAGGCGACAAGAAAAACCTCTAGGAGTGTTCGGTCGTGTTGCCGTTCTGGGTCTGAGCTATCGCCGTGATGCAGCCCCCAAAAATAGCTAAATAGAGTCGAGTTGAGATATTTGGAATCCTGTGTTAGGATTTCCGCTGTTAAGCGATTTGGGCACCAGCAGATATTGCGTACAAAGCTCGGCATCAAACAGATGTGAGGGCGACGGACCGCGAGAACCTGCCAAAGAATCCGCAGAATTGTAAAACGCAGGACGCGTAGCCACCGCGCAAGCAAATGAAGACGTATATGACCGGCAGAAGGAAAGAAGAAGAAACTTCTCAGCGCCTGCGCGCGCAAAATTTGGCGCCGAATGAGGGGCGTCTGGTCCAAACTTCGATGCTGGCTCCGAGTCTCCGAGTTCTCCAGCAGCTGTAGTCTCTCGTAGTCAGACTCCACAAGTTTTATGACAGTCGGTAAAACTCTACAGCAGCTGTGGTTCCGGTGAAAAGTGTGGATTCCGATCCAAAGTGAGAGGAAGCAGAAGGAAGTAGAGTGCAAACAGAGAGCCACGCGGCGCAAGCACACTGGGGTCACAGAGAGGGAAAGAGAGACGAATTCACAGCGCAAGAACAATCATAGGAGTTCTGGGTCGGATTGCGGTTCCACGTATGGTACACTTCGCCGGATTCAAACGGAGCGGAAAGGCCGATCCAGAAGTTGGGACCCATGGTCGCGGATTCCCGCTAAGTGGTTGACACGCATCCGGATGGACAAGCGCTAGAATGATGGGAGTGCAAAGGAACTTTGAAACGCAGGGGCGAAGTTCGATATGGAGACATGGAAGAGGATGCAGAGAGTGATTTGATCCGGGCGTTGTGGTCTTCGACCTCACGTCTCTTTCTCGCCACCTCTTGGAGCAACGTGTTTCTTGCTGCACTTATTTCGCTCCGTGCGTCTTTTCCGTTCTCTTTGTTGCAAGCTTCCAAGTATCGCCAGCCTCGACACGGTCCTCGCCTCCCTCGCGCAAGTCGCCGGACGCTTCTTGCGGACCCTTCCGCGCGTCTGCGCACCGCGTCCGCACTTGAACTGCATGTAGTGTTGCCGCGACTTCCGACTTGGTCCCCTCGAGTCGACTTACGGAAGTCAACTTGAGCCTGGTCAAGTCGAGTCGTTTGGTGACTTCGCCGCGACTTCCAAGTCGGTTGCAAGTCGACTTGGACCGACTTGAGTGACTGGAGTCGGGATATTTTTAAGAATGTTTATCTCTACGAGCAGGCGCTATTGGAACAGTTCTTGTTTTTTTTTCTGACCGACGGTCACCAGTGTGACATAACGTGACATGCGTCACGCCAACGTCACAGTTGAGTTGGTTCGCGTTTCAATCCAGTTTTGAGCACTAATTAAATCTAGTAAAAATATGACAAAAATCTGACAACCAATATATAAGGTTTTTCATGTATCTGGCCAGTAAAATCGTAGCAGGAACCGGATATGAATTCTGCTACATGGTGCTCCATCATTTTTTGCACAACTTTGGTTGAATCCATTTGTGCATTTGTCTACAGTATTCCTAAGCAACGTGGCATCCATTACAGCCATTTCAAAAAAAAATCTCCTGACTTGAGTGACTTGAGTCGACTCAAGTCGACTTCAAGTGACTTGACCCGACACAAGTCGAGTCGAGTCGAGTCGAATGCCTTTTCAAGTCGACTTGTCAAGTCGTGACTCGACTTTTCGAGTCGCGGCAACACTACCTGCATGTCCACGGTCGCCGCGCTCCGCCACCCAGCGCTTTAATCTTGACACTGTTTTTCCGGCTGCCGGTGTAGTGCGGGTGCGTGCATCGTTGTCTCTCGTTCCTCACTTCTTTTTCTGTCCTGCGTCCCCATCCGCCTGCTGTTTTGAATGCGCTTCTTTTCCCTCCTACGGGGCTGCCGCATTTTCGCCGTCGTGCCCGGCTTGTTTGCGCGGTCGTCGGAAGGCGGGAGTAGGAGCGAGGCAGCAGCGTCGTCTGCGATAATGAGGGGAGCAGCAGCAGATGCTCGGTGCATATAGAGTGCATAAGCATCCGCATGCATATGACTGGGCGAACGGTGCCGAGCAGGAGCCGGAGCAAGTAGCGCGCTAGTGAGGGGAGTTTCGCACGTGTGCAGAACACGACGTCGAGATGGTCGTCGCGTGTGGCGTGTAATCCTGGCGAGGCTACACTCGTGCTGCTCTCTGTCGCATCTGGGAGCGAGCTACTGGCGGGCCGCCGCGGGCGTACGCACGCCGTCTCGATCTGGTGCACCTCTAGCGGCGCTTGTTGTGGGATGAGGCGAGGTGTGGGCCCTAACGGCAACGCCGTATCGACGCGGGGAGGGCTTGTGCGTGGAGCTTGAGAAGCAGGTGCAGGACGGCCAGTTGGGGCAGCGGGCAGGCGCAGCACATTGATGCAGGGAGGCACACGGTTCCGCCGCGTGCGCGTGGTCCATCAAAGTCAGGTGGCAGCAACGCGTGGATGTTAGGAGCATGCGAAAAACACCTCTGCACCCCCGTCGTGACCGTGGGACGTGGGTCTCTGTCTCGCGCTATGCGAGCAGAAGCATGCCGCCAGCGCGTTGATACTTGCCCTCTGCGTGTGGGGCTCGAAGTCGAATGAATGTAGAGAGCGCGGTGTGCACGTACGCAGGAAGTGCGGCGATGCGAGGAGCACCTCTAACGGCGCGTTGTTTCGGCGAGGTACATCGGAGACGGCAGGAAGTCCCATTCTATCTACATAGGTCAATGCGGTATGAAGCTGGAATGAGGAAGAAACAGACCGTGATTTCGACAGCAGGGCTACCCCGGTGACGGTGAGGCGGTGAGGCGGTGAAGCAGTGAGTGATTATTCACTTCTCTTGTTTGTATCTACTGCCAGATTTTACTCCCAATCGTTATAAGGCTACAGTGCTTGAGAGGACTGATTTCACAGATCGCAGCGAAAAGAAGGGCGTGTCAGACCGCGGTCAGAGACATTGCGGGTGTCTCAGCAGACGACAAGGGTGGGGTGTCGCCGCCGAAAGCTGGAGGTCGTGATCGTACTCGAGGGCGGGTGCGAGTTGGGCTACGAGAAGGCGGGCGCTGGGAGAACTGCGACGTTCCGTTAGCTCGAAGCTAATGAGGAAGAGAAGAGACCTACAGGACATATCCTCTCTGGGAGCAATGATACAGCTCTCCTCGACACTTTGACGGACGAGTAGCCCTTGCCCGTTGGGCGGGCGGTGGTGGTCGTAGCTAAAGACAGAGTCGGAAGACATGGCCCGTCTTCTCAAAGATACATGGATCAGTGTGTCGGACAACCGTTTGCGAAGGCTGCGGTGGCTCTCGGATGGCGACGCGGAAATAGCGCAGAGAGGCGTCCATAGAAGTATCAAACATCTTGTCTCCAACCCCGCGCATTGTTAGTGAGCGGCGAGTGCCGTGAGACGGGTAAACAGAATCGCGGCCAATCCGCCGACCATCGTGGAGTGGGACTGAGGAATGGTGTGCCGGGAAGCAAGCTATGTATGAGCGCGAGTTGCGGTGCTGAGCATCAAGAACGAGAAGTGAAGCGAGGGCAAAACATCAGTAGAGGGAAAGTACGCAGGTGCGGGGGGACAGGAAGACAGCCGTGTAGATTTGAGGTGAATCGAGTGTGGAGATAGGGAGCAGCAGCGAGAGGGTCTGGGAGGGCGCAGCGGGCGGGACGGAGCGGTGTGTGAACCGAGACAGCGCAGTGGTGGCGGGAAGGGAGAAAGCGCCGTAATTGATGGGACGCACAGACAAGCAACCATTGACATTTGGCAGCTTGATTAGGGAGGCAAAGGACGGGGGTGTGGGAAAGTGCGGGTTGGGATAGCGTGTCGAGCGTTGTGGCCAAGGGAGCGTATGTGCGAGGGAGCGTAGGCGCTGTGCGCCGGCTATGAAGCTTGTCGTAGGCCAATTTTAGGCTGCCAGGCGTCGCGACAGTGTCGGGTGCTGTCGGGTGGCGAGTAGGCATCAGGGTGCGTAGGTGTCAGGCCGAAGCCCGTAGGTGTATGCCGAGACACTTAGCTAGAGTCTAAGGAGACGAGTGGGCCTTGCCAGGGAGTTCCCGGGTGCGTATGGTTTTGGAAGTCGCGCCATTACCGCAAGTCGCGCTGCTCGGCCCAAACTCGGGCGCTCAATGTATGTCTAAAATCAACGTTATAGGGAACCCGTTGCAAACACGGTGCGAATTTTTAGAACCGATTGAATATAATAAGTGCCACTCTACAGTAATTAGGGACGGAAGTCGTCTGTCAGGGCACAGGAACAGTAGCACGACAGACGGCATGAACGGCGGGAACCTGGTAGCAACCTAGTCTCTCATAGACAGACGCTACAACAATCTGGTGCTCGTACCTCGCATGTTGTAGTAGCAACCTACCCAATATCAAAGTGATTTGCGCGGCAAACGGAAGGGCACTGAATGACGATGATGATCAGGGCTAGACCTCGAGGTAAGGAAGAAGAATTCCATATTCCCGACGAAAACGAAGCTGGACCTAGCCATATCTTCATCACAGGTCGCCTACGCCTGGCTGGCACAAAGGAACACGTGGAAAACGACTCGAAAGAGCATTCGCCGACGGTGAAAAAGGTAGACGACGTAGGAATCGCCAGCCCTACAGGACGAATGAAAGCTGCCAGTTCTCCTGGCATTTTACTCTGGCTAAGAACGACAAAGTCAGAAAAAGTACTATCACCACAAGGCTCGCAGGAAAAAAACTGGAGGATTGCGAGCACTCACGCGTGTTTAAGCGGTGAATGCAGCAAGGAATCTGAGTTCAATCATCGAACTCGTCCCTTATGTTAGGCGCCCAGTACATCAAATTCGACGCTTCACGACACATTCTCCGAGAAGACTTTACTTGGACACTGACTGGTGACATATCGGCACAGGTACTTCACCGAGTCACGTACCTCGGAAACTACGCAATGTATGCGTCACCACTCTCAAGAAATCTCGTATCAAAGCGCTCTCGCTACTGTCCCGGCTCCTCAGTTCCAACCAGCAGTTCTTCCTCGTTCCCTCGAAATTTGCTCTGCTCTAGTTCAATATCATGTTTCTCACTAAATCCCTCGTTGTTCTCGCGGTTCTATACGGTGCTGCTGCAACGGCTCTCGACAAAAGAGCCCATGTCGTCGTATGTGCCGATCCTACCAACAACGCACTCATTACCCAGGAGTACGTTCAGATTTAAATTTCTCGAGCCCATACTTGTTATTTACTAAACACCCGCTCACATAGATTTGCCAACGCAATGAATTTGGCCACTGGCGCATCCCAATACATCGCTCAGAACGGCGCTGACTCGCTCTTCGTTGCTTACTTCAAAACCAACGATCCAGCGGCGGTCAAAGCTAAATACGATGTGAGTTCCAGATTCGTGGATTTGATGTTAAATTTGACTTCATATAATGTCTAGGCGATTGTCAGCGACGTCGGCCCGGCGGATATCTATTGTCAGCCATTCCCGGCAGGTCGCAATGTTAGCTGCGTCGGGGACAACGCTGTGACTCGTATACCTTCTGGGAATATCTAGTGAGTGTCCCAGTGTCTTCCCGACGCCACTGGATCCAATACTAATACTTTTGTTGTTCAGCTTATGCCCATCCTGGTACAATCTCGCAGATCAGAGTGCTCTATGCACTCAATCTACACTTGCTTCCACTCGATCGGGTACCCTCGTTCATGAAATGAGCCAGTAAGACAAATGATCAAAGCCCGTACTTCCAATCCAGCTAAAATTCAAACTCAGTGCCGAAGTTGGAACCCATGATTTAAGTGGCACCTGTTCCGGCTCAAAGAGCTTGTCTGCTGCAGATGCATTGGATAATGCAACTACCTTCAGCGTGAGTGTTGCCTTTACAGCTCGGGTTACTTGCGCTGTGATTTACCCGCCGCTGCTCCCAGTGCTTTGCTCGCGAGGTGTTCAAGAACACCAAATGTTGATTGTGTACCGACTGAACTTCTCGAAGAATATATACAATTATTGGGTACTACATGTTTTGCATTGGGGATAAGTCGTAGGATCGGAATGTCCTTCATCGCCATGTCATCCAAGTGTCTCCTTCATTTTCTCGGCTATGTCGCTTCAATCGTTGGAATTGAAATTGAAATTGAAAGCTCTTCGTCAAACGCGTACCTTAACTTCCCTCTTATAGGAAATTATAAGGGCGAGAACTGGGCGAGAATTTGGAGGAATCATCACCGTGACGACGCGGCGCGCGCCAATCAAAGAGAAATGCGACAAATACGGCATTAGCAAAATGTTTGGCGTCTGGCGGCGGTCTGGCGGGTCTGGCGCCAGACCCGCCAGACCTTCCAGACTCCCATAATATTGTGTGGCCACAGAATGACCTGCACGGGTGCAGAATTTGCGATCTGGCGCCAGAATTGATACTGGTGCCAGTTTTAGATGTCATCCAGATTCCACAACTACTGATATTCAGACGAAAGGAATGCTTAAAAAATGTATTGCCTAGCTACAGACATCCAGTATAGCTACACTACGATGGAAGCATCCCTGTGCCTGCTGGACGACATGGACATGCAGACCCGTGCAGCAGCGTGCACATGGGAGCCAAAGCACGCACCTCCAGTGTTCATTGTACACAATATGCATCACTATGCAGTACTAGACATTGAAGTTAGGATGTGCAAAACAGGGATCGTACACGTACCCGCACTCCAAATAGTTGAGAAGGTGGCATGTGGTTGTGCAGACGCTTCAATGCGGCGCCGAACCTAGAGATTAAGTCAATACATTACTCTGAACTGAGCCTGTGCGTACCTCGCTGCAGAAACTCAACGAAAAGAACGCGCCGCTATTGGACGAGTCCAGCCAAAGTATCCCGAGGAAAGCAGTGGAGATGAGCTTGAGGAAAGACCTTGAGGCTTGAGGTCGGGACTTGACAGAGGCTTGAGGTGAAGTGTAGTTGAGGTAGAACACTTGAAGGTTAGAGAGACTCGAGACGACTCTAAGAGCTTTGGTGCTTGAGGGCGTTGCGGCATTGCGGCGATTGCGGGACTTCAATTCTTGTAAGATGTCTTGCAAGTTTCAGCGCGGAGAACTCGAGAAACTCTTGAAGATTATTGGTGTTGTGGCAGCGGCGGCGCCGAAGGGATGACGAGGGCGGAAGCACAAGAGGAGGGCCCGGAAGGGGAGGAAGAGATGGTGGAAGAGAGAGCGAAAGGTGCGACGTGGCAACCAACCATCCATCAATCACGCCATTGATGGATCGGAGTTTGAATTGACTTGGCGGAATTTCATCCGTTTCTGGCTTGTTCAATGGCTCTCCCTTCATTTCTATTAAGAGCCAATGTGCAGCTAGCACAGACATGGATTATACGGCTCACATTAAACTGAATTCAGCACACCATGTCCCATAAAAATATTGCCCATCCGGAGCACCGCCACATCCCATACCACCAGACCGGCGCCAGACCACCAGACGCGCCAGACGCCAAACATTTTGCTGATGGGATCTCAGGTCATCCCTGGCGGTAGGCGTCATTGCGCAAGGCAGCAATGACTTGGAACTCAGCGCTGTTATCACAGCACAAGTAGATGGCGCAACCGGTGTGGTCAACATCGGAGAATCTTGTTCCTTTGCTGCTGCAAGCGCTTCTGGAGCACAAGCAACAGAGGATATGAATGTCCTTGGTCAGGGAAAAGCTGTCCATACGGCTACGTCTATCGCTGTAACGCGATCTGAATTTACGACGATTACTTTCCCAACTGCTCTTCCTACGTTGAGCGATGCATCGTTGCACCTGAAAGGTGGTGCGAATGGTCTGAAGGTACCACAACACCGGATCAACTTCGGCCGATACACCAGAACCAATGATAATTTCCGCGGCGTTGAACTTCCTATATCCATCCCAACCACCGTAGGGAACTTCAGACACATTCATTGGATATACACTGTGTTCAGCATCACATAAGTTTGGGGGACAACGCACAAACGCCAAAAAACACGTGAAATAGCACAATCAAAATGTCAAAAGACTGATGTAACGTTTGCTTCGGTTTGGGTTGGTGTTGCCTTTAGTGCCGCGAAGATTTGGCTGTAGTTTTGGTTTGTCATATCGATAGAGTGTTCCGTGACGTCCAGAAAATACATTGCGTTCGCAAATTAACTGAGCGCACGGTCCTTGGAATGTATATCATATACTCCTGGAATCGCACGCTGAAGCAAGGCATTCCACCCTGCGCTACGCCGGTGCCAGCCGACGTCCGACTTTTAATAGATAGGATACGCAAAAGCCGCATGGGCCGCATGCGGCTTCATGCGGCTTTTGTGCATTGTGCAAAGCCGCGCCAAAAAAAAAGGATTCCGAGCCAGAAAGCCATATATTTCAATAGAAAAGATGAAATTCAGTGTCCCTCGCATGTTTCCAAACTTGGAGTGGAGCATCAATGATGCAGTGGATTGACGGCCATTAGCCGTAAAACAAAAGCCACTGCAGTGATGTCATTCAAGAATGGGTTGCACCGGCTTGCTCGCATGAACACATTCACCTATATTGAATATACACAACTTGCAGACATGGAATGGAAGTGTAGATGTACAATAATCATGTTTCACCTGCAAGAAAGAGAGAACCCCGTGCGGCTTTGCGCAAGTGACAAAAGCCGTGTGCGGCTCATGCGCATCCTGTCTAATAGGGCTCTGTCCGGCGCTCTTGCCGTACTCCACCCGACATCCAGTTCTTACTCCCGCCGTCCCGCGCTCGCAACGCCCTCCATGATGCGTTTATTTGCCACTGCGTGGCGCCGCCGTCTGTTGGCGCCCCGGCGATCTGGGCTGTCACGTTGCCTCCCTTTTTTTTCTTCTTTCCCCCGAGCGTTCGGGATAATGTAACTTAGATGCCATCATGCAGAATCATTCCAAGATCATCCGCTTGTTTTGCTTGATGTTAGCCAGACATCGCCGGTGAAGTTTGTTCGGGAGGAAATGCCGTTACGCACGTATAAACCAGTGTGGGACTCCTACCTGAAGTTTTATCCTACTGTAGTCTTACAATCAAATTTTCAGTCATGCGTCACGCAGTTCCTTGACGAGTTTTGGAACATGGTCACGCATCACAGAGCTTCTTGACGAATACATTTTCTGATTTTGTGTTTGTATCCTCCAGCCCCTCTTCTGATTGAAATAAGGCTGTCTGTAAATGTAAAAATATGCTTTCAATGCTGGAAGCTCATGCTTTTCTTGATTTTTGGACTTCTTTCTTTGTTAACGTGGTTTATTTCTCCTAAAGTGTCAAATTGAGTGTCCTATGGGCTGTGGAAAGTATCTGCAAAAGAAAGAAAAAATTACGCCGTCAACGCACCCCGAGGCCCGTTCAAGAATTGAAGAATTGGTGGTTTAGGTCACGTGTCACACCCCTTGACGAATTGATTGTAAGACTACAGTATCCCAAGTTTTTCAATCATGGGTCGCATACCCACTAAAACCCCCTAATGTGTCCAATCGTCCGGCAATGTGTCTTTGTCCATAAGCAGGCCAATCCGTGTGTTTGGAACAAGTTGTTTGTATCGGTTAGAAGTTGATCGGGCTGTAGTGCTCCATTGATAGTCCCCAACCACCGTCTATGGATAATTGTATCAGTAAATCTCCCATCTGGGTTCATGATAACATGGTTCACATGGACACTCCATATTTGCTGCCATGGAAGTGAAACTAAAATGGCAAATAGTTGGTTTTGTTCTGGTATAATAAGTACACCCTTTTCTGATTGAAACTTGACCAATTTGCACCCTAAGACTAGCCACCAAGTCAATCTATGCCAGTGGTTATATTAGAGACTTTGCGGGGAGCCACACACCGGGGGCAAATGACGACGCACTGGGACATTGAGTGCTTCCAATGCATTCAGTTGGCATGGAAGAGTCCCGAGGAACAAAGGTGCCAATCACCTTTATGGCACCTTTGTTTTTCCTTTGGTCACCCCTTGGAAACAAAGGTGCCATAAAGGTGATTGGCACCTTTCTTCCATGATCTGCCCAAATGCTGACTGAATGCATTGGAAGCAATTGATTTCCGAGTGCGGTGTCGTTTGCCCCCAGTGACAGGTAGCCACCCGGTGGCTTCCAAAGCATGCAGTGCTGAATGGCTCCACCAGCATTATGCCGGGCGATGTCACCCGGTGGCTCACCCAGTGGTGTCCGGTGGCAGCCGGTGTCCCATTTTGAGTGGCTAATACATCACTTTTGGCGCCACCAGCATCGCATTCCTCGGGAGCCACCAGGTGGCTAATACCGGTGGCTCCCCGCAAAGTCTCTATTTGAGACACAAGAATTGTTGTGTTAGATCCCATATCAATTTCTGTTCATGTGCATCACATTCTAGAGCAATGTGTTCCAGAGATTCAGGCAGTTGGCAGGGGTGACATCTCCCCCATATTCCAGTGTCGGTATGTGGGACCAGAAATCACCAACCCTGAAATTTCGAGCAGAGATGGTGCCCTATTCCCTTCTTCAAGCTGAAATGCCACAAAAGAAGAGGAGCCCATTCTTGGATGTGATACATAAACGATGGTTTATCTTGACTTTCTTATCTACCACCACCATCCTCGGATTCCCCTCCCTCTATCACATCTCTCCCCTTTGACTTGCCCCACAAGCTTGTCCTATACACCTCTGACCACACTGCCAGCGCACTGCCTGCATGGCGAATCCAAGATTTGTCCTCACTATCGCGAACACCCAACGATCGGCGATTGCAGGTGGCGAGCGTAGGGGAAACTCCTGGATTGGGAGAACCCAACTCATGGTGAGTTTATATACACTACATTAATCTATCTTTCATTTGCTGACTGGCGCACCCTTTGATACCGTTCACACTGCTGTGGCCGATGGATTTTTGGACCGGAAACACGCAGTTCAAACATGTCTTCCTGTTTGGGAATATTTTCCCCACCCCTGCGGAAAAGTAACCTAACAAGACTTCTTTTTGCGGCGATTCCACCGTGAGATGGTGCGGAGTGGACGATTTTGGCCGGTGCCTCGATGCGGAGATATACACCTTTTTTTTTGGTGGTACGATGTAAAGCCGGTGCAACTCACAATAGGTTAGCCCTCCGACACGTAAGGTGCTGGATGTCGGACTGCGCGGGATGCGTGAAGTGCAGGGATCCAGATGCGTTTTTTATTATCTTGGCGACGCCGAACGATGTCGGCGTGAGCTGCACTCCCTGAGAGTATCTGCGCAGATGGGGAGTGGTATTGTTGGCGATGGACTGAGTGCTGCGTACGATTCAGGCCTTCGGGGCTTGTGTCTGCCGGTACGGGAGAGGTGCGAAGTCAGCGCGCGAGCAGGGGACGCTGGATGTTGGAAGAACGTTTCGACGTGGCGGGTACGCGTCAACATCGAGATTGAAGGATGGCTCGTTGGGCGTTGGCATTACACATGAATATTCAGTCCAAATAGCATTGCGATGCTCTTGATATGTATGACAGCAATCTATCTCTCATGTTTGACCCGCGTCCAAATGCACCGTCCCTCACCCATTCCGTGTCCTTCGCATTGCCTATGCCTTTGCAAAGAATGCCTAAACAGGCTATGCGTTAGCCGTTTCTTCCATTGCGATGGATTCATTTGCCCCTGATACTAATCTCGCTCCTGTTGCACCGGGACGGATTTAATTCACCTGTTGAAAAGCCGGCGCTCCTGTTGGGTTACTAGCCATTCCGCCACATTACCCCGTCATATCCTCGCAGACTTGACTTCTCAGATCTTCCGACTTGATCCATTCGGGATGTCGAATTTCAGTCGAAGATTCAAGATGTTCTGCTCCATGCTCTGACATCTGGCTCGTGCGGGACAATACTAGGCGCTCCCATATCTCCTCTGGAACTCACTCATCATCTCAGTCACCATTCTTCTTCCCAAAATTGATCTACAGCTCCTGCGATCGTCTGCTCCTCTGGAACTTTAATTTGCTACGAGTGACGGTGATTCCTGCCCGCATGGCGTGCATTCTCTGTACCCCATGCTTACCCCATTCAATCCGCCCGTTCAAATTTCTCCGTTTCGAAGCTCAAGATTTCGTTTCTCCTCCCAAGCGTGGAGATGCCGGATTTATCTAACGTTCAAAGCTTCGGAGTGATTTTTTCCCTCGCCGTTGTGGGAAATAATTTCAGCCTTTCTTTACATTCAAGCGTAGCTATCAATTCGTATCTCTCTCTTTATAAAATAACGCCTGTCCGTCTGAAGCCCTTCACGCTCCTTTTATGGACTTTATAGCCCGAAGGTCTGGCAGTTCGCACGATCTCGGAACTACACGGCACCAAAGATCTGGATGCTCTCACGGCACGGCTCTCACGGTGACACTTACCTACTAGCGCGCAGCAGGCGCTAATCTAATTTATCACCGACCATTCCGCATCTCATCCTGTCCTTTGTGTCAATACTCTTCCTCTTCCCACAATTCTTTGCCTGTTGCTTTTCAATATTCCCTGATCCCTGACAATGGCCCAGCAATATTTTGATTGAAAATCCGAAGTGCTCATCCAGCGCTAGCCTCTCTTGGCTAGCTCGGCATCGGCCGCAATTCCCACAGGACCCTGCATTTGTGACGTTCAGATTTTTGTCAATCCGAATAAACCCATCCCCTAAATAGCTCTTAGTTCTACCATTCCGTCTGAACCTTGGGGCAGGCACTGATTCTTCTGATTGTGCGGCCATCTTTCAGTGAAACTCTCCAGTCACACAATAATTTCCGTACACATTAGCATGTGCCCATTGCGTGTGCTCATTCTGCGACAATCTTACTCTCTTCATAAAAAACTGTCCGAAGCCGTATCTCCGTATCGTTATATAGCGCAGTGGGACCAAAAGTATGGCAGCTGTTAGCACCATCCAACCGGCAATCATTATATTCAGCTCCGCTCCCGGATGGCTAGCTCAATAGTTGAAACAAGACGTACCTCCGCTTCGCTCCGGAAGGTGCGGCAAATGATAAGGGGTTTGCTTGATCACAATTACAACACAGTGAATAGTAAATGTCGGGTAGATAAACAATTGATGAATTCATAAACAATGAAGGGTAGAGCGAGGTATCCAGCGGAACAAACCCACGCGGAATTACAGTGCTCAGAAAAGGAGAAATTTGCAGTGTTCAGCGAAATGTATAGAGCCAAGAATTAAACCGGTGCCGAAGAAGAATGTCAGAAGAAATTCGTGGTAGGCAGACCCCCAAAAATCATTCACCTGGTGATTTGGAACCAAGACGGACGGCGTCCAGCATTTGAGACCAATAAATCGAACGACATATACATAGTGGGACAGTCATATTGCAGACCTTCGTTGCTAATTGATGACACAACGGCTTCTAGAACAGTGGAATGACTTCAGCCAGAAAGATGTCCGAGCGGGAGCATCGATGGAGGGGACAATGCTCCAGAATTGACAGCGGTCTTGATATCATCAAGAATAAAGAGTGATGCCCAGAACTTGAGGCGGAAATACCAGAAAGAATGGTTCCAATTCCAGTCTTGATTGAGGGCCGCGGACGTGAGAAAAGTGGGTCAAAAACAGCTAGCTCAACGGCAACGGAATTCTCCTTCCTTATATCTCGTGGGGAGACTACGTGGCCTGCCGGCTTGATTACAATCTTTGGGCTGTGCCGTCGGCCACAGCTGCTGCGATGAACAGTATTCTGTCAGGAAAGACTGCGCATCGGTCAGCTGTTAAGCCATATGCAGTTTTCAAGTGTGAAATTAAACTGCACAGAGAGGATCTAACGCGGAAGGGAGGACGAGGAGAGAGTCAAAAGAGAGGGGATGGGCTAGATAGATGGGGATGTGCGCAAAGATATACAAAAAATCGCTGAGGTACTCCTTAAAGAACAGTTAATGCCGTTGTCTGCGGATGAATTTTTGGGCAGCCGGCATGGTAGCGACGGACCCTAGAGCACTTATTTATATTCAAGTGGGAGACGGCGCGAAGCGCCGTCGACCGCTTGTGTCTATACATTTTAGGATTTAGGATTTCGAATTTAGGAGTGCATTGATGTACTGTATTTATTTGGGATTTAGGCTGCAGTCATCGGGAGCTTTAGGTGTATGTATGTATACGCCTCTCCAAAATCGAGCAGGATCTTCAGGGCACCGATAATTAAAAGAAGCCACTCTGGAGTCGGAAGCCTCGGCCGGAGATACGACGTTCCTGAATTTTTCTAAGAATGAAAGCTGGTACATATGGGTTAAAACAAACCAAGCAGACTAATCCAGATACGCGGGCGGCGAATCTGTCAATCCCAGTCCCCACTGGGATTGCATTTCCCTTTCTAGCATCCGTATTCGCGCCCTCAGCGCCTCGTTCTGCTGCATCGCTTGCTCAAGGTGGGCGCCGCCAGTCCCAACGCTGGCTTGCAACGCCTCTAGTTGTTTCTGTACGGCACTCAACTGCGCCGTCAGATATTCCTGTCGATTTTGCGCCACAGATGAGATCGACTCGAGTGAATCAGACACTAGTCCCTTCACTGAGTATTCGGCTAGCCGTCCTGGGCTGACGATGAAATAGGATTCGGGCGCAAGGTCGGCGGTGCGTTTGTGCCTACGGGCCCTACGGACACATAAGGCGAGGATGATAGCCAAAATAAGCACCGCAACCACGCCAATGGCGATACCCGCGATGGCACCGGCAGCAAGAGAGTTGCTAGGATTCGAGTCCGAGTTACGACGTGCAACAGGATGGAGTTTAGTGAGATACGTACCTTGAGCCGACCAAGGATTGTCCTCCCACCGGCAGACTGGTATTGCTCGTCTGCGATGCAGACCCAGAGCTGAGAGACGGTAAAGCCACCTGGGAAGAGCTCAAGAATGGGAAGGTGGAAGAATTTTCAGAATTTGACGAGGGTGAAGGAGATAAAGACGCAGAGCTCGGAGATGTATTCTGGGAGCTAGAGGTCGAAGTTAGGGGTGGAGGTGAGGGCTCTGCGGTCTCAGTGACAAATTGTGTCTGAGTCTGGGTGACAATCTGCGTCTTTGATCTTGCCCAGGATAAGCAAAGTCCACAGCAGCCCTAAAAAACATAGATCTCACTCAGGAGTGCTTTCTGGGGTACCATCGGGACACGTCTGTAATCCAAAGGAGAAGACTCCATTCTAATTACGGTCAACGGAATTATGTTTACACCTCAATACTCAAGCGCACCTCGTCGTACTCGCAGTCTCCCGCCCCTCCATCGTATATGCAAGTAAGTGTCGTCTGGCTGCTTGAGCCGTTTGGTCCGGAGTTTGCAGTAGCAGAACTACTCTGCCCCGTTTTCGGTGAGCCCCGCTTGTCTTCTTCAGGGCATTGAAAGGCACGACGCTGTCGTGTAGAATCCGGAGCCTTGCCAACGATTCTGGGAGAGGAGGACAGGATGTATTCACCCATGGATGCGGCGCGAAGGAGAGAGCATTCACCACCTTGCGTGGGTAAACATGAACCGGGAACAGATACGTGTTAGCTACAAATGGGATCGAAGCCACATTCGAGGAATCAGATGGAAACAGGAAGATGGGCGATCATCCTATTTGTGATTTTCTCATATCAGTGGTACAGCTGCTCTCACTGTGATCCTTGCATGGATCTGCTTGAGAAAATTGCGAATCTTTCGAGCTTTATCTGTGCGGATCTGCATCGTCCTCAGAATTCTGTGATCAAGTCAGAAAATAAAGCCAGGAGAAAGAAATGCGACGTGACGTCAAATCAATCACGCCACACATATCCGTCCCTCCCATCGAGAGAATTTGTTGGTGGCAACCAGCAAAGATATTCTCCCGTTGTCCCGAGGCCCAAGGTTGCTCGTCGCCTGAGCCACACTGTGGCTGTTCTATTGGATTGTATGCTACAGCCATGGAATTTTTCGTGAGGTGCCTTCGCAACAGACTTCACATTGGAGTTGCAAAGCATTGCATTGAGGGGACGTCGCCGCAAACAACCTCCACCCCATCTGATTACAGTCTGAAGCCCATCGCGAAACTTTGAGACAGAAAATAGACGGTAAGTAAATGCAAGGAAAATGCGTGGCGACCGAGACCGCCGAAGCCAAAGTAATCAATCCGTCCTGTCTTTGAATACACTACCGGCGGAATTGACGTGATCGTGACAGATGATTCCGAAAGGTAAAAATGGGAATTGACGCTAGTCCGGGATGCGAACAATGGATTTGGCCTTTCCTCCACCTGATGTGGGTGGAAGATCGCCGCTGGACTTAAAAGAGTACGTACGGAGCCATATTCTGCCGAGCTTCCCGCTCAAATAAATCCCGAATCCGCTTGTGTGACACTGCCAGGGGAACAGCTGCAGGGAGCGCCTCGGGATCGAGCATGGTGTCGGCGATGAAATGGGTGAGTTTGTCTGCCTGGAGCTCAGGTCCGCCTGCAGGGGATATCTGAGACTCAGGATCAATTCACTGTGGAACAGGATACGAGTACGTACGCTGAGCGCCGACACGACCAAGGACGAATAAAACATTGTAGGGTCGCCGAGTAGTAGCGCGGACTTCAAAAAGACTCAATCGAGTTCGCACTCGCTCATGCAAGTGCTTGATCCCAATTTTAATCGGAGCAGTAACCCACGGCGGCTGAGTAGGGCTGTTCACCGTGCCCGTCGTGCCGGTTCTACGGGTCCCGTGCGACGGGTACCCGACCCGTTCCGTCGAGGGGTTTGAAAAAATTTCGACGGGGCGGTGACGGGACGGGTTTTCAAGGTGACGGCCGTCGAAACCACGGCCGTTGACGGGTGACGGATTCAGACGGATTTGTTCCTAGTAAGGACACGAATCTCACTTCGTTTGATCTTCCTTCACAGTCAATGTGGTTTCATCTGTTGTGATAGCATTGTGGACGGTCGTCCTTAGAGATCTGCACCACTCACGACGGCTTTCCTGCCACGAGTGAGTAAGGCTGGGCTGAACCCCTATTTCCGCATATTTGGTTCAACAATTTTTCTCGTCAAATTCTGGTAAGTTCTTCCATACGGGGTACCCCAACGACTTACAAAATAATTTTTGGACTCAGAATGAAATTGTAGTGCAGGAATTTTCTGATTCCTGCGAAGGTGTGGTATAACGCTGGTATTATCGTGACCTTACCTTCAAACATTATTATAGTGAAAAATATGATTTGGATAACTTGAAGCTGTCGTATATTCCCCAGGCAAAATGACGAAGTTTTTCCTAGTTTGTCGTCTGCAAAGGCGCCGTCACCGTCGCGTTGACCGTGACGGCCGTTCCGTCGCCCGTACCGTGCCGTAGGAATTTTTCTGACGGGACGGACACGGGACGGGTTTGCCCGTTGCACTCCCGCCGAAACGACGGCCGTGCCCGTGACGGGCACGGCGAACAGCCCTACGGCTGAGAGCGACTGAGCTTTACTGTAAACTTAATCGAACCAGCCACGCACCGTGACAGGACTCGTGAGAAGTTTGAAATTGCGCCTCTTGGAAGATCCAAAATGGGCCTGGTCTGTTATGATGCGAGTCACATTCTTACTTATGGCGATCCAAATGCACCTTTAATATTCCCCACCAAACTTTTGTGTTTCTCAACTTTCCGCTTGTGTGCTAAGAGTCAGAAAGGAGTATTCCGCTACATGTATTTACTTCGTTCTTCCTTCCGCTACTTTTCTCGACAAGTTGTGGTCCCGCTACTTTTTTCCCCAAGAAATTGATTAACCTCGAGAACGTGCCTATGACATGAAATATGCCATCTCATGCCATCTGCGGGCCGCAGGGCAAATCGTGGCCTGGATCTTAGCCTTTCGAATGATCAATGAGATAAGATGAGGAAGCAGCGTCGGCACCGCCACTGCGGTTCTGTAAAATGTCTTTGTTGGATACCGTGGTTGACCCAAAGACCCATAATAGGTCGAAGCCATATCACACTGTAATCCAGCAGAAAGTCTTTGGGATGGCAGGCAGAGGGATAGGACAGCCAGGCGCCTCAGCTCAAATACTACTTTATCTTATCATCAATCTTATCTTACTGTTCATGTTCAGCCCAAATCTTGTGCATGTGACGCCAGGGACGTGTGGGACAGAGACAGACTAAACTTTGGGCATCATTCAAGTGTAGAGACCAAGTTACGCGACAGTAGCGGGATCACAACTTGTGAAGATGCAAAATAACTCAAAACAATGTAGCGGAGAAAAAGATCTTTCCCGCTATCTGTTTTATCCAAATTCAAGGTGTCGCGCTGAGCGGGAAAACATGTTTCTGTTAATAGATACAGCATAAATTCGAACAGAAAGGAGCGAGGAAACGCGGTACTTTATCCCCTGAAGGACGCGGCTCTGGGACATGTTATCGACGGCCATCCATGGAACGTAGGGAGGGGAGGGACAGGTTCTCGAATCAGATAGGTAGGAAAGCGAGTGGAGCAGCAGTATGTATTCTTCGGAGTACTCTGGACCGTCCCAATCTCCGATAAATCTCACCTGGGAAGCATTGCACTATTCCCACTTCGCCAACGGACCCCACATCAAAAGGTACAACCTGAAATCGCCGACGCGGGGACTCGAGCTTTATTGGCTCCCAGCAGGGCCGGCGGGCGAGCAATATGGAATGAGAACGCGCATCGTAACACCAAATCCGAATTCTTGCTCTTCTTTCTGCTCCTTCATGCTATCGTGAAAACCAAGGATTTCGAAATCAGCGAATTCGGACACTGGCGGGTGGTTAGACGAGTGGATATTAAACAGTGACATCAAATATGGACCCGGGGATGAGCGGAGGCGGAAGGAGTCGATACGCGAGGGAGTCACTAGACAAATAAGGTACGGTATTGCGGGTCCAATTTTGCCAAGGAAAGAAAGACGCTTGACTTTCGAACGAAGAGCGTGCTCGAGTCGGGCAAGAAAGTATTGAGGAAGATGACGATGAGTGGAAACAATCGATAAAGCAAAAGAAAGGGGACATGGTTGAAGAGAAGCGTTGCCAGAGGAATTGCGTGGGAGTTATCAATGAAGCCCGAGAGGTTGCACAGTTCCAGAAAGCGTAGCCTGATGCAGTACTAAAGAAAGCTCGGCTAGAACCTAGAGCGTTCGGAGGACCGAGGGAGTGCGACGCGAAGAGATTCGAGGTGTTGGGAGCTAAATACTCGTGGTGGTAGAATTCGGATCCATGGAGAAAAATTAAGCGAGCATGCGAGTGGGAGATCAAGGAGTGAGGCGTCTCTGAGGTGCGCTACCAAGGAGAGGCGGTGAGGCGAAAATTCGAAGTATACCGGGACATCTGAAGCAGAACAAAAAACGGAAGCGACGGCAGGACGAACGAAGGAGGACTGAAGATAAAGTTCCGACGAGAGACGGCGCTGCCGCGTGGTTTTTCTCAGCAGATGGTAGAGTAACGCAAATACGCACCGGATGATAGCCAGAAAGGAGAGGCCAACTTCGTACCAGCAATCGCAACTTTTACAGAAAGTGTCGCCCGCCGCAGGATTTGCCTAATTCCTCTTGCTCATCTATGATCTATGGGAGGCTGAACCCCGAGAACGCGAATTAGATAAACACCGTGGATGAGCAACGCGAATGGCCAGAAGTGACGAGGGAAACGCGGGGACAGATTGAGGACGTGGAGAGAGGGAAATGGGTTGAATCGAATGGACGTACGAACGTTGCCGAGCAAGAGGCGGAAGCGGCGCGTTGATGAGGATCTCCCTGGACTGTGCGTTAGGTGGAAGCATTGAGAGCGGCACGATCGGGCATACAGCCATTGATACGGGCTCACCGAGATGGGTGCGGCCCGCGGGTAGGAGAAACAAGCAGGAGGAGTGGTGTAGAGATGGAGACTGACCGAGACGGGCGCGCATGGGAAGACGAAGATGCGACCACCTGCCCGAGGACCACGGAACGATCAACGCGATAGATGAGGGACTCGGCCGCAGATGTCTCGGAGAATGTCCGGAGTGGCTTAACATAGGGCTAGGAGGCCAGCGCGATCCAAACTTGCGGCGGGAAAGTCGGCAGCCTGTCTGGCTCTGTCTGGGCGATGCTGGAGCGCTACGTAAGATGGAAGTCGTTACTTGGATGTGTTATGTAATGTGCGCATCATTACGGCGTCGCTTGCTCCTTACTTTCCTCCCACCACTTGCCTCCACTTGCTCGCCATCCACGTCTCAGTCTGACCCTCAATTAGGAACGCGCTGCTTTCTGCTGCGGTCTGCATTCCACGACCAACCCGGATTGTCTCGGCGCAATATGTCGGATATTTATACCCATCCGCCTTCGGTCGGCCCTCATAGAATAGCAGACAACCTCGCGTCCCGCCCTGATTCTTGACCTCGGGATTTGGCCGGTCGTTTGATCTGCACTAATCCTCGCCCCGTCCCGTCGAACTGCTCTGGCTGCCACAGTCTGCCCACAATACTCGTTATGCAAGGGTTTGGACTTAACGATGGACTTTGAGCTCCACTTGCAAACCTTGTCTTATCTCTTTGACGCCCATCTGCGCCATCCTGTTTCACCCCGGACCTCCTCTTCCTGCTCTTGGCCTGCGCTCGTATTGTCTATCTGAAACGACAGCCCAAGCAACCGGTCACTCTTAGAGGCAAATAAACCTTGTCCTCAAAGTTGTGAGCCTCGTCTATGGCCGTCTGCATCACCTCCCAGCGGCTTACATATGGCTCGCGGTACCAATCATCTGCGCTGTGAGTCTTTTAATCGTACATCAACCGAAAGTCTAAATATTTAGCGCAGGTTCTCCCATCTCTTCTGAATCGCCGAGCATGGACATGCGATCCCTGCGAGCACCCTCATTATCACATACACCTGCATCCGCGGTCTCTTCGCTGCTGCCGCCCTACGTATGGCTCATCAGATGAATCTACACAGAGTCGTGATAGCCCTTTCCGCCCTGCTCCCATCGCCCCATTTGATCCGCTTACTCGCGGAAGTCGTTCCCAAGCTCCATGCCAAGGTACTTTATTATTTCATTACATCTTTAGAACCGGATTCATATACTCGTTCCAGCCACTCTCACCCCTCTCCACCGCGAATATTGTCTCCCGATTCCTATACCTATGACTATTTCCGCTGATGTTGATGTGGAAAGGGCTGAAGGTGGTGCTCACAATTGACGACTGCGGTACACTCCCCAACGAGCTCGGCGTGAAATCCACGAGGGAGCTGCTCTATGCGGCAATCCTGCGTCACTCGTGCGTCCATCCCTCATTTTCCACGAGTGGCTGGTAATTGGTGTACTTCAGCGCCCCGAAAAAACTAAACCTAATCCTCGCCTTGCTAAGAGCATTCACCCTCGCGTTCGTCTCGCCCGTGTTTCCCCGCCTACTTCTACTCGCGGCGACGATTTTCCAGCCGCTTCTCGTCCCGAGTATGATCCCAAATATCTCGGACCATCAGCCAATCGATGCGAAGGGCTGGACGCTCGTCGGCGCGTTCGCGTGCGTGTGTGGGGTGATCGCGCTCATGACGTCGATCTACTGAGAGAAGGTGCAACATTCCTGTGAATTATGCCGCATACAAGTATTCACAATCCTCAGGTGTATGCTGAGTCGATATCCTATCGGGCCGCACTCCTGGGAAGCATCTACACGCAGACGCTCCGGCGATCAGCAGCCGCGGGGAGGGACTTGGGTGGAAGGGTGGCGAGCACATATATATGGATTGCTTTGCTCAATCTTAGCTCTATTCTCTGACTCTGGAATATGTCTGTCGACGTCGAGCGTATCTCCCAGGGTCTGCAAACGTTCCATGAGATTTGGGCAGCCATCGGGTCCCTCGCTATCGCCGTAGTGCTCCGCTATTCTGAGGTGCGTGCGGCCCAATTCACGGTCCGCGTTTGAAGTTCAACTTATTATCTTGAAGGCAACCTGGATGAGCCTGGGCCCTGGATGTTGCCCTCACTAGTGATCACGTGACACTGTTCTTCATCGCGGCGTACACAGTCGCAGCGTCGGAGCGGCGCAGAAGCTGTGGCTCGGGCTGACAAACGAGTCAAGTAACTGACATCCGTTCTGCACAATTATCTTCCTATGAAGTAGGCGCATTACTAAGATGTCGCTGCTCGTCGTGCCAAGCTATTGAGGTCCAACGAGATGAAGGGAGCTCGATCGTTCCAGTGAGTTGCCTCCATTGTCTCTCATCAAATTCCAACTTTGAAACAACCCGCAAAAAACACAGTAACAACATTTACATCACCGGCGCCCTGACCGTAACCGCCAGCTTCGCGTGTAATTCCTCCGTCCTAGGCCCGTACGCCGCCCTTGCCGTGCACCGCCGCCAACCCCTCGAAATTTTCACGGTCGTGTCTACTTTGAATGTCATGACTGGGCCGATTGTGTTCATTGGTTAGCATTCTTCTTCAACACAATTATGCCTGCCTGTAATATATTCGTGTCGAAAGAGGGTCCTTACCGCAGGTCTTGTCATCGTAGTCGCCTTATTATACGCTTAGGTACGACATCCATCTTCTGCCCCGCAGATGCATTCATTGTGAATTTATATCTAAGACAACAGCACTCATTGTGGGTGTGGATGGCGCCCTCAGGGCGAGCTCCAGGTCACAGAGCCGATGGGGTGATGAGGATGCACCCATCGACGCTGCTATACTGTTGCCTAGAAAATTTTGAGATAAGTTGTCAATAAAATACAAAACGGAGGGAGGGTGGGAGAGAAATCGAGTGGTCTGGTGATGTACAAAGTGTGGTAGACGAAAGATGTCGGAGTTCTGGTGGTGGTACTGAGCAAGAGGAGAGTCCACCTCCTGTCACTCCTCTGTCACAAGACATCGTCTTGGCTTCGGCAAGCTCCGTCGACACTCCCATCTGCCCAATGTTCGATTCGTATCGTAGAGCAAAACGAGGCTTCTTCTCTCGCTCCTCGGCGAGATGACCTGTTCAGTGGGTTCGGTTCCTCTTCCGTCCCAAGCATCTCAATTGCGTACGCCGCCCAGGAGTCGCTTCTGCGCGGTGTTTGGGCACGAATATCACCCTCATTATACAATTACATGAAGCCTTTTCAATCTCCTATGACTTTGTTGATGTCATTAAGAACTCCGATGACTTCCTTGATGGCAGCTCAACGGTTCCTTATGCCTGGGTGATCCGTTGTGGCGCGTCCACATGCCGAGGCTTTCAGTTCTGTTCCCGCCGCTCCGGATAATCACCATCCATCACTTCTACTTCAATTGTGCTTGCTTGCAAGTCTCTGTGGATTCCGCGATGTATATTGAGGCTCAAGGATCACTTAATCTCTGCCCGGTCCTTGCAGCCCAGACGTTCCCACTCCACTTAACGAGGATCAACTCAACCCAGTTTAGATCCCCAATTCTCAGTTATTGTAAATTATGGCATTCAAATCGTAACAAAACAGGTTCTCAGGCTGGAAAATCCAGTGTCTAACATCAATTCAGCGCAGTTCAACTTTCAAGTTTTTCCCAAATTGTCAAAGATATATATATAACCAAATCAGCAAGTGGGAGACGGTGCAAAGCGCCGTCGATTGCTTACCGAAAGCAAATACCTCTTGGTCTCTATTACGTGACCACCTTCAACGGTTGCCAAGGTCTGACAGTTCAAAATTGGGCCTCGACTTGCGCAGAGAGGTGTTCTCGCATGGCCAACTTTATCCCGTAATGACTCGGGTCCCGGGCTCTGAAAATGTTTTGATCCTTAAATATGAAGGAGACTTGTCTACACATACCACAAATATCGTCTGGGAAGAGCTTCTTTTGTATCCATTTCTAAGTAGAACAGTAATTCAAGGTGGAATGTGCATGTTTAGCCAAGTGGGAGACGGCCCGCATCAACTGCTTGTACCTACACTGTCATCATGATCAATTTCTCAAATCCTAGTCATGCAAGTCTGCATCTATGGTTACCTTTACCATGCACGGAAACTGTGTCCTGGTCTACATAGTATCATATGGCTTCTGGTGGCGTATACAGGTATCTGGTGGTGGTGTCGATAGCGGTAGTGTCAGTCTGTACCATTTGTTCAGCTACATTGGGCATGAATATACAGTTTCCTATATATCAGACAATGGACCTGAATGGAATGGGTTTGGAAATACTGGTGTCAGAAGTACGTTGTGGTGTGTATGGCTGCCAGAATTCTTTATGGCAATATGCAAGTCAATATGCTGCCCGACAAAATTCTGGCAGTATGGTACATCTGACGAGCCAGGCACATTTTATTTTGCTGATGTAGTTAGCAGCGCAAGTCACTGACTAATCAATATACTTTCACTGCATAACTACAAAGACTCTTGAGCGTCTTGATGCTGATGCATCTAAATACCAAGGTGAAGGCGGGAGAGGCTTGTGCGCGCTGGGATAATCTTGGGAACACAGCATTCAGAGACTGGACCATGCTGTGTATAATATTATCACTATCACTATCACTGGTCTCAGAGTGATATCAGCCATCTCTCCCTCCTGTCCATGTGGTATGATATCAAGGGGCACCTGGAAAATGTTGATAAGGTGTGAAATTGAATACACCTGAACTGATCAATTTTGCGACCTTTCAGTTGGATACAACTGATAAAACCAGTGAATAAGGCTGTATAGAGTAATAGTCTACTCCCGGGACTGAGTGCTAGGCTGTTGGATGTGTTTAACCACAAGTTTCATCACCACTTTTACCATACTGGTCATGGAGATACTCCTGCAAGCTGTACCCTCTGTGCAGCAGGTTTGAGGATTTCTGTGGACACTAGGCCATTATCAAATACATGGGACGTTGGAAGGACATTATAAGCAGCTACAGAACTGAGGGTAAGTCATTTTGATAGTTACCATATTGGAAATCTAGTGGTTGAACTTAATGAATTCCAGGTAGTTCCAGAGCTTATTCATACCTAGATCGGACATGAAGGATGTTGGGAAAAGCCTAGAACAGATCTAGAGCCACTTGTTTGCACTTGGCAAAGTCTAGATGGCTGCAAAAATAGGCTGTGCTTGGAAACAATTAAAAAGGTTGTACATTTCCCTTGGGGAAAATGATCATTTCCTTGGTAATTACATCTGAGGGTTACCAGGACCGATCTATATGACTCATGGGCCTTGTTTTGTCGGTCTCACACGGAGTTTTAACCCCGGAAAAGCGAGTTTCTTCTCACATACTCTATACCCCTTTTAGACAAGTAACATGTATTTAAGCTGGCATGTAAATTAGGTAAAGACAGTGAATCCCACTCCCACTTGTTGGTACCAGGTATTGAGTGTAGTGATCTGGAATCGCCTTGTGCTTGAGCTAGTTCAGAACGACTTGGAATCCACTTGTGTTTGAGCCAGTCTTGGTAGGACTTGGTATCACCTTGTGTTGAGCCAGTCTTCTTGTAACTTGGAATCACCTTGTGCTTGAGCTGATCCTCCTCTTCCTACCTTGACAAAAAGTCCAACAGTGGTTCTTGTGGTTAGTAACTAGGGCAATCTCATTGGATATATTTGGACATATCAATAAATTGGTTTTGCCGTTCTACTTGCACTATAAGTGTTATCAATTGGATAAGGTTGACTGAGGAATCCTTACTTGTTGAGATTGAGGGTTAATGCGCCTAACCCACTGCCCCGAACACACATAACAAAGCATTTTGAGTAGTTGGTGGTTGAGATTGGATATATTGAAGCTTGACTTTGTCTCGCTCTTGTATTTGAATTCACTGCTACCCTTAGGTGCAGTGTTTCAATGTGGAGACACAGCCTTGGGTGGGTCGGGCCAATCTTATTTCATCTTTTGGATCCTGCTCAGCCCGTGTTCGATGCGCGTTCAAATTTTTTTGGAGGTACCTGAGTGTTGGTGAT
This sequence comes from Mycena capillaripes, assembly GCA_029204075.1. Lineage (NCBI taxonomy): Eukaryota > Fungi > Basidiomycota > Agaricomycetes > Agaricales > Mycenaceae > Mycena > Mycena capillaripes. Next base: position 685,045 of record JARHKZ010000012.1, on the reverse strand, counting down.
ATGGCTCTCTGAGCGTGGCCCAGGCCTCAGAACAGTGCATCATGCGGTGTGCGGCATTAGTTTCCGCATGGGAAGGGCAATAAGGAGACGAACCGGACCATGTATGGAGTGCCATATCGTGCGCACCTCGCCTCGCGTCCAGTATTCGGGCGAGAGTTTGGGTCAGGGATTCAGGTTGCAGGCAAGGGTTCCGAGTGGCAGTTGAACATATTTGCTAAATCTGGGTGCTTTCCAGATGCTCTAAAATCAGAACAATCAGACTAATACGAAGGTGGGCAGATACTGGTGCTTTCAGCATGCCTTTCAGACAGGCTGATATTTGTGAGGACTTTTGCTATTGGTTCCATTGTTTCGGTTACCAATAGCAAATATCAGTCTCTGATGCCCGCAGGTCACTGGCCTGATCAAGCCTGTCATTGACCTTGGTGGGGAAACTGAGAGCAGACTGGAGAGCTTGCTCAGCATCCTCAAACTGATTGACCCTTGTGTAGAGCTCTCCTAATGATTGCAGGTCATTGGTCTGGCCATGCTTTGCTTGAGCTCAGTGTAGAGATGGAGGCTGAACTGGAGAGCTTGCTCAGCTCCTCTACTCAATCAAGCCTCTTAAAGAGCTGTCCTAATGACTGCATGTCCTAGGCCTGACCAACCTTGTTATTAACCTCAGTGTGGAGACTGAGAGTAGACCGGAGAACTTGTGCAGCATCCTCAAACTGATTGACCCTTGTGTAGAGTACAATATGTGAAGTCCGAGCACAATTCTGTTGTAGCGTCTGTCTACGAGAGACTATGTGTAAAGCTTCCCTAATGCCTGCAGCTTGTTGGCCTGATTAAGCTTCACATTGAGCTCTTTGTGGAGATCGAGGGCAAACTGGAGAGCTCGCTCAGCTTCCTCTAGTGGATCACGCCTTATGTAGAGGTGTCCTAATCTTCGAGGGTCATTGGCCTGTTTAGATGTGATTTCCACCGCATCCAGCACGAGTGTTAACGCGTCATCTTACGCGCCGAGGGGTATTTTTTGCCACTACTCCCGACGCCGACAACCGCCCGCGTTCGGGTCGGGGCCCTGAAGCTAACTTGGACTAAGAAAAAGTAGGCAACTGACTCGTGGTTGTAACCAGCATAGTTCGAGCAGGTTTCAAGCCGCGGCTCCCGTTGGTCATACCGTGGGTTAAACTGAAACCATGTCGCTAATAATTGACTTATAAACAGTAACCAAAAAAAGAGGAGACTACTGTATGCCCAAAGAAAGAGTAAAGCCGTGCCTCACGCTTCCATTTTTCCATCCTCCCACGGCTCGTGGCCGCCGCTCCTCGTCTTCGCATCAGAGCCGCGCCTCATGTCGCTCATCGTGATGACATCCTGCACGACCTTCACGATGATTCCCCCCTCCTGCTCGTTTCCAGACGCGAGCTGGTTTCCACCGCGTAAGCCGGGCGTCAGGCTAACCGGTGTGCGCGACGAAGACGGTTCGCCCGAGGCGCCATCGGGGGTGTAACGTTCTGCAGGAGGGACGTTAGTTGATTGACCCGGACCAGCACCAGCCGGCCGACGCACCGGAAAGGTTGAGGATGAAGCGCCCGCTAAAGATCATTGTGAACGCGAATCCGAGCGGCCCCCTGTTCCCAATCATCAGTCACGGTGCGCGCACGCAAAGTTCAAAGTGCAAGAAATTCAACTCACGCGGACGCCTGGACGGCTGTGTTTGCATTGTTATAAAAAATAATATTCACAACGTTCATCCCTGCACGCGTTGAGTTGCATGTAGCACTGCACTCCGTAGATGGATAGGAGACTGGTACATACCGCTGAGGGCAACGAAGTACATGATCCCGTCCCGCAACATCATTTTCACGAGTTGAGACGGCCTGCGGCGCTGGCGTCAGTGTCTCACGTGCAAAGGAATAAGTACGCACGATGAGCGATTTGCGCCGGAAAATTTCCACAGGTATGCGGATGAGATCAGCATGCTCACGACGTCAAAGATTCTGCCGCAGCATGCATGTCGTCAGGTTACTATTCGGTGTAGGGCAGATAAACTTACAGCCCGCCGACGTAGTAGAGCGAGGCGAGGTGGACGCCAGGCGCGTTGCCCGAAGTGCAACTGTGAAGTAGATAAATGAACCCAGCCACTCGAATACAGCCCCATGATACTCACTTGCCCTAGAATTATCAAGACTCCGCAAAAGTCGACATACGAAGCATGGCAAGAAGTCATACGTTGGCATGGGATGCTAATAGTAATGTTGCAGCTCTTTCCGCTTGCAATCCAAGAAATTTCGGCACTCACGGATGCGCTTCCAAAACGAAGAGATGGACTCGGCCTACAGATAGACTATCAGCATGTGCACGAGAGCCCAAATGAGCGGATGGCACACCGTTGTGGCGATAATGTACAGCACAACTAGGACGTTGAGGACAAGCGGAGACTTACGGGAGACGGCGTATGTCCTGTTCTCGCCCAGCCGAGGTCAGTGGCGAATGCTAACTCAACCCGAGCACGTACCGAAGACCCAGGATCGCCTGCGACGTCATGTACAGTAACACTGCCGCGAATGAGGCGTTTAGCATCGACACAAAAGAATTCTTTGCGACTAAGACGCACGCTTGAGTATTGGGGTAAGCCAGTAATAGCGGCGGCACGATTTTTGGGTAAACCCGTGGTAGAAGAAGCCCGTGTTCCCGATAATCATGGCCGCAAGGCCCAGGTAGCGCACCATAATAAACAGGATGCACCCCGTGCTGTATGTCTGTTGGTTTCTTCCTGGCTGATGCCGGAATGAATGCGGGTACGCACGAGAGCTTGAACATTCCCTTCTGCCGTGCATACAGGCGGTACTCGGCGGGTAGTGATTGCAGATAGCTTCAGAATGTACCGTGTGCGAGTGAATCGTGACAGGGCATAGAACGCACTTACTCGAAGAACGCGATAGCGTACGCGGATACGCGGAGGTAAGCTTGTATTTGGAGAGCAGAACTCGACATTGGCGTAGACATAGCGCCCGAGGCAACAACTTTATGGCATCAATTGCTGGCAATGGATTTCGTGAGATTCAATTTTATAATGTGCCATATGAGTCATTGGTCAAAATAGTGTGGAAAATTTGATGGAAGGAAGGAGGTAGAAGGAAGTGCACGGAACATTACGTTCATTACAGTTTTTTAGCACGCGAAATAAGCGAATCAAGCGAGAGATTGGCGAGGAATATGCGAAGGAGACGAAACCTGAGCTGAAGAGCAAGGGGTTTTTGTGGGTATAACAGTTTTTCTGCGGCGAAAACGCTTGGTGGACTTCAAGGGACAATATATATAAGAGCATGTATGCGGGAACAGAACGCTGCGCGGTTATGGGATCCAGGACGCAGGCACAAAAAGAGGTGGCATAGGAATCCTCAAATAACAGTCGCCAAGCCAGCGCCCTCAGCGTAGGCGAGCTGCCTAAAAATCAAAAACTGTTGGAGGCTGTAAGAATTGAGCAATACGAAACGGCCCAGACCTGCCCCAACTGAGCCTGAGGGTGGAACATGTGATGGTGGTACTGCACTATTTCGACTGATGCCGTACGGGTACTCTCCGCACCAAGTGCAAGAGGTTGAAGGCAAGCGGTTAAATTCCGGGACCGCGTTAGTCCTTCGCAAGTTGATGATTTGAGCTGATTAGCCAAAAACAAAATTTAAAAGGCTCTGTACTAAGTATTTGATCCACTATGTTCGCATCACTCGGTGAACATTAACTCAGGGTCGAAATAGGCACAGTTTCTCATGATCATTCATTCGCTGTCAATGTCGCGGTCAGACCCCTGGCAGAATCCACCGGGGCACAAATTTTCCAGGGAATTTTTTGATATCCGCCCAGACACGTCGCGAATCAGCTCACCTCTCTTCCGGTCGAGTTCCACCGCCAACGCGCGTCGTCCGCGGAACGCGCTGCTCTCAGGGTGCTGGCAAGGCTCGAGGAGGCCTGGATAAAGTATGTCCGGCGTGTTTATTTTATTTTGTCCGGTGGAAAGCACGATAAAACGTTGCACAGGGAAGCAGAGACACGTCGACGAACACGTCGATGTGACGTGATCATCCTATTTGAAGTCGGATGTCCGGATCCCTATCTTCTGAGGCTGGGCCCGGTTCGGCAGCTGTAAAAAGAGCCGAGATTCCGCCCTACAGCTCCGTTTTTTAAGCGACTCCGATGTTTCGATTCGCTGTCGGAGTATTGAGCTGAGAATGTAAATGCCAGGATACCTTGGATCCGGCGCTCCTCAGAGGAACCATGACGTGTCATGCTACCTAGGTTACCTACCTCCCAAACGCGTACCTCGTGGCCCCATTTCCAGATGTGGCACCTTCGTAGTGATTTGCAGGGCTCGGCCCAGGCCCGCAAGCCGAGCCAAGCCGGGCCCGGGCTTGATCAAGCCGGGCCGAGCCCGAGGCAGGGCTTTGGCGGGCCCAGGGCTCGGGCTTGAGGAATGTCAGGCCCGCCAGGCCCGGCAAGCCCGGGCCTTGATATATATATTTATCTAGTTTACTGGGCATCGTAAACCGTACATAAAATAAATCAACTGTTTAAACTGTTTCATTTCTGGGCTAAATTATTCGTTAGAAAAGTCCTGGACTGCCTTCACGTTCATTGAATTGACGACTACGGGTCAGCCGTGCTTTGGCCATCACGTTTCCGTCATGATGAGCCTCCCTTGCATCCATCTTCCACCTCGCTCATGTGATAGACAACGACCCGGGTAATCATAAACTTCTTCCTACTGCTTACACATAACATAGTACATGTGCAATCTAATATAGTGTTTCTTTTTCGTTTGCTACCAAAAAGCCTGGGCTTGGGCCCGGGCCCAGGGCTTCAGGCCCAGCTTCCAGGGCTCGGGCTTGGGCCTGGAGAATCTGAAGCCCGAGCCCGCCAAAGCCGAGCCCGAGCCCGGGCATTCAGGCCGAGCCGGGCCCTGAGAATCACTACACCTTCGGACGGATTGGGTTCTTGCGGACTCCCGTTCCTGGCGGGATGCCTGCCCATAAAGCTCTCCAATGCCGATTGCGAGCTCCGTAGTATACTCCATGCACTTCACCTCCACCTTGAGCTGTTTCCTGGCGGGCGTCGCACTTGTTTTAGGAGAGCATGCGACTGATTCAGTAGGACGGCCTGCTGCAGTGAAGGCGGCTCTTATTGACCTGCTCGATGCCTCCCCTGCGTTGCCTCCCTCTCTATCCCACCTCGAAGGCTGACTTCGCGTTAGATATTCTCCACTTTCTCGATATCGTAGACGCTCTTGGTCACGTCTCTGTCCGAAATCCCGTCAAGAGTAGTCAATTCCTCACGTTCGTTCGGATTTTGGCTGTTTTTGTAAATTCATTCAGTTAGATTCCCAGGACTTTTGCCATCGCACCGGCACTAACAAACTCAACCTCAATCGTCACGCATGTTGTCTTTGTTTCCAAAACCTGAAATTATTTCTAATGCTTCTGGAAGGTGCGCCATAAAAGACGCAACGGCGGTCGCTCTGACGTTCTCACCTGGTGCTACGATTCCCTCCGGATTTTCGGAGCGGTTTATTCATTCAGAGGTCGGTCGGGTTTCAGTCCAAGATGGCGCGTTACATGGATAACTATCTCACAGATATACATCAAATTCCCGGAAGTCAATGCGGTAGTCCATGCCAACACGGAGTCGATCCTTCCCTTTGCAAACCAACCGAAAGTACCGCTTGTGACCCAAATTTCCACCGCGAGTTTGCCTGACCACACGCAAACACTTGCTGCTCAAGAATCGAGAAAGGCCCCGGTGATTGGCGCGGGCGCGCCGATTTTCGAATTTAGCAGCTTGCCAGCAAATGTGCTTTCCGCTCGTTTCTGGCCCGCAAATTCAGCTCTTCTCCATAACTCGGTTAGGCATGGTGTTTTCCTACCATGAGTAGATTACATCCCTTTGCGGAACTTAGGCCTTTTTTTTTTTTTTTTTTTTTGTCCGTTTTCTACAATATCATCGGCGTGAGCTCAAATCTCAGCTGATTTGCTTGAAAATATAGCCAATCGATTCGCATGGCAAATCCGGAGGGCATCTCGTGCCGGTATTTTTGATGACATCATCTAAGTTACCATATATGAAAATTTCGGTGTTTTCATACATACAGGCTGTAGCACTGGAGATATGGCCCTGGGAAACTTCGACTTTTGTTTTGGAACACTAATGACCATTCCAGAGGGCATCTCAAACTTACACGCCATATAGAGAGGGTGATGTAGCCAGAATTACAATTTTCTTCTTTTGAATTTGGTTCAAAGTGCCCAATCCGTCGGCACAACGAAAAAGTTCCCAAAACAGAAAATTTTCGTTTGCGCCCTAGGTTCCGACATTATTAGCTGTAATAAGATTAAGCCTCTCTTTAGATTTATTGAAATTAAACCTTCTGAAGCTTTTAAACTCCGCTTTTGGCTAGTCAGCCCCGAATCCCTGGAATATGAGCATTTGACTTATTCGAGACCTCAAAAACCCAAGTGGATGTGAGGCCACAAAGCGGCCAAGCAGCCACTTGTGTACCATACAACAGAGCAGATTAATGTAGACGCATGATGGTGTTGTGTATCAGATCGCTGACGCGTCCATGCGCAAGAGTGAGACACGACAGGTGCGTGAAACTGAAGATGGAGGAAAATATGTCTTTATAGGTCCGATAGGCTGCCCAATGGGTCAACAGACAGAAGACACAAGTAAATACAGGACCAAAACTTGATCAAATCGAACAAAACTAATGCATATATCTTCTATGGGGTGACGGCAGTTGTCCAGGGATCAAGGCAAGATGTGGGGCAAAACTTCGTGAGCCAAAAATGGAAGTCGGGTTTTTTTGGTGTGTGACAATGCTATTGTTCTCTCCGAACATTTGTTATTGAGCCAAACACAATTTTCTGAACTCTCTTTGTAAGTCTCGGCAAATTTCCAGGTCCTCTGCATCTCCACAGACTTCAAACAAAAATACAGCATTGAATGCAACAATTTCAGTAGTTCCTCCTGTGGATCTGTCACAAGCAGCTTCAGATGGTTGAGAACACCATTGAGATTCAGAAATACCGCATCCGATACCACTGGAATACAGTGAGGACCAAATGTGGCCGAATTAAAGCATTCAGCTGATCTGAGGCACTGGCCGGAGTCGTGCTGGTTCGATTTGATCAGATGCACTAGCGATCCGATGTGAAGATGTTATCCCAAATGCGAAATGTAATCCCCATGCGAAGATGTAATAGAGAGCTTGTGCCAAGCGGCATGCCGCTTTTGTGCATTGTGCCAAAGCGGCATGCAGCTTTTTACAAATTCTGCCTGGTGTTCAAATTCTGACACTGCAATGCTGGTAGAGAGTTGTAATGGCCTTTAGAGAAAAAATATAAAAAAGCTGCATACCGCTTTTTGCACAATCAAAAAGCAGCATGCCGCTTGGGCACAAGCTGTCTAATCTGTATGTGAAATTGTCACCCAGCCTTGTCAAATGTCGACGTAAGTTATGGGCAAAAACCCTGTAAAATCAAGGTAATTTTCAAACACTATATCGCCCATAGGTAGTGCTGGCCAGAATGGAATAGGAATTAATTTGGGTGCTCTTCTATGGCACACATACTGTCCAATTTTTTTTTTCACATCTCAAGCATTTACTACTAAAAAAACAACAACTTCAAGTGTTGGATATATATGGGCGATATACTTCGTATATTAAAGAGATCCCTCGAATCAGTATGCACATGTTTGGCATCACGTCAGTTTCACCTTTTTCCGCAACACGTTGTCAACCATACTTAATTTGGCTATTTTCTCTCAACAACCTCGCTGATCAAGCTTCCGGCCACTCTTTCTAACACCGATGATCGCGCGCCCGCTCAAATGATCTTCCTTTGTCCGCACCCCCACCATCCTCGCGCGATGTTTTCAATTTTTCTCTCCCAAATTCGCCGCAGGGCTATGTCGTTAAAGGCGTTGACTACCGAGTTTGGCCTAACTTCAATTTACCTTTTCTTTCTCATCCGCCACAGAGTTGGCTCTGAGGCCACCCAATTCGGCCACTCTTCTCTTCGTTATTTTCAGGCGATGACGGCGATCACCATTTAGCTCCAAACTTTACGTGCCGGCCATTCCGAGCAAACACGCGGCCAACTATTGCGCGCTAATGGCCCGCTCAGAAAGAACACCCGTCTATCATTGCTGCGCTTTCATTCCCACCACCATCATCCCCCCATCTCTTCATTGTTCTGAGAATTCTCTCTCCTCCACACGACACTGAACAGCCCTCCTCAGCCTCTCGCCTTTCTCTTTGACCCTACAAGTCCCTGAATGGCTGTCCTCGAACAACTCAAGGCCTGAAGATATAGTCGTGCTTAATTCGTGCTCATGTTCGCTCTGCTCTTCTGGCATGTGTGTCAACAGCCGAACGTCTTTCTCCGCGTCAACAGCGCATCTGTGAATGAGCTGACTATCAAGAGTCAAAGACAAGGCTTCATCCGCATCCAACGTCTGGGATACACCATAAGACTTGGCTGGATAGCAAAACGTCTCGGACTTCGGAGCTTGGGGCAACGGCTCATCGCGATGTTACAAGACATGTGAGGCATCACAATAATTCAACTCCGGGCCCTTCAAGTTGTAGCACTGCTTACCTTCATTCTGAACAACGAAAGCGGCATCATGCGAAGTTCAGCTCAATATCTGAGTGTTATTTCCTGTGTTCCCTTCGCCAACCTCTTATTGAATTCTGTAGATCCAGTTGGATGGTTCCCTGTAAACGGTGCGTATCACCCCCTGAACCTTCTTTTCCGATACTCAAACCTGTCGTGGCATAGTCGTGGCATATGAATCAAGTTGAGGGTCGGGATATCTATCTCAAGGAATGTTGGTACGTGCACCAATAACCTCTCCATGCATTCGAGATGGCTTATCAGAGCTCAAGGATCTGTAGGCACCCGGGCGATTAAGTACAACTGGAACTTTCGCTGTATACTTTTGAATCGTGGCTTACTCTGTCCCCTTCCACTTTCCATACCCGTCACTTTTACTGACACACATTGGCCGATACGTTCAAGATCCGTTATATCGATTCAAAGATTCCCAAAAGTCTAGTCATGTCGCCAGTGAGTCGCCTCGATTTTTCCTTGCCCTCATATTGTTTGCTAATAGTCGAGCCATAGGGCTGATGCTATCCTTCTTCCACCAGGGACCATTTCTCACGTATCCCCTGTCGCACGATCTCACTGTACACCGCCAGGGAATCTTCAATCCAATCTTTGCACGCTTCTGGTGTGTATTTTGTCCCAAATTTCGTCGCTCCTCTGACCATTCTCATACACCCTCATCGCGCTTTGTCAAATAACAAGTCGTAGCTTCGATTTTTTCAGATCCTGTATACTAGACGCTTTGCAACGGTGAGTGCTTCATCAATGTTGAATTTTGACCAACCCGTGAGTACTAAGTCGTCCCATATCCGTCAAGCCCCGTCTCAATTACAATCCACGAACTATCTTTGCCTTTTTTCTTGAATTCTGGCAGTTCCGTTGAGTCATCATTTTTCTCGACGCTCTGGATTTTCATCTATATTCATGTCCAGCTCTCTGACACAAATTTTCCCGTCACACCTGCATCTCCTGCAGTGCGAGCTGCCCGACGTGCTTTCCTTTTTGCATCTTGCTGTATGCTTTCACTCATCCTTTCTTTCCCTAACCCACCACTCATATTCCTCTTTAACTAACACGTTACACACTTTCATTTCTCGTGCTCCAGCGAAGCGACTCCTCGTACCCACCGCATCGCCAATACACGGCTCTGCTCTCGGTGCTCTCCCTTCCCACGGCCCGTATCATTGCCAAAGCGATGTCCCGTGAGCGAGGCAGTATCTCATGGCGAGTTCTTGATCAGTTTATATTTCTTCAACACCGCTGACCAGCTCATCCAAGTCCTTCCCATCCCGGAACCGTTCCCGACCCACCCAGAAAGTTCATTTGCCTTTGTGTTTTGGCGAGCTGGAGAGGGTAAAAGACGTGTTTCATCGAATATATCCGTGAATTTGTGGTCAGAGAGTAGCCGCCATTGGCCGATGAAAGAGATGGAGTCTCGAATTGCACTATGATATGTTTAGTTGTAGCGCACTTAGCCTCCAGAAATGTTATAGGAATGACTTCGTTGAATTCGCATGTTAATCAGCTCCCAAGTAAAATTCGAGAGGACGTCAAAAATTCAAATTAGCAAAGTGATAAATGTGTTTTCCAACAAGTCTGCGCTTCTGCCGGAGCGAAGCGATGGCATGTCTTGTAGTGTTTAAAAATTACCTCAATTTTACAGAGTTTTTGCCCACAACTTACATCGACATTAGAGGCTTTGTGGCAGCCACCGGAAGCCACGTGGTGGCTGATCGAGCATGTGGTAACCAGTGGCTGTGGCTGCTCCAGTGGCTGAATCGGACATGTTGCACCATGGTCACCAAGTCCATTTATGTCCCTTTCCCACTGCACTTGATACCAATTTGTATTGAAGAAATAGGCACAATAAAGTCTTCCTTTTATTGATCAAAAGATGGTTTAATTTTGGCAGCAAAGCACGGTCTGGACACCAGGATGACTTTTCCCACTATAGACAGAAACCAGAGAGTGGTGGTCTGTTCCAAAAGCACACATGAAATCAATGCGCCAGCCACTGGTCAGCCACAGCCACTTGCCACCGCATGCCTGATCAGCCACCGGGTGGCTTCCGGTGGCTGCCGCCAAGCCTCTATTTGACAAGGCTGGGTGGCAGCTTCACATACAGATTACATCTTCGCATGGGGATTACATCTCGCATTTGGGATGACATCTTCACATCGGTTCGCCAGTGCATCTGATCGAATCAAACCAGCATCACTTCGGCTAGTGCATCAGATCAGCTGAATGCTTGAATTCGGCCACATTCGGTCCTCACTGCATTCCAGTGGTATCGGATGCAGTATTTCTGGATTTCAACAGTGTTTGCAACCATCTGAAGCTGCTTTTGACAGATCCACATGAGAAATTACTGAAATTGTTGCATTCAATGCTGTATTTTTGTTTGAAGTCCGTGGAGATGCAGAGGACCTGGAAATTTGCTGAGACTTACAAAGAGAGTTCAGAAAATTGTGTTTAGCTCAATAATAAATGTTCGGAGAGAACAATAGCATTGTCACACACACAAAAAAATCAACTTGCATTTGTGGCTCTCGGCACGAGGTGGGCATCATTGTTCCAATCATGTCCATCAAAGGTCCAGAATTCACAAAAACCGAGTCCCCGAGAAGCAACCTTATCCAGGTGTAGACCCATTACCTAGAAAGATGTAAGCATGTTGCAAACTGTGATCTATTTGGCACTTGGATTTTACAGCTGGTAACAGTACCGAAGGCGCGGATCGAAAATTTCTGTTTTGGGCTGTTTTTGATCCCCTCCAAAGAATTGCCTGTATCTCGGCCAATTCTGCACGGATTAGGTCGAAATATAGCTAGATTTTCCAGGCTAATTCAGCCGCAATTAGTGATAGAGCCAGATCCGCAATAATATAATATTTTGGCTTGCTCCCAAAACACAGCTGCCTGGTCAAAATTTCCATGTACCGGGCTCAAACTATGCCGGACACCTCTAAGTTTTCTTGAGTCGGCCGTCGACCGATCCAGCTCTTATCGGCTCATTCTGATATTTCAATGACATGACCTCAAGCTCCCCGAGATTGGCTGTTACTGGGTAGATATTAGCGTGAGATTCCATCCATTCAGTGTTGCATTCTCTAAGCCCTACCGTTGAGGTTTTTTCGGAAACCCTTACTCTGGTTGACTATAATATGATGGGTGATATTGCCTCGGTGCGTTCGAATTTTTATAACTCACCCGCCCACTCACTCACTGGACTTGAAATCTCATTCCCCTCGGGTCACCAGAAAACTTTTACCTCTGTCATCAGAGCCATGTCACGCTGTGGTGTTCCGATACAGATCAATGGCGAAGATGTGCTTTTTGAACTCAGCGCAGAGCGATTTATATCTGCAATCAGGTTGTCCGAGGCGTTTCTGGGGCAGTGTCTCATTCTGACACAGCAAAATTCCTCAAATAAACAGGCCCCAGGGAGCAGCACAAGGAAAGTGTCTTTCAGTCACAGGATTCTTAAACAGGCCTTGTGCCGATACCGCTGTCTTCCTTGGTCAACAGGCTGGATCATCCGCGTCTAAGGCTTGAAAGAGACAGACGACGATAGGTGTGTTTCCTCAGGGATTATTCTACTGAGAAACCCGGCTTTCAGGTGAAACCCTCATAGAAAATTCGTGTTATTTGGAAGCCCGGATTCCCGAGGTTTGCTCACCGGCAGAGGTCCGAGGCATACGCCGATCCCGCCGATCGGCAAACAAGACACGGTCACATGGCCATTTAACGAGATGGTGCGATGCAAGAGGAGCACTAAGTCATTCAACACGATATCTACTCATATCTTCGACTGGAGGGGGCAACTAGAGCGGTTGCGTCCCTCCTGACGACACAGGGAACATTTATAAGTCCTCCCTACTCGGAATCTCTTGGGAGCTGGAACGGAATCTGGAGCACGAAAATAGCTACTCAGGGTTGACAAGACACAAGCTCCTGGTCGACAAAGGCTGGCAATAAATGTTGTTGCGGGCCTCAAGCGAAATTGTATATTGGTGGCCAGAGGCAGCAGAAAAAAATGCAGATCCAGAGCAAGCGAAGCATCGTCTCCACCAAGGAAAGTAGCCATAATGCATTATAGCAGGTATTTTCCTAGTGCTGCAATGCATTAAACACGGTTGATGGCCGCCCGGTCAGCTATACCCACAATGCATTGTGTCCGTATTCACGGCTATATCCCGAAGGCAAAAGAATGGTAGCACCAGGAATTGAACCAAAACACACCAGATTACATAAGACAGTAATCAAGGAAGCACCATAACCAACTAGACTAAGGAGCTGATAAACAATAGGAAATTGATGGGGATATAACAAGAGGCCACAAACACATAATAAGCATGGTTCTTATCCTAGAATGCCCCGCCAGGGGCCAGGTTAGGGGTTAGGGGGCTTGAGGTTAGGGTTAGTGGTTAGCTGTTAGGGTTCCTAGGGATATGATCTGGCTCGGTAGGTTAGAGGTTAGGGTTGGTTAGAGTTAGATTAGGGTTAGGGTTTAAAACACCATGAAGACACAGAATAAGCATTTCAAAACAATTTCAAAGACCTAGGCCTAGGGCAGCTTGCCTGCCCTAGGTGTGGGTATAAGCAGTCCCAGGTAGGGTAAGGCTAGCCTTACCCTAGGTGGGAAACAAATTGCTTTGTTTATGGGCACTTTAGTGTAGTGGTTGTGGCTTTAGCTTTGGGTTATGTAATCAGTGCTAGAATGCCTCTGGTTCAATCCTCCTTTTGGCCCATTATTCTTTTAATGTTCTCTAATGAACTGCCATAATGCATTATGGTCGGACGGTGGAGCACCGTGTTTAATGCATTGCGGTAGTAGGTAATTACCTGCAACATTGTATTATGGGTACAGTCTCTACATTCGTCTCAGTGTTTGAAGGGATTTCCTAGGTATGATAAGACAGAGGAGACCTGACAGCTCGCACGGAGATTTATACTGTATAAAGGCGAACAGACGTACTTAGAGATTAAGGCCAAGACGCAACGAACTTTCTAGGCTAGGCTTACAGATCGAACATCAGGATAGTTCAGTCAAGAATCAAGTACTCCAGGCATCCCGACGGCAAGCTGGCAAGTATATCGTGGTACACAACGTGTTGTGTGCGTTGGGTCAGTTGATCCGCATTGTTATTCCGATGGGCATACCCGGTGCGCACCCGTGGTGATGGCCGGGGCTTCCAAGTAGACTTTCAAAAGAATTCCCTGACACAGGGGTTTTTTTGTTGAAAGCCGGATTTCCCAATAGAATAATCTGTTTCCTCAGACCTGATTCTCGCATCTTGCTCACTTCAAACTTTAGATAATGGCGCACCGGCGCGTCTGGAGATTTCTTGGAGTCAAGGGAGCGATACAAAGTCGGAAGAGCCTGGGCAGAAGAAGCGCGAGACGGCTGGACAGGGCTTTAGAGGAGGCAGATGACAAAGAGCAGGGGACATCCAGCGGGCGAACATGTCGTCAGCAGCACAATTACAGCCATTGGCAGTACCGAAGGCGCGGATCGAAAAAAATTCATTTTGGGATGTTTTCAAAGAAATCCCAGTATCTCCCTCAGTTCTTATCCGATTCACGTAAAGACTAGATAGTATTACTCAGCTAATTCATGCCGAATTAGTGATAGAAAGAGAATAGCAAAGGATAATAGAAATTCAGTGATATATGCTTGCAGGCCATTTTTCAGTATCAACTAGTCCCACTCTTCAGGATAGGCGGGAAGGGGTGGTCGATAATGAACGCCCTTCGGCCCGCAAACAAAACACTGGTCGTGTATTCTTTCGTTTGTCAGTGCCTGAGGCAGGAAATGTCAGAGGAAAAGAGGATACGGAGATCTGGAAGTGGCGCACTTTGATGCCACAAATCTTACACACTCTGTTCCACTCCAGACGAAGGGGTTTGAGGATTTGGGAAGTATTAAGTATAGCAATGCGCTCCCACCATCGTTTATCTGCGGGAGTGGCGGACGATGCCGAGCGTTGATTTTGATGAGCATTGCGATCCGCAAGGCGAATTTCAGCCCGGCGCACATCACTAAGGTTGCTTCGGAGCAGGCTGCGAGCTTCAGTCTCGCTGTGGCGAATAGCTGCGCGTTGGTCACCAATGAGCAATGACCTGCTCGCTGTGCGCGCTAGAGAGTCGTTGCTGCGGATTTCCGCGGCGTGGCTATCAGGTAGGAGGGAGCGTGATTGCCTGCGCGCGCGAGTGTCCTGTTCCTGACGTAACTCGTGCTCCTGGTCGTCCTGATTCCTGCGGCGTTCTCTCTGCGCTTCACGTCGAAGTCGGCGCCGAGACTCCGCCCCTACGTCCTGGTTATGCGATTCCGAAGTTGATGCAGACATTGTATGGGCGGGCTGAGCGGGGGGCTATTGGCGTTTGTTGTGGGGACCGCAGAGTCGAGAAGTTGTGACCGGTCCCATCAGCAGATTCCGGGTTTTCCGTTGCCTCGATGTGATGCCTGTCCCCACAAAATCACTTATAGAAGGTGCCCCAGTTCCAAAGCTGGAAGTACTTTGTCCGGGATGAATGCGGCATCGCAGACTATTTGACAGAACCCTGAGTAAGAATCACTGCGGTCATGGAGCGGAAAATTTGGCTCAAGCCTTGATGGGTGGACACAGGCACAGGGAGCAAGATCCGGTGGGGAATTCCTACAGCGCATCAAGACGCTGGCTATCAACCAGAAACCACGCAAACAACAGAAAGCACATAGCGGCAAAGGCGTCGGGCCGGGAGATATTGAGATTGACGTGAGAAGAGCGGCAGATGATCGGCAGAAGTAAGCCTTTGTTTCGTTGCGGTGGGACCCATCTGTCAAGGTTAGCACCGAGGCAGTGTGTGCCAAAGTTTGTTGGACCGGTGACGTGTTGCCGGCCAAGGCGAGTGTTGATTGACTGTTGGCCGTCTGACTCGGGAGCCCGACAATCGCCGACGGCGAGCTACAGGGCAGGGCGGCATCAGCGGAGATTGAGCGGAGTCTGAAGGCTTCAGACAGACGGACAGACACGCATATTTTTATAAAGAGGGTGATGCAATTTACAGGCATCTAGGTGCATCTAAATGATGTGGGTATTTTTCTGCTAAGGCTCCAATATGTCCCAAAGAATTTCATAGACTATGATTTTCAAAGAGTTCAGCAGTGGACTCAAAATATCGCAATATTCTGATTGCGGTATATTGACCTGTTGTTCTGATCCATTCACAAGTGTGATAGACTAACTGCTACGAATTTTGACTCTATGAAGTCCTTTAGGACATATTGGAGCCTTAGCAGACAAACATCCATATCATTTAGATGCACCTAGATGCCCGTAAATTGCATTGATACCGAAAAATGGCCTGCAAGCATATATCACTGAATGTCTATTATACTTTGCTATTTTCTTTCTATCACTAATTCGGCATGAATCATCGGAGTAAAACTATCTATTTTTTACGTGAATCGGGTAAGAACTGAGGGAGATACCGGGATTGCTTTGAAAACATCCCAAAATGAATTTTTTTCGATCCGCGCCTTCGGTACTGCCAATGGCTGTAATCCATCTTTGAACTCATTGACTGTAAATAATTGTAATTGTATTTCAAGTTGGATTTCACTCTGTCAATCCCACTGCCTTTCTAAGTGGATCACATCGTCCGTGGTGAAGACACAGGTAACTGCTAGTTGTAATGAAATCTCAAGCTCGTCTACTGTCGGCAAATGCGGGATTGATTTCTGTAACCTGTTTTCTTCCGTAAAGCCCCGAGGTGGAGGGCGGCGCCGCATATCGAATATAAGGGTCGAAGGATATAGTTTTTGAATCTAACCCACGAGCCGTCGCGCAAGTTTTGAACCGTCAAACCCAACAGACCAGCTGATTTGAGTGCCATTCCGAGTTTGGTGTTGTCTTCTGCGCTTGCTTTATGCATTGGATGGTTGTGAGGGTTGCGCAAAATCACTGTAGCTTTAGGTGGGGCTCCGTTGAAATATTTCGTTGAATAGATAAGTCCTAGTTCACACTTTACATGGGCCCTAAGGCTATGTCATATACACAAATTCAAGCATCATGAATAGCCTCAAACTTGGTCCCGCTATATTCGGAGCGAGAGACACTGGATAAAACGATCGTATTCGGCTGTTCGGAGGTCGAGCTTCCATTTCCACGGAAGGCAATTATTGTGGATTCACCCTGCCACGTTGTATTGGGACGTGACAGACCAAACGCCACTCGCGCCACCAGCAACGTTGGGGCCACTCCCTTTGCAACTTCAGTATGAGGAATTTTAATCATAGTTAAACAGCCAACCGTTAGCTGGGCCACCAGTGCTTGAGGATACGCCACGTTGGCTGAACCGTGAATCGACAGTGGGATGTACACGACCAAGGCCACAAGGTACAGGGCCGCAGATTCCACGACCATTTCTATGACACGACCATACTTCATTGATTTTCTGGTGGATTTCTCGCTCATCTTGTAGATCCGAAAGATAATCAGGAAAGTTGCCGAGGTTGTCGTGGCCAGGATCAGGCCGAAGTACGCGTTCCCGAAATCGATATATGTTGTCGGGCTAGAAAGTGGATCATGCACAAAGGCTACTTGTGCCGCAATGCTTCGAAATCCCAGCGGTCAAAAGCATATTTCAGGAGTCATGGTACCCACCTGCGCCAACCAAGGTGCAAGTAAGAGGCAGAGTGATTATTTTCCAATTACGATTCCACATTGTCCAGCACCTCCAGATCTGTGTGTTCGTGTAAAGAGCAATGTCAGGGCCGAACCATAATGTCGATCGTACCAGAACAAAATCCGCAATCATCGTGTTTATCGTGAGGGCTATGGCCCCAAGCAGCGACCGGGGCAACGAGGGTTGTGCGATATAAGCGATAGAAGACTCGATGGTATCGCCGTGTTCGACGAAGGCAAACTGTACAAGTACGGCCCCATTGATAGCATGGATGCTTGAGAGGATGTACATCGACGTGAGCGCCAAGAACATTCCCCAATTAAAAGTGTGTGTCCCCCGTTTGAAAGCTACCGCATTCAATTAGTCTGGAGTGACTTCTGCTGGAGGAAGGCCACGGCATATTCAAAGCATAGAGCGTCATGATGTATAGGCCACTGTAAAACCCTGGATGAACAACGATGAGTTTGGCAGAGCAAAAGAGACAGGGTCTCACCATTGAAGACTAGTTCCACATATACTGCTGGAATCAGAGCAGCACGCAGCGGACGAAAGGCGTCGATCAGGGCGGAGTCGGAGGACATCGAAGGATGTTGTTCATTCTCTGGTCAGCATGGCAGCTTTATATTATTTGCATGCCCGTGCTGGGAATACATACCAGGACAGAGATGGTTACTGCGCATAAAAGAATGAAATCTCGATCTAGAAGACTATTTTTTACCAATACACGCGGCTGCCACGGAGCCTTCAGCGTCATGACAGGACTATTGAAGCCAACTAACAGTAAAACTACAGGTTTTTTTGGACATCTTTCATCTTGAGGGGCCATATTTCATCTTGGGGTGGGCATCTTTCATCTTGGAGAGGCATCTTCCATCTCGGCAGGCTTGTGGCTGACCATCTGTGATCTTTAGCATTCCGTCTTTTCGGTGGCCAGTCACGGAGCATCGACAAGACAGTGACAGATTTCTTTTGATTACAAAGATGCAAAGGATGGTACTTGATCAATTTCAATCAATGTACATACTGTACACAACTAGAAGGCAAGACGCCCAAGATGCCAAAGACGAACTTGTAGTTTTACTGATGTTGAAATAACCAAACAACAGACTAATGACCTGCGAAATTATGGGTCGGACCGACATTTTCCTACGTTTCTAACTTCCGGTGGATCTATTCCACTAGCTGGTATGCTGCCGCCTTGAATCCTATCATGTTTAGATGGCAATGCTCGGAGTCGATCAGCCAGTGAACTCAAGGTGGATAGACACGTAATAAATTAACGATGTTTCGGCAAGCAATGGCAATCATCTACAGTAGATAGACCGCCTTTACTCACTCCATTCGGATGTTGATCCCCATCTCGAGACTCTCACTCAGCTCAAAGTCACTCCAGAATTGGTCAGAATCGGTGCATAGTAGATAGGTCGCCTCTACTCACTTGATTCAGATGTTGATTCTTATCCCGAGAGTCAGCTCAAAAGTCACTCCTGAATCGGTCAGAATCGGTGTTCCTCCTCTATCAAGGAGTTGTGCAGTGTCTTCAACAGCCATGAGCTCCAAAGCACCATCGATTCACAGCTGGATGCTGTGTTTGAAAGATAAGCAGTGATCGAAGGCGGAAGAATCACAAGTTCGTGCGCAATCTTTCGAATTGACATCTGTCACCGCTGGCGCTGTTGTCGGATGTTCGGGAGGAGTTGACATAAGCCAAATTAATTGAAGCAGGGGCGGTGCCATTCCAGGGGCATTGTTCAACTTTCAATTACACTTCTGGCTCCGATCGGGTGTTCACAGGATTAAAGGAGCCATGTGCGCCCAACACTCCACCCACCTCTCGGATATGGTCTACTACTACCAGTTACTCGACCCGGCTTCCGAGAAATCTGGCCTGCACTCGTGCAGGCGCCTGCAAGTTCTTTGCACCTTGTTGGCCCTCCTAAACCTGTCATTGCTATCGTTGATAATCGTGCACCTGAGCGGTGAAAGCCCTATACATGAACCATACATATACTGTGAGCTGCCCTCTCACTATCGAACGTGCTCAACTCACCCAAAAGCGCAACCAAAGCTCCTGCAGAGGATTTTGTCTCACATAAACTCGTCAAGTTCACCCGAGGCCTTGCAGGCGATGTGCCGATATACGAACGCCGCCGATCCCCCGCCGTCGATGCAGCCTGGGAGGCACTCTATTCCGGTGAGCGTGGGAGTAAGGCGCATTCACTTTGATCGCTCACCAACTTGCAGTCGCTCAAATCAAGATGCCGAGGTCCGAGGCCGTGAATCTGCCCAACAGAACATGGCCCCTGGACCCTTACCCGGGGTATTACACCTTTTCTCTCGATGTGTTTCATCAGCTCCATTGCCTGGTTCGTTCCCACTGACATAAGCAGGTGGAAATAGCTCACTCCGTACCGTAGGATACTCTGCGCAAAGAACTCCACCCTGGCAAAAACTACACCCGAGCGCCTGCCTTCCATATTCGGCATTGTCTTGGTGCCATTAGACAAGCATTGATGTGCTCGGTGGATGTCACTAGTGTTGTGTGGCAATGGTCGGACGATCTGAAGTCGGTTGAACAGAGAGACGATGTTGTGCATGTCTGTCGCGATTACGACCGAATCCGTGACTGGGCGAGCCAACGCACCTATCCACCCGAAGGCTTCGATGAGACCCTCTACATTGTGGATGACTGATACCTGGAAAACGAGAATGGCGGGACTTGATTTGAACAGTTGGCGCTGGTATCGGGGTTATATCGACAGCGCCGTACGTGGATCGAGTCCGGGATCATGTACATCCGTATTATTTGATATAATTTATCAGTGGCAATAAGCGGACTGGGTAAGAAGGGGCCTCCGTGGCCAGTAAATGCGTAACGGGAGTACCACAGAGGGTCAAGCAGCAGAGGTAGAGCCGAGACCAAGAATGGTTTCAGTTCATGTCCGGCTCGAGCTCCAAGAGTCCAGTTGCCAATGCTATGTAGGGCATAAACGCTCGAAGAATTGGCTCCTTGGAGCTCGCTCGCTACCACCAGTTTTCATTTTGCGTGGCAATGGACCTCCTAACTAGCAACCAAACGGGGCTCCGAAGGAAACACAGGCGCCGTCAGAAACGTGTCTACGCAGCATTCACCCCTGGACACCCCAAGCTCTGTGACTCTGGTCTCTGGAGTCCGACTCGGAGCGGATTCCCGCTTAGTATTCTCTATCCATTACAATGATCTTAAACGCTCGAGTATGACCTGTTCTAGGTCTGTGTCCAAACTCGCTCCTGAATCCCAAAATATAAACGACCTCGAGAACCCAAAGGTCACCTCCCATCTCGCTCGCAAGAAGCCCCGCAAATCGCATCAGCTTACCCTGAAGCAGATCTAGCCTCCTCAATCTTCCATTGTACGTTAACACTAGTACAGCACTGGACGGTTATCCGGCATCGCGGCTTGCACATCTCAGCGAGACTTGTTCTACCCGCACCCACCAAGACTGAGCGCCACTATGTTGTCCGGGACACCATGACTGCAATCAAGATGCTTCTGATTTTTTTTTGCTTCGCATTCGAACGGCCGAAAACAACGGATTGACAGGCTGTGATGCTTGTCATCTCGAAAGAGATTGAACGGCCCTTGCAAGTACTTCTTCTCTCTTTTCAACTCTCCAGTTCTCTGAAAAGGCAGGACTGCCTTTGAGGGCAAATACGAGCAACATCGATTTTGATTCACAATTTGGGTCGCAACTGTGGCCGAATCCCGACTCAGCACACAACTGTATATTATGGTACTAGCAGTGTGCCCGTGCTACGCTACGGGAAACACTCCAGAGTAGATAGATAAATACTCAAAGAGATCTTACTCATTCAAGAAAACCCGTTGGAATGTGATTGAAAGACGCCGCTCGTCGCCAACCTCCGGTTGACTCCTCGCGGCCTCGTGGACATGCCACATCTGTCGTTTCAATGGTTTCCTAATTAATTGAAACAGACAGAAATTTTGTGGATAGCCTGTCCTATGTTACTCTCTTTATAAGATTATGCGTGTCTGTCTGAAGCCATTTCAAACTCCGCTTTTGGGAGATCAGGTCCGAAGCTTTGGAAGCGCTCAATAAATGGGGCTTCCTCGGAGCTTCTGGCCCCATGATCAATTTTAAGCGCGCGCGCGCCTATAAAACTGTACACAATGCCAAACTTCGTTTTTCACTCATCGTTAAAGTTTAATTCAAGCGCCAAACTGGAGCCAGTAACTTGCTTATTATTTGTTTCTTTATTCAAACAAAGGGTTTTTACAAATTTCTGTGATCAATAAAGGGGGAGGGGGACCGCAGAGCGGTCCCCCGAGCGCTTGTATCCTATAAGAAACCCCATTTTTCGCACTGGTAAGTTCCAATTCCAATTCTCTCTGTCAATCAACCTTGTGCTAGTGCCTCTGTGAGCAGTTTCAATGCAAGCCCTTTGAGAATGCTGTCAGTAGTTCAGACTTTGTGTCTTATGAATATATAATACTTTACCGGGATGCCCAGCTGACTGTGGGTGTGATGCTCCAGAATTTCATAAACATTGGGATCCTCCTGGCATTTCCGACTGATTTCTGAAATACCTGGTTCAATGCAGATTCAGAATCCGACTGTGTTTAGCCTGACTGCTAGAGACCAGCTGAGGTTCCAAAAAATTCCTAAGAGTGTCAGTGAAAACATTGATCCCCGCGCGATGCTGCAAGTTCACCAGCATCCCATTTATTGGTCACTGGGATCATTCCTGCCAGTGTCTGTCCTCCTTGCATTCAGCTAGGTGAATTGGTGTTCTCATTCTGCAGCTGGAGATTCAAGAATTTCACAGTGTGGTGGAAAATTCACATCACGGTGACAGCGCCGCAGCATGGCGTTTGAAGCGTTACGGCCATGATATACCGTGGTCTGCCGCTGCAAATCGGCTGGGCTGAGTTGATGTGGCACAGTCGGTTACCTCCCGGCAAAAGACTGCAACATATGTCGGCATGCAATGAGCTTCTGTTAGCCATAATCCAGCAGTGTTTGCAAGGAGTACTTCACGGCGGCAGGGTAGTACAACTCGACATCATGACAATTATAAATAGAAATCTAACATCTCAGTGGAAAATTGAACATCACGGTGGAGCAGTGGGGCCAGTGACCTAATTGGAGCTTCTTTGTCTGCGATAGAAGGTCCCAGCAGCCAATCAGAGTGTGTGGTCAGACATAGACCACTCTTAATTCTTATATAGATTTGGCTGGTGTCCTTTTTGAACGAGCAATGATCGTATCTTGCACGCTTCAAGTTCATGCCATAAAAACAGTCCATCTGTCAGATTCTCTGCGAGTGTTTCTGGTTCTGATGCATTTCAGATAACAGGCATAGTGGACAAGGTAATCTCGCACAGTTCGTGATCTTGATTATTCATTCGTCATTAGTGTCTTGGCACGCAGTTTCGAGACGATCAGCCCTGGCTCTCTCAGCCTGATACCAGGGCTGAATAAGTTCGGCCGGCAAACGTGAAGGGGCGAGCTGATAGGTCCAGCCTCTAAACGCCAATATCCTTTATATAACCTTGCGAAACGAGTTTCTCGTCCGATTCTTACCACAGCCGTTCGTCTAAGGATATATGAATAGAAGAATCCTCCCTAGAGTCATCTATCTAGCAGCCATGATACTTGCTTGACTGCATCCAAAGGCATTCATTCCAGAATGACTTCCCGACCGTGAGACCCTAACTGTAGAATACATGCAGGCTGTTTAAAAAGCGGCAGAAAATTTCGATTATGAACACCTCTTCAGGCCTTCACTCAAACCTTTCAGCGATGCATTTCGCCGCAAAGAATTATCTTCGCATCATCGTCTCCATTGCAGCCTTGGCGAGGACCATTGTCGGTTAGTGTAACTGTAATAATACTGCCGTTGTTGACCTCCTGGATAGTCTATGGAACCCCAATCGGTCAGGGTATTTACGTGAAAACTGACCCATCCTAACATCCTTCTAGAAAACACCGCCCAGGCTGTCGAAGAGTATGCCTCCCTTTTACATTGCCTCGCTCTGCTGACGGGATGATATTAGGGTGACGGCACGAGACCCGATGTTCGGGGGGCCAGGCCGGGTGGCCGAAGAGTATGACTCCTTTGTACATTGTCTCCGCCCGCTAATGGCATGATAGTAGGGTGAAGGGACGGATGATTTTCGCATGGATCCCAGTCAAGGAAGACCCCGAGGACATCGAATGAGAAGCAATCTCGAAGTAGGTAACATTTGGTGTCTACTTTATGTTCCCATACCGATTCACAATTTTCAGTGATGAAGACCTCAATAAGTATGTGGGCGGTGATCAGGCGGAAGTTTTACGCGGATTATGTTTCATGGATTCAAACCTACATTTCACGGCTGTACTTTTGAAATTTCGCTGAACTTCGATTTTTTATTGTGTCACTGTGCCTGGTAAGGGTCCCATGCTTTCCGAGGTCGAACAAAGTTACATGTATCAGTGCATCAACGCAAAACACCCAAATAAATCACTGTCAGAATCATCAATCATGGCCGCTTCTACTTCAAGATCGAAAGCAATAGTTTTTTTTACGCAATGATGCTCCTACCGTTACAAACTGCGGTGGCTTCGGATGACGGCAGCGGCGCCCAGAGGTGATTCCGCCACGGTTCACTGGCATCAGCCGCTCTAACCCCAGCTCCCGAACTGCGCGAACTGTCAGAAGCACTGCTTACGGGTACGTACTTATCTCCCAGTTGAAAACTTTTTTTTTTCTCCTCCGAAACCCCATTCTCCATATCAACACGGTGTCTTCGGATGGGGTCCCGCCCAAAGGCGATTCCCCGACGGTATTCGGTGTCCATCAGTCCACATGTAGGAGCTCCTGCACCGCGTAGATAAGGCCATTCTGAACATCTCTCTGCTCCAGCGAAAGGCTCCGGGCTATCCACAATTATGACAACATTTTACGTTTATGTTTCATCGATTCTGCCGGCGTGGAGAATAGAGTCTTGAGTCAAGGCGGTCTATCCACTGTAGATGATTGCCATTGGAACGGCGTTAATTTACGCACCACAACCTGTCTATCTGCCCTGAATTGACTGACTGATCGACTGCAAGCATTGCCATATAACCATGATAGGAGTCAAAGCGGCAGCATACCAGTTGGTGGAAGACATCCACCGGAGGTTAGAAACTCCCTGCTCCGGCAAAATGTCCCGTCCGATTCGCCGATCTCATCATGCCACGTTATCTGCCAAGCCCAATACTAGTCTGTGGGTTGGTTTTTATTTGACTTCGAGACAGTGATGATTTTTATTTCAACCATCGGCGTCGATATTTTGACCATCCCACAGAAAAACCTTCGTGAATCGATGAGGTGTGTCCGTCGTTTCTGCGGTAAGGTCGATCCGAGTCGATTTTTTTTTTTAGTATATCGTCACCCAAGACCCATTCCTTTGGCATGGATCCATCCGCGAGAATTTCGACGTCACCAACGCGTGCAGTGACTCCGAAATTCGGGAAACTCTCAAGCTCATCGAGATGTACGAGGCCGTGTCTGTTCTAGTCTACAATGCACTTCATCCATCGTTGTCGTGGCTTATGGGAAGCCGTTACACAGGACGATAAATTGGACCATCTGGTTGTGGATGAAGAAAGCTTCTCAAAAGGTCAAAGACAGCTCCTCTGTCTCGCCAGGACCTTTTTAAGAAAGAAGAAAAGAATCGTCCTCGACGAGTCGACTTCAAGGTGAGTCAGACTCGAATCCAGTGGTTTATAAAATGCTGGGGAATTGATGACAGTCAATCAATGGCCGGCGGGATAAACGACTGGAGCATTCTAACCGGCGGCTAGTACGGACGGGAGTTGCCGATGTAGGTAGTTAACCGTTCTTTAACGATTACCCTCGCGATTCTTTGTGTCTTTTGCAAGTTGGTTTCATCCCCATCCGGGTTAACTCCTTCCGTTATTCTCTGTTCTTGCTCTGAATTTCAACATTCAAAATCCCATGAACAGCTGCCCCTAAGTGCCCACAGAATTCCGAGATCGCTATCTCTCTCCTTTTATCGTTCATATTCTCACCCTGCCCGAACTTGCGTCTCTTCTAATCGCGGCGCAGCGGTGAAGCTGTTGAATCTAGTACATTTCGGAGGTCTTCGAAATGAACAGCCTCGCAGCTCCGGCCGGCTGACGTACCGCTCAATTACGCGCCTACTATGATGAACACTCACAAAGGCCTCTGGTCCACTATCACTATGTTCTTCTCGCCTGATTATTGCGTCCTGGCGCAGTTTCGTCCGCCTCTGTTGGTCTTCTTACGCTGCTTTCTCGGGCGGTCCTGTCATGAATATCAGTTTTGCGCTAGCGTTAGAGAAAGGGCACGCACGGGGCGGATACGAGGTTCGGTGCTGGGGGCTCTTGAGGTCGGGTGTGCAAGCTAGCTTGGACTGGCCTGAAAAGTCGACGTCGATACCCTCGTTAGACGCGAAGCACCAGCCAAGGAACCAGAGGAAGCCCACCCTCCAAATTCTCCAAGGAATCATCTGAAGAAAAACTGCGATGCACTGAGGGAAAATGAACGACGATGGAGGCGGAAGGGAAGGTGAAGGGAAGCGAAGGGCTAACGGTCTCGCGCACTCACGGAAAAGCAAACGATACGAAAGAGCTTCAAATGAAGGGCGGTGTTGCTCGTTTGCTGTTACGATGAACGCAAGCGGACGGTGGAAAACCGCGGCCTTCTGATGCGCTCCGGCTCGCGATCGGAGTGGTGAATAATCTGTGCGCCCGTAGAGTTGAAGAACAAGGACGGAAGCAACGCAACTTAATTCGCCTATTGCAAATGCTGCCCGCGCTCATCGTCGGCGAGCTGCGTAGAACTTGAAAATCCAGGCGGACACCTTTGAGACGCCCTAGTGCATAATTCCAAGCGGGACACGGGCTGCAGCAGCCATATGGGACACGGAGTGATGGACAATATCCTTGCCCTGCTCAGAACAAACTCAATTTTAGCTATGGAATATGACGCATAGCGAATCTGAGTGCAGGAGAGGGAGACACACTTCAAGCACGCTGGTGGGGTGCGAGCAATGTTACTTGCTTGCGTTGCGGGCGACGGGCGCTGGCGGTTGCCAGAAATATTGAGCGACAAGACGCGACTGCACAAGCGGCGGCGGCTCCGGCATCCCACACAGCGGAGGAAGATACGTGGTGGCAAAAAATTCGCGCTCGATTGTACAACAGTTTTTAAGAGAGGTGAGGAGGCAGGCATAAGTGGGTGAGCGTAGCAATAGAAGTCGGATCGTGGTAACAATTATGGCGGCGCTGAAGCACGGCGGTGAGATATCAGGTGGAGCGGCAACAGCCGAATCAAATGTCGGGCTTGTCGGAGTGGGGAAGAACCCGCAAATGAGGGGAGCGGGAATGCTGGGACGGCGATAAGATCGGGCGGGGATGGCGTAAAAGAGGTTTGGGTGATGAATCTATGATAAGTTAGGGCGGGGAACTAGCCGGCGGTGAAAGCTCGGTTGGGCGGCGCGGCGATGATGGGAGCGCAGGAATGGTGGGCGGGGTATATCTGACGGCGTTGAGTGGTGGCGTACAGGGAAAGCTGGGGCTAGGGGCGGCATTGCGGGGAGTAGTAAAAGACTCAGTGAAAGACATGAGGGGATGACGTTTTGTTGATGGGAATGCCGGCACGCCCGATGCGATCAAACCAACCGTTCTCGCAACATTTCCCTCCGTCGCCAGCAGACTACGCAAATATTATGGCTATGCTAAATCGTAATATGGGTGCTATATATTCTTGAAGCCACGATTCGGGGCTTTCCGGTTATATACGGGTTCACTGAACGGCGCCGTGGCCGTGCCCAGGGGATTTGATCTATCTGATTTTTCCGTTTTCAGCCTGCCCTGCAGTGTAGCAGCCAGAACTCCGTCAGTAATGGGGCCCTTGGGCCCATTCTCTCGGGGGCTGGGATCTGTATTAGTCCGAACACTGCCAGCGAGGTTACCGCCGACGACACGTGTCGTGGGCTCGTTGTTATCTGACGATCTGGATAATGTGTTCGTTCAGCCTCCAACGACCCTCGGCTCAGGTTCTCAAACCTGGTGCGCACCCTACCCATTGCATATACTCTCATCGTGATTTTCTGGTATATTAACTAGTGACCTCACCTAGCCCAATGCCCGAGTGTGTATCACTCCTGTTTTGCCTGTAAACTCCCCGATCCCGCTGTATCGACTGTCCCCCTCACATTCCAATATTCGTATTTCCGGTGATAGCGATGCCGTTGCTGTCCTTACCCTATTATATATATCACGCAGCATATGCCTTTGTCTAGCCTGAATGAAATCTGGACGCAAATAAATATGCTGCAACAAGACATGCCTTCGCTTCGCTCCGGCAACCACGGCATGTTGCAAGGTAGCAAATCAAGATATAAAAATACCCAAGGATTTGGATACAACTACGTTTAAAGATTTAACAGCCACCAGATGCTGGCAGCATGATACATCGGATCCTCTGATTAGAGGAAACAGGCGATGGATCGGAGGCTCTCATTAGAGACCTCGCGATACATCGCTTTAGAACTGCCCCGTTCTGGAATAAGACAGTGGGACCCCATCACACGCGATGAACTCGCCGTCGTTGTTGTCGTGATCCCATTAACCGCATCTGGAACACGATGATCAAAGTCCTTCGACGCTGTCCACGACGATGAGCGAAAAACCTCAACAGAAAATTTTGAAAAAATTCTGGAATATGCATTCATTAACTAACATACATGAGACAGTACTTGTGAGCCAAAAACTGTAATGGGACGTCTCAAAAACACATTGCTTTCCACAGCGCGCTGCGCGCGGCGCGGCTCCCACTGCAGAGAATGAGCGGTACACAGGAGCGTGCAAGTCCCGCCATGTGAGTGTACACCAGAAACGTAGAGCGTTCGATATTCGGTGTGCGCGCGTACCTCGTACCGCTGCAGGCGCGACCTACGCATTGGTGTGGATACGCGCACGGCAGATATTCGGGGGCAGCGATAATCACCGGTCCTGTCTTTGCGGGGGACACACACAATTTGTGCGCGATTCGGCGTCGCACGCGCTCCGGGAGCGACTTCTGCAAGTGAACGCGCGCCGCCGGCCCTCGCAATAGCGCCCGCAAGGACTCGCGCGCGCGCAATTCACGAAACCCAAGCGCAACTTTGCAGGTGAGCGCTCACGCGCGACCCACGCACCTGGACGAAGATCGCGAGCGCCGACAGTCCTCTATTTTCGCGGAGACTTGCGCACAATTTGTGCGCAATTCGGCGTCGCACGCCCCGGGTAGCGCGTGTGCGGACTGGTGCGGCCAGCTTGAGTGAGCCACTCGACTCAGTGCGCGGGACGCGAAACGCGCACAACGTGCCGAGTCGAGTCCGCGCAAAACTCGTATCCGCCGGAGCCGCAGAACGAGTGCGATACGTTGTTGCGTTGATCTGCGCGGAGGGTGGAGCGGGCACACCCATGCACCCGAATGTGCATCGCACAAAATGGAGCCGGAGGGGGAGTTACGGCGGCGGCGGCAGCGCGAAAAAAAAGAGAGAGAGAGAGAGAGGAGCAGGTACGTACCTCGTCCCGTAAGTAACACCCCCAGCTCCCGCTCTCTCGGTCTCTGTTGCGCCAAAGCTAAATGAGGGGTTGTTAGCAGTTTTTCTAGTGGATGTAGTTGCACATACCTGCACTGTGCGGGGCGTATGTGCGACTGGCTTGATTGAGTCGAGTCGAGCCAGTAAAACAGACAAGCAGCGGCAGGAACTCAATCCAAACAGGACGGAGCACAATCATACAGGTGGCTTTCACGGCTCCCCGCACGCGAAATCCTGACAGATACACCGAACGCGGATCGGCGCGTGCTTCACAGCGGAATAACAACACATACAGATGCAAGCGCATTACGCTGAGGCGGATGACGCACCAAAAATAAGATGTTCCCTATGTGCTCTCTGATATGCTGGGCGGGCGTCTCGACACATGTTATCGTGGGGGTGGCTGCATAGCCAGATCAGTTGACGGCGGATCGAATCGCCTGAAAACGAGCAGGGTGTTTGGATAAGGGTGAACCGATTGTTTTACAGCCTTTTGCGGAACATAGGGCGGGCGCTGTTTTTTTTTTTTCAACAGTTTTCACCAGGACACCTGCAACCGGGTCAATTTTGATTGGATTGCCTCAGGAGTAGGTGCGTTGGATTCGCGTTGTAAATCCGCAGTTAACCTAATACCGGTATTTTTGATGCCATCAGAAAATGAAATTTCTGCTGAAAAATTTCGGGTTTCAGCAAGTCACCTGTAGCATTTGGAATACTGCTCAGATTGACCTAGTTTTTGGATATGTTATACGTCTACATATTTCCTAGTCAACCCAAACTTTGGACGGAAAATATTGGAAGTGATTGTAGTTCATTGTGCCCTTTGTTGAAATGGTCATCCTCCTCATTGAGAAAATACAGCATTCAAAGTGGAGTCGGGTATTTCTACATGTAAAAACATAAGGGTTGACTAGACTGTATGTCTACACTTAACATATCCAAAAACTAGGTCAATCCGAGGAGTACTCCAAGTGCTACAGGTGACTTGCTGAAGCCTGAAATTTTTCAGCAGCAATTTCATTTTCTGATGGCATCAAAAATACCGGTATTAGGTTGACTGCGGATTTTTAATGCGATTCCAGCGCACCTACTCCTAGGGCAATCCGATCAAAATTGAACCCGTGGCGGCATTCCTGGTGGAAACTGTTGAAAAAAAAAAAAAAAGCCCCCGCCCTATGTTCCGCAAAAGGCTGTAAAGTTGAGATTGCCTCAGTCTGCATGGAATTTCGGCATTTTGAGAGATTTATTGGCAGAGATAACACGTACCATTGTGCGCTGAATTGAACCACTCGGAGGCCGTCCGAAAGACCCCTGATAGCACTCAGACACAGGGGGAGTATCCATCTTCCTCTGCATCAGAATTCGGGATGATTGAGCGTGGTTTGGGGGGGCGAGACGTCGAGTCGTCTGGTGGGAAGAGAAGAAAAGCGGGTGTAACTTGGGTGTAACGCTTGTGACGAGGTGACTTGGCGTTCTTGGCGAAGAAAGGTCGACGTCGCTGAGGATATCCAGGAATCTTGAGCAAATTTTGCATCGACAGAATATCTCAGAATTTTGTAGGGAATGTGCCGGAAGGTGGTATGTCAAAAATCACCAACAACTGACAACGACGTCGAGCACGGCCTAGAAAATATTTTATGCAGCATTGTCATCAGAAAGGAGGTCAGGGAGGGTAGCAGTAGTCTTGAGAGTACAATTTTATGCAACCGAACGAGACACAAACACAAAATTCACAAAAGCGTCCGTTCAGAAGCCTAAACTCAGTGCAATCCCATAGTGGCATTTGACTCCGCCCGAACTTGACCAGAACACCATACTTCGAATTCCAGATTTTGATTCCACACAGTAGATAAAGTGTCAGTGAGTGTATACATGGTGTTTTTAGTCGTCTATCTTCCCAAATACATCCTGTAAGCAATATTCTCGAAAAATCTTCAAAAATGATGCCGTCCTGATAATCAGTGCCGTAGCAGCGCGCGAGCAGCTACAAGGCTGAAAATTGGGGTGGGGACGCAGTGAGGTCGTCCTGAGACAGTGGCAGTACCGCTGGGCCAGCCCAGTCAAGGGGAGCGGGCGGGGAGGCACAGAAGCAGTGAAAGAGGAGAGAGTATGCTGCGATCGCGTGCGAGAAGCTGCGAGCCCAAGAATTGCGGGGGGCGTGCGGGTGGATACCTCTGAGAATATGAGGGTACGCCTGTGTGGCGCCGGGGCGCGGGAATGGGCGTGGAGGTGCGGAAGCGGCGCGAGCATGCAAAGTGTGCAGCAGTCACGTGCGAGGAGCCACAACGTCGCAAATCGCGGTGAGAATGCGTAGGGGTCCCTCCAGGAGAATGGTGATAGCAATGGGCCGCGGAAAAATGGGCGCAGGCACGGAAGCGCCGGTGCAGGCACAAAACGAAAAGGCGCGCTGCGGCCGTGCGAGGGCGGCTGCTGGGTCAGGAGTTGAGGGGCGGGTGTGGGGCCGATACAGACAGAGGAGAGTGGGACCGCTGGGCCGCTGCTGGAAGCGGCAGCGGGAGCGGAAGCGTGGGAGCGGCAAAAAAGTGCGCTGCGAGCGCGCACAGGCAGCGGCGAGCCCATAAATCGGGGAAGAGGTGTGGAGGTGGTAGCATCAGAGATCGGTGGGGTTACTGGGCCGCTGCTGGAAGCGGGAGCGGGCGGGGAAGTGCAGGGGCGGGGGCGGGACCAAAAAGTGCGCCGCGAGCGCGCGCAGGTAGCGGCGAGCCCATAAAACGGAGTAGAGGTGCGGAAGTGGTAGCAACAGAGTTCGGTGGGGTTCCTGGGCCGCTGCTGGAAGCGGGAGCGGACAGGGAAGTGCGGGAGCGGGCGGAACCAAAAAGCGCGCTGCGGGCGCACGGGGGCAGCGACGAGCCCAGGAATCCGGTTGGAGGTGCGGGAGTGGTATTAACATAGGTCAATGAGGTCGCTGGGACGCTGCTGGAAGTGGGAGCGGGCGGGGAAACACAGGTGCGGGTGCGGAGCCAAAAATCGCGTTGCTGGCGTACGCAGGCAGTGCTGAGCCCAGAAATCGAGGAAGAGAGGTAGGTGTGAATGAATGAGTGAGCTGCGTCGTCACTGGGCTGTTGGTGGAAGCGGGAGCGGGAGAGGAAGTGCAGGTGCGGGCGTGGAACCAAAAGGCGCACTGCGAGCGGGCGTAAGGAGCTGGCGACCCGAAAATCGGAGTGGAGGTCTTGGGGACAATACCCAAAGAGCGCGGTGGGGTCGATGGGCCGCTGCTACCAGCGGGAGCGCGGGTGCAAGCGAGGCGGGCGCCAGGGGTCCAAGTCGAGGTGCAGCGTCTGCAGGCATATTGAAGCGAGAAAAAGAGTCTGTCAGAGATGGGGCGTACTTTTCACATATGTGGCAGGAGTCCCAGAGGCCCTAGGCCAGCGGGAGGCCCAGGGAGAGGAGGTGGTGGATGGGAGAAGGTGATGATAACACGAGCAAACAACCGCATTGGCTCTAATTAGAGGCAATGTCGAGGCTCACTGGAACAGAACGAGGCCACACGGGGCTCTATAACATTGAGAGGTATGCTTTCTGTTCAATATCTAACTACACTGACAAGAACGAGCTCGGGAGATGCACAGGTGAAAAATATCCAAAAAAGCAATTCCCGGCGCCTGCGCCCGCTCACTGTCGGCGACCCGCCAGCGCCCCACCTTCGAGATAGCGCTGTAACGCCGCCGTCTTGATCGAAATCTCACGCATCCCACGCTTACCGCAACTGGAAACACCTCTAAGCCGATGCATCGCGAGCTCTCTCAATAGAACGTTTGATGCATCGCGGCTTCCCTCTCATTAGAACACCGCGATGTATCATTTTGGCAGCATGGGCTGTAACAGCATAATTCTATTCACATCGTGCTGGCCCACGTAGACCATGCCCAAAATCCTCAAGGTAGAAACGAGCCATATTTCCGTGCGTTCTGTCAGACAATCGATTCCTTCGTTGCTTCTCTCGTTGTTAAATGACTGGCATTGCAATATCTTTCTCTGACATCATTTTCGAACGCTTTTGCCCCAAGCCGATTAATCAACTTCATCGTTCTTTACCGATTCCCTCGGCTGTGCTATTTCCCCATGTAACCTTTCACCTTTTGTTCTTCCTCTGCTCTCCCTTCTCGATTAATCCCTTCTGTCCTCCACTATCTGTCTGGTTTGCAGTGGAACAGCTGACCTGGTCACACTCTTTCCTTGACAGGGAGCAGCAGACCGCAGTTGCTGGTGTCCACGGCGCAGCCATCTTGCCGTGAAGCCACTTAACTCTTCCGGCATATAAAGGCAGCGCTGCTATCATTGAATCCGATTTTTTTCGCCCACTTCGCTCGTCCTCAATCTGATCTTTCAACTCTTCTGTCCGCTGGGTACTGGGCTTCGACTCAAATCTGCTGCGGTATTTCTGGGCCATCTTCGTGGAGTATGTCTCAAGCCGAAACCGCTTCTGTAAATTTTGCTGGATTCCAATCTGCCTGTTCTGTGGCCGCGATCGGCGGGACGATCGCTCTCATTTGCTCTTCAAGCCGTCAGTGATTGCTCTGCTAGACTGAGGGTATCAATGTTTTTGCCTGCGGTACCGACCAGTCAACTCCAGTTCAAATCGTCCGAATACAACGCTTTCTAACACTTGATACTATGCAGTACTGTCTATATCTTCACATCGCTTATTGTCTTATGTCAACTGAATAAATTTCATGTTGAAAAATCCTGTGGAATCTCTCCCGCCATGCTCTTGACTCTCGGAGCGAAGCGGAGGATTGTCTTGTGGCCTATAGGGATTTGAGTGAATGGAGAGTAAATGGGAAAGAGGTAAACACCATGCCATGAATAATAGCAAACGGGAAACAGGGTCAAGACTGACTGGAAAACCACAACTACAACAAAACAGGTAGAGTAGGGGACAGTCAAAGTCCGCCTATTCAGGAAGCGTGGGAAAATCATATGTGGCGCTCAGCACAAATCGTCCGAGGACTTGGGAATCAGTTTCTACGTGAATTAAGACGCAAATGGAGAGATGACACGAGTGAAATTTCCGAAATCAATAATTTGGCCAAAATTTGCCCCAAAATATTGGGAAAACCAAAGGAAATCGCTAAAAATATGAGAAAATCGCCAATCGACTCCTTTTGGCGAGCTGATCATGATCCTGGAAAAATCAAAGAGGAAAAAATCATTTGATCCAGCCAAAATGGCACTGATTTCAGTTAGGAAAGAGTGGGAAATTGTGAATTCATCAGAACTAGCAGTTGCCCGTGTCTTCGCCACGGACGATGCGATGCATTCGATCATCCACTTGAAAAGGCAGTGGGAATTAAAGAGTGAAATTCAACTTGAATGAAATACAGTTAAAATTATTTACAGTTCTTGAGCTCAAAGATAGATTAATCGCGCTGCTGGCGACATGTTCGCCCGCTGGATGTCCCCTCCCTTTGTCATCCGCCTCATCGAGAGCCCTGTCATCAACCGTCTTACTTCTCCTGCCCAGGCTCTTCCGATTTTGTATCGCTCCCTTGACTCCCGGAAATTTGACAGTTGCCAGTGCCCCATTACAGTGGTGCTCTAAATAAATGCCTAATTGTAATTGCATAATTCCATCAGTTTGACTCCAAATTGGTCCAAACGACTTTGTATACAGAATTAGACATGAAATAGAGACCAACCACATACTTGTCCATTTTCCTTTTTGGGTAATCTGCCAGAACAGCTTAATTTTCTGAGTTGCTGAAAAAATCACTTTGGGGGGTTACAATGATAAGCCGTGTTTTGAAGCATGCATGAAAATAGACAAAAGGAGCACTATTAGGAGGCCATACATGGAATGTATATGTCTCTATTAGTAAATTCGACATGTAGCATCAGACACCAAGTGCATAGACAAAACATGTAGTCTAGTTCTTGAGTAGTTGCTTATCGGGAACAGTCCATACCCGAAAGGACTATCTAGCAAAGGGGAGAACAGACACTATCACAAACCGACTAGAGCAGATAGTCTGGACTCTCTATCTTATCACAAAACACGGCCCATGCTGCGAAATATGACCAAGTCCAACTGGCTGACATGGCGATCACACTTTGATCGGATATCACTGATATCATCATGATCTTCTGAATTGGGAAGATCGAAGTTCAGCATAAGGTTTCTGAACCAGGCACTGGTCCTACCATGGACTTAGGGGTATCAATAGAAAGCTATTGAGTCCTAGAACTCGATTCTGGATACTCTGTTCGAGGGAGAGGCCTGCACAGTTGAAGAGAAAGACTATGATCACTCATTTAGGAGTGATCACATGGAAACCAAATGGCAACCTATTTATTGTGGGAACCACTTGTTGTCTCCTGGACTTCTTGGTATCATTGGAAAGCTACAGGAGGCTTAAGCTATTTAATTGCGAAGGATGGCTGTCAGGGCCGGCCTGAAGATATTACCCGTTCTATTAAGATTACGTGCCCAACTGTTTGGCTCTATCCCCTTCTGCTAGCTCCATCTCGTTGCTTCTGATCTACAGCTTAATTTGTACAGCCTTTTGCTGTTCTGTTTCCCATCAAAGTGTGCTACATGTCAAATGCAACTGTTGAAGCGTTCGCCGACGTCTTAGCGCACAATCTGGAACATGGTTCTTGACTTTGTTCTCAAGGGAGAGATGTGTGGTCTGCACTAGATATTTGGTTAGGAGAACTTGGTGACAACGAGGGGCTTCAATTAAATATCTGAGGGCAACCATCTCGACAGTTGGCGTCCCTGACGTCGCACTGACTCTTTCTGACTCACTCTGACTCGACTCAATACATATTAATCATGTGAAAGGCTTGGACACTTACAAACCATCTTTGGAGTAGCATAATCATAATAGAGTAATCCAGTTTTGTACTGTATATAAGGAGGGCTTTTGTACAATAGTAGACACTGATGCAGCACCCCAACTAGCATGGCCTCGTGTCCTCTGCGCTGGGGGTGTTGATCAAGGTGTTTACTGTTGTGCTTGAGCCTTTGACCCCAAGTATCATTAAATACCACAAATCAACTACATTTTGGCGGCATGAGAACAAAGGAAACAATGGGATACAACGTGTTATTGTGATATCAGGGGACGCATTGGAACGGGATACAATGTGTACTTGCATTTGGGCTCAGGGGCATTTTTGTGATAAGCATTTGATAGTCTTGGAGACTCTAAATCCAACCTTGTTGCAATGAAGGATGTTCAACCTTCGGTTGAAAGCCTAGTTTTGCCACATTCTCGATAACACAGACCCAGAGCATCGCACTAGCTCAAGTGCAGCTTGCACTTCAGCTTCCAAGATTGCATTCACTCCTGACCCAAGAATGAGATATCAACCACCAGTTGATATCAATTGAAAGTCGAGGAACGCAACTCGTCGGATTGTCTATGTTGGATGTTTAAAAGCATAGTTTAGTGGTTGGTGTAGTGTGTGCGTTGAGTGATTAGTGTTAGATACAGTGGCGGCGAAATCTGATGCCACCCCCAAAAAAGGAAATTTCCATCAATCCCCCTCCGCCGATAGGTTTCTTTGCAGGGATCTCATGTATTATGGTTGAGAAATGTCAATACTGCCTCTATGCATGTTCTCGGCCAAAAAAACTCAACTAATCCAGCAATTGGCATGGT
The DNA here is from genome assembly GCA_029204075.1 of Mycena capillaripes. Classification (NCBI taxonomy): domain Eukaryota; kingdom Fungi; phylum Basidiomycota; class Agaricomycetes; order Agaricales; family Mycenaceae; genus Mycena; species Mycena capillaripes. Next base: position 648,486 of record JARHKZ010000012.1, on the reverse strand, counting down.
GATGTCACTCTTTCATCCAATCACCACAGTACAATGAGGGACAATGCCAGGCTAATTTTTTAGACAGAAAAAAACTTGAGATAGGTGTGTATGACTCACATTACACGGAATCCTCGCAAAGAAACATATTTTGCGGATCGAGAGAGCAGAAAGGTGTGGAATTGATGGAAATTTCCTTTTTTGGGGGTGGCATCAGATTTCGCCGCCACTGTATCCACATCCAGTGGCTCCCTGGCCTTATCACGAAAGCACATCGCACCAAGCTACTTTCGTGTTTTTGAGTATTTTAGCCATAGATCCCGAGCACACCGTTCAACGATATATGGAAGGTTTATCTACGTGACATGAAAGGGCTTGAAAAATAGTGCACATTCATGTCTTGAACCGAAGGAATTCACCCTGTGGTCGTTGAGATATGGGGCAGACAAAGTCGCGTCTTTGAGTGAATTTCTTGCAATTTCTTTCGTTGGCCACTCAAAATGCCTCCAGAATCATCTCAAGAATGTTCAATCTCTTCAAAGGATGCACGCCCATCGCCTAGGGCCCACAAACCTGGGAAGAATTCCCGTGGAATACCGGAATCGGGCCAAAACCCCTAAGATGGCCAGGCTCCCAGCGCAATATAGTAAACCTAATTGAAAAAATAGAAGTTGTAGATATTCAGAGACAAACATGAATGGGATGCAAGACCGCTCGTAACTCGAGAAGGGAAGACGCAAGAGCGTCAGACGGCTAGACAGTATGAGGATAAGCTTGAATGAACTTTCATCGACCAACACAACAGAATAGGCACCAAGATTGCTACGTAACTCGAGAAAAAGAATCGGAAATATTGGAAAGATTAAAATATAGCCTCGAGGAACCCCCATCTTCAATGCCAACCGGGTGGAAGGACGCCGAGATCGCCTAGTACGACGCGGACCTCCCCGGTTGCGTATAGGTTTGAAATTTGAGCCGAACGCTAGTCTACCGAAAGTATGAGGCATATCCATTGTATAAGTTTAGCGATGACGCGCACGCACTCCCGCTGATATCGGAAACGGGTTCCTCTCAGACGCCCATAGACGCCCACTCGGATCAACGATGGCTTTGGCCTTTACCTCCGATCCAAACAAATACGGCATTTCTCCTCTTCTCGTTCTTCTCGTTCTTCTCCACTACGTCTCAGCCGCCCCGTACCCCCGACTCGCGGGTACCTCGCGCCCCTGGCTCTCGCATCGCCTCGCATCCCCGATAACCCCGACTATCTTATTCATTCCATCGCCTTTTCCCCTGCACCCGGCCGTCTCGCGATCCTTTTCAATTTATTCCTACATCGCCTCGTTCTCCTCTCGTACTCCTGGTTCCTGCTAAGTCTCATTCATGTTTATTTCTACTCCACTTACTCCTCTCTACCTCTTGTATAAACTCCCCGAATAGTCGTCCGACGTTTTAAGTCTTACTTGCCATCGTCCACGCCTACGCCTCCGCCTCCTTCCTCCGCTCTCGTCTACGCTTTCGTCACCGTCACCGTCTCCATCTCCCTCCACGCCGCGTCGTCTTCTCGTCAGCCGCCGGCGACCAGACCTATTGGGACACTCGCATTTTTATCTCTTCCTTCCTCCCTTGTGCAGCTTACTTATATTAGGGTTTGCTCGCGCTTGGACGGTCGGCAAGTGTGTCAGCGATGGCCAGGCGGACAATTAAAATACACTTACCTGTTAGTCCTGCAACCGAGCATGGTCGACGGATAGATAGACGACGGGTAGTGCATATGGTGGGGGTGACGGAGTAACAAAGGAAAGAAGTGGAGCGCTTCTTGTGTGGTCTTTGAACGAGGAGCGCGCCGGCATGTGGTTTGGTTGCACGTAATAGCACCAGCACGGAAAAGGTAAGGTCGAAGTTAATTTGTGATGTTGAAAATAGACGTGAGAGAGAAAAACCTCAAGGCGGCCGAGACAATGGAATTCAGATTGGCTGGATGGGAAGGAAATGACAGAATTGGGAGGATACAAACAGAGACAATCTGATTCATAGCATCGTCTTAAGATATGAGTAATAATAGTACCGTGAATCTGAGTGATGTCAGCGCTATTCTGGTTTGAATGGCAGGAATGTGATATTGCTTTTGAAATAGATACTGGTGTCAGAAGGTAAATTGTGGGGTGTATGGCTGCCAGAAATCTTTATGGCAATATGCAAGTCATTATGCTGCCAGACAAAATTCTGGCGATTTGGTGCGCCTAGTGGGTCTGATGCCAGATGAGCCATACACCTTTTGTTCTGCTGATGAACATCGGGTGGGGTTTTGAATGGCGCCTAAACCGAAATACAAACGTTCATGGAAATGATCGCTACGTCGCAAGTCTCTTACGCCAATAGGTAGGTAAAAATGATTCCACACCAGTGTCTTTGAGTTCTTCATCCCTTGGTCAACGACATGTTCAATTATTCTGTTGCTCTGGGCTGTGAAGCTTTCAGGACTGTCGGTGGATATTGGCCATCAATTCTTTTGGAAGCACGTTGGTTTAACTTCTTCCTGCACGGGCAGGCCGTACCAGAAAAATTCGAGCCCACAGCGGATCCGCAAATAACATACTACCACAACAGCTTCAACAGCGACACATGATACATTTACAACGCCGTTGTGCTGGAGATCGATCGCCAACAATAGAGACTTTGCGGGTTGCTACCAGATCAACTGGTGGCTAATATTTGTCGGCAATGTGTCACCCTGTAGGGCCAGCTCAGCCACCATTTCTAGCTTCTAAGGAGAGGACGAAATATTGATTAGCACAAACTTCAACGCCGTGATGCCGATCCATGCAAGGAGCCACCAGTTGAACTGGGGCTCACCGCAAAGTCTCTAATACGTAAATTGAGAAACTTACACTCCAAGTTATGCGGTAGACCTGCATGTGCCAACCCATCTCGAGGCATCCACGGTAGAATGTAAATGGGAGGATCCAGTCAAGAAAGTCGGCGCGCGCGAAGTGTATGATGGGGAGGATCTGGTCCCCGGCGGTGTTTTTGCCTGCCCGGCCTTATCGTAGTTGGTGATTCCGTTCCAGTGGTGTATCAACTCAGATATTGAATTGCTGAAGCTCTTTTGATATTGTATGCGCACATCCGTCGAAAAACTCGGGGGTGTTTGGTTTTTCGGATGGGTCTGTTCTTGGCGGAGGTAATGAGCGGAAATCCGACGCCGAGATTACTGTGAAGAAAAGATTGCGCGGAGGTTCAGTTGTATGTAGCCATAGATACTATCTCGACAGAATCGTCAGCAACAACAAGACGGAGAAACGGAATCAAGCGATCGAACTTCAGGCAAACGACCCGGACATTAATTATGGCGCGCGGGTGATGAGCTCGTGCAGTGCACGCGCCTCCCAAGGGCAATGAAATTTGGCCTTCTTTTGATTCTGCGCCAAGCTCAACGACGCCACGTCAATCCGATTTCAAAAAGGCAACAGTGATCGCCAAGGGCCCGGGATTGGGACGAGGGAAGCTGCATATGTCAAATCAGAAGACGACGCAACTAAACACACTGCGCGAAACACGGAGCAGATGGAAATTTAAGGCGGCAAGATCCAGAGGCAGAAGAACTCACGAGAAAGGGAAAATGGAGCAGCACACTAAATGTGCATTGAAATTCAACCGTGAATGAGATAGGGACCGCGCGCTTCAAAGAGTAAAAGGACAAGCAGTTGCTCGGCCGCTTCGCGGCCTCGCATCCTCTTTTGTAGATTTGCCTTTGGTGTACTTGTCTTGAATGATCCGTATGGAAGAGACATCTGACCCGTGACCGAAGTCTATTTGACGGAGAATGTAATAATCATAACAAAGGCCAGTGAGGCGGCAGCGCCGAGTGCTGGGCTAGCACCACGGCATCGTGATGCGGATGCTATAAAAATCAAGTTGTGAGATAAAGATCCAGTGCGCTGACATCATCCGCAGGCACACAAGGGAGGAATTGAGATGGGAGGAAAGAGGAAGAGTTGGCACCCCGATCAATGACACCAGGCACTGTTCTGGCGCTAACATTGACAGATGTCTCCCACAGCACCCTGAAACAAAAGTACCCGCTGCGAGCATGCTCCTATCTCAGTGTACGGCTCGAAAGATATTAGAATTTCAACTCATTAAACCAATTACCCGAGAGATAAGTTTAGTTTGAACAACCCCCATGTCTGAGGGATACATTTGAATGATACTAAAAGAGCAAAAAAATGCCCCGGAATACTGCGGCCAGAGGTGAAGTGTCGCACTTTAGCGCTATGCCAGGTCCAAATTATTTATTTCACCAAAGGGAATGGGAGGCCGCAAAGCGGCCGACCAGTCCCTTGTAAAATTAAGCTCCTCTCAAGCTTTCAACTCCGCTCCGGGGAAAATCAGTCCAGACTTTGGATGGCCGCCAAATCTGCCATGGCATGTGCTCAGAAATAGACGCTCGTGTGGAACCCGAATTGAATTCAGAATTCGAAAGAGGATGCGGCGGCCGAGCAGCCGCTTGTATGTCAGAAGGCTGAGTCGGTACGACGCCGCACACGTGGAAGCCGCACCTCACACGAAAAAGCCCATGCACTTGAGTCTTGCACTCGACCCCCGTGCATCTTCCCTCGTCACTATGCCACGGAACCCTTTCAAAAGTGCATCCAATAAAGTTTCCCGACCATCCTTTCCCGCCAACCCCTCCTCTATCTCGCCCACGTCCGCGTCGTCGGCGCCAAAAGTCAGCCCCACGCAGGTATCCACTGAGCGTTCTGCTGTCCAGCCGGGCGTTGGACCTACATCCCAGAGCAATCCGACGGCTACGACGACTCCCACTCCAGGTCCCTCCTCGCTCCCCGTAGCTGCGACGCCATCGACAAGCATTCGGCCCGGAGCTGAAACAAGTACCGATCTCGTTGTTTCTATCGGCTCCAATCCGCCCGTCGTCGCTGCTCCCACGACAAGCAATTCCCGGAAGGCTGATGTGACATCCAGGAGCTCCGTGGCTGTAGATAATGTCGCCCTTTTGTTGGAAGTCGTTGAGACGCTGTCAAAATTTGTCAAAGCGGTACCCTTCATCGGGCCTGTAGTCATGTTGCTTTCACAGTTTGTCAAGATCTATGAGGTGCGTTTGAAGGGTTCGTTATCGACCGTTCGTAAGACTTACATTTATATAGGAAGTAAAAGATGTGAAGGAGAAACGAGATGCCCTTTGCACTCGTATCAAAGACGTCGGACAGGATCTCTGCGCCACGATCCTGCGGATGGAGACTGCAGGCCATATTGATCTTTTTACGCGTCTCAAGCCAGACATCGAGACATACGCCAGGTTCATTTCCTCTCTTTATCCTCTGCAGGGTCTGAGTTGAAACGATAATTAACACAGGTTACTCGAGAGATCTTCCAAGTTTGTCTCGGAGTATGATAGCTTGGGTGGCATTCGCCGCGGTGTCGCACACACGCAGTTGGGAAATCAACTGAGCACCCTCCAACAAGACCTCGACACATTTGGAACGAGGTTTCGCGTAAGTAGGCAGGAATAATAACATCTTCCCTCTTACATTCCATCATCTTTAGACCAACCGTTTGGTGGATATTTCCATACAACAGACCGCCATCGAAGCGACCGCGGAGGAGATTCATGGTATGGTGTGAGCTGCATTGCCTTTTGTACGGCTCGAGCTACCGCGGACTCATTGAAATATCAGTGTCGCAGAGAAGCTCGAAAAATGGTTTGGACTGCCTCCGAACATGAAGCAGAAGCAGGACGATATCCAGAAAATCCGCAAGGAAGGCACGGGGAGCTGGATACTCAATGACAACCGATTCGTTGAATGGCAGGATAATGCTGGAGCGCTTTGGATTCAGGGCAACTGTGAGCTGCTATCAATCGGATTATCATCTTGCTCTAACCTGAGAACAGCCGGGACCGGAAAGAGTGTGCTAAGGTAATATTCGCATTATCTGTGCATTGAGAACCCCTTTAACCAATAATGTTCACAGCTCCACACTCATAAGCAAGCTCATGGACGATCAACAACTATTCCAAGAGTTGGGGAAGCCTTCTGCGGTTGGCTTCTTCTATCTCGACTTCAAGGAGAAGGAGAGCCGAACCGTGGTCCCTGCGCTTCGTCGTATCGTGTTGCAGCTGTCCGCCCAATCTCCTCACCCATACAGAGCTCTTGACAAGCAGTACATGCTGTCCAAGGGGCAGACATTGCCAAATTTTAGCCAGCTTCTGGAGTTCCTACAAAAGTTGCTTTCGGAGCTCGGGCGCACCTACATCGTCATCGATGCACTCGATGAGTGTGATGATGCGGAGCTTGAGTGGCTTGTGGATCTCGTTTCGACTCTCTGGAAATGCAGCTGCAAAGGCTCTATACATGTCTTGATAACCAGCCAACCTCGGGCCATTTTCACAGAAAGCTTCAAGGGCATGCCTTGCATTCTTCTCGACAGTTCTGTCACCATGCATGACATCCGACTTTTCATTAGCAGCGAAATTCGGGACAATCGCAAGATGAAGATGTGGGCCGCTCGTACAAACGAAATTGTGGATCGAATTGTCAAGAAGAGCAGTGGAATGTCAGTTGTCTTCACTTTCAAACTTGAATGTTTTAATTCCGATATGCAGGTTCCGTTTGGCAGCATGCCTCCTTGTTGAGCTCTCTCGCTGCCGAAGGTATAACGAACTGGACCAGACACTTGAAGGGCTTCCCGATGACCTCTTTGGTGTATACGACCGCTTCATGGAGGCAATACAACCTCGGGATCGGGTCTATGCAACAGGTGTCCTCCGATGGCTTGTTTTCTCCACTCGTAGTATTTTCAAAGAGGACCACATTGATGGTCCTCATATACTTGCGGATGCCATTGCCTTCGATTTCTCCAACCCGAGGGTGTACACCTATGACCCAAATTTGCGCGAAGGCAACGCTCATGCGATCCTCGAATGGCTTGAAGGCCTGGTCACTGTTCAAACCCGGCAAATCCGTTTTTGGCAGTCTTCAAGCCACCTCGTGCTGGCTCATTCCTCGGTTCAAAATTACATCCTGTCGAAGCAGTTCACAGACAGATTCGGCTTTGACCTCAACTCGGCCACCTCGCACACCTTCATCACTCAGTCCTGCATCGGCTATCTTCTTCACTTTGCCAACAACCCCCTCAATTCATCCACAGTTGATAGCTATCCCCTGGCAAAGTATGCAGCACGAGAGTTGTATCACCATTTGCAGCATTGTCCTGATGGAGCAATTGTATCAGCCAACCTTATGCAGCTTTTGAAGGACGGAAGCGAACAGTACACGGCTTTAGTGCGCCTGCACAAATTTGGAAGATGGTGGCTGTGGCACCGCCGATTAGCTCCACCTTTATATATCTGTTCGAAAGCAGGATACACTGATATTGTCAGTGTCTTACTTGACAATGGGACCGACACCAATCAACTAGGCGGAAAATACGGTTGTGCACTGCAGGCAGCAGTGCAGAGCGGCAGGCCGAAAACTATGCAGCTTCTTCTCAACAATGGCGCGGATGTCAACACGCAAGGGGGAAGTACGGATCTGCACTGCAGGCGGCGGCGTGCAGTGGCAACGTGCAAATTGTACAGCTTCTTCTTGACAATGGCGCAAATGTCAATGTGCAAGGCGGAGAGTATGGCTTTGCCCTGCAGGCAGCAGCGTGGAGAGGCAAGGCAGAAATTGTACAACTTCTTCTTGACAATGGCGCAAATGTCAACGCACAAGGCGGAAAATTCGGATGTGCACTCCAGGCGGCGTCTGCCGAGGGTGAAACAGAAATTGTTAGGCTTCTTCTCGACAATGGCGCAAATGTCAACGTACAAGCCGGAAAATTCGGATGTGCACTCCAGGCGGCATCTGCCAAGGGTGAAACAGAAATTGTACTGCTTCTCCTCAACACTGACGCCGATGTCAATATGCAAGGGGGGAGTATGGATTTGCATTGCAGGCGGCGGCACAGAGCGGGAAGGCAGAAATTGTCAAACCTCTTCTCGACAATGGCGCAGATGTCAATGCGCAAGGTGGGAAGTACGGCTTTGCCTTGCAGGCGGCAGCGTGGGAAGGCGAGGCAAGAATTGTGCAGCTTCTTCTTGACAATGGCGCGGATATCAACACGCAGGGGGGGGAGTACGGATCTGCACTGCAGGCGGCGGCGTGCAGTGGCAACGTGCAAATTGTACAGTTTCTTCTTGACAATGGCGCCAATGTCAATGTGCAAGGGGGAGAGTATGGCTTTGCTCTACAGGCAGCAGCGTCGAGAGGCAAGGCAGGAATTGTACAGCTTCTTCTGGACAATGACGCGAATGTCAACGCACAAGGCGGAAAATTCGGATGTGCACTCCAGGCGGCGTCTGTCGAGGGTGAAACAAAGATTGTCAAGCTTCTTCTTGACAATGGCGCAGATGTCAACGCACAAGCCGGAAAATTCGGATGTGCACTCCAGGCAGCATCTGCCGGGGGTGAAACAGGAATAGTTAGGCTTCTTCTTGACAATGGCGCCAATGTCAAAGCACAAGGCGGACTGTATGGATGCGCACTGCAGGCGGCAGTGTGGAAAGGCAATGCGGAAATTACACAGGTTCTTCTCAGCAAGGGTGCAGTTGTCAATTGCCAAGGGGGGGAGTATGGCTTCCCACTGCAGGCGGCAGCCTGGAGAGGCAAGACGGAAACTGTGCAGCTTCTTCTTAACAAGGGCGCGGATGTCAATGCACAAGGTGGAAAATTCGGATGTGCACTCCAGGCGGCGTCTGCCGAGGGTGAAACAAAAATTGTTAAGTTTCTTCTTACCAATGGCGCCGATGTCAATGCACAAGGGGGAGTGTACGGATGCGCACTGCAGGCGGCATCTGCAAAGGGCAAACTAAAGGTTGTGCACATCCTCCTAGAACACGGTGCGCAAGTCGACGCACACGGAGGAGTGTTCGGAAGTGCGTTGCACGCAGCGTCTCAAGGCACGACGGAGATTTTCCATCTCCTCTTGGAAAACGGTGCCGATGTCAATTCACATGGGGGACTATACGGGAGCGCCCTACAAGTCGCGTCCCTAGGTGGTAAAACAGAACATGTATGGCTTCTTCTGAACCATGGAGCCAACCCTAATGCACGCGGTGGCCTATACGGAAGCGCATTACATGCCGCATGTAGTGAAGGCAAGACCGCGGTTGTGCGGCTCCTGCTCGAGCAGGGCGCAGAGGTCAATGCACCCGGCGGAATTTCGGGATCCCTGCTTGAGGTTGCCCGTGAATTGATGCCGGGGGTCGCTCCTTTGCTGCTCCAGGACAAAGATCACTGGCACCTTGATAAACAAATAGGATGGACCGGAAGCGCGTTGCAAGCTGCTGCAAGCAGGGGACACACCGAGGTTGTGGAGCTTTTACTGGAGAGCGGAGCCATCGACGCCAGGGATAATCTGTCCAGTCCGAAGACGGTTAAGTAGATACTGTTCTTGTTTCCACCGATACTATCATTTCGTCACAGAATCTGGGCTGTAAGATCGTGGGGTTGATGTGATGTGAATTACAATAATAGCATTTGTGAGGCAGGTACGGAAAGAAATTTCGGACCACACAAGATGAATGTGTGCCTTGATTGAACGTTGAAATCACAAACTAGCCTGTTCGCATCTCTAAGCAAACGCCCGGGACCCGAGTCCAACAAGAATGGTGGTTGGGATTATAACACGTGAAACTGCGCGGAAATTCAACAGCGCATTCCTGACACTCCGATGAGATGAGGCGAGCTCAACGGGGCGCGAAGTCGCACACAGGAAGATTCGGGTGCCCATTTCAAAAATCGCTAAACAGTAGGACTATCGGGACGTCGCAGGGAATAAACGGCCTTCCACCAACCACAGGCCGTTCATATGGCAGACAGGGCGCAACCGGACAAGAAAATATGCAGAAGCGGTCCGAATAAATCGTTTCAAGTCGTGCACGGGCAGGACCGACATCGGGGTTCACAATTCCGGGTAGTTCAGGATGATGTTGAACGGGCTGTTTATGGAGAACCACTGCGGTGCGTGAACGGAGGCGAAGAAAAAATAAAACCTCAACCAAGACCATGCGTTCAGAGTTGGTCAGTAGGGCATACGCGGTCTGCTTTCTCACCGTAAACTGTAACATTGATGCGAGGGAACTCGGGAGTAGCGTCGGTGAACTGTCGGATACAATTCTTTGAAAATTTGTACCACGTCCTGAGCGCGTTTTAACGTGTCTCGCTGCGTCGACGGCAAAGACGCGCTGAACACGGGTGGCTCGTCACAAACCCAGCAGGTTTCGAGAGCTGCCCATGGGAGAGCAGCACAGCGATGCGGTTTGGTAACGCGTAGACATTGCAGATATCCTGGTTTGACGATGATTTTAAATGAGGATGGGCGTCGAGATGAGAGTCGGTTGGCCTGAGATGGTGTCGCAGAATGAAACGAGCTCTGCTTGGGGATCTGACCCACGAATGGATTTCGCCGATGGGAAAGAAACGGAGAAAGAGGTCCCGCGACATACATCGCACTTGGTACAGGATTTCGTTGTGCTTGCACGGCCCGTCCAGAAATTTTTGCCAGAGGTACCATAGACCGAGCTTGTGATTCAAAATTCGCCGAACCAGACTGATGAAGGGAAAATTAAATTAAAAGAGAGACGATTCAAAACCCAGGACGTGTGCCCTTTAACTCTGCGTATGCTTTGTAATTATAATAGGCTGAGGTCGATCCATACCAAGAACTAAATTGAGTCCGTGCGAGGTGAGGCATCAATAGCGCCCGGATACGACAGAGTTGAAAGGTGGGTCAACAGCAGGTTACACGAACACAGTGCAGGATCGTGGATCCTCCCATGTCTTTTTATGGCTAGCCACCGCAGTGGAATTGCGCAGCGGAGATAAGGGCTGGAAGAGAACTTGGAACAATGTTTGAAAGTTGAGGCTTCTAGTCCCGCAGCACTTCATCAGATTGGTTCAAAGATCCGGCGGAAAGATTGCGCAGAGGGACCGAGAGGCAGAAAGAGATCCTATGTTCTGTAAAGAAAATAGAACTTGAAAGAGCGACATAAGCAGCCGAGAGAGAGGCTCAATGGAGCATCGGTAAAATATACACTGGCGCGTAGCCACAGTCCGATCGAACGTAGGGGAGATAACGGCTAGTAAGCGAGGTAAGGTGAGTCAGCAGTTGTCTTTGAATCGTTCTTGAGTGCCGTTGAACCAAATTCGACGGCAATTGTTCCCATTCTCCAGCCTCTTATCCCTGAGAAATTTGGTTCCACTTGCAAAAATACTTGGAAAGGCCAGGAGGAGGAAAATTAGAGGTCATTCGATTCCCTTTTTTTTCCCAGTGGAACAGAATCTTCCGAAGCACAGCAGCGCCTCAGGTTAATAGTCATTAATTCAAAAAATAATCATGAAAGAGAGATGAAGACAAATTCAAGCCACAAGAAACGAGGATTTTGGGTGATCTTGGCTCTCCTCAAGGATCAAAAGAAGGGAACCCTCAAGAAACTCGACTCGGAGAGCAAAGATGATCGGAAGACGCTGTGCCCGGCGGACGACGCAGACAAGCCGCCAACGAGAATCTGCAAGAGAAGTGCATTCTTTGTTGGGGAAATCGGAGTTTCTTCCATGGGAAATACAGATTGCGAGGGCTTGAGAGTCGAGGGAGAGAAACAGACGTGATGTTGATGATTATTTATTTCACACGTCATCAGCCTCCAGATGTCCCTTCTCATCGCGTGCCGGTTTTCTCCCTGAGCTCACCCCATATAATCTCAACTCTGCGTCAATAATGCCTTTCCTTCTGCTCCGCGTGTCATTACCCGATCTCCCCTTTCAAACATCGCCAACTTGACGAGGAAAAGCTCCCGGAGCCCATGACGAGACGATTCTCGCATTCCCTCGTACGCGGCATATCGCGCCATCAACGCTCCTTTCCGACCTACGCCCTCGCGAGCGCACCGCGTCCGCACTCGCCACCCTCGGCACGCTCACCGCATAGCTCGTCTACCTCGATGTGTGGTAGTTTGGCTCCGTCAGTGGTCGGGGCGTCGGGAGGGTACAGCCGGTGGAGAGCCGGCGAGGGCGCTGTCCGTGTTTGGTGAGGCTCGTTGGTGCGTTTCTTTTCTCACCGCGGGGAGTACTTACCTGACTTGGACACAGGATCCTGTTCATACGCCGTTGTACAGATACGGTATGCGCCGAAAGGCGATGCAGAGGGTGCGTACTTTGTCTCCAATTCTCCTTCTGTTCAATCCCTTTCCTTTGCTTGCAATGCCACCGAGATGCGCGCCTTTGTTCTGCGACTTTGCGCGCATACGACGCAGTTGGCCTGCACATTTCCTTCTCCTCGGCTGCGTAAAGGGGAAGAACTGCATGCCGCACATACTCGGGGTCAGGGTGGGCCCTCCTCTGCGTCTACATATTCTGGAATCGCGGGTGCAAGTGAAAGAGGGCGTGGTGCGGAGAGGAGAGACCGTGTCGAGTCCGAATACACCGCAGCGGCAGCCGCAGAGAGGAGGTGCGTGTCTTTGTTCTTTGGTGGCTGTTTTTGCTCGGAGGTGGGCGGTACATACGAGGCGACCCGGCGTGTACCCCAAGCGCGGGGTGTTGCGCCCTCGTCTCGAAGCCCGTTGTATACAGGCGCGCGTGGGAATGGGGTACCGCGACCCTGATACCTACACAATGCGGCTCGTCGCCGTGGTGGTACTGGTGAAGCACGTACGTGTACCGGTACTCATCCTCCCCTCCAGCAGTTTGCGGGCGTGCTGGTGTTGCCCGGGCGTGGGAGAGTGATGACGTGTCGACTCGGAGCGAAGACGAAGCCCCCCAGGGCATCGCTGCTACACGGTGATCCCATGGACTCTGCGCGTGCGCGCCGCCGTCGTTCGCGTAACCACGGTCTGACCGTCGCGCGCTTCGTCCCTTCGCTGCTCGAGCTGGCTGGCCGGCTGCTCCTTGTTCCCGTTGAGGCCAGCGCCTGCGAATGATGTACCAGGAGCGAAACGATGGGCCGCCATGGCTTGTTGTACATTCGCCCCCGCGCACGGTACCGTCGTCTGCGCGAGTCCTGTGCGCGAATAACTCGGTACATCCCGTGGGCAGAGAGGCGGAGAGGCGGCTTTTTGCTCTTCCACGCACGTGGGCCAACGGCTGTGCATTTAGAGGGCGAATACGTTCGCGTTCGCGTTTCCCCTTTCCTCTCTTTCATGCCCCTCCTCGTGATAACACCTCCCCTCCCAAGTCCCCGGTCGTCGATGGGATCAGCACCTCCAGTGCTCCCACCACCGCCGCCCGTAATTCGACTTTTTCGGCTCTTCCTCTCGCCTCCCTCTCCTACCTCTCGCTATCTGCCGCAGCCAAAGCACGAGCGCGACGAGCAGAAGTACGCAGCACGCCTCAGTCTGCGCGAACTGTTTTGCACATAATGGGCCGGTGTCGGAGGGGATGCAAACAGGTGCGTGAGTTCGATTTTCCCGTTTTTTTTTACGCGCTTTTGCGTCCCTTCTTTTGAGAGGGAGTGCCGAGCGAGACCGCCTACCGGGGATTTCCTTTTTTGGGAATTGTGCTTGGCGCGAGGCTTGTTTTTTCTCCCGTTTTTTTCTTGGCGTTGCGTGGGCTCGTGTGTTGTTCTAGAATTATGGTGGACATCCGCATCCGCATCCGCATGCATATGCGTATGGATATCCGCTAAGCTGCAGCTTGAGTGCCTGGGGGAGTGGCTTAAGGCGCCAGACGGAGAAAGGCGGCATGTACGTGTACAGAGTCCACGAGCAGAGGCAAGCGAGTGGGGGTTCTAGCAGGGGGACGTTTCGCGCCATGAATGTCGCATGCGTGGCGGCGAGTGTCGACGAGCCGAGGGCCTTTATACCCGGAATGGCGCAATGAGTGCCGCCCCACGAGTGGGGATGGAGTTGTGCGCTTCTCGGCGTGACCTGTTGCGTGCGGGGGCCTACTGGCGATGGGCCGAGGTCAAGGTCGAGGTCGTGCAGCACCAATGCATCTTTGATGTACAGCCTTCGACGTCGCGTCTTTTATGCCGCATGTCTCGTGCTCGAGCGACGTGCTGGCGCGGGTCTGGACAAAGCACCGGCTTCAGGCGGAGGCGATCCGTGTGGGGGAGGGCGCGGCGTCGCGCCGACACGAGAGAAGTGTACGCGAACAAATCGATATGCACGATCAGGCCGAGGGACTGTCCGAGGTCGACGCGGAACAGGATGAGCGTGGTGTCTGAGGGCAGCGTGGGGATGTGGGAAAGGCACCAGCGCGCTATGGCCAACTGGCGCATTGATGTAGGGGTAGGGAGGAGCTCCCCAGCGCGATTGGCGCACGGCCGAAGCGACGACGAGCGTGTTCTGCAGCGCCTGCCTTGTGTTGCGGCATCTGTCGTGTCGTGGCGAATTCTATGAAGGGTGCAGGTGGGAGGTGGTCGTTTCGTGATCGAGTCGGAGCATGGACGAATATATTATTCTTTTTGGATACTGATACTATTTGCAAAGCGAAAGCGCAAGCAAAACATCATTGGATACCTTCACGGTAGTCGAGTTCAGAGTGAGAATATTGGATGCAAGCACAAACAGAGAGAGAAGTCGAAGAGCAGGCGGACACGAACCACGAAAAGCGCACATCCCGGATAGGGACGGCGCCAGTGTGCTACATGGCGAAGCGGAATTGACCACGGAGATGCTTCCGCCAACCTACATCACCACGGCAGATGCCGGCAATGAGCGGCAGCGTGCCACCTTGTGTGGATGTCGGCAGAGCCTCCGCGCCTTGGAGCCCCGTGCCGAGTCAGTGACTCAGTGTGAACAAGGTCAGAGACTTCCTCTAGGTATAGGTTTCTCAGTGAAATGTGCCTCAAAAACATAAAGAGCAACAGTTCAGGCGTTCGCTGACGTCTTAGCGCGCAATCTGATGAGGCGGCAGCCGGGGTGCCAAATAGAAGTGACAAGAACCACGGCAAGTATTCGTCACCTCGGCCGAGCGGAATTGGACAGCTCAACAGCTTTTTGCATCCGGAATGGAAGAACGAATGAGAATTTGATGGGAAACAGAACAGCAAAAGGCTGTACAAATGAAGCTGTAGCCTGAGCAGAAGCAACAAGATGGAGGTAACAGAAGGGGTTAGGGCCAAGCAGTCGCCAACGTAATCTTAATAGAACGGTTAATCTTCAGGCCGGCCCCGACAGCAATCCCTCGCAATTAAATAGCTCAAGAACGGTGGAAACACCGCAATTCACAAGGAGAAGAAAGGAGCTCAAGGCTGTACGTCCTTGCTAGTGCAAGAGAAATATATAGACCACCCCTGGTTTCTAGGGACCCCATACATAGTCAGGGCATCGATTTCGATGGTGGTAGATAGAGTGTATTACCCCGCCCTAATCACATTGAAACAGTGGAGCGAAGGCTGTTCGCGCGGAATATCTCACCATCAGAGTGGTCTCCACATCAGCAACTTGACAAATTGTCTTTTGGGCTCTTTTTCCTCTTTGAAAAGATAAAAAAGAGATAAAAGAGCCAAAAGACAAAAAAGAACTTTTCTCTTTTTTTAGATAGGTCCGTTTGCTTTTAAAAGGGCAAAAAGACTCAATAGGACGGGGAAAAGTGTCACGATTTGATACTATCTAATCGTTCCAACGCCTTATGTAAACATGAGCCTATCTAATCTTTGGTGCTTATATTATATGAGCACTTATTAATATCCTCGGAACGTTCTGGACAAACACACGACAAACACACCTTATACATGAGGATACAGGTCGCTTTGTAGGAACACATGGTGAAGGGACGGTTCACATGAGGAACACACATTTAATTAATAGGTCTTGACAGATCTCATGGACAACGCATGTACAACACATGGTTACAGACTATTGTAGTATATTTATGTTCTCGTTCACACGGCTCGATAAAACAGTATATATACAGTAGCTAGTCGTCTGTAGTAGTTAACCTTTTATTCCATCCTCTTTCGAGCTATACACATCGCACTCCCCAATCCTTTATCTTTGATATTGGACGCGATTTAGTCTTGACTGTGACAAAAAGCAGTCATAGAAGCCTTGATACAAGCTTCAATTTAAGGCGCTTTCAGGCGCAGATTACGGGGAAACCAACATATATTCACATATTACAGTGGTACATCTATACATATTACATTCACTCTCCTCAACACCAACAATAATATCTGTTCTCCCCACACACCGCCACTGGGGAAGGGGAGGCAACACAAAGGAGAGCGAGAAGCGTGCTGCGATTTTTCCTGTAGCGTGGACGTGAGTACGGCGATGCACGTGTTGCAAGATAAAAGAGGGGAGTGAAGGGGTCGAAGAAGAGAAATAGGGTACACACCTCTTTGGTCATTGTACGTTGCGCAAACTTGCCATTCTCGTCTCTGGCGCAGCATATTGCTCAGTGGGGGTTCATGCTGTGGCAGATTAAGTCACGCTGCTCATGGGGACACCCGCGCCAGCACAAGTGGTGTAAGCAGGTGTGCCGCAGCTCGGGCATGTAAATCGAAGCGCTCTAGGGAAGAGCCAATAGCTCAGTGTTAGCGGATGTTGTGAATCCAGAACTTAGCAAACGTACCAGCCGCATTCCTTCACATTTTAATCTGGTATCTCGTCGCTGCTACAGGAAGGGTTAGAACAACAATATATGTGTAAGGGCAACCCTGGCGGCCCGAAATATCTCAAGAGTCCTGGCAGGGGGGATCCGAAGTCAATTGAAGTACACTACTACAGGAAGAAGCGCACCTGGCAGGGGGGATCCGAAGAGGAGAAAGTCTAAGGATTCCCCGGCTAGGTGCGTGCCTATATACCAGCTAGGGCTAACTACGGGTTGCGCATGGTTTGTTGATGGCGTAGTGAACGGCAGTGATCCCGGGCACGATCACATGCGGAGTGCCATGCGGAGTGCGGGGATCCGTCCAGATGGGGTTTGGCTCGGCGGGGGGAACGTCGGAGGATAGCGGAGGTCTGACCGGAGGTCAGATCGGAGGATCCGGGGGTCGGATCGGAGGATCGGGGGTTGGAAACGGGGGTTCCCCTGACATCACCCCCCCTTGGAATGCGGCGCCTCGACGCATAGCTCGGATGTGGGCGGAGGATGTGGCGGGGTCCTGGAAGGGAAGGGCGTCGAAAGTGGCAGCGGCGATGGCTCGAGGCTTCCCAGGGTATTTGCGGTAGAATTCCGCGATAGCATCAGGGGCGAAGACGTCCGAATGTTTTACCCATTGATCATGCGAGTTGTCATATCCTTTGAACCGGACAAAGTACCAGAGGCTTCGGTAGCGCATTTTCGCGTCCAGGACTTCCTCCACTTCCCACTCGCTGTCCGCTCCGTCAGCAAGTACAGGCGGGGTTCCTCGTACCCCGGACGACCTCCGAAGGGGTCAACCTCCGCCAACTCCAATTTCACCACGGGAAACACCGGATGTAATCGGGAGAGGCGTGGGGAAGGTCCAGTTTGAACGCGCCACGTCCGATAACCTCCGAGACACGGAAGGGTCCGAGCCGGCGATGTGAAAGCCCCGGGGATGGGCGTGTGGTATGGATATCTGACGCGTCAAGCCACACGCGATCTCCGACCTTAATCTCCGGTGCGGGGGTTCGTCAGCGGTCGTAGTACCGCTTGTACTCGTCTTTGGCCTTGACAAGTGCGGCTTGGGCTTCCGAAACCCCCGAGGCAATCCGATCTCGGAAGTCGTTCACGTCCTCCAGTCGTGAGCGTGGACCGTTCGGCTCGAACCCCATCCGAGGGAGCCGACCGGTGTCCGTCATGAACGGAACCTGCTGTGTCGACGAGTGGATGTGGTTGTTGTACGCAAACTCCGCGGCTGGCAGGAGCTCGTCCCAATCGTCCTGCTTGTAGTTTGTGAAAAGCCGGATGAATTGGTCGAGTTCCTGGTTAATGCGCTCGGTCTGCCTGTCGGTCTGCGGGTGGTAAGCGGTGGAGGTCGCCGGTTGAATCCCGATGAGACGGAACAACTCCCGAGTGAACTCCGCGACGAACTGCGGACCTCGGTCGGAGATGTAGCGGACGGGAGTTCCGTGGTGCCTCCAGACGTTCTGGTAGTAAAGGCGCGCGGAGCCCACGGCATCGATCTGCGTGTGGCATTCCATGAAGTGCGCCCGCTTACCGAGAACATCCGCCGCAACCATGATCGCATTATACCCGTGGGCCTCCGGAAGTTCGACGATGAAGTCGACGGAGACCGTATGCCAGCGCTCGGGGGAACCTCCGTCGGATGAAGTTCTCTGATCGGAAGTTTCCGGAGGGCCTTGGTACGGCAACACAGGTCACAGGTGGCGACGTAACGGCCGACGTGTCGGGACATCTGGGGCCACCAGTAGTTCCGGGAGACTAGCTCCAACATCTTGAAACGGCCAGCGTGCCCGGCAATCCGCGTATCATGGTGCTGCTCCATTATCCGACGCCGGAGGTCAGTATCTCGGGGGACCACTATCTTCCCTCGGAAGTAGAGCAGCCCGCCCTCGACATGCCACTCGGAGGATCGGGTGGACCGGGTGCCGCGGACCTTGAGGACCTCCCGTGCGGCGCGGGCAACGGGGTCTTCTAGGTCGGCCTCTCCAGAGAGCGCGTTCCGGATGTCTCGGAGGATCGGAACCTCCGGGCCGGCGACGATGAGATCTTCCATTGCACGGACATGGAAGAGTTCGGGACGGAGAAGGGTGACATCGCGATTATCCTCCGAACCTCCGTGATCCGGACGACGGGAGAGGGCGTCCGGGCGACCCATGGAACTTCCGGGTTTGTGGTGAAGGCGAAGTCGAACCGGGACAGGTAGAGGGACCACCGAGCCTGCCGGCGGTTGAGGGTTCGCGCTTCACGGAAGTACTCCAAGTTCTTGTGGTCGGTCCAGATCTCTACCGGATGCTCCGTGCCTTCGAGGAAGTGTCGCCACTCCTCTAGGGCTCGGATGATCGCGAGCATCTCCTTGTCGTGGATTTCGTAGTTACGTTGGACCTCGTTCAAGCTCTTGGAGAAGAACGCGACCGGATGCCACTTACTGTCGGCATCGGGCTGAGACAGGACAGCCCCGGTGGCAAAGTCGGAGCTGTCTGCTTCAAGCCGGTACGGCTTGGACGGGTCCGGAAGGATAAGAACCGGGTCGGAGGTTACGGCGTCCTTGAGAGCTCGGAAGGCCGCATCCTCCGAGCTTCCCCAGGACCACCGCATGCCCTTTTTTGTGAGATCGAAGAGGGGCCGGGCAATATCCGAGAACCCCCGAACAAACCTCCGGTAGAAGTTCGTGAAGCCGAGGAACTGCTGCACGTCCTTCTTGTTCGCTGGGTCGGCCAGGCGGCAACTCCCGCAACCTTGACGGGGTCCATCTCGCCGTGGTTGTGGGAGATGATCACGCCGAGATACTCGATCGAGGCCTTCTCGAACTCGCACTTTTCCGGTCGGAGGTAGAGTTTGTGCGCACGCAACCTCCGAAGAACCTCCGAGACGATCTTCCGGTGGCGCGCGAGGTCCGAGTGGGCAACGAGGATGTCGTCGAGGTAGACCATGACATCTCCGGACAAGATGAGGTCTCGGAAGATGTCGTTCATCATGGTCTGGAAGGTCGCTGGGGAGTTGGTCAGGCCAAAGTACATCACCAGGGGTTCGAACAATCCCCGGTTAGTCCGGAAGGCCGCCTTCCATTCATCACCCTCGCGGATCCGGACGTTGTTAAACCCCCACCGGACGTCAAGTTTCGTGAAGTACCGAGCTCCTTTCAACCGGTTAATGAGGTCATTGATCAAAGGGAGCGGGTACCGGTTTTCACGGTCATGGCATTCAACGCCCGGTAGTCCTGGACGAACCGGAGAGCGCCGTCCTTCTTCTTCACAAAGAAGACCGGCGAGGCCATGGGCGACTTGGACGGACGGATTCGGCCGGTGGCTAACCCTTCCTCTATGAAGGCATCGAGCTCCTTCTGTTCGAGGGGGGAGATTGGGTAGACCTTGCAGTTTGCCGGCTTCGAATCGGGAACGAGTTCGATGGCA
Organism: Mycena capillaripes; assembly: GCA_029204075.1. Classification (NCBI taxonomy): domain Eukaryota; kingdom Fungi; phylum Basidiomycota; class Agaricomycetes; order Agaricales; family Mycenaceae; genus Mycena; species Mycena capillaripes. The sequence goes on along the minus strand of JARHKZ010000012.1, from coordinate 628,502 downwards.
TGGTCCCACGTCCGACGCTCTGGAAGAGAGTCAAAGGATTCCCGATTGAAGACATCCTCGAACTCCCGAATCCAGTCGGGAACTTCCGTCGGAGGAGGTCCGGAGTTTTTAGCGTGAGCCTCCGCAAGCCTCTGGGAAACGGTGGAGGTCGCCCGGATATCCTCCGAAGGTCCGAACCGCGTATAGAAGATGCGGTCGCCATCTTCGATCGGGTCGTCCTCATCGTCCGAGCTATCCTCCGAGTCGGGGGTTAACTCCGGAAGATCCGGATCGTCGTCGTCGTCGTCCTCACCTTCTCGGTCATCCGCGTCGACGACGCAGATGGATGGGAAGGGGCCGGCGCGGACGGAGCGGAGGATCTGAGCCACGACCTTGGCCTCGCGGCGTTCCTTTCGGACTTCGTCGCGGCAGGTAGCGCAGGAGGCGGGGCAGCGGGTCATTTTGACATCCCGCGTCTCCCAGTCAATCTCCGGGTTATGTTTCCGAAGCCACGAATACCCAAGGATGAGCTTCTGCTTACCAAGGCGCGTGACTGCGAACTGGACCCGTTCGGAATGCCCCTTGTACCGGAGGACTACATCCGCAACTTCCGAGATCGCTCCAGCTTCGTTCGGAGACCCGTCCACATTGAAAACGGGAATGGGTTGCGAGAGTCTACGAAGCGGAATTTGGGTGGAGATGGCATACGCCTTGTCGATAAACTCCGAGGTGGCGCCGCAGTCGACCAAACCCTTGAGCGAGAGTTTGACAGCGTTATCGACCGACTCAATCTCCACCGGAAGATGGAGGGAGTTAGAGCCAGGAGTGGCCGCCACCGTGTAGCGTTTCGGAAGTCTACATTCCCAGCCGGGTCGGCGGACTCGGGGGATCGTCGGAGGTTTCGGAAGTTCCGGAGGTTCCGGAAATCCTTTCGAAGCAGGGGGTGCGTCTCTCGTTTCAACTGTTGAATCAACTTTATTATCGGACTCGTGATACAAACAGGCAAAACGATTGGAGGACGCAAACGAGGGCGCACCGCTCACTCGTCGCGGGGGAGAAAATCCTCCGGCACTTCCACTTCGGGGTTTGCCATCGCCGGCTCGGGGGGTCACGAGTCGGGCGGCAAGCTCTTCCAACAATTCTCCGCTGAGCTGCCGGATCACCTCATCGAGGACGTCCACCGAGCGGATGTCCACCGGGGTGGTGCAGTCTCGGGCGAGGTGTCCCGGATCGCCACAGCGGAAGCAGGTGCGGCGTGGGACCACGCGGGCACGGGTCCGATCAACCTCCATCGGAACCGGAGGTGGGAGCGGAGGAGCCACCGACCTCGGAGGTTGAGCGACTGCCGAGACGGGGGCGACCGTGGTCGGGAGGGGGCGGGGAACAACCCCCGTCGGAGGTTGCGATGATCCTCCGGCGGCTCGTGCGCGGATCAGTGCCTCGTATTGGCGGTAGGCACGGGAGCGCCAGCCCGGATAATCCGTGAGGCTCGGAGGATCGCTCGACGTGGTGATCGCGTGGTTGATGGCGGGGGTGAGGCCGGTCCGGTATTTGGTGACCTTCACCAGCTGGTCCTCGAAACCGGCGAGCTCGACGAGGTCCTCGAAGTCGTCGGTGTAGCGGAAGACGTCCCGGGCACCCATGTAGTACCCCCGGGACTCGAGCTTGGCGAGAGCATGGTCCTGCTCGTTCTCCTCGATGAAGCGGAGACGGAATTCCCGGACAAATGCATCCCAGGTGGAGAGTGGGAACGGATGTTTCCCGGCCATGCGCTCTGCCCAGCGTTGCGCCGAGTCCTTCGCCATAAAGGACATAGCGAATCTCACGGCCTTCTCCTCGGAGGTTTCCCCGTTCTCGAGGAAGGCCTCCGGGATGAGCCGGACGTAAGTCTTGACAGCGTGTAGGAAGGCCCGACCTTGCGTGCAATCGCCGTCGAAGACAAACGGAGGATTCGGTCGGAGGACCGATTTTGAGGCTGGGCTGAGGTTTGCGAAAAGACCTGGACCTCCGACCGGATCCGGATCGGAAGGGGCCGGGGCAGGAAAGGAAGATTGTGCGGTGTTTTCAATTAGCGCTGCGAGGCGCGCGACGGTCTCTTCGATGCGGGACAGGCGGTCCATGTCGGCGGAAGTCGCGGAAGTAGGATCGGCCATGTCAGCTTCGGAGGACGGGGAGGAGGGGGCAAGATTCGAATTCGGAGGTTGCGGAGGATCCGGAGGTTGCGGAAGATCGTCTTCCGAATCGTCGCTATCCAAGCCGAACTTCGCAATCTTGACCGGTTAATCCCTTAGAGACTTTCTCCTGCTGTAAGGGCAACCCTGGCGGCCCGAAATATCTCAAGAGTCCTGGCAGGGGGGATCCGAAGTCAATTGAAGTACACTACTACAGGAAGAAGCGCACCTGGCAGGGGGGATCCGAAGAGGAGAAAGTCTAAGGATTCCCCGGCCAGGTGCGTGCCTATATACCAGCTAGGGCTAACTACGGGTTGCGCATGGTTTGTTGATGGCGTAGTGAACGGCAGTGATCCCGGGCAGGGGGGATCCGAAGAGGAGAAAGTCTAAGGATTCCCCGGCCAGGTGCGTGCCTATATACCAGCTAGGGCTAACTACGGGTTGCGCATGGTTTGTTGATGGCGTAGTGAACGGCAGTGATCCCGGGCACGATCACATGCGGAGTGCCATGCGGAGTGCGGGGATCCGTCCAGATGGGGTTTGGCTCGGCGGGGGGAACGTCGGAGGATAGCAGAGGTCTGACCGGAGGTCGGATCGGAGGATCCGGGGGTCAGATCGGAGGATCGGGGGTTCCCCTGACAATATGGCCCCAGAGCGCAGCAGGAGAAAAACGTAGGGGACTGAAGCGATGACATGCAGAAGACAGCCCAGAGATGAAAGACTTGATGTCTTGAGGTCTTGCAGCAGGTCTTGAAGCAGGTCTCGCCTCTTGAGGCATCTTGGTTCTTGAGGCTTGAGTAGTATGGACTTGAGGAACAAGCGGAAGGGATGGAGAACCCAGAGCAGGCAAGGGCAGATCTCAATATTGAGCAGGAATTTGGACGCAGACGGGACAAGGCAGAAGGGCGAGAGGAAGTGGGCAATGGACGTTCGGTGGACGTCGTCATGGTGGGAGGGAAGAAAGATCAACATGGGCGCCCATCACTTGACGCTGATTCGCTGATCAGCGATGCACGTGCGTCGGCAATGGACTTGGCGATTTCGACATCAGGCTTCTGTCAAGTCGACGCTAGTCTCTTATAAACAGACACTATAACAATACTGACCTCGTACCTCGGTTTGTTATAAGTCGACGTGTTGCCGCATCCCCAACATTCTCGCTCCTCCATTCGATATTACACTTGTCTCCTTTTCAGAATGTATATTCAAGTGCTTGGGAGCTGACCTCAGCTGCCAGTTTGCATTTGGGGATCAATTGGGCGGAAGGTCCGAGCGACTAAATTCTGGTGATCTGGCATCCCGATAACATTGGGGGCAGTTATGGTAGTCAGGTTCCTCTTTGTAGCATAACAAGAACTTTATGTTGGATAAAAAAACTGATTCAAGAAAAGAGACAAAAGAATGTTAAGGAAAAAAAGCACCTGAAAAAAGTCACTTAAAAAGACAAAAGATTCAAAAGATCCAAAAAGCAACCCGAAAAGAACTTGTCAAGTTGCTGATGCATCTTCTTATTGCTACCTACCTCCCCAACGTTTGTTGATATCTGACGTCTCATCAGCATCCATGATAATCAGCCGCTTTTAAGTACAGTGTCGATTTGCTATACCGGATCATTACATAACGGAAGCTGTGCACTGCCTATATATATGTACAGAGCTTCCAACGGGACGTGTCGCTCACTGATCTTGTCTCGACATGGAAAAGCAGCAACTGGCTCCTGATCCCGGACCTCAACGGCGAAAGTCCAAGCCCGTCAACCCTTTGGGATGGCTGCACGCTGTGCTGGTTGTCTTCGGTGCATCGGGCGTTCTTCTGGCCGCGTGGATTGCTGGAAAGATTGGTTTGCAGTTTGTGGACAAATTGAAGCCGCCACACCTGGCTCTCTATCAGAACGAAACTTGGGATCAAGTTACCAACCGCAGTGGTGTTGTGAGACCACTTGTTTCTGGAGACGACAGGTTCGACATTATTGCCACTGTGTGGCTGCATGGAAATTGTAAGCGAAATGGGTGATACACGGGTTACTAGTAGAAAGCATAGCACGAGTATAGTGAGCGGATTGGTATTGCACTGCTGTAATACCGTAGGAATGAATATACTTGAGTTCAAGAACCCTTATATAATCAGTCAACCGAGACGTTAAGAACTTAATTGATAGCTTCAATAAGTTCTAGGAGGAGAATCGATTATTACTTCAAGTCTAGCAACCCGTAAGTAAGAATAGATTAATAACTCTAATTATACTGTAAAGTCTAGCAAAGTTACAGTCAAGTAGAGGGTTTCTGAAATAGCTGTAGGGTCTAGCAACGATACAGTAAAGGCAGATAAGATTGAGCTTAGCGGCTCAACTGAGGTTCAGACGGTAGTGAAGGTTCACAAGGTGTATTGGCAAGGTAAGATGTAATGTGTCTCACAGAGGGGAGACACTCCCTTTATATATTACTAGAATGAGTCAGAGACAGATTCATACGTCTCTGACTCCTCTAAGCCGAGGATTCATAGCCTCGCATAGCTTGTAGCGGTTGCGAAACATGAATCAGCGGCTATGTGAACCGTGGGAAATCGAGATGATGGACATCAAACGGATTACAGGAGACGTTTGCACCGCAAAGATAAATACATTGAGGCTCCGAATAAATAGCAAAGTAAGTAAGGCTTGTAGTAAAATACAAGAAATAAATATAGAGGGCATATCCATCACAGAAATGCCTCTCAGCAGGCGACCTATCAGGGGGATCGGTACCCGGATGCAGCGAGTGAGCTGGTGGAGGACTCGAAAGACACCCATTTCCACATGGAAATCCGTATGCCCAACATGGGCACGCTGTCAGTGTGGTCTGACGAGGGAGTCAGGCCCACCAAGGCACAAGATGACATCTTCGAAGTTGCACTGTATTCCGGAGTTATCATCCAGAACGCGACCTTATCTGACAAGGGTCTTACAGCGGAAAGTTTTGTGAGAGTTTCCTCCATTTTCGGGCACCACAGATTGACTTGGCGAACCAGCTTGGAGCAGAACCTCACCGCAGAACACCTGCCCGCATCCTTCGTCGTTTCTCCTTCCGTGAAGATGGATCACCTTCGAAATTTCTCCTCGTGGATGCCGGACTACGTGTTGGAAACTCAGTGGCGTCCTCGACCTGCGTTGTAAGCGTCGCGCTTTCTGTAAATTCCGCAACGTGCTTATCGACATATGCTTAGACCTACCGACCCGAAATCGCTGATTGATAGGGCTATTGACTCGTCTTCCCTTTCTGTCCCTATGATTGAATTCCATCCGATCATGAACCACTGCTATATGATGTTCAATGCCGCCGGTTTCAATGCTACTACGCCGGCACACAACCAACCCTGGGGGTCAAGCGCAAGGCGACATCCTCATGTAACAAAGCATTGCCGTATCGCTAAGTCTGCTCGCGCACTTATGAAGAAGTGGGCCCCATGCACACGCGTCTGGAGTTTTCTGATTCGCATCATGGGGAAGCTGAATGGGCATATGCACCTTTCCGGTCCGCAGCTCCAAATGGAGCAGAGCCTCTCGTATGTTGTTGCGAACTTACCATCTTATATCTCCTCATGCAGCAGTAGGATTATATACCTGTTCCGGTCAACCGATAAATTGCAGTGCCCAGGCATCTTACAACTCTACAAATTTACCTGTCCTCGAGCCAGCTCTGTTGAATGGTACGTCATAGATTAACAAATGACTGCTGTTGTGAGGGACTGCCAAATCAGACATGCTGAAAGTAATCTGGCACATTTCTTTCTCTGTGCGAACTCCTCGCAAGATACTTTTCAGCGATTTGACTGCATTTGCTCCTACAATAAATGCCAGTCAGAGCGAGGCCGCGAAGCGGCCGACCAGTCCCTTGTCAAATTGATGGAAGATTACTCCTTGCTTTCTCCCTTCATCTGCACCCTTGAGTTCTGAGCCAACTTGTTGTGCACAATGAGCTCTGCATTTCTAGGATATCATCCTACTCTACCTGTGCTACTGGATGTCAATATGACCTGACACCACTCGGTCCCTACTTTTACCATCTTTTACTTCTTCAGTGGTCACGACTCGGGCCCCACCACCTGCAAATTTCGTTTTCCGTCCGTCTGCCGCGGTTGCCCTGGGTTGGCGTTCATATATGGGGGGGGGCAGCTCCTGGATAGAAGACGACGATGCAACACTCGTCGGAGGCGCCGACGTGCTCGGCCACGCCGTCGCCGCCATAGTACTATGCGACTCCGAATCATGGGCCATGTGCATCGAGGGTGCATCTACTCCGACGGGCATATGTTCATAGCGGCCGTCCCAGCTTCCAGGAGACGCAACAGGGTAGCACATTTCACCGTTGAACATCTCGGGCGCGCGTCCCGACATCGAGCCATCTCGAGTCATCGCAGAAAATGACGAAGTGAGGGGAGGCGTCTGCGCGCTCGGTGTGGAGTACGATACTGGCCGGGCGGGAGCCACCTCGGACCCCGACCACTCCAACTCGCGATCGCGCCTGCAGCGGGCGCATAGGAAGATGGCAGCCAATGCCAGAAGGACCACAGCCCCACCAACAGATCCGCCAATGATCGCGATGGTTTTCCGTGAGATGCCGCTGTGCGCCGCTGGAGAATCCGACGGCGAATTAACTGGGCTGGAACTCGTGGCTGGACCGGAGCTGCTGGATAGCCCCTTGCACGTCGTATCTTTTGAGCCACTCGTTTGGACAGTGGGGCCATCTGTAGCCCAGCGGCCAGTGCTGAAACATAAAGTCAGCGATAGTAGGGAAAATAGAGAGGGACGCACGAGTCGCTGACGGCGGCTTCAGCGGATACAGCATCAATACAGGGGAAGTTGGAATAGTAAGCGAATGCGAACCTAGGAGCTGGGACCCTGGCGGCGACTGGTTGAGATAGTTGAATACCGAGTCATTTGGCCCTGTGCCAAGATGGAACATGAAATTCGTTTAGCACTTGGACAAGCGAAACGGGTGCGTTGCTCACTGAGCGTAACATTCACCACATCTGCCGAGTTGCTGGGTGCGAGGGTGACCTTGTACGGCGGCGTCCCGCCCTGAATCGAGAGCTGCCAACCGTCGCAAGTTAAAAGCATGGATCCGGAAGTGAGATTCGAGATGATCGTAAAGGCTGGGCGCGAGTCGGGCGGAATGCATTGTGTCGTCGAGCCGCCTGTGAAATTTGTGTCAGAAACAAGAGCTAGCGGCCAGGGACCGGAGAATGAGAGGACATGCCGACGACGGTGTAGACCCCGGTGTCGATACCTCCCGACGTCCCCAGCGAGTCTACGACGCCGAGAAGGAGCAATGTGCCTGTCGTGGCACCGATCCAAGGCGCCCAATTATTGAGCAAACCAAGTTTCGTGAAAACATTGCAGACGCACCGACGGGAAACGCAACCGTCCACTCCAACGCACTTGCATTCGTCCCGATGAGGGACGTCATGGGTGTCCCGCTCACCGGGAAGGCCATCATGTAATACGGCGGAATGCCCGTGCTCTGCTGTGACCCTGGAAAGACGCCGAGGGGGATGGTCGCGCATGCAGCGAGGTTCGAACCAGTTTGCTGGACAGAGAGACGCCGGGGGGAGCCTTTGCATTAGCGAAGTAGAGGCAGATACTCTGAGTGAGTACGCACCGTGCCCGTGAAGCCCCAATTGTATGTCTGGATGTCTGCCCGCGGCGGCAGCGGTCCGCTGCCTGCGCCTGCTGCGCCGATGCCGACGCCACTGGCCAGCATCGTTGCGACCCACGAAAACAAGAGGCTGGGGTGAAGTCTAAGAGACATCGAGGAGCGGACGAAACACAAGACTAGACGCTGAGGGGCCCTCAGTCCTTAAAAATAAAGCAGTGATTGTTACTGCTTGTCAAGCTGATCAACGGCGCCAAACGAGTAACCAGCAACAGCATTTGGCGTCAGTTTCATTCAAATTTTGGAATGATTAGCGCAAGAGATGCTCATCTAAGGATGTGTTGGCGTGCTCCCGGAAACTCGCAGAATGTGCACGCAGGCCACCTACCCAGTCCCACAGCAAATAACTAAATTAAATCTATACGTATTGATGGGTACGGCTGCACACTGTGATCTTGACAGTGACACATTAATTGAATTCAACCTCTCAATTCACCTTCACTGCCAACTGCCCAACTCAAGGGGCGTTCAACTTTCGAAAAAAAGACTTTGGGTCGAAATTTTTTTTTTGTCGACCCTCAGTAGACCCCCTCTTCCTCCAGCTCCTTCTATATGTGGAAAGAGTTTCCCACCCCTGACACCGGGCCGTACCTCCGAGACGACGAGAATGATATCTGGTGTTCTACCACAACATCGAACGCAATATAACGTGTTTACAGGCAGTTATACTACCCGAGCTTTGCCTCTGTCGCTTCGAAACTCGTCCTGGCCTACTGCATGCTTCACAAATCCAATTCTTTGGCAACATCCTGCTACAGCAGCCGCAGCAGCCTAACTGATGTAACCCTAACCCTAATTCAAGTTGTTGCATTGAATGACTTACCTAACCCATCACCCCGATCATGTACTTACTCTTGTTGAAGAAAATCACTTAACTGACTTGGAAATTGCAGATATTGCTTTGCTGCTCCATTTCCGATCAAAATGCCCATAGAAACTCAACGGTTGGAAATACAACCAAAGTGTAAAGATGGAATATCATTTTCTCACCAAGATCTATATGTGTGCCTATTTTCATGCATTTCCATTTTTTTAGGCACCCCTGCCCTCCCGGGAATATGGTTTGCCCTGCAGTACGTCTGGCTCCTTCGGACGACTTTGGTTTGGGTTTCCAATCCTCGGATGGTTATGTGGTGGCTCCAAACCTCCACCCAGCCGGTATGTGCCCCCTTCAGTTCCAGGACCTTTCAATTCACAGATTCTTCTATCCTGTAAACATACCCATGTCTCTGTACGCGTTCAATCTAGGTCCCATTGCACAGCGGCAGTGAGTTTTACTACTACTCTTATTGACTTTCTAAACTCATGGTATTTACCTGTGTGCACAGCACGCGTCGCTCTCTTTTATCTTCTCTGTGTCGCCGCAGACTTCAATGGGTATGCAGTTCCTCCCACTTCTCCTCCGCACATTTCTGGCTCTGCTTGTTCACAAGAAAAGTCCAGCTCAATCGCAGTCCCTTCCATCCTGCGACAAGTGCTTCGCCTATGCGTCCTGGGCTGCCCCCAATACCCACTCACACTACAAGCTGGAATCCGCAGCGATGGGGTGGGAACAGCAGTAGCAGTAACATATACTGTGGTTCCATGTGAATTTACGTAGTTTGATTCAGTTCTATATGTGATTCGATGAGATTCGATCTGTATATGCTGTCAACTCTACATGTCGCACCATTTCGTCGAACCAGATCGAGCCCTCGGTCAATCCTTGAATCAGATGCGACCATGCTAAAATGTCGACGTGGTTCAATCTGGCTGCCCATCATTTTCGCTGGGGATTCAGCTCATATGGTCCAGATAACCCGTTAACTGGTGGGTGCTGCCCACAGCCTCAATGTGTTATATCTGGGGTTTTGCCACATAGCCACAATAGCTTATATAAGGCCTGCCACAGCCATTGGAAGGCACTGATGGTGTGTTCGGCAGGCTGCCGCAGCCGCAACAAACTAATAATTAAATAACAATTAACCTTATTTCAATTAAAATATCTAAATTGCCGTCCATTGCCGTGAATTTGATGGCTGTCCGTATTGGGTTGGAATTGATGGGTTCGGCCATTGCCTTAAAATTGATGGCTTTTGATAATGGGGTCCCCTATGATTGATGGCTGGCTGCAATGGGTTGCAATTACTGCAATTCCTGAAAATAATGACAAACACGATTTTTTTTCGGCGCAATTCCCAAAGAGGAAATTTCCTTACAAAGCCTCTCAGCGTGCCGTCTTCGCTTCCTTTTCCATGGCGGACAACGGCCACGACCACGACCACGACTACCAGCACATGAATGACGCAGATATGATAGAGGAGGTTATTCGCAAGGCCCCAAACGGTACGTCTCTTGTCCAAGTCTGCGTTGCATCAACCTGAGCCGCCAACAACAGCCACGCGCAAATTCCTTGTTTCGACACCAGCACTAGAGAAGGATAGAAGCGAAAAGCGCCAGGCAAAGCGACCCACCTCGCAGAAGCCCTCTGGTAGCCGCGGTCAGCCCGTAAAAGCACAAGATGGACAACAACAACAACAACAACAACGAGATCGAGATCGTCGACAATGACAACGACGAGCCTCTGGTTACTATTGCCGTGTACATCTGGATTCCTAAGACTCTTCCATCCCTCCCTACCAAGTCCCGTAAAGCAAAGACTAAGACTGACGACAAGTATCTCAAGAAAGGCCTTTCACCATCATTGCGAACGACAAGTACCCCCAGTTTCTTGCCAAGCTTGCAGCCGCTCTTCCCTGTTTCCCTGAGCACATTCATGAACAGAAGATGATGTGGAAACCCATAAAACCGGGCAATGCATCCTTCCTCCCACTCGGCGGACTCAATGGCTACAAAGTTATGGTCGCCAGCGCTGCTGACCGGAAACCCGCCGAGCGCATAGTGGTGCTTCAAATGCCCACCCCGGTGCAGCCGATGGAAGAAGAAATGGTGCGTGATGCGAAACTTTGGATGGGTTTGCACTGATTTTTTACAGCCGTGGGTAACTGCTGCTGCCACTGACGAGAAGCCACCACGGTTCGACTATACAGAGCTAGAACCGTCAGGGCCAAGTGATTCTATCTTACAACAACAGGTGCAAAGCGCATATATTCAGTGAAACGGCTATATCTACTGATTAAATGCAGCAATCATTCAATAAAGCTACAAAAGATGAGCGTGCCATCCTCGAAGATACATATTGTATCGGAAACTACCCCCACATCGACCCTAATAAACGAATATACCATGACCCAGAGAGCGGTTTTTATTTTGAATTGAACAACTCGCGAATGGCTGTATGGTGCAGTGCGATGGTGCGTAACAACATCCTGTGTCGCAGCTTGATGACTGATGCAGCTCATGTAGGCCCAGAAGAAAGCCTCCCCTTGACTCGCACGTCTTCGATTCTAATCAACGCATACAGAATATCGGCAATGCCCCTGCTGCTCCTGCTCCGGCTGTAAATGCTTCCCCTGCTGTACCTCCTGCCACCGCCACCCCTTCTCTTTCGATGTCTGATATCTTTATGGCTTCTCTGTTTTCGCAATCTGGTGGTGCAGGTTTTGCTGCCCTCTTTCCCAATCTGAATCCCGCTACACCCGCACCCGCACCCGCTCCCTCGGTTGATCCTCCACAGCCACGCACGGCCCCTCCATCGCCTGTGAAGAGGCATCACGTCACGGTCGAACGATTCTGCGAGGTGTATGATATCGATGCTCTTGACTGTGCACGGCTCCAAGAGGTCGGATTTCGACCTGTGATCTGACGGAGCCTAAACTCGACGATGATTTGAATGAAGCAGGCTTCTCAATATTTGGATGGAAATGTATTCACGCCGCAAATGTTCGTTTCAAAGGTGACTTGGGTGCGGGTAAATTTGACGATTGATCACTTTGCACTGTTTTTTCCGTTACTGTAGCATTACAGTTTTACATAGCATTCGCTCTCAGTATTTTACATTGTATTCATCCTTGCACGCTATCGTATCAAATGCATACTTGAAATTACCAGATGTAACCTGCGTGCCGAAACCATCCCACAGCCATCTCAGCGGTGATACAAGCTGTTGATTCCAGCAGGGCCTCAATCGGGTCCTCTGCCTCGTTTATTGCACGACCATGTCGCTGTAGATATGCTTTCCCTGCAAACAAATGAGACCAAAGAAGGCAGTGTGGGAAATGCTTACAAGTCGAGAACGACTCCTCAATCGGGTTCAAGTCCAGGGAATATGGAGGAAGAAAGAGAATCATAACGCCTATAGAAGATCAAGTCGTTGTAGGCATGGTATTCCTCTGCACACATCGTTTTCATTGAGAACTTCTTGAAGTAAGTCAGTGTGGTGAATGCGACAGTTGTCGAGAATGAGAACACTTTGCGTGTCGGGATAGGGTTTCATTTGTGGCAGCTTCAGAACGGTCATTGCAGAGGAAAAGAAAAGGAGTGGCTGCACTCACCACGTCTTCAACTATAAAATCAAAAAAACTCATATGTGTCCATCGAGCCAAGTACAATACAGGTTGCAATATAGCCCTCAGTGCTGAGCGCAGCAGTAAGGGTGTAGCGGTCACCGCGGACGAAGTCTTCAGACGATTCGGCCTTTGTCCAGCTGGAGAACGGCCGTAACCTTGTGCGAGCGTCTGCTGATCCTTGCTGGACTCATCGACAGCCACAAGCTCCATTCCCGTACCAGAAAAGTTGTCAGGATTCTGAATGCACTCTCGGAATTCCTCTCTCCCCTCCTCGTTCCGTTCACTTGCGACCTTCTGGAGAACCTTGCAAGTGAGACCAGCGCGTACGAGAGTCGGCTGTAGCGCGGAGATAGAGATCGCAAGGTGCCATGCGAGCTCGTCCAGCATCACCGTTGGATCGTGAAAATATACCTCGTGAATGGCAGTGAGAGCAGCTAGGCTGATGATACGCTCACGACCGCAAAGAAGGGAAGTGGGCTTTGTCACTTGACCGAATTCCTCAAAGATGATGCGCCATCGACGGGAACGCATAGCAGATGTCTTCGGTCGTCCACCCGGCACTCCACAGGCGGAGGGCACAGTCCTTGAGGTCGGAGCTGATACGACAGTTGCCCATAGGTCGTGGAGAGGACAGAAAAAGTGCTACATAAGGAATTTCCACTTTGGGAATTGCGCCGAAAAAAAATCGTGTTTGTCATTATTTTCAGGAACTGCAGTAATGATTGGTTGCTTTAAATGCCAATATTTATTCCAAAAGTGCCGGCTCTGCGAAAGTTTTTTGTGTTTTGTGAGCCGATGGGGCCACCAATTGCAAAATAGTATACATGACTCTTGTAGCCCTTGATGAGCTCTACAGATTGGGTATAGAGATCAAAGGTTTGGGCGATCACTTTCCTTTTTGGGATACTAATGCTTTCCACCCAAAAAGGAAATTCATGACATTGGCCCTCCCTGGCTCATAATTTGACCATTTTCAATGGTCTAACCCTGTAGGCATGTATTTCTATGTTCTTTGAAGCCAACTGGGGCACATTAGAGCCTATTACAGTGCAATAATAGGGTGAAAATAGCGAAAATTAATCAATTGTGTCCTGGCCATTATATCTTGGGGATGTACCAATGGAAATTGGTCCTGGATGGGTTACATTGTTTCCTTGAGCTACAGAGACACTCTCCAGGTCATGTATCATATTCTGGTGATGAAAAACATCGCAATTTGGCCATAAAAGGAAATCGCACTTTGGCCATATTATGTGCTCTTCCATGATGTGAGATATCCCAGAACAGACTTTTTGCCATTGGTTCATCTATTTGTATTAGGAAAGTGGACAATGGACACTCAGGATACCCCACATCCCATGATTTGAGGTGATCTTGCTTTGTACTCTTGTTCACCATATTCAGCATGCCATAGGGGCGTAGCTAATGTTCTGAAGGTTCTTACTAGTTTCCCTAAGCTATATGAACAGTTTTGAGCAAAAAAACTCGCTAATATATGATGATAGATCACAGAAGTGTCAAGTGACACATTTTGTTTATTTCATGAATGGGGCACCAAGGAGACCATTTAGTGCGAAATAAACAATGAGACGGGCAACAGACAATGGAGGGAAGAGGGATGGTTACGGTTGTTACTCAGTCACACATGCCTGTCTTGGGAATCAAGCGGTCGAGAGTTGGTCTTCGTTTAAGCCCCCAGGATATCTCGGCAGAATTTTAACACTGCAGGTGATGATCCATACATGAATCCAACCGTTTGAGCCGGAAAAAATGGAAAAATCAAGATACTCGGAAATCAGCGGTGCGCAAAAATGCCTTTGATGAGGCCTCCAGCTCCCTGATATTCGCGTTCCAAGACAATAAGCAAGGTAATCTAGTCTACCTGTTGAAAAAAATGCTAAATTTCATCCAATGGAAGTCCGTGGTTGACCAGGAACATCGAAGTTCACTATTGCTGTTCAAAAACCCATCCCCCACGGTGCTCTTGAACATCTGAAAACAATTCTGAAACGATAGAACACATTTGCATCACCCATAGTTCCTTTCCGCATGAAGAAACCGGAAAAACGGAGGTAGTCAAAAATCAGCGATTTGCAAAATCGCTCCGCTGGAACCCATAACGCCACTATATGTTTCTTCCCATCAGAAACGAGGCCAGGCGGGCTAAACGTCCTCGAAAATATAGTAGTTTATGACCTGGGGGCCCATGGTTGAAGAGGTGCATCGAATGTAGGGGTTTAACAACCATAAACTCGATATAGCATTGGGCTACTAGTGGTCGACTCAATGTCTCGACCAACTCAAAATCCAAAATTTTCAGGTTGGACATCAATTATTGCCTAGAGACATGAAAATGCTCTTTCTCGCTTGTTTAAATGCACTCCAGAGTGCCCCAGTGTGTTTAAAGTAGGATGTTTGATATCATCAAAAACCGACTGATGAGCAATTAGACGATTTCTCTTCGTTCGGTTGACTTGAGCAACACAAAACATGCATAATTTAGTTGTACTAAGGCTAAAGTAGGTAGGAAAAATCCAGATTAGGTTCACATTGGGAGTGCTCGAAGCTCACGAATGTTTTATGGTCAATTCGGGCCAAAGCATAAAGTGGCATGTCTGTCATTTAGACATTGAATTTATGCCTTTAATTTTGTACTGTATTTTAACTACAGTACTATTCAACAACATATAGGCCATATAGTTGACGAAGCCTGTGGCCTATGGTGCTGCGGAAGCAGGTAGGGGGAATGGGGACACATTCAGACTACAAGCAGCAATGAGCGGTGTGCAGGCAACGCACGTGGCAACACACCTTCATGGTGATTAAAACCACCTGCGGGTCGTCAATAGACCGCGGCGCCAGCAGTACACGTCCCAGAAACAGCGCGGTGTCGTGCTGCAGGCGCGAGCCGACTGGGAGCAGAGCGGCAGCAGAGACCCGGACAGATGCGGGGAGTCCGGACAGGGAAAGCAGGGCAGAATGGTGAGTTATAGGCGGGCGGCGGCACGGTAAGGTGCTCGACACCAGGAGGGGCGGGATCCTACACAATCGAATGCCCGGGGCCGATTGGTAGGGCTGATGAGATGTGAGCGGAGGCTGGTAAGACGAAAACCCAAACACACCAGGTAGGCTACAGGTCCGTATTAGACAGGATGCGGGAGCTGCAAGCCAAATCCAGCGGGATCTCGCGCCGCCGATGTGGGATAGTACAGGACTAAGAGAAGCCTATGATTGATACCCAGGGCGATTGGGCTGCAGGGGCAGAAGAATGGGCAAAAAATCGCTGGCAAAGCCTGCTATAGCGTACAGCGCACAGCCAACTGTGAATACAGCGGCCCAATACGCGTGGCAGGGGGTTTCTACAGCACCAAGGTTATACCATAGTCGAGAGCCAAGGACATTAACACAGGGGCTGCATCAGCAAAATGTTTTGAGTCTGGCGGCGGTCTGGCGGGTATGGCGCCAGACCCGCCAGACTCACCATACTCCCAGAATATGATCTGGCGCCAGAATGACCTGCACGGGTGCAGAATGTCAGCATTGGCGCCAGAATTGATACTGGGGTCATTTTTAAATAGTACAAGCGGTTCCTGGGTCGCGAAGCGACCCAGGACCCCCTTCTGCATCGATGTTGATTTTTCAGCAGACTTCACAATCTAGTTGGTTATTTACAGCTGCCTGGAGGAGGTAAATGAGTCGAAATTGTTAGGAAAAGGCTTCAGACAGCCATACTGTACATTGCTCCATAAAGAGAAAAAGGGAGGGACGGATTGAGTTTGATATTCAGTGAAAGGTTCTCTGGGTTTCAATGCACAACATATATGTTGAAGTCTGGGCATTCTTTGGCCAGTCGAAAAATCGGATTTGAAGTGAACAGTTGGGGTGCATTCAATTGATCTTCATGAAAGATTGCTTGAGTTGAGTGGAAAGCTGACAACTATTCACTGTAATGATGCGAAAATACACCCTCAGATGACTGAGCATCGATTTTTAGTGAGTGATTCCTTAAGTTGCGGAGGTCAGGTGACAATATCGATGAATGGCGCCGCTGCAACGGATCAAGCAAGCAAGACGCTCGCTATCGGAGCTGCACGGGAAATTGACGCCTGCTCAACGGATGAAATACAGCAAGATTAGCGCCTGTGGTGTACGGGATGCCGAAGGCGGCAAGGGGACATGAGCGCTTGCCAGTGAGTCAATTTGAGAGATGGGCGCATAATAGAACCACGTGGTCGATCAGAGAAAATTAGCGCCTCTTAGTGTGCGGGCGCCCAAGTTAGTTTGAAAGATTGCCGGTGCATGCCCATGTTTCGGGGATCACCGCACAATGGACAGATGCGCGACGGTGAAAAATGAGCAGTGAGGCTGTGTGGCCGAACGCGGCGGTGAAAAATTAGCGCTTCTTGGCGTGCGAGCACCCACAGGTTCGGGCTGAAAAGCCCATAAAAGGAGCGTGAAAGGCTTCAGACGGACACCCGTTATTTTATAAAGAGAGAGACAAGCGGCTGCTCGGCCGCTTCGCGGCCTCGCATCCACTTGGGTTCGAATAAGCGCCGTGAAGTCAAATGCTGATATTCCAGAGGTTTGGGGCTGATTGGCCAAAAGCGGAGTTTAAAAGCTTCAGACAGGCTTAATTTTATAAAGAGGGTAATACATATTCCGTAGCTGCTCATATTCAAACAGAAGGAACGTAAATATACATATATATTGCATAGTAGACTAGTACGGTATAGTTACATCACCACAAAGCTCAAGCTCAGGGCCATAACCCCTGAGATATCCTACTACTGCGCAAGACTGCGACGCGTGTGCCTTCCAACATCAGTTGCCCGGCGGACTGTCTGGTCTTGCAGCAGTGGGGGCGGGGGGCGGGGGAAGCTACCGATGCGCACGCACCGACGCACGCCAAGCGTCAGTTTGGGGTACTAAATATCGAAATCAGAATGAGGAAAGCAGCGGGGATCGTACACGTACTTGCGCTATCCCTCTCGGCAACTAAAAGACGGTTCTAGGGCGAGGGGACATTGCCGACTCGCTGCGGGGACTCGGCGTGGGGGTAGAAGGTGCCACACGGCCATCGATTGAAGTGGATCGTGATCACAAGAAGATCCCACCAAGCTTGGGGGGCGAGCAAGGGAGCTTGAGGTACAGGACTTGAAATAAGGTGATCAGAAACAGCGGCTTGAGGTAGCACAGCGAGGCTGGAGGCAGCCAGACTTGAAGCTTGAGGGAATCTTGAGGGCCTTCGATAGGGAGACTTGACGAGGTACAAATTGCAGGACGGTGTTGAGGCTTGAAAGAGTGTTGCGGAGGGCTTAAAGACTCGAAGACAAGTTGTGGGGTTGCGCGGGGGACGCCAAAACGACGACGAAAGCGAAGGGGAGGAGAGAAGATGGAGGGAAAGACAAAGAGAGTTGCGACGTGGCATCAACCATCCGTCCATCAATCACGCCATTGATGGGTCGGAGTTCGAATTGACTTAGCAGAATTTCATCGTGCCTGACCTATTTCCCATTCGCCTTCACTCCTGCAAAGCCTCTATGCCTAGCTTTCACATAGGAAATATACGGGCTTTAAGAAACTGAATGTAGCACTCTATGGCCCATTTAAATTTTGCCGATCCGGAGCACTGCCACATCCCATACCGCCAGACCCGCGTCAGACCGCCAGACGCGCCAGATGCCGAACATTTTGCTGATGTGAGGCGCAGGAGCTAAAAAAACGCAGGGGTGGGGGCGGAATTATAGACGCCATGGGGCGGATATAGTGCAGCGGTGGGGTATTACATGACCACTAAGAGGCCGTGGTCGACTGTCAGGGCCATTGCGACGGAGGGAACGGAGCAGAGGCCCAAATGGGGGGCCGGAAGAAACGTGAGGAAGCGAAGGAGTGTGATCATGACAAACGCAAACAGGTGCCGTTTTGGCACAGCCGCGCGCTTTTCGTGCACGGGCCAGCAGAGCGCCGGTGCACCCGCCAATGCTGTGCGCGTGGGCACGTGTGTGGAACGAACTCCAAGAGGAAGGTTCTCTGGGTGATGTATCACTCGGATCTGTGGGTAGTGATGTTGGGGTCGGGTCGGGCTTGGGTCGGGCTGGGGAGGGCTTGGGCTCAAGAATATTCTGGGCCTGACCAAAGCCCTCAGGTAGGACCAGGGTCGGGTCGGGCTTGGGCTTGAGCCCGGGCTTGACTCTATATATATTTTTCCGCTGTGTTTAGGTGAGTGTTTGACTCATAAACGTCCTATTTACTCTCTATCTTACATTCAGAACTGCGAGGGCATCTTTGAACCGTCGAAATGATCGCATTCTGAGTATTTCAGTGGCAATAATACATCAAGTACCTCACCCAACCAGTAAAATGCAACCAAAGCGAGTTAAATTTATGAAGGAGTGAAAATCACCCCACATAGATACTTCAAGCATTGTAAAATTTCCTCTTTGATCCTTGAATTTTTACTCAGAGCGTACACTGTCTGGCCCGGGCTCAAGCCTGGGTCGCGGGTCTTCAAAATCCTGAGCCCGACCCTGAGCCCTGCTGGGCCCTACCTCGGGTCGGGCCTGGGTCGGGCTCAAAAGCCCGGGCTTAGGTCGGGCTTGGGCTTGAGCCCTGAGCCCACGCATCACTATCTGTGGGCCAGAGGCTTTGATACATCAGCGCACATTTCTCCGGCAGAGCCTTGTGATACATCTATGGCACATATACTGGGTAAAAACTAGTTGCTCACAACTTTGTGTTTTTTTGGCAATTTCAGCTACAACTTCGAGGATTTGCCCGCAAGTAATTTGGGAGGGAACATTGAATCCTACATCCCCCATTGCACACATTTTAAATGTGCTGCATTTTCTCCTGCAAGTGGTCGCATTGCATGCAACTTTTAAAAAAAAAAATGCAACTTGGCAGTATTTGCATGCAACTGGACACAAATGCATGCAACTTCTTCACTTCTGCCAGCAACTGTGGCTACCCACAACGTTGATGAACACTCAGAATCTGGCTTCTTGTTCCCATCAGCGACCTACCTGCAATTGGCTCGAACAGGTCAAAGTCT
This sequence comes from Mycena capillaripes, assembly GCA_029204075.1. NCBI lineage: Eukaryota > Fungi > Basidiomycota > Agaricomycetes > Agaricales > Mycenaceae > Mycena > Mycena capillaripes. The sequence continues at coordinate 609,163 of JARHKZ010000012.1, read as the reverse complement.
CTCACCGGCCAGTGGTGTCACAGACAAAGCCTTTCTTATCTAATCTCGTCCAGCTATATGGCAATAGTGGATTGGGTAGTGAGATGTCGACTCGAGGTATGAGAGCTTCGTAAAGATGATCGAATAAACGACTAGGGAGAGGTACAGAATACTCTACTAGCTACGTCTTAAATACTGTGTATCGCACTGTGGGAACTACTAACTACTATAATAACTCTTATGTCTTAGCATGTGGCTTCGACGTGGTAAACTGCCGTGTTATGTCGTATGTGTGATCGGAGCTGTCAACTGTCCGATCATATGTCAAACCTATATTAAATACTCATGTTCCGTGTTACGCTGTAGCGTGCTTCTGAATAGAACACTTCTGCTTGTGTTCCGTTTCCATGTGTAGTGATCGTGGTTCTTTCCAAATATAATATGCTCCTTCCGGAGTTCCGTGTTCTTCGTCGAGTACTGTAAGGACTCCTCCTGTTACCGTGTGAATCCGAGTGTACGTCCTCGAGGATTCCTGTCGTATGCCTAACCACTTATGCATGTGGTTCTATGTCCTTGTCTGCGTCTGTCGTGACTCGTGGTAGCGAGTTCGTACTGTCGATCGTAAGCCTTGAAGCCTTACTTCTTCCTTGCTTCCTAAGCATGTTCCTTCTATGCTTCTTCGATCCCTGATCGGTAATATCCTTGAGGCTTTGGCGTGACTGCCTTAGTCCTCGTTCTTCTTGACATTTCATTTACAGCAGTGTCGTTCTGCTTCCTTGTGTCTTCTTCCTGTGATCCGTTATCCCTTTAGGTTTGCATGTACGTCTGCTTCCTATATCTGTTATCTGGGATATCCTTTGTCTGGATCGTTCTTCCAGGATCTTATCTCTTGATCCTTCTTGTTTTGTCAACATCCGAAGATGCTTTCCGTCATCTCATCTGTATGCGCTTGTTATGCTGCGCTCTCAGATAGGCGTTGGAACGATAAGATTTGCGATCGAATCGTGACATTACCCCCCTCTTAGAGTTGTCGTCCCGACAACTAAGAGCTTCGTATAGTTTTTTACAATCATCTCGGATTATCCTTGTTTTCTCTTGTTTATAGTCGCTGAATACGACATTCTTGCACCGGATTTCTTTTATGATGCATCCTGTGACATCTTCGGATCTTCAATGTATTCCGATTCGCTTGTTCCTGTTTCTTTCTTTATAGACGCAATCACATCTTTCGTCTGTATATCCTGATTTTCTTTATTTAAAGACGCTTATCTCTTCGTCTATGATTCTTTCCTCCGATCGATCCCTGATCGATCTTCTGATTATACCTTATTTATAGACGCGTACCACGTCTGTCCGTTGAATCCCCTTAGTTCCATGGGGTATTCCGCCACGAGTCTGGGATGATTAAATCCTCCTCGTCACCTGATTCCGATTCCGAATCGAAATCATCGGGGTCCTTTTCTGTAACGAATGTGGCCATTATTTTCGCAAAATATGCCACTTGCGCTTCTTCATTTTCTCTTTTCTTTCTTGCTTCGGCTGAAGCGGTTCTCTCCGGAATAAACGTCCTTGACATGCTTATTTGTTCCTGGCTTCTGAAGTCTATCGCGCCTGTCATGTGCGATCCCTTCGGTCTTTGTAATATCGTGACCTTTGGTGCTTCTTTCACCGGTTCCGACTCGATCCGATTAAGGATCTGTTTCTCTTTCTGATGTACGGTATATGTCCTGCCGTACTGCGATTTCTGTTCCCGTTCTGGCTTCTTCTGCCTCCTGTGTAGGAATTCGTCTTCTGGGATCACGATTTCTTCTATCGCGATCATCTGCCGTTCTTCTGGATCCTCGTAATAGTCTGCCTCGGATCCTTCCGCGTCTTGGCCTGTTGATCTAATTGCGTATTCTCCTGCAATTGATCTTCCAGAATCTTCCGATTCTTCGTATCTTTCCGAGATATTCAGTGTTTCTTCCTGCTGATATCTTCGTAATTTGTCTAGTATCTCTCTTGTTTCCTCGAGCGATACTCCGTCAAACACATTTTCTTCTGCGTTTGTGTTTCCTTCTATCTCTGTGTTCGTATCATTCTGAACACTGTCGAGATCTTCCTCGATGTCTGCCGTGGTTGCTAATACGTCTGCAAACCAGCTTTCCTGATCATCTTGGGTTTTTGATCTAATCGCGAATTCCCCTGCGATCGATCCTTCCGATTCCATTTCGTCATCTTCTTCTGATGCGAAATTCTCTGCTTCTAGCTGCTCCAACTCTTTCTTTAGTTGTGCGCGCTGTATTTCCTCAAGTATCGATCTTGCTTCTTCGATTGATACTCCTTCTAATGGGTTTCCCGATTCGGTGTTTCCTTCCTCGATCATAGAGATCGAATCTTCTTCCGGATTAGTTCCTGACTGATCTTCTTCGCTGTTTGATGCTTCTTCTAGCATCTCCGTTTCGATCTCCTCCAGCCTTTTCCGGATTCGATCTCTTTCCTCTTTGAATTCATCTTTATCTTCGATAAATTCCTTGTTATCTTTTATTGTTTTTACAACGGCTTCGATTATTCCGTCTCCTTGTTCTCCAGAAGTTTCCCTTATTTCTGGTACTACTTCTTCGTTCTTTGATTCCCCTGGAATCTCTTCCGTGTCAACGATCAGCATTTTGTCTAATGCTTCCTTCAGTCTTTCCAGATCTTCTTTCTCTTTGATCTGTGACATGATCGCTTTTTCTTCTTCGATTTCGGGTTCCTCTGAAATGAATGCAAGCCTTCTTCTTGACTTGACTTGGTTCCGCTGACTTGCGTACATCCTGCAAGTCTTGATCTTCCGGTTTTGGAACACATCCTTAACCGTTCGTCCGGCTCTTGGTACCCTGACTTCGAGCGTCTCTTTTGGTTCCTCTGGCGTTATCGTTGCCTTCGGTTCCGTTCCCGGATCGATCCTTGATCGATCTTCTGTTTCTGGCGATCTTTCTTCTTTGATCGCTTCTGGCGCTTCCTCCTCTGTGTCCTTGACACTCGGGATAGAGCCATCGCCCTGGGGGCCCTTTTCGTTGTTATCGGCTTCTTTATCCCCGGTCCGATCTTCGGGTCTCTTTTCACCCTTTGTTTCACCAGTTTGGAATCTGGAGTTCTCCTTTGTTCCTGTTGCCTTTTTCGATCGGCAACCAATGAACATTCCTTTTCTGGGTATATTTAGCCACCCCCCTCTTAGGGTGGATTCTTTCTCCGGATCAATCCCTGATTGATCTTCTGTTTTTTCGTTTTCTTGGTCCGTATTCGCTAAGACCGTATATTTTCCGAAAATATAATTTAAAGCCTTGGGTTTCGATATTTCCTTCGGCGTGACCGGTTTCTTCACGGTGTCCGGTTCCGTTTTATAAAAACCACCTGCCCGTAACTTCCGGCACAGGATCGTCATGTCTTCGTTCGAGTAATGCTTGATCTCGAACTCTTCGACCGGGAATCTTCTCTTCTGATTCCGTCTGCATCTTTTCAATATATGGCCTATCCAGCCACAATTGAAGCATCGGAACGCGCCTTTGCGCCACGTTCCGGGTTTTCCTTGTTGAACTCTTATCTTGTCTGCGAGTTCCTGCATACTCTTATGCGTGTATGTGTCTACACATAGAGTCTTCAGATCGAATTCTCGATCTGGCTTTCCGTTGGTTTTATTCTCCCGCTCTTTTCCTTGAGCGGTTCCTTCGGATCTTTTTTCTTTTGATCCTTTCCGGGCCTTTCCGTTGGCCTTCTTTGTAGCCCTATTTACAGCCGGGTTCTCGGCCTCCTCAAACTTGCTCAGTGCTTCGGCAAGTTCTACCACCTGTGGTGTCGGCACTTTACTTTGGCCAACCACCCGTTTGATGGTTTTGATCGCCTCCTGACGATCGTGGTTCCCCTTTTGATTTACAGCCCTGGGTTCGGGCGTCCTCGGAGTTCTTTCTGGGAACTCCCCTTCTGGGAAGAGGATTGCCTCCTCTTCTTCCACCGATAAAGGTGTGAACCTCGATCCGGTCTTCGGCCTTGCCGGTACTTGTGCCGTCTTTTGGGCGTTCGGCTCCCGTATCGTCTTGGTCGGTTTTACTTCCGACTTCTTCTTGATAATGCCTTTCGGCTTATCCGCTGGTGCCCTTATTTCCCGGGGCCGGTCTTCTTCGAAGTGAACCTTTCGGTTCTGAATCTGTTCTTCCGCCACTTCCTTCTTGGGCGGGATCCATCCTTTCACGCGAAGCCAATCTGCTAGCTTCTGGATGTCTTCTTTCGTGCTACCCTCAACGGCAGCCTTAAGGAATCCTTTCCGGGATTCCGGTATTTCTTCTGAAGAAGCCCCTGGCTTCCTTTTCTCGTTTCCGGATCGGTTTTCACCGATCGTCTTCTTTCCTGCTCCTTTTACAGAGCACTCCCGTTTCATGTGGCCTGCCTGACCACAGCGGAAACATATGAAGGCCGAAGCCTTGTTTCTTTCCGGTACCCCTGATGCCTTCTGTTCCGGAACCCTTGCAGGTTCTTCTCTTCCGGAAGCCTTTAACGTCGGCTTCTTCTTCTTTCCATCTACGACTCCTTGAGCCGCAGAATCTTCGTTCCGGATCGCCGGTACTTTGGCGATCTTCTTTTCTTTCCGGATTCCGTTTACGTTGGAATCGTCTTTCTTTCCAGATGCCCCTGGCATCTTTGTTCCGTTACCAGCTCCCAGCTGGATTTTATCTTTGCCCGTTCCTAACGGGACTTGTTCCTTGCCCACTGCCGGTGGGACTTTGGGTTTCGGCGCCGGGATCCAAAACTTGATCCCTTCTCTTTGATCCGTCCGGATCGTATCGTATTTGGCCGAGGGGGCCGGGTTCGTCGTTGCTCGGGGTAGAGCGGGGAAGGGGTTCGGTGGCGTGGTCGGTAATCGCACCCTCGGTACTTCGGGGTCGATTGTAATGAATGCCATTATTTACTCTGCTGGCTAACGCAGTGGTGGTGTGTTTATTTATTTGGCGCAAGCAGTGCGCGGGGTCTTTCGACAGGGGTCCCTCTTATTTTCTTTCGTTGGGTACGAATATGGTTTCTTTCCGGTACGTCGGACTTCTGCACGGAGCAGATGGTGTTGTTCGCTGTGATCTTTTGCTAACAGAACAGTCCCGGGTCTTCTACGACACCCCCGGTGGCTGCGAGTCGGTCCTCCCCGAAGGTTAGGCCGGAGCTCCTTTGTCTGTCTTACGCGGGGACGGACTCAACGTTTCCCGTAGCGTGTGACGACGTCTGTTCTAGTGGATCACCAACGAGTGGCGCTGCAATTGTTTTACTTCGGTGTGGACGAAGGAGTGTGTCGGTAGGATAAATGGGTCTTCAAATACGAGAAGCCAAGTAGAGGGGATAGAGGTTTATGATGACGCAAATAGTGCGCGTAGTGGAATGGTTAAGGGAGGGGAGAAAGGGATAGGAGGTTATATGGGTAAGAGTGTGCGGTGGCCGACTCGGTACGATGAGTTGCCTGGCGCGGGAGTGTGTGGAAGGGGAGAGGGAGTGATGCCTAAGGTAAGAGGGCGGGGATGGGGGCGGTAAGAGGGTATGAAGGGTAGTCGTTTATTATGTCACAGACAAAGCCTTTCTTATCTAATCTCGTCCAGCTATATGGCAATAGTGGATTGGGTAGTGAGATGTCGACTCGAGGTATGAGAGCTTCGTAAAGATGATCGAATAAACGACTAGGGAGAGGTACAGAATACTCTACTAGCTACGTCTTAAATACTGTGTATCGCACTGTGGGAACTACTAACTACTATAATAACTCTTATGTCTTAGCATGTGGCTTCGACGTGGTAAACTGCCGTGTTATGTCGTATGTGTGATCGGAGCTGTCAACTGTCCGATCATATGTCAAACCTATATTAAATACTCATGTTCCGTGTTACGCTGTAGCGTGCTTCTGAATAGAACACTTCTGCTTGTGTTCCGTTTCCATGTGTAGTGATCGTGGTTCTTTCCAAATATAATATGCTCCTTCCGGAGTTCCGTGTTCTTCGTCGAGTACTGTAAGGACTCCTCCTGTTACCGTGTGAATCCGAGTGTACGTCCTCGAGGATTCCTGTCGTATGCCTAACCACTTATGCATGTGGTTCTATGTCCTTGTCTGCGTCTGTCGTGACTCGTGGTAGCGAGTTCGTACTGTCGATCGTAAGCCTTGAAGCCTTACTTCTTCCTTGCTTCCTAAGCATGTTCCTTCTATGCTTCTTCGATCCCTGATCGGTAATATCCTTGAGGCTTTGGCGTGACTGCCTTAGTCCTCGTTCTTCTTGACATTTCATTTACAGCAGTGTCGTTCTACTTCCTTGTGTCTTCTTCCTGTGATCCGTTATCCCTTTAGGTTTGCATGTACGTCTGCTTCCTATATCTGTTATCTGGGATATCCTTTGTCTGGATCGTTCTTCCAGGATCTTATCTCTTGATCCTTCTTGTTTTGTCAACATCCGAAGATGCTTTCCGTCATCTCATCTGTATGCGCTTGTTATGCTGCGCTCTCAGATAGGCGTTGGAACGATAAGATTTGCGATCGAATCGTGACAAGTGGGGATTGAAATTGAATTGATCGGTGTGACTGCAGTTGACGGAACTGTCCGGTGGCTATGCCGTCCCTATCTCGCCTTGGTTTAAGTATCAGTTTCTCAGCAACCTGATTCATCTTTATACCTCCTTGCTATTTTCTTTGAACCCCTGTAAAAACAGAGCTTCCTTTGTCGTTCTCATCACTTTCTACACAGCGTTGCAGCATTTGTTGCTGCTCAAGATCTCTGAACATCATCATATTTTTGTTAATGTTGCACGTTAATACTGAACTCCTTCAGAAAGGTCAATGATGTGCATCTCCTCTCCATCATCTATTTGTTTTATTTTCACAATTTTTGGCCTTGATGATGCTCCTTCGGGTAATGCTCTTTGCCAATATTATTAGTGTTATCTTCCTACGATGTATGGAAATCATGATGGACGAACACGTCTATTCATACTCATATTGTCCATCAGGTGTCCCGTCATCGTCACAACGGCACGACAGTATGTCAATCCCCCAATTTTCATCGTCCTCCATTAAATCAAGGCCCTCCAGAATGTCACGTCCTTCAGATATCTCGTCATCGTTGTTAATAAAGACCGGCGTCTGGTTTGGCTCCCGTCTCAGGATATTCGGTGCGGTCAAGATGGGCAGGATCACTCTGCAGTTTGTCCCCGAGGTCTCCGGTCCAGTAACCTCGATTTATTGCTTTTTTGCGACTCAGTTGGCAGATGGTGATAGGTGTTTTGTTGCCGGCAGTTCGAATTTTGTGAAGATTCCACGATGACAATGTTCATCCAGAGAGTGTTACCTTAAAGTCGCAACAATTTGGGTGTATTGCCACCGAGTTGGCGGCACTTTAGGGTTGCAGGCAATCATTACAACGAGCTGTGGGTTGCAGGCAGAGAGATTGGAGGAGTCCGTAAGTTGCAGGTAGTCAAGTTGCAGACAAAAAAGATCAAGTTGCAGGAAGGGAAAAGTTGCACTCCAGACCCCAAGTTGTAGTGAAACCGACGATGAAATCATGTAAAAAAGTTGTAAAAAAGAGGTTAGTTTTTACACAGTATATCGCCCATATACATCATACGCCTGTCAATCAAACACTTTTGTGATTGCATCACAGGCCGCCCACCTACGCAATGTTTGCGCCTTTCAACTCATCGCGGTCAGATATTGAGCCTCCGGGACAGAATATTCAGTGTCCCGGGTAGTTAATTGTCAGATATCGGCAGAAGGATCTAAAACCGGGCGGATTTAAGTGGTTTTCAACCTGCAGAAGTCCGCAGCCCCGGCGTCCTTTTTTTAGCGGCGCTATAACGGCGGGAAGGCGGGATTTACAGTTTTTTCGATGCCAGAAGAAAACAATTCACCAGGGCTTCAATAATCGGGCGCTTGAGCTAGGATTTTCGTGAGAGATGCATTTTAGTGTAGGGAATCGATCTAGGAGGTCCCCGAGGGTCGTAGCCGACGGGCAAGAGGTTGTTTTAGAGCGACAAGATGGGGAGGTGGTGGGGTGGGAAAGCACGTAGGTGTCGAAATCCCAGGATCTTGTGGGTCATTTTTGAGAGATGGGGGATACATTTGGGTCGGATTCTTTCTCAGAAGGAGGGGAAGAAGGTGAAAAGTAGGTCCTCCAAGTTTCAGAAGGACGGGATCACTGATTCTGGGGAGTCAACGTGTGCATCGAAGGTCCGTTTGGGCGCCAATCTAAGTTGAACTTAGATTTCGCCGTCGGTCTAGCCTCGTTGCTCCGCGACGACGGTCAGTTGTTTCATCATCTCGCGACAACCGCACTCATACCACTGATCCTTACACATATCTCCGTCAGAGTTCCAATCTTAGGTGGAATCCTCACAAGGCATACGAGATGGGGCTACGCCGTCCCACCGCCGATGCTAATCTGCATCCCCATACCCCAGGCATCGGATTCGTCTCAGTGCGTATCCCGATCGCATTGCCTGCGTTCTGATCTTTGCTATAGTGACTCAGCGCTGAAGAGCTAATAAGACCGAATATGGTTTGATTAGCGCGCTTCGCAGTTGATAGGGACAGGATCAGTGCTCTCCCTTTTAAGTCCTATTAGTATCTCCCACACCTTCCTCTGCGATTGCATGGATCTCGTCGAAGTAGTATCGATAGCCCCGGTGCCCTATCTTTCCGCCGCATTCAAACTCCTCCGATGTCTCTATAGCTCCTTTCAAGAAGCGAAGAGTAGCAAAAAGCAGCTGGAAATCTTCATTCACGTAACGGGCGGGCTCCTCAAGGCGCTGAACGAGAGGTACCTGACTAGCAAGGACTGGTATAGCGAGCCAAGTACGCTCCTCACAGACCTTGAGAGGCGCGTATTTATTTCATTGCGCGGACCGTCTAATATGTGTTGGTCATTCTGCTTCACGAAATTAATTATTTTGTGGGCAAAATACTCCGCCAACACTTCATCAAGGCCTTGGTCACGCGGTAAGAGACGATCCAGAAAATAGATGGGTTCTACCAGCGGATCAAGGGACTGGTCCAAGCATTCGAGGTCTGCAAATTCAAAATTGTATCATGGCGGAGAGATTAGAGAGCTTGCACAAAAGCCGCACGAGCCGCATGCGGCTTTTTGCATTGCGCAAAGCCGTACGGCAAATTCGAAATATGAGAGGTGTCAATCAAATATTTCGACGAAAGCTTACCTGAGGCAAAGGAGAGGTGCTGTGGGCCAGGGAACATCCTCGGTATTGCCTCTGCTGCGCGGCAGACATGAGAGTGTGGGAAAAGGAAGTGGAGTTTGAGTGATGCCTTTGTGATGCACGAAAAATGCGGCCCCCCACAGTTACACATCCAACAAATAGCACTCTCAGGAGTGGAATATGGGATTTAAGGGACATTGAATGGTATTTAGCAAAACAAGAATTAAGAACCATGAAGAAAAAACCCATGGCTTGGTGCAATGCACCAAAGCCGCGTGCGGCTCGTGCGGCTTTTGCGCAAGCTCTCTATTGGGGTCTGAGTGTCTCTACAGATATCCTCTGCCCTGAGGATGTAGGATTGGCAAGCTAGACAAAAGTCTGCCCGCAAAGAAGATCAGCGTCAACTCGCAGCCATGCTTGAGGCGCTTCCTAGATACGACGCTAGATTGATGGAGGCCCTGTGCACATCATACCATTCTAATTTCAATTCACGCTGACCGATCTGTCCAGGTGCCAATCAGGAAAATAGGGCTACAATGATGGTCTTCCTTAACCGGCAGATGAAGATTTCCTCTTCTCAAGACGGTCCAGAATATAAATTCTATTCGCAGTCCCTCAAGCGCCTTTCGTTAGTGAGCAGTCAAACGCTCGATATAGAAGACTGGATGGTCACCGTGTACGATGTGGACCGCCAAGAACAGATCGGCTCTGGTGGATTGTACAGTGTACTGTACGTCCATGTTTTGACTATCCCCGCATTCTCTTTGAAATTTCGCACAGAGGCGATGTGTACGGGGCAATCTGGCACAAGACCGAGGTGGCAATCAAGATCGTTCCTACAGGTGGTGGTGTTACTCCGACTTCACAGGTAAACTCATGCCTTACTTCTCTGATTCATCTGCATTCGTCCGAAGGCCGTTCTGTGTGAAATAAAGGTGATACACGTCAACCTCGTGCGGATCCTTGTTCAGCTGTGTTTGACATTGCGACATCCCAACGTATTCGTATGTTTCATATATTTCCATCAACGCCCGGGTAGTGTGGAATGAAACAGTGCTTGTTAGCCTTCCTTGGTGCTAGCCATCTGGACAGAGAACCTTTCATTGTCATGCAATACATGCCGCACGAAAACGCCGCTGAATTCCTCCAAAAGTATTCTGAACAACGGCCTCTGCCCATTGTATTTATCTAGCTATCGTCGAAGTTGCAGTGGGCCCTAAATTCCACTTCAAATAGATAATAAATGCCGCCCGTGGCTCGCTCTATCTACATTCGAAGGACATGGTTCACGGGGATATAAAGCTGTGAGTGTACATGGACCAACTTCTTTTCTTAGGTTGAACCGTGGACAGGCTAACTGATTAATAACGCGGGCACCGCCGTCTTGTGCGACTTCGGCCTCTCACGCATCAAGGCCGACATTACCAGCCGCACAGCAGCACGCGACCTTGGGACTCTTGGCCCCGGAAGCCGAAACTGGATGAGCCCTGAGGTTTTGCGCGGTGCCTTGCCGCGGAAGCCGAGCGACATCTATGCGCTTGGAATGACGCACCCGGTACCCGAGTGCGTTAACCGCATCTTGTCGGCACCCAGACAATGGCACTTACGGCGGACAAAGGACGGCTAAGTTGTCCTCGGGCGGGGCGACAAAGCCTCCCTTTGTCTGCCGTAATCAACGTTGTCTGCCAGGTGCCAACGACATGCGTTTAACGCATTTGGAATCCACGTGCGTCGGTCTTTGCCCCCTGTATCTCCTACACTACTCGGAAGAAAATCCCAAAATACGGATCTTGGATGCCAGAATAGTGGAGTCTCTACACGGCGTAGGCGCGCATCTGCTTACAGCCAACAAGACGCACCTCCGCTTGCTCCGGAATCAAAGTTTAGGAAAGAAAAGCCAAATATCTATTGTCGTATCGTAAGGGATGATTGGACCAAGTCCTAACAAATGCGTTGGGGGAGCATATGAGCCTTGGTAATTGAATCCAGGACATGATCAGAGGCCCATAAACCCGCCTGGGAGTTTGGTTGACGTACCTCAATAAGATTCGCGGCCTTGAAGTACTGGTGAGCAGTCAAAGATAATTGGACAGCTAAAATATTGCTTGGTTAATTTCCAGTTGTCGGGAATGGATGGTGAAGGAGCAAGAAGCATGAACGCCGCGCGCACAGGAAGAATATTGATGATTATCGATCTTTCAGGCAACTTCGACGAGTTCAGCATGTTCAGACTACTGGTTCGAAGCATAAAAATTGCTGCTGTAATCTGAGGAGAGCCAACCAAGTAGAGCAGTTCTGACTCCACCCAGAATAGTTTAAATATCCTTAGCAACAGACACAAGCGTTGAGGCAGCAAGGTATAAGGTGTTCCCAGACGAATATTCCAGTATTTGAGTGTGCGAGGGAGGGAGGAGAAATATTAGCGGTCCGAGCGAACAGGAATTAGTCTCTCGTGGACAGATGCTGTATATGATGCAGCTCGTACCTCGCTATATAGAGTCTGTTGGTTACCGCGGGGATCTGATCGTGTAGCCGCGCTATTATGTAATATGTGTACGCAATGGTTCGAAACCGACCGCGAGCAGATTTTTATGCCGCCTCATTTTGCACTTCCTCAATATGTTTGTGAGACAACGAAGCAGAATTATCAATTAGCTGTGCTCCCAAGAGCCCCACATTTTTTCCCCACCTGTTTCATCCCCTCTGAAGCACTTTGAAAACTTTCGGATCGGATCGGACTTCGGCCGAAATTCGGGCGTGACAAAGCCGCCGATTTTGAAACACAAGTTGTAGGGCCTAGTTCAAAATTGTGAGTAGACAGAAATGAAGGGACAGACATATCAATGTATCCTGCTGTCAAGTCGAATGTAATGTCGCGTCTTAAATGCAAAATTCTTGCAATTCAAATTCTGCTTATGTGATATTACATAATAGCGCGGCTCGCGATCAGACCCCCGCGTAACAACAAGACTAAACAGGAATGGGGTCTTTCATATCTTGTGACTCTTCCTGGACTACGTGGCCTCTCGGCCTGACAAGAATCGAATTGGGCTGTGCCGTGAACAGGAGCAACTGCGATAGCTACGGCTGTCAAGAAGAAATTCTGCACAAGTCAGCTATTCCCTCGCATGAGGTTTTTAGGCCAGTGTTAAACCGCACAGAGGCAATGCAGAGGTCATTTGCCATCGGCAACCGAGTGCAAGCACTATACTGTAGGCATACTGTCTGGCATCGGTATAGAAGGAACAAAGAGATTTTTGTGGCGCAGAGGCCATGTGTTGCGTATATGAAAGCTACCCACCACTTTCGAGGGTGTTTCGGCCCTAGATGGATGAGATCCAGTGAGTGCAAGCAAAAATCGCGGTTTGAGTGAATATCAATACGTGTAGACAGCCTATTTGGGGAGTCTCGGCTAATAAGCCACTGAAAGACACACCGGGGAAAGTAAAATATCGACCTATGTAGAAAGGCTAGCCTAAATGAGATGTATTGCATGACAAGAAGAAAATTGTAGATACTTGTTATTTTAATTGTGTGCCAAACTACTACCAAACTAGTCGGATTTGGGGGCCATTTCTCAACTCGGAACACAATTTTTGTAGTGGTTACGATTAATCCTCCTCGGAATTTGGGGCGAGTTCAGATTAATCTCAATTGGAATTTTACAAGAGTTAAGGAGACATGTAATCTACGGTAGTACGATAAATCTCGCATGTCCTCCAAAATAATCCCATGCCCAAAATTAATCCTGCACAACATAATAGCGCACCGCAAAATTTAATCCCGCACCCAACAATCCTGAGGAAAAGTCAGTCGGCGCACCGCACGGCGGATTAAACATTTATATACCTGGGACACAACATCATCGCGCATTGCAAGATTTAATCCCGCACAGAATAATCCTAAGCATAAGTCAGTCGGCACACCACACGGCGGATTAAACTCTTACATACCTGGAACACAACATAATCGCGCACTGTAAGATTTAATCCTGCACCAAATAATCTTGAGCATAAGTCAGTCGGCGCACCACACGGCGGATTAAATGCTTAAATACTTGGGACACAACATAATCGTGCACTGCAAGATTTAATCCCGCACCAAATAATCCTGAGCATAAGTCAGTTGGCGCACCACACGGCAGATTAAACCCTTAACTGGGATTAATCCTGCAAGTTATGCCTAGGATTAAAAGGCCGAAGAATCGGCTGGTGTCAGATTACTTTCTCGGTCATGCTTCGGATTAAATCTGGCCAAGATTAACTTCACAGTAAATGAAATCGCAGAAACGTACAATTATATAACAACCTTAACCGCAGCCCAGTGTCATTTAATTATTTGAAGTTCGTACTAATTGAGTTCTGCTGTGCATCTTGAGTTCTATCAATGGACTTAAGTTGCAGCACAACTTAAGATCTAAGGCAACTTCAGTTCCGCATCAAACAAACCAAAACCAGTGATTTCGTATCTGCCTTCTTCCCCCTGGGTTTGTTTGGCCAGGTGCCTGTACTCGGAGCTAAATTAGCACCGTTGACGGCCACAAAAAGACCCGCAAACTTACGTAGCTTTCACAAAACTGCCACTTGCTTGAGTGCATGTTGGGTGGCAATCAAGGTGGCAACCCTAAAATTCCATGTGCTAAAGGATCTATAGAGCTCAATAAAACTGTGTTTGTAAGGATACCCACATATGAGGCAGTGTGCAATTTGCATGGTGTATCAGTGGCAACAGAGGCTGCAGTGACATTAGTGGTGGAAGAAATAGAAGGACGAGTTCACAACCACCTCGACTGCCGCGGCTGCACAGGTCACTTGTCACATCTGTTCTTTCTCTCCTCCTGTGCCACTACACACTTGCCAGTCATCCCTGAGTATCCTGCAGCTGCCCTTGCCACGGGTGTGTTTTAGGAAGCTTGGAAATCTCCTTGGCCCGGCCTATCTGCCCTTTGTCACCCACCGGTCCAATGCCACTGCCTTGTAGTATAGGTGAGATTCGATGTTGTGCCAACGGGCACAAACAGCACGCTCTGGTACATCATCCACTTCCCTGCAATGCATGTCTTTACCCCCTTCTGCCCCTCTTCCCATCTATTCTTACTTTGCCTCTTGCTCTTTTTGATATATCTCATTTCCTTATTGCTACGGATGGAGGAGGCGGGAGTGAGTTGTGTGCCACCGACCTCACAGTGTATTTTGACATACTTGCTATTCCTTCTTTGTTGAAACTTCCTGGTCTTTTGCAGCTGCCCCCCATGCCAGGAAACTCTGTTGGTGGCATAACCATGCTGCATCGTTACACAGCAACAGGCTCGGGGGACCTGAGTTCAGATGGCACTCAAGTTCGGATGGAACTTAAGTTCTGGGGTCTGTAGAACTTGATCATGAAAAATTGAAACTGGAGTTTAGGCACAGAACTTCAGATATGGCACAGAACTTCAGTTCTGGGTGGGAATTAAGTGACGTGTCAGTGAGGGGAGCACCTGTACATGCCAGTTGCCGACATGACTAGATTAGAGTATCACTCTCTTTATAAAATTATGCGTGTCTGTCTGAAGCCACTCCGCTTTAAACTCCGCTGATGCGAGTTCATGCCGCCTTAATTTGGACTGCCAGGCTTGATCGTCACCTGCCAAAAAAAAAACCGATCCAATCATTCCGTACCATTGCCGCCCAGCGCCGTTGACGGCAGCTTGCTGTTAACCTCTGACGGTAATCTGACAGGCACTGCTCTAATGTTGCCACGACTCGGAAAGTCGAGTCGATCCAAGTCAAGTCGGCCTAAGTCAATTTCGAATCGAGTCGACTTGAGTCGACTTTTCTTGAACGAATTTTCAGAAACTTGTTTTAAGTCTCTGCAGGTTGAAAAAGCGCAAAAGCGGCTGTCACGGCAATGTCACATAATGTCACTAAGCATGACTTTGTCACTCCTGTCACAAAATTCGACCACGTTCCCAATTTGTTTCCAATCGCGTTTATTCGACGAACAGTTCAACTTGGTTGTGACCGACTCAACTCAACTCGGTTTAAATCGGCGACTCCAAGTCGACTTTGTCGGCCCAAGTCTGGAGTCGCGGCAACATTACACTGCTCTGGCGCCACCATGACGTGTGAAATCTGTCCTTCTCTCCCACCCATTCTCGATTTCCTTTTTTTTAAAAACACTAGCCTCGTCTTTAAACAAATTAATTGCACAAAAGGGGATGGGAGGCCGCAAAGCGGCTGACCAGCCCCTTGTCACCCTCTTTATAAAATCCAGCCTTCCGTCTGTCTGAAGCTGTATCTCCATATGGTTAAATTGTGTCTCATGACCAAATGACGGCAGATTAGCGCCCTCCGACGGCATACATTAATCAATATATTCAGCTCCGATCGTCTGCCGAGCGGCAGACCCCGGAGACAGTAATCGCGCGGCGCTGGCAAACGGCTAATCGGCTTTGGTCGGCATTGATAATTGCCGGCAGCCAATGGTGTCCGACAGGATGTCAGTGGAGATCATTGGCTTTCATGTGTCTGCTGGAAACAAATGGAAACCAGTGGTTCTTATTCCCAATGGCTTCCAGAGGCTTCCGCGGGAGTACATTAATGTGTTCAATGGTGTAGTCGAGATATCTTACCTTGATTTGAAGCAGCTGGTGTATTTTCGATGCAAAAGAACAGTTTCGCTGTAGGCCATAGGGTGTTCACTGTTCACTCACTGACTCATCCTGATTCATGGAGACTATTTTTCCTCCTTGCAGTGCATACTTATTGCCGAAGTTCCATGAAATGAGGCTAACTACTTTACTGTGAGTCAGTTGAACAACTGAACAGTTACTCGATCGTAAATTCAATGCATAAACCAGCAAATTGAATTTATCACAAGGCTTACTGCCAAATCTCCTTGGACAGGAAATTTCTGTTAGAATGGATTATTTGTCCTCTAAGGTCAGTCTCCTTTTCAATCATTTCAAGTTGAACACAATGAGTTCAAGCAATGCTCCTACCAATAATATCACTGGTTAACAGAGAAACCACTGTACTGACTTTCTACATTCAAAAAAACGAAGTTTACAGAAATTCACCAATTTCCACCGTGCTCCGGCGGACCTCAGCGGAAATGGCTGCCGGTGGTGATTGATGGAAATCATCATCGGCATTGGTAATCAACGCCATACATTGTCCGCCGATGGCCACCAGTGGCCGCCAGAAACTTTGCTAGTGATGGGTGTATTACTCCCCGGAGAAGACCGAGGAGTGCTTGATGGCTGGCTCAATAGTCGATATGCCGCTTTAGACGGATCAATTTAGAACTTATTTAATTCACTGATGGTCTGCTCTCCTCGGCTATGCATGGATTCACTAGAGTTCCAGTCTGAGTCGGTGTTTACTCCAGCTTCAACCGTGAGTTGGAGAACATCTCAAAATAATTTGTTCAGGCTGCTCTGCAAAAATTTACCAGCAAAGAAGGAGAGCAAGTGGGAGCCGGCGCGAAGCGCCGGCGACCGCTTGTTAATAAATAAAATTGAGGTTTCAGTCCGAACTTAGGTGGGGAGATCTTAAGTAGTGCTTGCAAACTTAAGTTCGGGTACATAGGAATGGGAGGGCATAGGTCGTACCCCACCCCTGGAGACAGGTCTTAAGTTGTGGGCAGACTTAAGTGCGAAAAATGATCAAATCACCCGGAACTTAAATTGGAGTAATTTTATTTCATGCATCGAGGGGGATTGCGTGTGTCTGGCTCCTGGATAATTTGAGACTGCTTCTCCTGCAGGCATACAAGCAGCTTTTCAATCCACTGCTGCCCACCAGAGTGATGAATGTGTCCATACTCATCCATGGCCCTAGTGAGGAAGTCTTGGGCTTCTGCAAATCTAAATTGGGTAATGCGCAAGTTTCCCAACTCTCCCAAAGCATTTCCCTGCCCGAGACCGCTTCCAATCTCGGTGTACAGATTGAAAGCAGAGTGGAAAGCCTGCTCAGCATCCTCAACTAGCTTGAGCTTTGTGTAGAGCTGTCCAAATTTTCGCAGGTCATTGGCCTGACCGATCTTACTATTGACCTCAGTGTGGAGATCAAGAGCAGACTGGAGAGCTTGCTCAGCTTCCTCAAGTCGATTGAGCCTTGTATAGAGCTCTCCCAATGTTTTCCAGGCATAGGCCAGACCGGACTTGGAATTGATCCCAGTGTGGAGATCAAGAGCAGTCCGGAGAGCTTGCTCAGCTTCCTCAAGTCGATCAAGCTTTTTATAGAGCTCTCCTAATGCCATCCAGTCACCGGCCTGACCTAGCTTGGCATTGACCTCAGTGTGGAGATCAAGAGCAGATTGGAGAGCTTGCTCAGCTTGCTCAAGTCGATTGAGCCTTGTATACAGCTCTCCTAATGCACTCCAATCATTGGCCTGACCGAGCTTGGCATTGACCTCAGTGTGGAGATCAAGAGCAGATTGGAGAGCTTGCTCAGCTTCCTCAAGTCGATCAAGCCTTGTATAGAGCTCTCCTATTGCGTGCAGGTCATTGGCCTGACCAAGCTTAGCATTGACTCCAGTGTGGAGATCAAGAGCAGACTGGAGAGCTTGCTCAGCTTCCTCAAGTCGATTGAGCCTTTTATGGAGCTCTCCTAATTCCTGCAAGTCATTGGCCTGACCAAGCCTGTCATTGATCCCAGTGTGGAGATCAAGAGCAGACTGGAGAGCTTGCTCAGCTTCCTCAAGTCGATTGAGACTTTTATGGAGCCCTCCTAATGGATGCTTCACAAAGTTACTTTGTGAAACTAACTTTCCCTGCTAGAACTTACTTTACTTTACTTATGGCAGGGGAAGTTACTTTCACAAGTAAAGTAAAGTAAAAGTATAAGTAAAGTACAAAACAGTAACTTGAAGTAACTTCACGTAACTTTAGCTTTACGTTAACTTTTGGTAACTTGACACGAACTTGGGCTGTTTCCGCCAGTGTTTAGGTAGAAACTGTCAGTCAGATACCTATATCTGTGTGGAAAATGAGTTTCGTGACCGCCAGGCCCCATAGCAGGTCTTCTGGAGCGATTCTAGCCCTTGACAGGGCGAAAGTAACTTGCCATCTGATGGCATAAGTTACTTTCGCTGATCTCATTGATCTAACTTGGGTGGGCCAAGTTAACCGTCAAGTGGGAGGATTTCCATAAAGAAAATAGTTGGGACTGGCCGAAGGAATGTGGTGGGTTAATACAAACAGTTACAGAGATCATGATGACAATTGACAACGAACCAATCTGAACAAATTCGGTCCGAGACTAAGGGCTGGCTTCCCAAGGTTGAACGATGTTTTTTCGACATCACAAACTGTCTAGTGTCATGCGGCATGAATGCAGACCATCGCACTCGATATTCATCTGACTTTTGAGCTTGATTCACGCAGTTCACTTGGGAGTTCGGCTTCTTGACTTGACCTTGGAACATCGGAATTCCTCGGCCGTTGTGGCCCTCCCCATTACAGCCTATTTATTCCTCGTGTCGGGGGTAACTCAATTTGTCTGGGTCTGAATGAAACCTTGTCAATTGTGGGAACTAACCTCCTGCAAATCTATGTGATTTCTGCGAAGGTTTGCTGTATTCATATCTGAACTCAGCCCCAGTTCAGAAACACTGGTGAGTCATATGTAGTAGCTATCCTGTTTCAGACGCACCTATCAAGGAGTCGAATCTAATCGGGGTCTACTTTGACTCGAAGATCGGAGACACGTATTAATAAAGTGTCTTTCATGTTCGACATTCATTACTGGCCATAGAGCCAACTTGAATCCTGCAGAACATTTTTCTGGGACTCGATAACACGAATGAGAGTCTTGGGAAGCAAGGATCCAAGTCTAGAATCAAATTTATTCAAGTTAAATCTGCGGATAACTACTAACATTCAAAGCGCGTCAATTGGACAAATAGAACCCCCCCACTCGTTAGGTTGATCCTCAATGTCAGTCCGCCCCCCATGAATGCACTACTTAAATCAGACATGGAATGAAAAGGCCAAACAAGAGGAGACAATACTCGGAAGTCATCGTTGGTTTGCTCACTTGTAGTGCAATGTTCAACTCGACTGGCAGTGCACAAGGAAAACTTGGGTTCTGTGACCAGCAGCTCCTTTCAATCTACGTGCTGCCCCAAAACTGGTCGCAATCTTGGCATACGGGGAATGTTGAAGCCTGAAAAGCGAGATTGAAAGACACAGTGTAATCACAAGGAGGCACTCACGATGCAATAGTTCTTCGGATAACATTTCCGCTGTGCCGATGTTTTGTACATCTGGATGGACGCTTATAAATGCCCAACTTACCTTCGGCTCAAGCTAACTTGGAGAAATTCGGAGTTTTATAGCCTCGAGAGGTGGTGCCTAGCAGTATCAACTTCCCCTCTGATCTTTGAGTTTCTCTCTGCTGGCCAAATATTTGTCAAAGTGATCTCTCGGACCACAGGGTATTGCACCTCAAGTGATCACAAATATGGAGTTGACCATCACGTTAGCGGGACCAAATTACCTGGGCTCGGCCAAGTAACCTGAAGTAGGGGAAGCCGAAGTAAACTGAATATCGGCTACTTCCAAGTAACTTGAAGTGAAGTACTGGTAGGGAAATGAAGTAAAGTCAAGGAAAGCAAACTAATGACAAGCAAGCCAATTTATCATAGGTAACAGAAGTAACTACAAGTATGGCGGGGTGTATATAAGTGACCACCCCGGAATCTCAGACTATGGATTAGAGTTCACCAGTCCAATCTGCGGCATTTCCGCAACCAGTGCTGTTCGAAATCGCGTTCAAATTGGAGCAATAATATATGTAGATCTACTTGCGAAATGGGTAGCCAAGAGAGCTATCTGATTCCGAGTGTTAGTTCCTTGAATACATGAATTGAAGTGTAGGTAGCGTATTTCATCTGAGACACTGACAAATCTCAGCGACGACAGTGGACCAGTGGTTAGGGAGTAAGCCCAAAATCTAACCCTGCGGATGGCAAATAGTTTGGCCTGAATCCTCATTTGAAGGGTGATGAATTGGTAGTTTTCCACCTCAAGTCAAAGAAACCCAATGACAGAAGTTCCGAGGTAGACTATGCTGCGGTCTGTCAATCATCAACTGGGTTACGGGCCACGGTTTGTGTCCACAGCCCAGTTTCTACTCCGCTGATTACAATACTAGTCATACCCTCGTGCATACTGAAGTACACCTGTCGGATGTGCGCCTACAGAGGATTGATTCCTCGGTCAGAACTCAGGTGAACCGGGACACGCCTGTGAGTCTATACAATCATAGCGCTGCCGCGACAGGTATCAACATGAGAATATGTTTAACATGGGAGGATTGAACTTAGAATGGCTGACAGCGCTGGTGTCCAGTTGAACCGTGGGAATACAGCAACGTATCCGTGGATCAGCGGATGTGCACACATGTATAGATTCGTGACAGGGGATAAACCGTTGCCTGGCAGTACGTTGAATTGTAAAACTGGTTTCTACCCTCTCTCACATGAGGAGCACTCGGGTCGACCCGAGGAGGTGCACATTGTCATCATGGACCAAATAATGAACTCACAAGCAGTCCCGAGTCCCTCGCACATAATCGAAAAAGACATTCCAATTAAATCCACAGGGATGGATTACTCGCAGGTGCCCTCGAGATGAGGGTATAAAACTCAGAAGATTCCTTGTCCTACTTACTTTACTTCACTTCAGTTTACTTCGCTGCCCACGACCACATTAATGTTGTGGCAGTAGTACCCCAACTTAGTTCACATCAGTTAGATACAGTAGGGAGAAGTAAGTGAGTGAAAGATGTGGGTGGTAAAGGGAAGAGTAGAATACAAAGATATTTACATCAGTACTTGTTGGAATTAAACTCTCAGGCCATCCATGGTTCTGCTTGACTTCCTAATCTAGCTTATAGTCTTTTGTGCTGTATACTAATCTGGGCTTTGCTGAATATGACTGAGACGAGACAGCTTTGTTTGGTACGGGAGTGGTTGCGTTGTTGGTGAGAGTCAAGTTGCATCAGGAGAGGGCTGCACCTATGTGGCAACTCAAAGATGATAGACATTCCAACATCAACTTCCTGTCATTTTATACGGCTGCCCCGCCATCGTCCCGCGATGCAACCCATGGACGGGCCCAGGGACAGCGCCGTGACCCAATCCCATTTGTCAAACACTCAGAAAGGCATAAGACAACTGTTACCGAAATACCTGGACAGCCCGCCGTTAACCGTACAAGTAAAGTAAAGTTCGCCAAGCGTGGGAAAATATATGTCAAGTAAAGTAAAGTAAAGTAAAGTTAGCCCTGCCACGCGAAGCGGCCATCAAAGTTCAAGTTAACGGCCAAAAGTTACTTTTGGCGGACTCCTCCTAATGCCTGCAGGTCATTGGCCTGACCAAGCTTGTCATTGACCACAGTGTGGAGATCCAGGGCAGCCTTCAGCATCTTTTCAGCCTCAGGAAGTTTGTCGATATAATGATTCATTTGTCCTTGTTTATGGTAACATCTACCTTCCAGGCTCTTGAGACCATGATCATGTGCAACAGAAGCTGCATTTGAGAGGAGCCTTGTGTCATACACACCGAGATAATGGCAGGTAGCAGAGAATGCGAGTATATTGTTTATGACCAAGGGAACATCAGGATATCTGGTGAGACTGGCATCCAGTACTGCACTGATGTTGCCAATTTCTAATTGTATATCATCATGAACTGCTTTGGATGTGGTTGAGGCATTGGTTGGAATGAACTCAAAATACAACTCTGCCATCTGAGGAAAGAGAGTTGTGGAGAGGGGTGTCCCCAAGTCAGGATGGGACTGGGTGTACTGCCGCACAGGTGACAGTATTCGAAGGAAGCCATCGAGTGCATATGCAAGGGAACACTGTTTCAGCACTCTGATGGCTGATCGTGTTCCTTGGAAACTGTTTTGGAAGAATGCCTCAAGATCAGGTATCCGTGACTCTGGCAGCCCTTGGGGTAACATGCACAGAATTGTGAAGAAGTCAAGTGCACCAGGACATGCACGGATCCGAGGGCCCTGTATTGATAGCTCAATGGAGAGCTCAAGATTGTTGAGGCGGTGTGCAGACCCATCAGATTTGACTAGTTTTGTTGACTCTGTTTCCCAGCTTGCCCAAAGTGCCTCTGCTGATTCGGTTTCAGCAAGTTGGGCAAGGAGTGTGACAGCAAGTGGAATACAGTCCACTGCATTGCTTAGGAGTAGGGAAAAATCATCATGACTATGGCTGATAGCATCCCAAGTTTCCACTGCTGCAGCAACTGTCAAAGGTTGTACAGGTGGAAGAAGTGGGTCTGTCCATTGGATGCCTCGAGGCTTGTTGGAGTCACGGCTTGTGATGATGAGTGTAATGAAGGGAACAGCTATCTTCTGTAGGAGAAATTCAACCTGGTCCCTGTCAGAGTCCCAGGGAGTTTCAAAATTATCAAGACAGAGCAAACACTTGGAGGTCATAGACTGGGCAAATGACACAAGAATATCTGTGGGTGATCTGGAGGTGCTAGAGTCTGCTGGGAGACCAAAGAGCTTGAGAAGGGCTAGAGAAAGACTATCTGCTGTGATAACAGCCTCGCATGACAGAAAGTAGCGTTTTTTGAGGAAGTATTTCTCCACCTCAGGATGGTGCATTGAGGTCAGAGCAATAGATGTCTTGCCATTTCCTCCCAACCCCACAATGGCGACACGAGCTGGTGTATGATTAATGACAAGGTCAACCACATGATCAACCTCCACTGCACGGCCATAGAAGATTGAAGGAGAGGGCGGAAGGACAGTAGTCAAACTATATGTGGTCAGCTGTACTGTTGAAATCTGATTAAGAGGGCCTACGTAGAATTGAAATTAATGATCAGAGTGGCCAATAGGCTGCAGTCAGACAACAACATATATAGCACAATTGGAAGACATACATGTGGGCTGACAGCATTCCGCAAGTCACCGACATCATTTCTCAAGTCACGAATTATCTTGAACAGATCAATTTGAAGGTTGGCCTGAAATGAAGACCCCATACTCGGTAAGAAACTGTGAAGATCCCATGTACCACAGTGTACCTGGAAGATGCTTAGGGCCAGGTCAATGTCTGTACCACATTTTTCCGCAGTAGCTTTGAGTTCAGCACGGTGATATAGGAGACGAGCCCTGTCTGCAAGGCGTTTGGAGGCGGGCTTGCATGCATTCATGGTTTTGATGACTTTTAGAAGGCAGCTACGTGATTCTGTCAGTACAAACACAATCGATCAAAATACATCAAGCACGTACACCTCAAAATCTCTGAAGGCCCCTTTGATCATGTCAGGCAGTCCTTCATCTATCATGCCCTCGCTGACACACTGCGAGCGAAAATTGTCGACAATAGTCTGGATCTGCTGGATTTTGGACCCGACATTCCTCCAGGTGGACCTGCAGATATTGACCTCCTACAACGAAGTCTGTTACGGTTGGTATATCATGTGTCCGATCACGCACATCAATAATTTTCAAGACTTCTGTGAGTACCCTTGAGATTGCGCCTAAGTACGGCACCTTCTCCGTTGCGGTTCCCGCGACGCTTAAGGCGACGGCTGTTAAATGTACTGCACCCTTTGCATTGTCAATGATTGTTTCTTTCAGCCCAACAACTGAGAAAGGAACACATTAGCAGTGTTGCACAGTATCCGTGCCAAACTCATACGTCTGGGGACTGAGTTTGGCATTGGAGGCATCAGTGTATGAGGGAAAAGGGAAGGGGATTCATTGCCAGTCTGCCCATGTACACGTGTTTGCATAGCCCTGTGGCTGACAGGATGGTGTCTCCTGGGAATCGGACAAAGGTCGGCGATCATTATCGCTGGGGAAAAGAAATAAGTCATTCCATGCCTCGGGCTGTAGCTGCCGGCGAGTCGAATTTGCTCATTGTCGCAGAAAGGTGATACCCAACATATATGAAATTGCCCTTTCAAACCAAACTGCGCACATCCCGCCGATTGGGCGCTTGACAAGACTAATTTCTTCCGAGAGAATCTGAGCGGTAAGATCATGGGGTTGACGTGATGCGAGTTATAATAATAGCATTTGTGCGGCAGGTATGGAAAGAAATTCAAATTAGGACCATACAAGATGAATGTATGGCTTGATTGAACTTTGGAATCCCAAACTAGCCCGGTCGCAGCTTTAAGCAAACGCCTGGCACCCGAGTCCCACGAGCCTGGTGCGGCTGGGATTCTCGCATGTGAAACTCCGCGGAAATTCAACAACAGCGCATTCCTGACACTCCGCGGAGATGACGCGAGCTCAACCGGGCGCGAAGTCGCGCACAGGAAGATTCGGGTGCCCATTTCAAAAATCGCTGAACAGTAGGACTATCGGGACGTCGCAGAGAATAAATAGGTGCGGCTTTCCAACAAACTCAGGCCGTTTATATGGCAGACAGGGCGCCACCGGACAAGATAATATGCAGGAGCGGTCCGAATAAATCGTTTCAAGTCGTGCACGGGCAGGACCGACATCAGGGTTCACAATTCCGAGTATTTCAGGATGATGTTGAACGGGCTGTTTATGGTGAACCACTGCGGTGCGTGAAAGGAGGCGAGGAAAAAAGAAAAACCAAGACCAAGACCATGCAGCCAGAGTTGGTCAGTAGGGCATACGCGTTCTGCCTTCTCACCGTAAACTGTAACATTGATGCGAGGGAACTCGGAAGTAGCGTTGGTGAATTGTCGGATAGAATTCTTTGAAAAAGTGTACCTCGTCCTGAACGCGTTTTAGACGTGTCTCGCTGCGTTGACGGCAAAGACGCGCTGAACACGGGTGACCCCCGCCCATGGGAGAACAGCACGGCGATGCGGTTTGGCAACGCGTAGACATTGGAGATATCCTGGTTTGACGATGATTTTAACTGAGAATGGGCGCCGAGATCAGAGTCGGTTGGCCCGAGATGGTGTCGAAGAATGAAAGGAGCTCTGCTTGGGAATCTGACCCACGAATGGATGTCACCGAGGGGGGTGACTAATATGAAAAGAAGCGGAGAAAGAGGCCCAGCGACATGCATCGCACTTGAGAGAGGATTTTCTTGTGCTTGCACGGCCCGTCCAGGAGTGTTTACCAGAGGGACCATAGACCCAGGTCGTGATTCAAAATTCGCAGAACCAGACTGACGAAAGGGAAAATCAGAAGAGACACGATTCGAAAAGCGAGAAAGAAGATGTGTGGCACTTCCACGTCTGAGTGCTCTTTGTAATTTTAATAGGCTGATGTCGATCCATACCAAGAGGCAAATTGAACCTAGGCGAAGTTAGGCATTCAATAGCGCCTGGGTTCGACAAATTTGAAAGGCGGATTAACAGCAGGTTACACAGAACGTGGATCCTCGCATGTTTTTTTATGCGTAGCCACCGCGTGGAATTGTGCGACGGGGCCAAGGGGTGGAAAGAGAACTTGGAACAATGTTTGAAAGTTGCGGCTTCTAGTCCCCAGTACTCCAGCAGATTGGTTCACGGATCCAGTGAAAATATTGCACAGAGGGTCCTAGAGGCCAGAAAGGGATCCGATATTCTGCAAAGAAAATAGAACTTGAAAGACGGACATAAGGAGCCGAGAGAGGCTTGATGAAGCATCGGCAAAATATGCACTTGGCGCGTAGCCACAGTCCAATCGAACGTAGGGGAGGAAACGGCTAGTAAGAGAAGGTGAGTCAGCAGTTGTATTTGAACAAGACGTGCCTTCGCTTCGCTCCGGCGTAAGTGCAGACCGGTGGCATCCAACGGATTACCGAAACAAATGTCATCTCTCTCTTTATAAAATTATCCCTGTCCGTCTGAAGCTTTTTAAACTCCGCTTTGGGGTCTATCGGTCCAGAACTTTGGTTGCCATCTTCCCCATCAATGGCTGGCTCCGGTTTATTAATCTCTCTCTTCCGCATCTTTCTAACAAGCTCATTATATCATTGATCTTTCCACCAAGCTCATACCCCGGATCTTTGCTCTTTTTATAAAACTGTCCGCAAATGCAAACATTGCTGATCAATCTGACTTCGCACTCCCGGCCCGTGCGTTTTAGGGCCGATCTATAAAAGTGTCCACAAATGTAAACAATGCTGATCAATCTGACTTCGCATTCTCGGGGCCGTGCGTTTTAGCGCTGATCCCTCTACCTCCACCATCGTCCAGCACGGCGACACAATGGAGCATGTCTTTTCTATTGGGTATGGCCCACATTTTTAAGCTCTTTGTGCTCTTATTTCACGACTCTCAGGTCAAACGAAGCATCAACCGACCAGATGCTGTCCAAGCTTGATACCGAGTACCATCGAAGCCTTCGCCGTGAGGCACAACGCCAACGACGTGCAAGCAAAGATAGTCATGGCCGAGATCTGAGACGGAAGAACGATAGTGATGCCCGTAGAGTTGCTCGAGATTCACTGCCGGATGAGGCCCGAACACGGATCCGGATTGCTAACACCTCTGCGCATTCATCGTCAAGACACAGCGCTAATGCCCCCCACAATAACGAGCACTGGTGGGTTCGTGTTTCTAGGCTGAATAGGAATCAATCCCCGGCCCCACTTGGTCTGAAATGGAATCGAGTGTGCAAACACTGCGGTATCAAGGTGCATCACAACGTTTCCCCATTTCGTGCGTCCTAATGGTGTACAGATTTTAACTGGAGAAAGCTGCCACGACAAATGCTTTGTCTGCGGCCCCAAAGGCAGTCACTGTCAGCCGCTGCTTCCTCCATACCCCGAAGAGTGGGACTATTTTATTACCGATCGCAAAACTGCTTCTCTGTCGCGCAAGCTAAACCAGCTCTTCTGCCTTACTGCCCTCGGAGTTTTTGATGGTGATTTTATGAAATTTTCACCAGGTGTAGCAGCTGTGACCTTGAATGGGGGCCGTACCTATCATCGCCTCCTTCCCGCACATGAAGGAGAGCATGCCATCCGATGGTTCATCCATGATCCCTTAGCCATGTTTGCAAAGGGACAATCTATGAGTATCCCTTCTCAGTGGGTTGATGCTACACTCGCAGGGTTGGAGCGAGTGAACCCCTACATTTCCCAACTCGAGGATCTGAACGTCTATGACGACGAAGACGATATTGCCTTACACCTTGAATATTCTGATGCAGGACCTGACTCCGAGGTTGCAGCAATCATTTCCCTAGCTCCTGCAGCCCTTCCCACACGACGCAAACTGGTCATTCAACGAAAAGGAGCTAATGAACCCATATTTCTTGATCTCTTCTCGCTTTGTGGAACCACTGCACTACCTTCTGCTGTTCCCCTATGGCACCTTGGGTTGGTCACCAAGTCGACTGAATGCAGCGGGAAAAAAATTCAGTCAGGCGCGCTGGTATCGTACCAGATTCTTTATGAATGCAGAGCAAATGTCCGCCTTCTCGCGTTTAACAGGTAATTGATAATCGTTGATCTTCGTGAAATATTACTGATGCTCCTCAGGTGAATATTTGGTGGATGCCTGGAGCGCAATCGAGGAAGCGCGACTCACTTATAAACGTCTCAACCAACTTTCAGATCAAGAGGAGGACGAATATGTCGGATCTGGGGATGAGGAACGAGTTGAGGATGTTCGATTACCATCCACATTCATCCATTCCCCTGCCTGGTCCGCCGCCAGTATTTCTGATTGTCTGGCTCTGCGGAAAGCGCTTGGTCCTGTCGCTCTTTTCATCACATTTACGACCAATCCCCGTTGGCCCGAGATCGTGTCCCAACTGCGCCCAGGGCAAGCTGCAAACGACCGGCCCGATCTCATTGTTCGAGTTTTTCAACAATATCTGTCGTTGTTCATGAAAGATCTTCATACTATGATGGGCCCCATCCTCTACCATATTCGCGTCACGGAATTCCAGAAACGCGGACTTCCTCATGAGCACATCGCTCTAGCCTTGCGCAATATCCCGAGAACTCCAGCTGAAATCGATGCGTTTCTCAGCGCAGAGCTCCCCCGATCCGCAGGACCCCTGCGAGATGCGATAAAACGCCACATGAGCCACGTCCATGACCCAAATAAAACATACCATCGATGTGGCTGGCCCCGCGCGTGCCAATACGAGTATCC
Source organism: Mycena capillaripes (assembly GCA_029204075.1). Lineage (NCBI taxonomy): Eukaryota > Fungi > Basidiomycota > Agaricomycetes > Agaricales > Mycenaceae > Mycena > Mycena capillaripes. The sequence goes on along the minus strand of JARHKZ010000012.1, from coordinate 580,948 downwards.
GAAACCAGTGAGACAAGAATCCTCTTTCAACGATCGCGGTTCGTGTCAGTTACTAATAACTCATTAAAATTCTGAATATTATTGCAGGTTACTTCCAACATCGACGCCGCGAGCGTGAGGACGAATTCATTGTCTCACATATTCCTTGGCTGATTCTCAAATACGACTGCCACATAAACGTGGAATATTCGATGGGTGTGAACCTGTTCCAGTATCTGTACAAGTATTTTTTCAAAGACTTCGACGAGACCAACTGGTCGGTGCGCAAAACACCCAAGGACGCGCCACGGCCTGAGGGCTCCGTATCCACCCGTAAACCTGTCGATGAAATCCGGGATTACGAACGCGGACGTTATTTGTCCAGCATTGAAGCTGCGATGCGGATTGCCTCTTTTCACATCACTGAGAAATGACCTGCAGTCAAACGTCTTCCGATTCACTTGCCCGGCCGACAACGGGGCCAGATGGCACGCAAAGACGGCTCGGAATCTGATGCTACACTCTTGGTTAGATACATGGAACGGCCACGCCACCCCCTCCTGGACAACATGACATACCTTCAATTTGGCTCTCAGTGCAGGCTGGTGAAACATAACGCGACAGACGACATGCATCCGCTCGAGATACTAGAGAATGAATATCCGACTAGGCCCAGGATGCGCATACGCTTCTACAAAGAGAATCATGTCACTGTCAGCCGTGTGCAGATGGTATACCCGCGCCATGGGGATGTTTTCTATCTTCGCGCACTTCTGCTCCACCGAAGCGCCCGTGATTGGACAGATATCAGAACCATTGAGGGAGTTGTGTACCCGACACATCAGGAGGCCGCTCGAGCCATGGGCTTATTTGATAACCGCGACGAGGCGGTCATGGCCTTTGAAGAATTGTTGAACCTTGGCACCGCTCCAGCCCAACTGCGTTGGATTTTTATACTCTTAGCAGTCGAAGGCAATCCAGTCATGTCAATATGGGAGGATCATGAGGCTAGCCTGTCTGCCGATATTCGGGATCGCATGCAACGGGTCACCTCTCGACCCGATACAAGTTTGATCCAGAACGAGCTGTTACGCGAACTCCAGAGTCTTCTCCAAGGACTGGGAAGAACATTGACCGATATTGGGCTCCCGGAACCCGAAGAACAACAGTTGGAAGTTGACGCAGAACGTCTACAGTGGAGTGGTGACCCCGGTAATCTCTGTGGCTTCAAAGACAGTCTCACAGCTGAACAAGTATGTTTTCCATTCTAATTATGTTGAAAAACCGCATAAGTGACATCAAATTCCAGCGCACAGTGTATGACCGTATAATGGAAATTTCAACAATGGACAACCCCCCTCCAATTCATGTCGATGGCCGTGCAGGACGTGGCAAAACCTATGTCCTCTATCCCGTGATAGGTGCACTTCGAAAAGTTGACGAAATTGTGTTGCTCACTGCATCTTCTGCATTTGCCGCCAAAAATTATCCTGGCGGACGAACAACGCACTATCTCTATGGAATTCCCGTGGATGAGTACAAGCCCTTCTTAATATCCTCGGTACGGCCAAAGAGTGACCGAGCTCGCCTTTTGTGTGCCGCCAAATGCCATGTGATCGATGAGATCGGAGGCCTGCATTTCAAAGCCTTCGATTGTGTGGACCGTCTGATGCGAGGATTGACCGGGCAGTCCAACAAAGTCTGGGGTGGACGGATGTTGATTACAGTTGGGGATTTCCGACAGGTGCGATTTAAAGAACCTTCTCATCACGATACTAACATCCAGCGTAGGTTGCGCCCGTAGTTCGTTTTGGGGGTCGAACTGCAATCTGCAAGGCATCTTTGCGTACACAACCAATCTTCAAACGCTTCCAGATCTTGCGCCTAGATGTTTCCATGAGACAAAGAAATGATCCCGACTTTGCATCATTTCTAGATGCTATTGGAGACAACCACGATCACGACATCGTCGACCTCGGGCGCTTACGCCACACAGACTCCACGCAGACCCTTATTAATTTTGTCTTTCCCCCAAGTGTAGCGGTAGACCCAATGGCCTGTATCTCACGAGCCATCCTCACTCCATTCAATTCCTTTGTTGACGAATTTAATTCCACAATACTCCATACCGTCCCGGGTCTGAGTCACTGCTACATCAGCAGCGACTCCATTGAAGGTGATACCGACGGATCTGAAAATTCAATCCTCGCAGACCCCGAATTTCTGAACTCTCTGAACGAGCCTGGCATCCCTCCACACGAAGTTATTCTCAAAGTGGGAGCGATATGCCGACTGACGCGCAACATCAACCCAGCACGGGGACTCACTAAAAACACTCGCGTCATAGTTCGCAACCTCTTCCGATACACTGTTGAAGTTGAAACTATTTCTGCATTGGTGGCTGGACAAGTGGTTGATGCAGTAAGTACCAACCATACATAAATTTACAAGTCACTCAGACCCGATTCAGATTTGTATCCACATTCCCCGAATCACCTTCCACTTCCAACCGCAGGGGTTCAACTTCGTGGTTCAGCGAAAACAAATACCATTAAGTCTCTGCTATGCGACAACATTTAATGGCTGCCAAGGTTTAACGGTGCATAAGCTTGGCCTGGATCTGCGGAGACCTGTGTTTTCTCATGGTCAGTTGTACTCCGCAATGACACGAGTACCTGACTCGGAAAATGTGTTGATCTTGAAATACGACGGGGACACGTCAAAATGTACCACTAATATCGTATGGAGCGAGCTTCTACTGTAATATATTCATTCCAGTTTTCAATGTAACAGAGAAAATGTTCATTTTACAAAGGGTTGGCCGTCAGCCGCTTGCTAGAATATCTAATCGTGATATGGCCTTCAAAATCTAATTAACAAAGGGGATGCCAGCCCGCGAAGCGGGCTGGCAACCACTTGTGGCATATCGAAAAGACTACTTTGTTCATGCAAGAAATCTACAGGAATCTACATATTTTTTACATCTCCCCATTCGTGGGCCGCAGTTGCCCACATGCACCATACCAGACAACAGTTTGAATGCGGGTGACCTTCTACTAAGCTATCAGCCTGCCTGTGTGTTAGCTATTGAATTGACACAGACCTCGACTGTGGCGCTTTTGAATAATTCAAAACTGCTGCGTGGCCCTGTGAGCAGGACGTATCGAGACTACAAAGATCAGGTCAGCACTCTCGGAGTGGAATAAAAATTACGGGATAACGCACTCATGTCGCCGACTGCCGTTCGAAGTTCAAATGAACCGTTCGAAGTCCAAATTAGAAGAATAAAATCTGGTCCTGACATGTCAATGACTGCGATGGTTTGGCAAGGATGGTAAAAGGGTGAAAAGTTGAGTAGGGTGTTCATGCGTAATAGACGTGGCCAAAATCTCATAAAGGTATATCAGCGTCGCTTCAAACTCGATGTATTGCCGGAAACGCAGACCTGCTGGGGACCACCCAAATTAAATCAATAATAGTTGGCTCGATCAGACGCGTTAGGGACGCGACAAACCAATACGATGGTTGCTGCAGTGCGGAACTGGGCGCATCGATTTTTGTGGGGGATGGGTCAATGAAAGAACTGAAATGAAACGAAGCTCACTTTGTGCAGAACCTGGCTCCCAGGAAATCGAACCGTTGAATGGGTTTGTCGTGGCTGCGAGGCGCTCTACGTGGGCGCAGGAAAACGCTGAATCTGGGTGTTCGTGACGATGAAGATATGAGCGCTGCGCTAGAGGAAGTGAGGATAAGTTACAGCATATCAAAGACTCTGAGCAGCGCGGAAAATCTATAAAATAAAAATAAAAATAATTCAGTGTGGTAATGCGCGTGATTGACACAGGATGTAGCGTCGGAGACAGCTCAGTGATAGGGGAACCAAATTAAATGGGTGAGAATATACAGCGAGAAGCTGGTAATCAACTTCATGCGTCACAATTGATGAGGGAACGGTCTGAAAGTAAAAATGAGCGCTTAATAAAATTGGTGCGATGAGCTGAACGGACGAGTGAAGGGTGTATGAAATGGGTAAAGTGGTCCTTTGCTCTGTGGCGCAAGTAGTAGTCGCGCAAATGGTCAACACTGGCAGAGTATTTTCGCAACTCACTCTAGTTCTGGTAGCTGTTCTCTGTACAGCTTGGAATTATAAGAACACGAAGAAATGGAGAAGCGTAAGGAGCTCTCACTGAGCACGTCCCAGCCTGCTACCCGTCGCCCGAATTTCATCGGATTCACTCAATATGAAAACGTTCAGGTCATCGTTCTTGAGGAGCTTGAGGAATTTAGCGCCGATGTCTTTATTCGGTGGTGGCAAACAGAAACTACTGCGTCCACATCTTGAGGCATCTTGCGCGCAGCTCGAGAACTCTTGGACATCTTGTCTGTCTTGAGAGATATTTCGGAGGTCTTGACGTCGTCAAGGCAGCAGACTTGCGTTGAGCCTCTATGAGTGGCGAAGTAATGACCTTGGTTTTGAATCTTGATACTTGTTAGGCTTTTCAGATTGCTGCAAGAATCAAGAAAAGTCGTTCAAGTCCGTGTTGCGAGCCCCGAAGCTCAGCTGCCAGTGAAAATCTGGGTTTTCTGTACGGCCGCGACCGGGGCAACTTGAAGAACTGGCCAAAGGGTACACCGACATTGAGGATGCTGTGGTTTTGATCGAGGAAGGAGCTAGGCGTGGAGGACGGAATTGAAGGTGTAAGGACAGCCGGACGATAATGAGGGAAAAGAACAAAGGAAGGTCGAGAAGCGAGCTTCTTTTGAGTGGCCCTTGAGCGCCGGAAAATAGGACGCGTGAGTGGAGCGGCACGTCAGAAGCTGGGCCGGCCCGAGTTAATTTGCGAGTTAGTCTTCCGGTAATAATCATGGGAAGAAACCAAACCAAATTCGGTGAGGTCGGAGCCAAAGCTGTAGGAAAGGTGACGGTTGAGGAAAAGATGGCAAAACAGGAACAGCGGCAGAGCGTCAGCTTGCAGAGGGCTCCAGTGATTCATGTGAGGCGGTTCAGCGAACTGTCGAAGGCCAGGGAGGACGGTAGGACGAGGGGATGATAGTGGGGGAAAGAAAGCGCACCAACGCTATGTCAGTTCCCCCCTTTGAGCAGGCATTGAGCGCTGTCTTCAAGGCATGTGGTCAGCTAAAAAAAAGTCAGGCACATCATATGCACAGCCCGTCGGAGCGCTCCGGGAAGTTAAACTCTGATATGACGCAGGCAGAACGGCCTAGAAGTGACCGTGATACGTTGGAACCAACGAGCAGCAGCTGGAGGGATTGAGGGGCAGGAGGGGGGACCGAAAGCGGCAAATTTAATTAACGGGACAGCTCCTTTTGAGCCCGTTTTGACCTCATTTTGGTGGCATTATGAGAGAATACATGCAGAGCACGGAGCTAGCCGACAGCACCCTGGGCGCTCGAATTGAAATCTGATGTTGAAAAAATAGCTTGCCTTGAGGTACCCAGAACAGTGGAACATCAGCACAAACATGTACATTGTGATTCAGGGGATCTCTTTAATATACGAAGTATTGTTCTTCAGCGTCGTTGAGCCAAGTTCGACGGCGACTGTTCCCATTCTCCAGCCTCCTATCCCCTAGAAATTTGGTTCAACTGGCAAAAAGACTTGACAGTGGGCCCCAGTCTCTCAAATGCGACACAGCAGCGCCCACACAGCGAGGTTATTAGCGATTAAATCCGAAAAGCCGAATGATCAAGAGAGAGAGACGAAGACAAATTCGGAGCACAAGAAACGAGGAGTCCGATGAATTACTGGGCGATCTTGGCTCTACTCAAGGATCCGAACCAGAGAGTCGGAAGACTGTCTCGGAAGCCCTCAAGAAAACCGTCTCAGATGATCGGAAGACGCTGGGCAGACGGCTCAGACATCGCCCAAGCCGCCAACCAGAATCCGCAAGAGCCTAATGCATGATTTATCGGGAAAATCGGAAGGGAGATACAGATTGCGACGGCTTGAGATCTACACCACCAAACTGCGGCGGTGTCCGAAAGAGATTTTGTGAGTAATCACCAGACCAGAATGCCGGCGCATCCGAGAACCGTTGCCTGATCACCAAATGATGTACCAGGCGTGTATTGTTTGATCGTTTTTTGATGCTTAGGTCTGGAAGAGGTTCGGTTTCATGTTTAAGAGAGCTCTCGTTGATATCCTGCAGACCTTTGGGCTTGGGATTCCATCCATGTAGCTAGCCATATTTCAGAAATAGTGTACACTATCTTCCATTAAGTGGGCATATTCATTCATTGGATCTCTCGGCGGACTCAAATAAGAGAAATAAAATATATTCACAGACGGGCTATACTAATAATAAGAGCTGCTCGTCCTTCGCCGCCGACACCGACCTGCCATCACCGTGTCCCATCTCGCCCCTCTCTTCGTGTTCCACCGTTCGCACTCGTCTACCGTGCCCGTTGATAAGGGTGGTCTTCAAACATGAGTATCGCCTGACCTCCATCTGCCAAGGGTCTTCTGCGCTGTTGTTAAGTCGTCAATGGTCGGTTAATACATAGACAGTTAAACTCACCAGGGAATGGGAAGTAGCCGGTGTTACTGGTAATGCCCATGAGCATATGAATGAGCCGAATGAAACTGGCTTACCTTAAAGACGCACATATACGTATGCGTGCAATCTGCATGCGTGGACAATTAGCATGCAAGTCTTGGAAGAGAAAGTAAGGCCTACTAGGTAAGCCAAGGCCAAGGATGGGCTTGTCCGTGGCATAGGTGGATTGGCAAGTACAGGTGCGTGCCACCTGTGAGTGGAGGGGCCGAAGAGGTCGCGCAGCCGTCGCACTGCGTCGCTCGTCTGTGCAGGGAATGCACCGACCCGTTCGCAGAGAGCAAGGTGTCCAAGAGGAGACAAAGAGGGAGCGAAGGCCCTTGAGGAAATGGGTCTGGGGAAGGGGGGGGAGGGCATGTCAATAGATGCATGAGGGAGGATCGGAGCAGCACGGACGTACGGGCTGCCGGGTGTCGCACACCGTTCCCATGAGCTGCTGCTATGCAGGCGAGTGGAGACCTTTGCTTCAGCCGGGGATGCAGGGGACGCATTCGGCGCAGCGAGAAACCAGGTGGCGATGTTGTGGCAGGCTGGCTTGGAACAGAAGCCGGTCAAGAGAGCGGCATGCGAAAGTCAAGACCGAGTAGAGATTGAATAATTTGAAAGGTCTTGAGACTTGGTGGGTTGAAGGATCTTGAGGTAGTACGCGAAACTTGGGCATTGACGGGAACAAGCTCAGAGATGCTGTTGAGGCTGATCTTGCTCAACAAAGGCGGGACAGGGGGACAGGGAATGATGGAGACATAGAGGCAAGACAGGAGACGGAGAGAGCTGAAGTGGGCCTCATCCGGATGCGAGAGATGGCGGCGGGAATGAGAAAGATGGTTCATCTTCAGTTGTATGCTCCCGCTTGTCAAAGTCCTCGATCTCATCATTTCTTGCCGCAGCTCAAAATATAAAATATATAACAGCTCACACAAGCATGTATACAGGGCAAAAAAAAAATAACAGGGTGTGCATAAGGTTCTCTAGAATCATTTTCGGGCCCCCATCTTATTTTTCCATGGCCATGTTGAGTGTCGTGAGCCAAGCTTCGACGTCCTGCATCAGTGTGAGCGGGATCGTGTTATCGGGTGGCCCGTGGATCTTCACATCCTCGCGGTAGATGGCGTCAAACATCCTTCAAAGGGCATTGAGTGTCGTGGCTTCACATTGTAGAGGGTAATAAACTCACACTTGTCTCTCCGAAGCACTCAAAGTGTGATACACCGCGAGCTCGTCATCAACTGCCACCCAAAATCTGTCTTTGGAGTCGTCTTTAGCCTCAGCACCGTCGGGAGCAAGCGACTTCGCCCCCATTTTCGCCTTGTGGTCAACAGCAATGCTTCGCTATCAAACAATGAGTATTTTTTTGAAGTTAACTATCGACGTGCATCACTCACGATGAAAGCAATTCGCTGATAGAGAGCGGCAGTGGGTTTGGTTGGGGAGTTGCCGATGCAAGCCCGGGTTAGCGCTGCAATATCCACTCGGGTGGTGGAAATTAGGCTGGTCACAATCTAAGAGTCGATGAAATTAGACAAGTCAGAGGAAGGCCGGATGAAAAGGACCTGGGCTTTGATATGGTAGCGCTTCGCAATTAAAGCTCTATTAATAACCTTCATCAAGACTTCACACCGCCCAGTCTCCAGCGATGAAGGCAAGTCCTCGACGTTGAGCATGCGCATAGCAGACTGACAGAGTTGTTCAATACCGTACATGATCAGAAAGGGGATTGCCTACCACAATATTCCTAGCAATCTTCGGGTCGTCCTTGCTGTTACGATAGTTTTTGGCCTTAGGGGACAGTAGCCCTGCATGAGCATAGTCTTGACAGGTTTCTAAGATCATATGAGTTGGGGAGTAATGTGACTTCATGCAAATACTTACCGTCAAGGTATCTGGGAGCTTATACTTTCTGTCTTGATCGGTCTTGATGACCTGCAACATATCGCGACACTGGAGGCTCACAACCACGAGCTGGAACAAGTGCCGCATCGGATTGGTTGTCTGAGGTGTCTATTAGAGACAGCGACGCGTCAAGGAAAAGGGAAAAATGTGCCCTTAGAAAGATATCCGCCTCGTGGTCAGCTTGACCGCTCAAATTCTTGTGGCGTTTGAACTCGCGTCCCTGTTCAAGAGTGTAGGGAGCATTGGGATCATCCAAAAGAGAGGCCGGGAGCTCGTCGCTGTCATCTGTGTCGCTGCGCGGACGCGTCGTACCTCTCGGCGCGTCGAGCTCACCGTCAGGTGACAAAGAGCCATCAGGAAGCGTCGCGCTCTGAGACGCGTCTGGACGGTTGTTCATCTCCACCAAGAGGCGGTCGCGAAGGAGAACAGCTTGGGCCACTTGTTGAGGTGTAAGGGCGGGTGCCATGATGAAAGTTGAGAGCAGAAGGATTTGAAGCTCCGCATTTTGAAACTCGGCTTTTAAAGGTCACAGACACCTGACTGTGACTTACGCGTGTGTGGATCTGATATTTGCCGTAGTCCATGGCGCAAAAGAGGGGTCCCAAACCCAGAGACCTAGGACCAAGTAAGATTATCCGACCCAAAGTGAATTTTAATAGGAGACTCACGAATTTTCGCAATTTTAGATTGTCTCGTCGATGAACGCACTGGAGATGTCTCCTGTATCGTCTGTGATGCTGTATCGGGGGCAGCTTCACCCACCTCAATGGCTCGTGCCTCCTGGACAAGACACTTGAACTCACTATCGCACTCCCTTGCAGTGAAAAAAATTGCAGAAAGCAAAAGGCAGCAGGCTGATACGCAGCGTCATTATAATGCACTCTCTTCGATGCCAATTACCTTGCTCCAGGCCCCACCTTTACCAGCCAGCAGTGCTCAGCGTGCACAATTTCGGCCAATTCTCCACGACGAAGACACAAATGGTATCAGCGCTGCAGATTTTCAAGACTTGATGATGCAAGAGACCAATTTACTGGGAGAAACTCCTGAGGCCAAGAATTCCTTGGTCAATAACACCGAGGCTCTGCGCCGTGAGATTGAGATACTCCAACTGCAGCATCTGGAGGCCGAATTTGAAGGAGCAGACGACGAAACAGTGCCCCAATTAGCACAGGAGATTCGGGACAATGGTAGCGCAGTGTATAGCCTGCATTCTCTCGATTTCTGACTTTCTGAATTGCAGATATGTTGCAGGCCGATGGTGAAGACGAAGACAACATAAATCAGCATTTCACGGGTGTTCCCACCACTCACGATTATGCACCATACGGTAACAAAACAGTACGTGGTTTCTGTGCATTGAGTCCAATTGACCAAAATGTGCCGCTGCCCATGCAGATGTGCTATCTCGACATACTGGATAATTTGCCTCGCCTCCGGCTGTCTTCGAGTCAGCTAAAGATGATCTTATGGATCATGAATGCCTGCGGAGCTAAAGACGTACCATCCTTCAACGCATTCCGAGCAATGCAAAAGCACATCCGGAAGACGACAGGTGTGAGGAGCGAACCACATAAGTCCGATCTGGGCAACTTTTTTTACGTGAATGACATTCGCGACTTGATCGCAAAGGTGATCTTCGGAAATCCTCAATCGCGGAATGGCTACTCATAAACGTGTAGGACTTTGCTAACCCAGAAGTCGCCCCGCATATTCAAAAATACCCAGAGGATGTTGCTGGTGGACCAATATCAGAAATTTGGCAACTCAAGGAAGGAAAATGGCACGACACACCACTCGACGCGCTTACACCATCCATCCTCGTTGGATACGACCGCTATTATATCCACGAGGTGGCGGAACTTTCAGATGGGCAGTGGGCTATTCCCGCCCTCTGGATAGTTTCCAAGGGAAAAACCTATGCAGACTGCAGACTCGTCACCAAAGATGTAAGCAATGCCTGACCATTCTTCCCTTATTTTAATGTTTTACTATGCAGCCCGTGAATTTCGAGGTTTTGGCTGTGCAGCCGGTCATTACAAGGATTCCTTTGGAAGAATTGCGCTTCAATCAGGAGGCTCTCGAGAGACGGCTGAGAACAAAGATCTTCTTCCACGGTACATAATTTATTCCTTTCACTGTGTGCTTACTCACGTCGCACCAGAAACTTGCCCAGAATATTCTGCCCGAATCCCCAATAGGTTCCGTGAAATCGACAATGGAGAAGGTCTGTTCACTGTCTGGGTTCCTGTTTGGGCCGACGATGTCTCTGGCGCGAGGAGCAAGCAGTATCAAAAGCATCTCAATGGCTATACTGCAAACGCAAACTTACCCGGACAACTTTTGCAGCAAGAATATTTTGTCCGGTTCGTCTCCACGTCCCCCCACGCTGGGGCTTTGGAGCAGCTGAAGGTAACCGTCAATCACGTCAAGTAAGGAAACATATTGCTATTGTATGCCATTACTCTAAGCATGTTTAGATCAACACATCGAACACCGGTCCGTACTTACAATGCTGCGACGGCACGCCCTTGTGGTTTCCGGCTCAATGTACCTGATGGACCGGCCGATAACCCACAGCAGGCGGAGGAAGCGTCTCATATTGGCCATCAGGGCCTTTATTTTTGTCGCCGTTGCCTCGTCGGGGGAACAATTCAAGAGAAAGAGTGCCCCGATGGTTATCATTCCTTCTACGAGGTAAGCCAATGCTCACGGCTCTCATTGTAATCTGACATCAAATTTTTGAGCCCGGACGACCACGAAATGTACAAGATATTCGTAGCTGCGTCCTTTCGCAATTACGTCTCGCTACATATGGAGTGGCTTCTCACGTTGAAGCCTTGCAAACGTCGACGGGGACAAAAGATAAGATTGCACAACATTGGATCGAAATTCTTATCCCAAAGGCTCGTGAGATGCAAACGGCTAGCAGTGATCGCTCGGCAGACGATATATCGAATGCCCTTTTGATTTGGTTGAGCGAACAGATGAGCAACCGTATAATCCTCTTTTGGATCTTCCGTGTGCGTATTGCGGTCATTCTTCTGGTTCTCAACTCATTTTTTTGGCCAGTTTTCGACCCATCCCAAGATACTTTGGTGGAAATCCTTCACACTATCCTTCTTGGTAATGCAAAATATACGTGGTATGAGCTGCATCATAATTGGACCACGGCGCAGCAAGATATTTTCACTGTCCGGCTGCAGGGTACAAACCTTGACGGACTGCGGGTGCCTCCCGTTCGAGCCGCCTATATGATGCAATATCGCAACGGCTTAATCGGCAAGCATTTCAAGACTCTCATGCAGACGATGATCTTCCATATCCACGACATTGTAACACCAGAACAATTCAGCCTTGTACGTGCTCTAGGGGAGCTCGGCCCCCTTCTTTGGATGCCTGTGATCGACAATATGGACGAATACTTGGTGCTTTTTTTTTTTTTTTTTTTTTTTTTTTGCGTGAATCAAGGCATTCATCTGTCCGGCAGGGTGATCTCCAGATCTTAATTGACAGTCTCCTCGACGCCTTTGCCACACTCGATCCTACAAAAATCCTGATCAAACTCAAGCTTCATGTGCTTCTCCACATCGTACAAGACATCCGGCGGCGAGGGCCGGCAGTCCGATTTTCGACAGAAGTCTTTGAATGTTTCAATGCAATTTTCCGCCTATGTTCCGTGCTCAGCAATCATCAAGCCCCCAGTCGCGATATTGCCGCGAAGTTTGCTGATTTAGATCGCGTAAAGCATATCTTGAGCGGTGGGTATTGGTTTGAAGAGTCCGAGTCGGCTTGGGTTTGCGCAGGGAAGGATGTCCGGCGTATTCTAAGGAATATTCCAATTATCCAGAGGCATCTCGGCTGGGCGCCACCTCCATTTTGGACCCCAGGATTGATCAAAGCTGTCGCACAAAAAAAGCAAAGCAAACTCGCGGCCCTGACCCCAGAACAGGCAATGCTTGCCGGCGCTGTAAATCCCATGTCTTTCCCAATTGACAGCAGTTCATCGTGGACAGACGGCGTAAACGTTGCAGCGAGAACAGGAGACTGCTGTACGGTGGGCTCTTGGGCTGTATTTCGAGTAAATGACGTGAGTTTCTTTCCTTCTCTCAATTATAAACTTTGACGACTTCCGCAGCTGCCTATGATCGCTCGAATTTCGAAAATTCTTTTGCCCAAAGGCGGCAAGTCTGCACAAGGGATTCTCGTCATAACCAAGTACAATGTCGGCGAGGCCCTTCATCCGCACTACCATATGCCTGTTCTCCTTCCTGATGATGCGGCAAGCCGTGTAGTTGTCGCTTCAGATGTCAGTGTCCTGTTTCTGCTGACTTACTTTCAATTTAACAAATTCATAGTCCATCCAATTTTCGTTTAATGTGCAGCACGATTGCCGAGCAAGTGGATGCGATGCGAGTGGAGTTACCCGGCAAATGCAAGAGCGCCAGGAGTCGGACACATTGATCCACACCATTGTGCACAAAGACGATGTTCGTTTTATCATCAACATGCACGGATTTCACAACGCGGGCCTGCTCCGAAAATACCTGCCGATTGCACTCACAAAACCTCGCCCACTTTTCCCGCATCGGAGACAGCGGCACGATGAGCTAGCCGCGGTTTTGGCCGTCACACAAAAGCAGAAGCGCGCAGCAACCCAAGAGAAAGCCGCAGCAACGAGGGAAAAAAACAAAGCGGCCAAGGCTGGGGGGGCGGGTACTCTGATGACGGAAGATATAGAATCGAGCGGCGCAGAAGGACGGGACTCAGCTGGAGCTCAAAAGCGGCCCCGCGTTGAATAGAATATGAGATACAAAATATATTGAGTGGTACTTGCGATACAGTTAGCTTGAATGATTGTCTTCCTCTAACATCCCTCCTCGTGCGACGTCCCTGAAAAGCCTCCAAACCCAGGCGGCCGTTCGAGCGCGCTTGACATGTGTAGCTAGCTTGGCACCGGCGCGTCGTCGTTTGTGGTGTTGTGCAGCGGTCATATTGTGTCGAACGGTCCCGAAGACATCCTACAATGTATAAACAACCTGGCACGGGAAAGAGCCGATGTGTTACTCACAGAGGGTTCAGCCGTGGTCCGGGGAAAGGGCAGGGGCAAAACAATGGACTGTACGCGTCTGCTTCGCGGGCGGTCTTCTTCATCAAGCGAGTCCTCGCTATTAGCTGTGTTGGCGAGTCCGTAGTAATGGTAAAGTGGGGCGGGTGGGGTTGAGACTGCGATGGCGTGCCAGGCCGGATCGCAGCTGGTAGACGTGTCGTATGCGCCCGGGCAAGGCACAGGGCTCGGAGTTGGTGTGCTAAGAGTGGCGCGCACGATGCTTGATGCACGCGACGAGGGCGACGGCAATGGCAGCGCTGAAGTCTTCATGAGCACGTTCAGGGAGGAGTTTAAGAGACGCTGAGAGAGTCAGGTATAGCGTCAACCAGCTCTTTATGTGCACCAAGGCACTCGTCATGGAATGGCTCGGGTTGAGGCCCAGATGAGACTTGAAGCCGTTACGGGCGGGACTACATGGTGGAGACGGTGGGGAGGTTGAATGGATGCCTTGCAAAGCTTTCATCGGAAACGTTGGGCGGTGGTATCGACGGATGCACCAAAGACATTCGTTGCGGAGGTTTGTGTGATGTGTGACCAACGATGTCCCAAAGACATCCGGTTAGTACGACATCACTCTGGCGTTCAGATGTTGAATCTCTTTTCGAGCCCATTTTTTGTATTTATGTAGCATTCCTCAACAATCTTTGTAAAGCGATCATCTCATTTCTCAAAATCGTATTTGGGCTGGTTGGTGGTGTAAGTCGAGGGAGAAAGAGATAAGGATGTTGATGGTTGTTAGTTTGACACGCCATCAGCCTCCAGATGTCCTCCTCTTGTCCCCTCATGATGTGCGGGTTCTTCCTGTCCTCAGCCTATATAATCTCGCTCCGCGTGCCTTTACCCGATCCTCCCTCTTCAAATATCGCCGACTTGACGGAGCCTGAGGAAAAAGCCACCGGAGTCGACGACGAGACGGTCCTCGCATTCCCTCGCATGCGACATCTCGCGCCAACAAACGCTCCTTGTAGATATCCGCGCGCGAACGCATCACGACCGCACTCGCCACCTCAGCACGCTCGCCCCATAGTTCGTCTGCTGCGGCGTGTATTTTGGAGCGTCGGGAGAGTAAAGCCTGCGGAGAGCCGTCGAGGGCGCTGCCCGTGTTTGTGAGGCCCATTGGCGCGCCTCTTCTCTCGCCGCGGGGAGTACTTACCTGACTTGGACACCGGATCCTGTTCATACGCCAGATTGTGCAGATACGGTACGCGCAGAAAGGCGATGCAGAGAGTGCGTCCTTTATCTCCAATTCTCCTTCTCTTCAGTCCCTTTCCTTTCTTTGCAATGCCACCGGGTGACCGAGATGCGCGCCTTTGCTATGCGACTCTGCGCCCATACGACCCAATTTGCCTGCACATTTCCTTCTCCTCGGTTGCGCAAAGGGGAAGAACTGCATGCAGCACGCCTGCGCCCTTCTTGGCGGCACGACCGAGGCATGCCTTGCGGTTTTTATATGCGGGCCAGGTCTCCATGCGCGACACCACGTCCGCAGCATGAACTCGCTGAGAAGGACGACCAGTCCACTGCGGTTGCGTGAACGCAGAACTGCACTCGCGCATACACCGCATGCCGTCCTCTTACTTTTCTTCCTCATCTTCTCTCCTCCCTCCACATCCACCGTCGTTACTAACGCAGCCCTTTCCTCCCCTCCTCACAGACAAAACCTTCCAAATCCTCCTCCCAACACTCTTCAAAGCCCAGCGCGCAAAAGTCGAAGACAAATCTTTGCCGTCTGGTCTGTCAACGGAGAGCGTGGTGCGGGTCGTGTAGGAGGGAGCGTGTCGAGTCCGAATACGCCGCAGTGCGAAGGGCAGCCGCAGAGAGGTGGTGCGTGTCTTAGTCCTTCTGTTTTCGCTGGGAAATGGGCGGTACAAGGGGTGGTGTGCCCGCGTCTCGGAGCGCGGGGTTGCGCGCGAATGGGGTGCCACGATTGTAGCACGGATGCGGCTCGTCGCTGTGACTGGTACTTGTGAAGCACGCATGCCTACCGGTACTCATCCTCCCCTCCCCCAGTTTGTGGGCGTGCGGGTGTTGCCCGCGCGTGGGTCGTTGACGTGTCGACTCGGAGCGGATACGAAGCCCTGGTGGCATCGCTGTTTGGAGTCTGCGTGCGCGCGTGCGTGCGTGCCACAGTCGTCAGCCTGACCGTCGCGCGCTACGTACCTCCGCTGCTCGAGCCGAGCTGGCTAACTGATTCTTGTGCCGTCGATGGCCAGCGCGCCCCAATGGTGTACCAAGAGCGAAACAATGGGCCGCCATGGCTTGTTGTACCCCCGCCCGCGCGCACGGCAACGCTGTTTCCGCGAGTCATGAGCGCGAATACCTCGAGGCGTGCCGTGCGCGTGAGTGGCGAGGGGGCGGCTTCTTGCTTTTACACGCACGCGGACCAACGACTGCATTTAGAGGGCAAATACGTTCACGTTCGCGTTTCCCCATTCTTCTCGTCCACGCCCTTCCTCCTCCTCGTGCTAATGCCTCCCCTCCAAGTCCCCGGCCGTCGATGGGATCAGCACCTCCGCTGCTCCTACCACCGCCGCTCGTAATTCGACTTTCTCGCCTCTTTCTCTCGTCTCCCTCTCCTCCCTCTTACTAACTGAACTGCCGCAGACAAAGCACGAGCACAACGAGCAGAAGTCCGCAGTACGCCTCAATCTGCGCAAACTGTTTGGCACATAATGGGCCGGTGCCGGAGGGGGGTGCAGGACAGGTGCGTGAGTTGTACTTTCCTGTGTTTTGTTATGCGCTTTTGGTGGGAGGGTGGAGCTGGAGCGTCGGATCCATGGCCTTGGGATGGCGGAGCTCTTACTCCGTGGCGACAAGGAGCATAGGCGGTGCGTGCCCGGCGAGTAGGCGTGGCGAGCGAGCCTCCACTAGTGGGAATCAGGTTGGGTGCGCCGGGTCGAAAGGGACCGCATCATGGTGTCGTGTCCGTGCCCGGGCTGCGCTGGTTATACAGCACCCGCGTGTCTTTGACGTATAGGGCTCGAGGTCGTGTTTTTAATGCCTGCAGGTTGGAGGGATAGATGTGTACGCAAGCCCTTTGTTTGGACCGACAGATCCGAAAACACAGTGGGACTTGCTGTGGAGGTTGTGGAACGAGACTCGTGTTCTTGGCAGCGCACGTACACACAACGGTCCACAATACTATTCGACTGGTTCTTTTAAATTCGGAGCGTGATCGTGAGGGATATCTCCCATCTACTGTCGACTCTAAGGCGTAGCGAAGACACCATGATACACAACCGACATGCTCATACTGTGCCACCCCGAGCTTTCAACGCTGGTCCTCGGCCATCAATGGTTTCAAGGACGACATGAACGCCCTCGGAAGCGGTTATATTAGCCTCCTCCGTCCCCCTGAAGACGTTGTTCAAGCCTCCGGCAGCCGAGGCGGACACAAGATGCATCGCATTCGTAGGATCAAACGGCTCACGCTGGGGATCGCCAGCATGATTCACCATGGCTACCAGCACGACCCAAATGGTGGCAATGGCAACTAGGGTCCCGGGAATCAACACCCAAAACGTGGCGGCGGAGACGTGTGTCCAGCCCACAATATCGCTGTAAAAGAATCCTTCGCTGAGGATGCTCATGTTGGCGGGCGCCCCGTCAACAAAGGTTCCATTTGTCACAGAGAGACAGGCGCGGAGAACCTGGTAGTGTCAATTTGTAAATGGCCCTAGCTGCGAAAGTGTACAATCCTTACAGATCCACTGTATTCGGCAACCCCACGAATATAGTCTTCCTGCACAAGGGTGAGCACAAGACGAGGGTACACGGATGAGTTACCAGTGCAAGTAGTGTGAGATCATCGTCGGAAAAGGGGTCATTTTTGATGGTTGATTGTAGTTCTTCTCCCACAACGTTTGTAGACATGGCCTGGGCGAAAAACTGCATGTTAAATAGCGTACTGACCGCCGATAAACCAGCAGGTCCGGTAATATCAGCAACAGCTCCTTTAGTCGATGGCGTCGTGCCGATGGTGCCGTCATCTGAATAATCCACTTGGACCGTGGTTATCGTCGGAACAAGTGTGCAGACAGTGGTTCTCAAAAAGCTATAGGTACCGTTCCCGACAAAAATCAGCGCTATTCCCCAACATTAGTTCTGTCATTATTGATACGTTGTGACCCACTGTAATTTTCTGCAAGCCCCCCACAAGCAATGATCAAAACATAGTTTGGATCACCGAGTGTATACGCGTCGGCGAAATTGACTGGAAAGCGTTCTACATCAGCTGACCTCAGAAAAGCCATGATCTCACGTTCTGAGCCATCTGGAACCACGCAATTGGAGCTCATTTCGGTGTGGGTGACGGCGAATGACTGGGAACCACTGGCCCAGTCTTTGACAGTGTCCGAAAGGATATTTAATGACGGTGTTGAATTGGCCGTGAGATTCTGAAATTCACAAGTCACGTTGGCAGTGAATCCTTGCGTGTGCATTATTATTTGTCTTCCTGTTCAAAGTATCCTGAGCTTACCCTGCTGCATCATTGAGTAGTGAGAGGACAGAAAGTCATCCCCAATATCAAAGGCCGAGGTGAGGTTTGCAGGGATAGTGGTTACATTCTGGTTTGGGAAGAACGAGGTCGCATTGACGTCGAGCTGCATCATTGGAAGGATGCCCGCTGCCGGATAGTGAGCGACAGGTTCACGACGATAGGAACACGAATGTCGTACCAGTCGAGATGTTAAAACTCTGGTCCATCAGCGTCAGGGACCCTGGAAAATCCATATCACTCTTCATCGCGGCATATCCACTTTCTGTTTGGCCCACTAAGAACGCAGGAAGGTTGGCTGTAAAATATGTTATGAGGACACTTTTCAAAACATAGTATGCCCTACTACTGTTAACAACACAATAGTCAAGTGCGACGCCACTTTGCATTTGCTGGAGAAGAGGACTTGAGAGGTCAAGCTCGTAACCAGTCAATGGAGTCTTGATTTCAATCTGCAGAGGTGTTAGCAAGCCGGACCAGCTGAGGCAATGTCAGACAAGACACAATCAAGCCGCTGTAATGCAAAACGAACCCGGACGTCTGTACGCCGGTCAAGATGACCAGAGCGATGGACATCGCACTCCATTTCCATTTTCTGGGGTCGAGAATAAGCGACCGCGACGAGAGCCTGAGGGTCGAAATGAATGTGCCCATGGACATGCCTTCCCCATGGAGGTGGAGTACAATCGACTGGCGAACACCCCAGGAAAATAAACTGTAAACATAGGAGCTCAGTAATCGTCTTGGTTTAAAGCTATAACTCACAAGGAGGAACAGGCTGCAAGGACCGTTGAAATGAGTGTGAATATGACGGTGACTGGATGAGCGTTCGCCTTGACCCAAGCTGCCGTCGAATATGGTAGAGCAATGAACCCCCGCTTCTCAACCGCAGCGAAGAAGCCCCAGGCCGCCATCTGTAATACCATTTGCCCACCCATAACAATGGCGGGCCAACCGATGAGCTTTGATAGAAATGGCTGTAAGTGGAACTTTCTTCCTCTTCTGAATATTAGATTCATGTTGTTATGGAGAAAGCCCATCCATACCTTTCCCGCTGGCCTATCATTGGCGTGTCTGGGAAAAGGCGACGATCGAACGGTTTTTCGTTCATATCACCAAGTCCGGAGCTCGATGAAGGATGTTCAAGGAATGGGACAGAATGTTCGGAATGGTCGGATAGCATAGGAATGGAAGAAGTGGTAGAATGCGAAGATGGGGGGTTATATGCCTTTCAGGATGGGCAATAAAGACCAAAAGGGTTTTCGGCGCTGATCTGGAGTGGCATAAAGAGCGAGATAGACGCTGAGGTTATAAATATTGAATGGAGACTATGGCGACAATCTATTGGCGTGTTACACAAATGACACCACACGAAAATATGGCGCTAGTTTCACGCTAGGTTTCATCCTGGAGTTCATATGGGCAATCCTTTTCAGCGTGTGCAGAACTGAATGAAAGACGGATACCATGGAGAATCTTTAACTCCCTGGTAACGACCAATTCAATTCAATGAAGAGTGTGGAATGGATGTCCATATTTATCCGATGCTTTCAGACGCTCGGGCAACAGAACGGAAGAATGCCAAAGACAACTGTTGGATCTGCCGACCAGACGTGTCCACTGGAGGATGCCGTGTTCATTCTTTGAGCGGCTTCGAATTTCACAGCACCTTCTTTAGAGTGAGGCATGAGCGTCTTTCTACCAGAGACTAACAGCACCTAGCAACGTGTCTGGCGTCCGCTCTTGGGAAAGTTCCGATGTCGAGAATAGGTGCCACAGCCTAATAACGGCAGCGACGCGAAATTGATGTGAGGCACAGCTATGGAGCACTGTAAGACTCAAATCGGGTTTTTTCACTGGGTTTCTAACCCAGTAGATGGGCCAGTATAACCCGTATAATGGTTGAAATTAACCCGGACGCAGCCAAAAATAACCCAATGGCCGGTTGAGGATTACTGTATTTTACGTCCAAATCGATAGTCCTGGGGGTAGCACAGGCGTAGAGGGCTATGGGTGAGTGTGTTCTTTGATGCTGCATCGCCATCGGTGGCCATGTTGACGTGTTTTCCATGTGTCGCGTGGGTTCAAGAGGGAGTAGTGATGGGGTAGCAAAAAAAGGTCAAGAACCTACGGAATGGAGACATGTTCCATTGCGAAACAGCGCCTTACCGACATACGGTACACTCCTAAATGGTAAGTGCAGCCCTTGCAATCAAAGGCGGCACGTCGGGAGAAATGTTCTGAGCTTGGCACAAATGTGACGCGCTCTTGAATTTACCGTATGGTAAGAGCTTTGTATATCCTCCCAGATGGAGGATGAAATAGGGGAAGCTTTGTTACTAGGACGGGTTCGGCATGCGAATACTGAGACGGGAAGGGGGTATCTCTATTATTATTGTGTAAGTAGAATACCGGAAATGAAGCGAGACAGGAACAGGAACGGGCTGTGCGGATGTGAATCATAAATCAAGGGGAATGTGGACTTGGAGCGCCTGGGATCTGGGCTACGTGTGAGTCGGGGTTCGGGACGCAGGTTCTACCGTGCACATCTCACATCTCACACCAAAGATCTTCTCAAACTACAGGGGCCTGTGAATTCTTTTCAACGAAAAATCGGGTGCAAACATGTCTTGCCTTTTGAGCATATTTTCTGGGCTGTCTGAAACATGCCTGGAAAATACGAAACTTCCTTCAATTTTGAGCAGCCAAATAAACCGTAAAAAGTTTGTCTTCCTGACGTCCAAAATCTGGGAGGAACATGGAGGCCGCTTGGTATCCTTTTTGAGGTAAGAACAGAAGCCAGCTTAGGACTCAAACAGCGAGAACAAAGGACGTTCCTTTGTTCACCTCTGTTTCGGTCCCAAAAATGAGGCGTGATTGTTCCTCGGAATGAGGTCGAACACAAAACACTTTGGGCTCAATGTTTGGTGCTTTAAAATGGACTATAGCTGAACATCGCCACAAAAAGAAGTCTTGTTGGGTTACTTTTCTGCGGAGCGGGAAAAATATTCCCAAACAGGAAGACATTTTGGACCGCGTGTTTCCGGTCCAAAGATCCATCGGCCACAGCAGTGTCAAACTCGATCAAAGGAGGCACATTCCTAAAGTGGATATGTGCTTCGTTTGCCCGAAATGTGCGGCAGTGTGCGCATCATTCGATCTGCTTCCCATCAACTCAACGTGCCTCATATCAGTTCAATGTTACCTCGCATCAGATTTGCCATCTTGTCCATCCAAACTGGCACCCGTAATTATTCCCGGGCGGTCAACGGTATTTTGACTGTTAGGTCTTGGATAATTTATATCTCCTTAGTCCGTTCCAAGTATTCTCGGAGATCCTTTCAATCGCTACAGAACACAGAACAAGTCTGAGATTTGCATACGTAGTCTGATCTCTGGCACTCCTGCTCAACCTGCGTCCGAACGGTTCCGATAACCTTTCGTTACTGCTTTACGCACTAGCTCCGGCCTCTAGGTACACAACCTCAGTTTTTTGAGGGCCAAGGTACATCCATGTCACGCCACAGTATGCGACACTGCATTGCCCTTAATACATCGGCATAAAGTTTGGCCCGAAGCCTTCAACGATCATGTATCCGACTATTCCGTTCATATTCGGGGTACTTAAACAATGACTGACAGTCATCTCTTCTCCAACGCTTTGCAACCTTATCGACATAAGCTTTGTCCACAACAACTAAAAGATCTTGAAATGGATCCATACAGCAGTGCGTGTCCAACAATGTTACCATTCCGCCCCGGATACTTAGGCAGAGTATTGCCCCCGCAGTGCAAGCCTATTGCAGGGCCATAGCGGCTTGCGTCGAAACAATCCCAGAGGGCGCAGAGAAGAATGATGTATGTCAAATAACTTCCTGGCCGCATTCTCTATTTCGTTAATATTGTCTATATCCCTTCTTCGATTTCCCTTCTCTAGCGTGAACACATACTTGCTCTTCGAGATCAGGCTGCCAATGGGCTCCAGGAACACGACATTTTGCAACTGTTTGAGAAAATTATGGCCTTCAAGGGCCAAACTCTCGTACAAAACCTCAGTTTTCTTTCGATCGCTGTGCCTGAATATGAAACTGGCAGATTCAATGCGCGCTGATTACCCTAAATCATCCATGGTCAAACAAGAGACTTTCGCGCGATCAGGTAAAGAGTTTGAAGTAAGACCTCTAAATGCTTGGGAACTTTGGTCTCGCTGATATTTATTCTTGGCAGCGATCGACTGGTTGGGATGCTATACGAGAAAATGCCCCATCCACCGAGAAACCTGACCGGGATCTATGCCGTTCCAAATGCACTTTTAATGTTTCCCACCTTTTTTCGCATTTTCACCAACTTTCGTTGTAAATTTTGCAACTTTCCCCACAAATTTGCACACTTTTGAGGCTCAAAATAAGGTGGGGATCTCTCATGGTTTTCACCTACTTTTATCGCCCAAGTTGCATTTCACCAACTTTTGTTTTGAACTTCACCAACTTTTGTGCTTCAAAAATTTCCCCACAACTTTTGGGCACAAATTTTTTTATTGCTCAAATCAACACCTAAAGCCATTCAAATGCTAGAACTTGATCCCCCACAAGCCTAACCATGCTAGTTTCACCCCAGGAGTGGAAAACAGTGAGCATCAAACATCAAAAACGATCACGTGTCACCCGGGCCGGTAAGCGCGATGCATGCTAGTCCAGTTCACGCCCACTCCAGTTCGCACCATGAGTATGGGCTGTATCCTGTCAAGCTTAGTTTCATTTCTCAATATATTTGTCACTCAAGTTGCAAGTAGCACGCCTATAGAACTGGACTAGCAGGCACCACGAGTGCCGGCCCAGGGACACGTGATCATTTTTGATGTTTGATGCTTACTGTATTTCTACTCCTGGGGGTGAAACTAGCATGGTTGGGCCGGTGGGGGATCAAGTTCTAGTATTTGAATAGCTTTAGGTGTTGATTTGAGCAATAAAAAAAATTGTGCCCAAAAGTTGTGGGGAAATTTTTGAACCAAAAAGTTGGTTAAGTTCAAAACAAAAGTTGGTGAGATGCAACTTGGGCAATAAAAGTAGGGGAAAACCATGAGAGAAACTTATTTCGAGCTTCAAAAATGTTCAAAGTTGTGGGGAAAGTTGCAAAATTTACAATAAAAGTTGGTGAAAATGCGAAAAAAGGTGGGGAACATTAAAAGTGCATTTGGAACGGCATAGGGATCGAATTCCGCTCGGCCGATGGTTCCGACGGCCTCGGAAAGACAGGCTCAGTCTATGCGCGCTCAGCTCCACCTCATGTCCCGTCGAGTAATGGGTATCCGCCCGCGCATGAGGTTTTCAAACAACTTCTACAGCGCGAAGAACAGGATGGCAAAGAGAACGTAAGGGCATCTTATTTATGGTGTATACGAAATCTTTCACTGAAATCTTGATAGATCAAGGATAGCACCTTGAAACTCAGCTCGCTGACGTTTGCCTTCGGCACATTAGTAATTCATTCGATATTCCACTCGGACATGAAGGACCCCAAAATCAATCAGACTTCTTCCTACTTCGATTTAGCCCCTCTGTTTGTGCATTGATCGTTCACTCATGGTCTCTTCTAATGTTTGCTCATCCCAGATACGGCGATGACGAACAAGAACAAAACCAGATTCGGAACAAGACAGGACGCGGCCTTCTGCATCCCGATTGTTTTGTGGACGAGCGCATGCTATTCCTCCCTCCCGCGGCGGCGGCATTGCTTATTCTTTTCAATCGCAATCACAATGTATGTATTTTTGTTGAGAAAACTCTCGCCAGACCGTGGAAACCCATTCTTCCTTGCAGGCGATTGCTGCAGAGTTATTGAAGCATGAAAGGGGCACTCGAGGATGGTCGGACCCTCCTCCAGTTGAAGATGCCGAGAAACGGGATGCTCAAGATGAGCAGATCTTCCAGACCGCTCGGCTGATCAAGTTCGTTTCTGAGTTAAATAAATCTACAAAATCATTTGACATACTTGACCTCTAGCTGCGCGCATTTCGTCAATATTGTCATCACTGACTATGTTGGCGGGATCATGGGTGCGGAATTTTTATTTGACTCTGCCATATCCAGTGTGATTGAAGTTCTCCACAGGATGTACGAGATCAGGAGGTGGTTGGCCATTCAATGCTGAACCATTCGGGGTATGAGCGGTTCAATTTCGAATCTTTAAACGTGGCCTGAAACTTTGTATTCTTTAGGAAATCATTCAGAAGGATATTAATGTTGGTCGTGGCGAAGGAAATCTCGTCAGCATCGAGTTTAATACATTGTCGGTCGATTTCTATCGGATACGTTCCTTCCTAAACTGACGCGTACAACATAGGTATCGCTGGCATGCAACGTTGAGGTAAGTCTGCAATTACTGAGGAGCACGTACATTGATCAGGCCAATTCTTGATTAGTCCTGCAGATGTGGAGTGGGCGAAGGGCTTGATGGGGAAGCAGATCAACAATAAAAAACCTGCAAACGTAGACTGGAACAACGTACAGATCATTACCATTCAGCTCTTTGCTTGCCTGCGCTGACGTCAAGCATCTAGTTAACACCCGCCGATTATGAGCGCGCTGCGAGATCTGTGTTAACTCTTCAAGAGCCGAAGGACCGCACCTTTGCGGGTCTTCGGCGCACGGATGGAAAGCTCAAGGATGCAGAATTGGCCGAGCTGATTTACAATGCTACTGAGGCATCTGCTGGCGAGTTTCGGGCACGGGGCAGCCCTGGTGGTAAGAAATTCGCTCTTCCGGCAAACTCTAGCTTACCCAGAAATGGCAGTCATGGCATTCATCGACATACGAGGTATTGAGAGGGCAAGGGAAATGGGGTCAGAAATAGAGTGGCTTGCAGTGATTACATTAACATTCTCGCGGCGACCGCTAGGACTTGCACTTTGAACCAGTTCCGCCAGTGGCTTGGGTTTCCTCGTACGTTCGTTCATTGAGTGTCATGTGGTCGACCTGACTCAGAGCTCATACATATTAAGTTTACAAGACTTTCTACGAATGGAACGCAAATAAAGCTATCGCTGAAGCAGCCAGCAGGCTATACAAGGGCAAAATTGACGACCTAGAGCTGTATCCTGGTCTTCACGCCGAAGGTCACAAAGACGACGGCCTCCCCCATGATGGCCTCCCCCACTCGGACACTGAGTACAGCAATGTACGAGTTAACACCATGAGGAATGGGCTACTTTTAGATGCTATTGCTCTGGTATGCTCAGATGCTTTCCCAGGGCCTCTATGCATAACTAACGACCAGCGCTAGATTCGCGGCGACCGCTTCTTTACGACTGCCCTCACCAGTGCGTGACTTTTTCATTTTTTTTCTATCGGCCTAGACAGCTGAAACCCGCACCTCAGAGGAAAACTACACTGAGTGGGGACATGCAGATGTGCAGAGGGTCCAGAAGGATCAAGTCAACAAGGCCTACGGGGGTCAGAGTGCGTTATATGTGCAAGTAGTGGTGGCCGTTTCTTTCTGACTATGACATTGATCCCAGTTCACAAACTTCTCTTTCGAACGTTGAAGGATCATTTCCCTCAGAACAGCGTCTATTCCTGGTTCCCGATGACTTTACCCGGGGCCATGGAAGAATCGTTGGGGCGTCAGGGGACGAACTTAAAGGACTGGGACTTCAAGAGACCAAAAGGCACGCAGTAGAGATCTGTGAAGTATCTACTCATGAATTATCCACTGAGATCGCACAATCTTATTACATTCTGAGGATTTCTCAATGATTGGGTTATACCGCAAATCACCCTATGCCGTACGTGCGAGGCAGTCGGGCATGCAATTGCCAAATGGAATTGTCAGTAGTGTCGCGCCATTCTCAATCACACCTTCCCTCATGCAGCCCAAAATTATGGGGTGTTGAGTGAGTCAGGTCAAAAAGGTAGGCCTGAAATGCACCTGGCGTATGGTACAAAAGCTGGTCGCTGAAGCGTATGAACTACAGCGAGTTCGAGTTCGATTCTTAGTAATATCGACCCGTTGCTACAATATATTCACCGTGAAGTCCCTTGTGATCCGATTTATTTTTTACTTTTTCGGGTATGTGATGTACTGCCAGAACCCTTCCTTCCTCCCGTCATACCCCATTCACATTCAGTCCATCCTGTGGAAAAAAACTTTGAATTCTGACCACATTTGATTCTGTGTGGGTTTGATCGTCACGTCTAACCACTTAGCCATGACAACGTGTGAAGCTTCGAGTCCTTTAGGAGTGAAGCACACAATAAGTCAGAAGCTCAGAGGAGGGGGACAAAGAGAACGGAGGTAAGTGCTCTTTGTTCAAGGGAAGTATTCTACTGTAGGCTATTTCTACGGGTGCTTAAATAGACTACAAGTAACTACGGAATGAGTCAGTATAACTACGGAATCACAACGGACTACGGATCAAGACTACGGCGTAAGTAAACGGCTGCGAGAGGACGACTGCGGCGGCCCGAGTACCGGAACCTTACACAACGTCATTGCTTTTCACCACCTCCGGCCTTGACGGTCATGCCCGAAGTGCGCCGCCTCCTGCCAGTGCGCCATCGTCCCGCTACGTGAACGCACAGCCACGCGCCGCCGCGCCCTACGTCAACCCTACGTCGCTCCGCATATACACCGCCACCTACGCCTAACGCCGCTACTTTGACGCACGCCGCTACTAAAGCCTCCCACGCAGGGTTTTAATACTGGTCTCTACTGTCCTGAGTATTCATTCAAACTCCCTCCATCACATCGCCTCCGTGCCGTCCGTGCCCTACTGGTTGCTCCGCGCGCCATTATCTGGCTCCCATCCGTGTCCTCGCTCAGTGTAATGATCACGGTGCGTGATGCAGCAAAGACCCGTCATTATCCATGACACTCTAGGTGTGTTTCCACGGCCCGCCTATCTCTCCCCGCTCTCTGTTTCGCCGTCCATTCACGTCTTGCGCGTTGAATCCCGACTCATGGGTCTCTGCACCGGTACCCACTGCAGGTCCCTCTAAATCGATCCAAATTCCGTCTTGGGGAATGTGGCTGCGCTGTGGACGTATGTTACCCATATGAATTCTACATTTAATGGCTGATATTACCCGCTTCACGACCGCTTGGTGCGTCCCAAAATGGGCAAACATCTCGTCCGAATCCAAGGTTTGGATCTACCCCGCTTTATCCGGGTTCTCTAACCTTTTCTTTCTTTCATCTTCATACTTGATTTCCCTTCTATGCGAACCCCATGTTCCCCTTGGTAAACTGACGGCGAGAAGTCGCAGAGTATGCACTTTTATGGTCTCGAGTGGGAAGCTACCTTGGTCCACCAGATGCTGACGGGACGATCCATCGCATCCTCTAATTAGAGGGAAAACGCGATGGATCGGAGGCTCTCATTAGAGACCTCGCGATCCATCGCATTAGAACTGTCCCATTCTGGAATTAGACAGCAGGCAGCTCATCACAAGCAGTGAGCTCACAGTCATCGTCGTCATGATCCCAATACCCGCATTTGGGACACGACGATCAAAACCCTCTCGACGCCGTCCACGACGATGAGTAAAAAATGTCCATGGAAAATTCTGGGAAATTTTGACACCGTGCATTCACTAGATACCATACATGAGAAAGTACTTTTAAGGTGAAAGCTCTCAAGGGACGTCTCAAAAACACACTGTTTTCCCCTGGGCGCCGTTGCGCGCGCGGGCAAACGCCATGACTGGAGTGATAAATCGGTGCACAGGACGGGGAAATAATGCTACACAAAGGTGTCCATGCCGCCTGTATACAGAAACGCGCCGCTCTCGATACTAGGTGGTGGCGCGTCGCTTGAATTGTTGCACATTCGTCTGAATACGTCCACAGCAGAGGTGAGGCGACGACGATGGCGAATGGGACCGTGAAGACCTCGCGCCCACGCTGGGGGCCAATTCCTGGCATTTTCCTGCGGTTGCAGGCGGTGTTGCTCACCCAAAGCCATGCCTACCCGCCCTCACCCGCCTCTATCCAGCAGTGGCCGGCAGGTCAGCGATGAGATGGTGTATGGGCATAGATTGGTAGTGACAACACTGACATCCTGCCAAGTGCAGTGATGCGCATGTGTAGTATCCGCGCACGGTCCCGTATCCCGGACCGCCCGATAGCTCTCGCTGCTTGCACCATGTGCGAACATTGGCGGCGGTGTGCCGGGGTGGGAGCGCCCAAAATCGCTGAGTACAACGCGGCGACAGGCGCGGGATGGGCTGCGGCTGTAGAGGTGGCTTGCAAGCATTGGAGGGCAGAGCGCGATGCTCCCCCGACGCAGTGCCTGCCGTTTCAAGCGCAACCAAGGCAGTCTGCGCATAACGAGGACAACGTGAAGGACTGCAGCACGGAGGTGGCCCGGGCGGTGTCAATATTGCTGCCAGAGTTGACGAGTTTGGAATGGAAATTCTCAAAAAAAGTGTGAGAGACGCAACGCTGCTCGCATATATGACGCACCATAGCTCTGACTGATCTTTACCGAGGGTTAACCCACCATTCTTTTCTTTGCGACGCTGGTACTCCTGCACCCGAAGTACTCCAGCTGAGGCATTCACGAATCGACTCGCAGTGGGCGAAATGAGCTTGGGAAAGGAAGAAAATGATGGCAGGACATGAGGGCAGTATACCACACATGTTTCTGGCTGTTCGCGACCGAAAATTTGTCGTTTCAAAAGCTATCGAGGCGATGGCAGCATTCCCAGTATAATCCGTGTAAAACCGCATGGAGGCCGACCGATAGGCTCATATTGGCACCCGCATGCTAACCAACGAACAATGTTTCGTTTCCCGGAAGAAATAGGCCAAGCGGGGAGACTTTGGTCCTTCGGTACGTCGTTTCGGGTGGTGGGAAGAAGAGAAAGAGGCCTTGTCACACACGTCACGGAGTGACTTACCATTCTTGGCTGTTCTTGACGAACAAAGCTGAGCATCGTTTGGTTGACTGGTACACTTTAAAAAGAGATTGTTTTTGTGGAAGACCTTGAAATGTTGAAAAGCATTCATGGGCGTCCAGAAATTCCAGAAACTAGGTATGCCGAAATCATCAATGCAGAAAACTCTACCGAGCGAGCTCAATAAAATTGGTTTGTAGGTCAGTATCTATTCAAAAGGATCAAAAATTTGTACTGTTTCGGAAAGTATACAGGTTCATAGAAAGAATGGTGCAAACAGATGAAATTTTACAAAAAGTGTGCGTTCGACTTTGTTCGGCGTCGTTTAGCAGACTGGGACACGCTCGAGAAAATTCCCTCGGTGGAAGACCTTCAAACTTACCAAAGAATCCAGCTGTAACACAAAATCTTGAAAACAAGGTATGTCAAAAATCATCAACGCCAAGAACGGCGTCGAGCAAGCCCATGAAAATATTTTAACTGCCAATCTCATCAGAAAGAAGGTCCAGGAGTCCAATTGTTTCAGGAAATAAACAGGTCCAGGGAATGAAGGGTACTTAGAAAGAATGTTGCACGAAAGGTGTGTGTTCCGAGGTATAATTTGGTGCAAAGTCAGTATGGGAACAAGACCACTCTTCGAGGCGGTTCTTCGACCCAAACACAATCTTCCAAAATTGATTGCACAAAGTCAGTAGGGTGTCAGAGAAGATATGGACAATCCGGGATAACATAGACATGGCTTCGAGGGCACGAATATAACCCACAAAAAATTGGTTGTTCACCATGATCAATGATATCTATCCACCGGCTAGCTGTTTGGTCTGTTTCTGTTCACTCCGCTACATTGGTTTACTCTCAATGGTACAAATGTGTGATCCTGAATAATAATAGACCCAGAACCTATAGAAGAGGTCCTGAACCGCGGGTGTGGCCTACAAAATTGAATCACATTGTAGTAACTAGTCAACATGAAACAACTCAGCCATTAGGCCATTTCTCTCTATCCCATTTCTTTGGGGGGTCGCAAAAACCAAATAAAGTGTAAAGTTCGCACCCATCCTATCTCAGAAAATAAGAGTCAGACTGCCAAGTCAATTGCGTGCAGTGCAAACAGAATGGACGGCCCGATATAAGCCGATACACATAGATAATGTAATTTGACGCTGGCGGTGGATGGGATCGGTGAGAGCCGAAAGAACAAGATAAAGAATAAATTCGAAATGCACGCAAGGCCTGTCGACCAGTTGCTCATACCAAAGCGTCCCCGGAAGGCAAATATCACTGCTGTGTGCCCAACGGGTGCAGTTTCAGAATGCAGTTGTCCATGCAAATTCAGGGACAGATTCTATAGGCATAGATGGGCATGGATTTGGATGCAAAATGTCGATGCCAAGAATCTTGAATACGCCGAGAGGAACAGACCCGGGCAATACGAGCGGCCCGCTGAATCGGCGGCAGAGGAGTCCCAAGGTCCGCAGCAGGTGCGGAGCCCAACTGACATAAGAATCGGGCTTGATTGTGTCCCGGAAAGATTTTTTCGACATTCCCTATGTAGAATTTGCAACCATGGTTTGAAGTCGGCAGCGCCAGTGAATTTTTGGTCAATTTCGGCCCAAATCGGAATTGTCGGACTGTGAGACCGACAGGGGTTTTCTGGCCCAGGAGTGGTTGAAGGCGTGCAAGGACAGTAATATCGATTCATGCGACAGTGGAAGCCGAATGTGCAGTGCGAAAAGCATCCCGAAGGAGCCGACGCGAAGGCATGTATTAATAACATCTACAAACACATCACTGTCAAAGCCGCAATCGGTCACCTTTGCGTCCTCACTGCGTGTTTGGGAGGCATCTGTGCAGCCTGTTGAGCCAAATAAATAGTAAATGGTTTGTAACTTGTGCTCCCTGACAAGTATCAACCCGCAGAACGTATTGGCGAAATCTACCATAAATGGAAAGGCGGGCGCACCGCCACCCGACCAGCGGCCCCGCCAAGCCAGTAGCGGAGCAACACCGCCGGGTGATCGGGGAGCGCCCGCATGGAAGACATCAAAGATGTGGGGCTCTTCGCACCTGCTTTGGGCACGCTTCTAATGTGATGTATCGCGAGGTCTCTTATAAGAACCTCCGATCCATCGCCTATTTCCTCTAATTAGAACCATCCGATGTATCATTCTAGCAGCATGGGCTGCTTGGTCCGTTTCTCTCAGAAAGACACGCTGCGTCCCTACTGACTGACTTGAAGATGGCAGAGCTCCGGTACGTCAAACTCAGAAGCACATTCCGAACAATTGAAGAATTGATGTCGTCATATAGAATGCGTGGTGTTTATGCATCTCGAAATCTCAACCAATTATTTGATACAGCCACGTACGTTTCTCTTTCAATATGTACCTGACATTGGACAAAGCCACAGTGCTACTCTATGCCGAAACGCCGAAGTACGCTTGCATACTTCGAGCTACGTCGGCCTCCTCTCACCGCCAAACCGTTTGCCCTCAGGATGCAATTCGATGTCATATCCCATGTACGTCCTATTCCATAGCCACAATCGAGTTCCTTCTGAGCAGGGCAACCACACCATCTCTCTGAATTAGCCACTGGGTCGTCTCGACTGCATACTTGCACATTCCTCCGCACTTCGAAGATTTATGCGCCCCTCACCGAAGCTACGAAGCAAGATAAGGTGTACCCAGACCCCCGATCAGCTAGCCAAACTAATGCTAGGTCTGGCTAGGTGGCAGCGCAACACAGTGACTCTCATTCCGATATTCCCTTGTGTCTGCTTAGTCTCACGACAGCCTTAGGGTGAATTTCGACTGGCTCGAAGCTCCAGGTCTGCAGTGGAGCACATCCAAGTCTCATCAGAGACAATGAACTGTTCTCCACGCAAGCCAGAACATGAAGATCGAACGTCCGCAGAATTTACGTAGATGCATGGTGGGTGGGGTGATGGACGAAACAAAAAGGCAAGATTCCCAAAGCCCATTTATACTGTCTAGCCTGAGACTTCACAAAGTAATATCTTCGGGTATTGTTATCCAGATAAATCCGGCAACGACACGTAATTCCGCGCTTCGAGGAGAGTCACACTGACTCACAAGAGCAAAGACACCTAACTGCCCACGTAAACCTGGGCCGTGCGAAAGCCAATCGGTAGTTCGGCAGATTCAAGGCTCCAATCGCCGTCTGCCATCACGGTGTCTCTGCTTCTTGCTTCTGGTTCCCTGTCACTGTGCCCTTTCTTAATATTCTAGACTGCGTTAACGGAAAACATCCGCTGGTTCTATGCCGCTCTTGACCGGTCGGAGACGACGGATAAAGCGCTATAAATGCTATCCCCCGGTGCTGTGGCGTTTTGGTCTTCGTATGAGAAAGTCCTCTCAGAATCCAGTAGCATCTGACACAACAGTAATTTCTTAGAACGCCGTTCTCAGAATATCTAGCAGGTCGTCCAGGACTGTCGCTCCGCCCCGACTCACCATGAAATCCCCCACAGACAACGGAATCAACGACTCCGAAAAATCGGAGATCGGGATCTCCGCCTACGACGACGACTCAAAGAAACTGAGGAGCTTCTCCAAGTCTTACCGTGCCTACCGACGGAGGAGATGCTCGACGATTTTCCGGACGGCGGGTTCCGCGCTTGGCCAGTTCTATTCGGGGTTTGTCTGTCCCTGCCCCATCTCTTTTGAAACCTAACCATTAAACTCTCTTCAGACTTTCTGCATCTTTTTCTCGACGTCCGTATCCCCCTCGCCTGTTGATTCCGCAAATAACTGAAGGCTTGAATGTTGAATTGAAGGTGGGGCTACGTCACTTCCTGGGGCGTAAGTCGTCTAATTTATGGGACGATAAGTATGATGTTGATGTCGGCCCTTGCAGGTCTTCCAGGCGTACTACCAACAAACAATATTGCGGGGCTCGTCGCCATCCAAAATGTATGTCTTCCCTTATCGCTCTCCGATCTATTTTTACTGACAGGACCAGCGCCTGGATTGGATCCCTCCTGGTAAGTGAGGCTGAGAAAGCTCATACACTCGCACTCAAGACTAGTAGCACAGCATCATCTTTCTTCCCGGCCTCATCGTCGGACGGCTGTTCGACGTCGGCCTGTTCCGTATCCCTCTCGCTGCCGGAAGTGTGCTTATCGTGCTGGCGACGTTCCTTGTTCCACTCTGTCGGACCTTCACAGACTTCCTCCTCTGTCAAGGCCTCGCCACCGGGGTATGTGCTCACCGTATATCGAGATGAAATTCACTTAGCTGGATTTCTTTCGATTCGCAGATTGGATGCGCGCTGGTCATCCCACCGACTATCGCAGTTGTCTGTCACTGGTGGAAACGCCGGCGGGCCTTTGCGCTGGGCGTAATGAAGTGCGGCTCAGCATTAAGCGGGACCATCATCCCCATTGTCGTGCGGCGAATGCTTGAGGTTGTCGGGTAAGTCGCTTCCCAGTCGTACCGCTCTTTGCACGACTCACATCCCTTGTACGGTACTATAGATTTGCATGGACACTGCGCATCATCGGGTTCATGTTGACCTTTACGCTGGGCGTCGCGAACATGGCTCGTTTTTTTTGGCACTTCTGCGTAACTGAGAATCCGAGTTACTCACGCGTGTCGTAACTGCAGTGTGTCGCGCGCCGTCTACCCGTCATCAAGCCCGCCGGCCGCATCTTCAACTGGAGTGTATTCGGCAACTCAGCTTTTTTTGTATACTGTGCAGCCTAATTCGTGGTTTCGCTCGGATCTTACATTGGTGCGTCTCGCTCCTCGCCTCAACTCATGATTCAACCAATGACCGATCTTTACTGTAAAATCTCCGGTCCCCACCTACATCAGCAGCAGTGCCGTCTCGGCCGGAATCTCGCCCAACTTCGCGTTCTACCTTGTAGCAATCATCAACGGGAGTACGAGCGCTGGTCGTATTCTGTTCGGCTTACTGGGCGATCGTTTCGGTGGGTCTCACCTCGACCTGGAGTCTGGCGAGCTTTTAAATTAGCCTGATGTTGATTTTCTTTCAGGCGCCATGAACATTATGATCATTGTGGGCGTATTCGTGGCAGCGCTCACGGTGATCTCACCCCACTGCCGCTCCGTCGCGTCGCTCACTGTGTTTTCCGTTTTCTACGGGTGCGCACCAATTTAATACTAATCTGCAACGGATTACGATTGACTTGACATGCTCTGGAATATTTTTCCCGTTACAGCTTCACCAACGCCTCCTACTCACCCCTCACTCAAGTCCCCGCGGCAGCGATGGGCAGCCCCTCAGACATCGGTCTTCGCATTGGCATCCTCAGCACATTCCTCGGTCTCGGCACCCTGTGTGGGCCACCCCTTGGGGGCCTGTTGAATGACACGCGTCTCGGCTACGCTGCAGTTGGGTATTTCGGCGGTGAGTGAATAGATGCGGCGGGTTCCTTCAGTTTAAATCAATGGCAGGATAGGTGGAATGCTGCTCGTTGGGACGGTTCTTATGACTGTGTCCCGGTTTCTGGCGGTTCCGAGGTTGTGGAGCAAGTATTGAGTTTTACCATTCGCGTGCAAGGGAGAGGTCGATGAATGTGCTGAAAAGTTTTCCTCGCAGCTATTAACCTTTATTGAGCTTCATTGAGCGTGGAATCTTGATGTCCGCTGAACTGAGCTGTGAATACAATCCCTCTATCGAACAGAGTCAACAGATACGGAGACCGACTGGAAGTATTTTGTAAATCAATCTGCGCAGCTCATTCAGCGATGTGAACATGTCCTCTCAGCTCCTGGATCCAGTTAACAGTCGTTGAAACTTTGATCGAATCTTTCTGGACGTTTGTTCAGGTTGCGGGAAGATGGTATTTTGATTCAAATTCTTCTTTTTCTCCAGAGCATCGCAGACGACAGGAGAAGAACGCTTGTATCTCAGTCGCATAAATTTCTGCATCTCAGAGGCTAAATCGTGTTATAGGGCAAGTGTCGGCCAATACCAACATTTCGTCGGCGGTGTGGCACCCGGGATGGCGCAGCACCGCTCTTCCATCCACCTAGTACCCCTACTCCGCCTTGCTTTTTCCCTCCGTTCCCCTGCCTTCTCCTTTTCTGTCTCTCTTTACCGGCATTGTACGATGCCACGCCACCTACAACGCCACGCCACCTCCATCACTACCACCCGCGACCGCGATGGACATCAAGCGCAGAACCACAGCACGAGCATCGCGACGCTGAGCGCGAAGGCGCGCCTGAAGCCCAAGCACAACATTGCGAGGACTACGACGCATGGTCTGTCTTTAAGCATTAGTCTCTCCTCGGCTGTTCAGCTGCTCGTGGCGGTCAG
This sequence comes from Mycena capillaripes, assembly GCA_029204075.1. Taxonomy (NCBI): domain Eukaryota; kingdom Fungi; phylum Basidiomycota; class Agaricomycetes; order Agaricales; family Mycenaceae; genus Mycena; species Mycena capillaripes. Next base: position 545,692 of record JARHKZ010000012.1, on the reverse strand, counting down.
GGCCACATACTGCGGTGGAAGTGGGCGGTTGTTTTGTGTGGGAGAGGCGATCTTCACCTGGCTTTTCTTTGTTTGTTTTTCTGGTTGTGGGGATGCGGAATTTTGGGGCTCTCTCTTGCAGGTTCTGCGGAGCGGGCATGAGTCCAAGAGTTATGGGAGGGCCGACGCACTGCGGCCCAAAGCGAACTCGCTCGGTCGACGCTCGCATGTCGACCAGCTTGCATTGGGCCGTATCAGCAAGAAATTAGTGGTATGCTAACCCTTCTATGGTGCCAACTGCCAGTGTGGCACGATAATGCATGGCCATTCAGTATACAAGACTATACAGGGTTTGACGGCTTGGTGATGGCGAAGTACGAGTGATCGGAAAGACAGGGTTTGTGGATCAGCGGACCTCGGAGATCACATCTCTCTTGTCCCTTCCCCCCATGTCCCTGTAGCACAAGGCTGCTCTGTCGTGCTGCTCAATTTTCTTCCTTCCGTAAAATTCTGTCCTAGCTTGGCATCACTTTACTTCTTCCAACCCTGTCCGAGTGGTCTACTCTCTTTTCGGGTGCTCTCAGCGCGACTTCTGGCCTGTGTTCTATCTCCGATCAACATTCTAGTCCATCTGTGCCTACATCCATATTTTTTATCTCACGCACTCAAGCTTCTCTCTCCAATCCACATACCAGTACAAGAATGGGCTTGCAGCCTTTGGCGTCGTCTCCTATACAACAGTTGTCGCCAACTTGTCTTTCATCATTAAATGTTGAAACATACATACCTATCCCGTTCTCATCCATCTGGTCTTCCACAGTCTGCTGGACGGCCCCCATAACTGGGTTCCTTCGGCATGCCCCCTATCCAGCGTCATATGCATCAAACATTCGGCGATCATTCTGTCGATTCTCCAGCCTTCGAGCATTCCAAATTTCATCCAGCCTTCGGGCATTCTAAAACTCTAGCTTTCTGGCACCTCGAAATTCTAGCCTTCGGGCACTTCGAAATTCCAGCCTTCGGCACACCGTAATTCTAGCATTTCAATTTTGGGTACTCCAAAACTGCAGCCTCCCGGCACTTCCATTATTGTCTCAGCAGCATTTAATCCAATTCAATTGACTGGTCTTGAGGTAGTGTGAGATTTGGATTGGAACTGCCCCGTTGGTGTAGTATGAAAGCTGGCCTTCTATATTCCATCATTCCACCCAATCCATAACCCAGCATTATTCCAATTAATATGCATCTGTTCTTATAATTCGCTCGCTCCAGTTCCCTCTGCTCTCCGGATCACCAGCACGTTTGTATCGGTAATTTCGCTTCAATACTTCTACGCCTTCTAGGCACTCTGCTACCTGCAACAGACCGCATTTGTTTCAACCGATTTCCCAGGAACAGGGGGGGACTTCAAGCTGAACCAACTGAATTTTCGATGTGGGTTCTGTCCCTGCAAATCACGCTGGCTATAACTTTCAGTATGTATGAGCAATGGATATTCTCTGTCCTCTGGATTGTCACAAACTTCGCAAACTCAATAATCGTACTTGAAATACGTGGAGACAGTGGATACTCGAAACACTGCAGGAACGCTACAATTTCATTCTTATGCCAAGATTTACACTTGAACTGTGAGTGGATACAACTTCTGTGCAAACTTGCCCAGCTTCAAGTCCACCTTTTTTAACAAATTTGATGCTCATGCTTAGTTAAAGTGCATGGGCACTATAGGTGCGAACTGGAAACATTTGTAGGTGCGTGAGTTGTTCGAGATTTTATGAGGGTTCTAGTGGCGTACCGATTATTTCCTTTTTGAGAACTGTGCTTGGGCGAGGCTCGTTTTTCCCCCTCTTTCGTTTTAGTTTTGTATTGCGTCGCCCGGGTCGAGTCCAGGATGGGGGAGCGACGGGGATGCCAGCGCATACGCATTCGCGTGTGCAATGTTTTCCCACGGCTTCACTGTGCTCATTGTTCCCAGCATTTGTGGGCTTCAGATTGTCTCGGCCGCTGCATCAGGGCCACCAACAAACACCTGCTTTGTGGCCCTCCCCATGCTGTTGTCGGCCCTCTTCACACTGTGGGCTCCGCCTTACTGAAACGAAGTTGAAACCCGAGATCTGGCCTTTTGCCTGTTGTGCCAGCTTGTCGCATGATGCTCAATTTTCCGATCCTTGTTGCTGTTTGCTTATGCTCTGAGTCTTCTGCAGTTATCATCTGACTTGATCATAAAATACCGCAAAATGTACGGACACCATGATATGTCGCGGCTCTCCAGGTCCAGACAGGTTTGAAGGACTAGGTAATTTACGAAAGTGTCAGGAACCCTATATGTTGAAACCACGGCACACAACTTCGCTCCTCCCAAACCAAAATTTCCCACCCACTTTCATCAGAGGCTGGGCCCTCTGCAGACCAATCCTCGCTTTCACTCGACGGCGAATTTCATCAGGATATCAGAACAGGTGGCCCGAATTCGAGTTCATTTTTCTGATTATGCAAGTGCTGCGCGAAAAAAAAAAAGAGACATTGAAGAGCTTTTTCGGCTGTGTCAAAATGCCGGAACGCACGGCCAAGCCGTCTGTTGCAGTCTAGGGAACTTGCCATAAATATTTCTCTTTTCAGCTGCTTTTCCCCCTTCTTTTCGTTTTAGTTTTGTGCTCCGTCGCACGGGTTGGGTCTGGGATGGGGGAGCGACGTGGATGCCAGCGCATCCGCATCCGCGTGTGTATGAACAGGCGAACAGTGAGGGGAAGAGCTGGGTGCTCAAGCGCGCTTGCGGCGCCGAGTGTGGACGAGCAGAGGCAACGTCCGTGCATGCCAATTTTGCAATCGAATCAATCAATCGTATGAGCGTACTTTTGTCTTGTTTTAACTTTGAATCAGTGTTCTTGCATTTCCTGCTTGCATATTTCCCGCAAAATCCGGCGCCGGGGTAGTTCAGCCATCCAGCTTCGTTCTGAGTGAGCCAACGCATTGCCTAGCGGGTCACAATGGAGGAAAACCAATGGTTCAGAATTGATCAAGTATTATGGGATACCGCACGTCAAGCGACGGCACTGTCGGCACATGGGTCTCAGGAGTCATCAAAAAATCATCTTGTGAAAACACTGCCTTGACTTTGACTTTAATGCCTACGCACTCCCCCAATGGCCTACCGCTGGACGACGATATCCTCAAACATATCATGAGATTCTGTACAACCTTTGATACTCTCCTGGCTATCATCCTCACGTCCAAGGTGTTCTAGCGCGTGTTTCAAACGCGCCCCAAAGCAAGCCTTTATTACTGCTGCCCTCTTGACATGAACCATAGTCAATTACTCATGCAGTTGCAACAAATGTCTTTGGGGCTGTTCTGGGGCAGGCATTTTGAGTGGTAAGGTGCCCGTACGCTGAGCACGGCACTCCGACAGTCGGTGACCCTCAAGCAATTGCCTCAGTATGCTCTGAAGACGAAGACCACACCCCCAATCTTATCACAGCGGAGGAACAGAACAAATTGGTCTGGAAATCTTGAGTCGTCGCGGACCTCGAGAATATCTACAGTTTATTGTGCGCTTCTGTCTCTTGTGACAAATGTCGGATCTAAGATCTGCGCAGGTGCAAAGATGGCATGTCCAAGACGAGCATCTTAGAGGCTGGGGAATCGTTGCGTTTCCGACGCGCGATGTACCGTCTCACACTAGACTGCAACTTGTTCACAGGCCGTTCTTGCTCGACGGGAGTACAACGCACGGCCGTACTCAACGAGTATACCACGAATGATCTCCCAGAGCTATATTCGACATTCAAATCTTCTAGGTTTTTTTATTTTAAAGGCTTCGGGCTATTGATTCCTCGTCGGTTATCTTTTACCCCATGCATCCTCCTCGTTGACCTCCGATCCTCAGACTAACATCGCTAATGCCAATCTCTATGCCAGACGATTTAACGGGTTAAGTGGCTGGAGTACCCGCTCCGATGTGAGCCATCTGTTCCATTCGCTAGACAGCAACTTCAGTGCACGCAACATCGAGCCCCCGAAACCGGATGATCCACATCCAAATGGATCTTGCACGAAGTCAAGCTGGTGAATGATACCTGTGCGTAATTCTGTAGAAGCTTCTGGAGTTTTAATTCATATGATGACAAATTGTCAAGGAAATAATTCTCTCCGCTGAGCAGACTTTTCTCCCTACTGTAGTCTATTCTTGGCAGGATTGATAATGTGTGTGCCTCTAAAAAGTGTACAGAATGGCAATCATCAGCCCTGGCAAACCGGCACTTGAATGAGTGTTTACGCGAAGTTTGGCTTTGTGTACACTTTTATAGGCACACTGATTTGCGAGCTTGGAACCTAGTCTGGAAACACAAGAAATGGCCAAAACCAAAACAACAAAACCAATATTGGAGAAGATAGACCAAGCCTATCCCAAACCAACACCAGAAACGATGTATGATGGCAGTTTCAATTACTTCCAAGCTAGCCGATGAGTGTCAGTCCCTAGTTTCAGAGCCTTTAAAAGGTTGAAAGGGAAAGCTGATTGTTCAAAGTAAGAGTTGTACAAAACACTGTGTTTCTGATAAGGACAAAACAGAGGATCCAAAGGATGCAACTGCTTCGAACGATGAAAATACGATTTTATAGTAGCCAAGTTGTGAAACACAAGAAACAGTGATGTTTCCCGAGTTCCTAATGCGTATCCCGAACATCCGCGTCGATAGTGTTGTTCCAAAGTGTGTTGCAAGTGTGTTGTCAGTCCCAAAGTCTGAATCCAGTATCCCAATCCAAGTTCCAGTCAAGTCCAAATCCAGTATCCCAGTCCCAGTATCCAATCCAATCCAATCCAATCCAAATCCCAGGTCCAATCACTTCCCAAGTCTCAATCACACAAGTGTCCGAGTCCAAAACCAGATATCCAATTCCATCACAAACTTCCAGACTTCTATTCCTTCCCCATTGCACAATTTTTGCCCTTCACAAGTATCTGAGACTTGGGAAACTCGAAAAACAGTGAGTTGCTTCCCTCAGGCACAAGTCATTAGCTTGCTAACAGGGGAAGCTTCTCTGTTATATCACTGCAAACACTCTAGCTACTTATACAAAAAATGATATGACTATGACAATAAAGAAATGTGTAAAATGTCCGTTTATCTGTCCTATTTCCGGTGTTTCCGTATTTTTTTTTTTTTTTTTTTTGGGGGTGGTACAATATCAGTCGAGGACTGCCAGCAATTGGCTAGCCTCCAGCTGTGTAAGGGACAGGGGACAGAAGCCCCCCGGTAAATGTGAAACAAAAGAGACACCACTGCCCAGGGAAATGCAATTGGGCATGAGGCCGTTTGCGACAGTGTGGGGTTGAACCTCAGCGGTTCTGCCCTCTCCTTCCCAAGGATTGGGGGGGCGATGCGAAGATTTTGGTCCTATACCCACTAAGACCCCGGGCATTTTAACCCAATTTTCTGGTAGGTCATCCTCGAATTTCATAAGTGTTGACTTCCAGGTTTCTAGGACGTGGGAAAGTTTGACAGAGCTTTGTTTACCATACTTGGCCGAGTTTGTGAGGTTTCCGTCAAGGAGGAGACATCTATGAATGACTCCGAGCCACCTGTTGTGTATTGCATTCAGTGGGAATGGCGTACCTTCCCTGTCGAATATGATGTCGTTCCGGATTTTCCAGATCTCAAATATGGTCTCAGATATGAGGATGTGATACAGTCGAGATGTCGCCGTTGAAGGTTTACCCTTTTCGTCTTGGAAATTGGCCAGTGAGCATCCTAGGATGCCGCCAAGCGATGGTTCGGGCCAGTGTGAGTGCTTTTTCGACCATAGTTCTTTGGCTAGGGACCATATCAGGGCTTGCCCCGGTCTTTCACATATAAAGACTACAATGTGTCCCATTGGTTGCTGAGGTTGGATTCGTCATTCCAGGTATATTCCGACCATTTCTTAGTAATTACTTACACATGGTGGTGTGATCAGCACTTTAATCAGCAACCACCAAGTGTTTCTTGAGCTGTGGAACGTCTGTTCCTGAAGTATCCCTTGAATTGGTAAAGTCGGACTTTGTAGCCCTAGTCTATAGCTTTCAAATGATACCCCACTTCAAAGAGACCATGAAAAGAGACCTAAGGATTAGATTTGACTATCCTCAAAGGTATCTGCTATGGTTCTGAGGTCACTGATCCAAAGATCTGACAGCTGTAATCCCCATGAACACATGTCCAACATAGCCACTCCATAGAAACAAGTGAAACACTGTCCGATGTCACATTCAGCTATGCTTGGCATGCTTCCTCCAGCGATCCATACTCAGAAATGCTCGATACATCTGAAACCACTTGAACCGATGTTGGAAACAGCAGAAACAATTGATACAACTTATATGTTCAGTTGGGATACACCTTTTTCTACATGTTTCAGAGTGAACACTTGCCAGAGACATTTCTGATTCTTCAGAAACACCATCTCGTTACTCAGGTGATACTGGCCTCTTGTGGGAAACAGTTGAAACTGTAGATACACAATATACAAGATATTGCACATAAGAAAACCACAAAAATGAGTAATTTCACTGGCACGTCAATATCCTGCTTATCAACGTGCAGCGCTGACGCTGGTTGGGCGCTTCCAAAGCCTTGGGAATGATCTCCCAAAAGGGGAGTTTAAAAGCTTCAGACAACCATTATTCTATAAATAGAGAGAGATTTGCAGGCTCGTCTCCCAAAAGCGGAGTTTAAAAGCTTTAGACAACCATTATTTTATAAAGAGAGAGAGATTTGCAGGCTCGCAATGCAGGACCCCAGATGTGCTTGGACTATACTCCGAAGCCAGCAGAATACCGCCCTTCCTCGTGTCCTTGTCCACCCAGTCAAAGGTACTTGTTTAGTCCATTAAATTCCATTCAGAGACGGCCACTTGATATCTATTCATTTCGCAGCAGGGTGGACACAGCCAGAAAATTGTTGATAAGTATAAAGTACCCCACCAACTCTCTTAATGAAGCTCATACATGACCTCAGGTACAGCTGGAAGTGCAACACACCGACGATCAAGCTGTCCCACGCAAAGAGTCACAATGTACGTGCTGTAAAGTCTACTGTGAGTTGGTGGCTTGAGAATGTCATTTCCTGCTTTAGCACTTGTGTGCTCCTATATACTGAACGGGCAGATGCTCCTCCTCGTAATATGCATCTGATACCGAGAGTCTTTATAAGGAGGGAGATAGTGGGATGTGGTAAGTAGTGAAAGTACAGGCGAAATATCTTTTGATAGGACATCAGACTTTTGACAAATAAATTGTGACCTTTTACAAGGCCAAACAAGGTCACAAGCCTCACCAAAATGGCTGCAAGCTCACAAGGTCACAACCAAGGCCGGAAAACCACAAGGTCACTAGTTTGACTCCGGGTAGTGGTGAAATTTTAATATTTCTTTGCAGCAGATCAATGCATCGGGGTCTGCCGCAACTCAAACAAACCACAGTGCTTCAAGCTCTGACAGGTATTTTAGGTCCTGCTCTTCATTTTCTGAGGGGCAATTTTTCATCGCTTTGACCTTGCGAGCTTGTCGGCAAGGTCACAAGGCCAAACAAGTCACAAGTTTTTTGTCAAAAGGCTGATGGACTGTGAGAGTTGGCCACTGGGAATGAAGGGGCTCGAAGTCACACAAGCAATGATATAAACAGAAATCCAGTAAGGCAACAACTCTGCTCCTGTTGGAACCTAGTTGTAAAGCTATGTTCAAGATCTACCATGAGTAATCTGCCTATGGGCCATTCGAATGAGCCCATAACAACATCAAAATTATTGCCAGACAATATAGAATATATATTGTCTGGAGTACAGTATTCTCAGTTGCAGGGAGGAAGTACCCCGGCCACAGTAGCACACACAAGTTTGCTTTACACGAGGGTCTGGTGAGCACATATTGGCATTGCATGCTGCGAAAAAGTGACCCACCGAATGCACCCGCTTCAGCCTGCACAATGCTGAGAAGCAATAATGGACCAGTCCGAGCCATCAAAAAAGTTTGAGGCATGTGAGATCTGCACACTAAAAGATGGGATGGTCTGCACAATTTCCGAAGTTGCAGAAACAGTTGCTTGAAGATGAAGCTTTTTTTCCCTATCAATTACATGTTTGATCCTTGTGTAGATCCTGTAGAGTGCTTTGGAAGCTGTCGGTATTGTTCCGGCATCAGGTGGGTGGAGCAAGTGTGGGAAATGGCCTTTTTTTTGGCAGCATCATGGCCATAGCCGCACAGCGGCTGTGGAGAAACCAAATAATGACGTCAAAATGAAGCACATTATGGTTGGTAAGTGGTTCAAGATACAGTATAGCACCTAATCTATATAAGAAAGCAACTGGGTTTGTGTATGACCACACACTCTGATTGGCTCACCGGGTTCTTTGTCTTGAGACAAATCAGTCCGAGGGCTTTGATGCCCCACGGTTCCACCGAGATGTTGAGATCTGAGCAGAGATGTTGAGTTGTTAACCGAAAAGTGGAGCTTCGGAGCCTGCAACCAAACACCATGCATCATTATCACAGCCACACACCCTTCTCTTCCTACCTACTCCAATCGCACTCACCGGTCCATTATAGACAACATTGAATATATTGCTTTTAATCCGTCCCTCATCAAAGTAAGCTGCATCAACCAGAATTCCGCCCACCAGAACACCCAAAAAATTCTTTCCTGGTGCGACTTCTGCTGTCTGCCCCAAGTCTGCCCCCTCATTCGGAATCCTCACCGTTTTCCGGAACCTATAGACTTTGACAAACATGGAAACCCAGCAAACTTCGTCACAGCGCCAGCAGTACCATGCCAGGTTTCGCGCAAGCTTCAGATTTCACAGGACATTGGTCTCAACCGACTAACTCCCGAGCGACGCCAGCGTGAGCGGGAACAACGGGAACAAGAACCTCCACGTGCCACGCATGAGGCCACGTAAACGACCCCCTCGCCCAGTTCCCAACAGCCCGCCGAGCACGTATCAGGTGGTGCAGTGGCGACGTCGAGAGCAGGAATGCGTGGAGAAGGAGAATCTTATGAATGTTAACAGTACCCGTGCGTGTCCGGCACCCTTATTTTCTTTGATCCTCGCTTACCTCTCATATATCCTTGCTGCCTCTTCAGCGTCTTCCCAAGCGAGCAATTCCCGTATACAGAAGTTGTGTGTGCTCCAAGTACATTCACACTAAGTATTTGATTAACTGCAAGCTGACCGATGCATTTGAAGGCATTGCCAAATGGTCTGTTGACACCCCCTGTGACACAGTCGCATCGAGATGAAGGTTCGCTTGGAAATGGGCAGCGGAGAAAAACAGGGAATAACAGACAAATAGGTGCGTATGGCGCGAAATAACCCAATTTCGGCTGCCGAATTCGTATCAAGTTCGGTGTCCCGCTGGTCTGCATTTATGGCCGTGGGTCGAGAATATCACGATCCGGAGGCACGCCATGATCTTGACCCGATGGATGTGAGATGCCCGCATCGTGGTGCGCTTCATCGGGCTGATGAACGGGTCGCGGCATCTTCAAAGCATAATCCGAAGTTCGGAATCTGCTGCAACCACGGCAAGGTCAAACTTCAACGACTTGAACAGCCCCCCGAGCCGCTCCTTCGACTGTTCATCGGTAACAACGCCCAGGCTCAAAAATTCCGCAGAAATATCACCCAGTATAATTCCGCCTTGGCATTCACCTCACACATCCGACGACAAAAACATCAATAGACATGGGCGAACGCGTGGGTATTCCGGATTTGGGGGAATCTGGGATGCCTGTTGCAGCAGTACATGGCGGACACATTTGCCTCTGCTGATCAAAATTGCCTCACACCTAATGTTGCCGCGACTTGGACAAACCCGACTCGAAGTCGACTTACGGAGTCGATTTGAGCCGAGTTAGGTCGAGTCGATGCAATCGACTCGAGGTCGACTTGAGTGACTCAAGTCGGGTCCAAGGTAGGTTATCTCTTTTGGCCCGGGGAAGCGATTGGGGACATCGAAAATTTCGTGACCTCTGTGACACCGTGACAGGTCTGTGACGTTCTGTGACAGGCAAAAAAAAATCAACTTTTACCATTCGGGTTTTTACAAGGTCTAGAGGTGTTTTTGAGGAATTGGAAAGTTTTATTGACTGAGTCGACTTCAAGTGACTAAGTCGACTTGGTCAAGTCGACTCGGTTCGGAAGTCGACTCACCGAGTCGTGACTCGACTTTCCGAGTCACGGCAACATTACTCACACCGGGGGCAAAGAACGACACACTGGGACATTGAGTGCTTCCAACGCATTCAGTTGGCATGCAGGAATCCCAAGAAACAAAGGTCCCAATCACCTCTATGGCACCTTTGTCTTTCCACAAGTCACCCCTCAGAAACAAAGGTGCCATAAAGCTGATTGGCACCTTTCTTTCATAATCTGCCCAAATGCTGACTGAATGCGTTGGAAGCAGTCAATTTCCGAGTGCGTCTTCCTTTGCCCCCAGTGTCAGCTTCCTTCGTCAAAATCAGAAAAAGCTTTGAGCGTCTTTATACAACGGTTTCGAGGACGCCATCTCCTTTCGCCACTAACATAACCACACGCAGGACGAGACACCACTCTCCTTCTGCGCCGCTCGCCATCTCGTTCCCGCCACCTTGAGCGCGCTCGACCACCGCTCTCCCGCTCTCCTCGCCTCGCTGGAGCTCAGCAGGCCCCTCTGCACTGCCAGCAACCGTCGTGCATGTCTCCACATGCACGTCTCGCGCATGTTTCCCGCGTGTCAGCCGCCGGGAAGGCAGACACCGGTGTCGCATATATACACAGGCATATCGTTATTATCGAGTTACCCGGCGCAGAGAACCGGGCGAGGTGCTGCGCTTGGGGAAAAATTAGAACAGCGAAAATATAACCACTGAATGAAAGACGTATTGTGACGCACCACGGCATCCAATAGAATCTCTAGACAAAACTGAGTCCAATGAGACCTAGTTCGGTCTGCATCTTGATAAAGCTTGTGTCCTAGGTCATTAGACCCCAGGACAGCCAGATGCAGCACAACCAGATGCGATGCTTTTCAGTGGCAGGATTGAGGAATCCATGGCATTTTGGGGGCTCATCAATGGGGAATCAACGACCAAAAATCCGACACCGGGTAGGGGGGGGGGTCCTAAAAACATTATTCCACAGTAATAGCAGACTTTTTGGCGCTCTGAGAGCGAGTTTGATGGTAATTACCGGATTTGGACGACATTGATGCCATCATGTCTTACTGTCAATGCGGCGAATCGCAACAGGGTGTATTTGGCCTTATAAAACCTGAAAAATGCGCAAAAGGTAAACAGTTACCTCTAATGGCATTGCTTATGCCCCACACAACCATTTAAACATTCATTTGCGAAACGGCAAGAAATTATGCTGGAGATAATAAGGACAAACAGTTGATAGCTGTGTTAGCCGTGGGAAACTCCTTCCCTATATAGTAGGGGGAGGGGGTGGGGGGGGTCCAAACTATGGGTTAAAACACTTTCCGACTGTATATACAAATTTCGAAAGTTGATTCCCCCTTGGGGCTCATGCTCGATGCTGCATATTTATAGACTCCATTTGCCGGCCTTGTGGGCGTTTGAAGCCGGCATGAACGAGATTCAGCAAGCCATAGCAAGGGAAGGGAGCGAAGATCCTATTTGATGCGATATCAAAACGTGATAGCAGTCCATTTCGGGACTCTCGGCTAATTAGCCAGCGAAATCCGACGCACGTATAGCACGAAAATGGCATGAAATGGAAACCCAATGTGACAGATATGTTTCCAGTGCCCGATGGCTGTATTCTGCCGGTTCATAACACAATCTGGGGCCGTCAAACCGCATAACAAGTGCAAACAGGCAGACTGCGTCGCGGAGGAGAGTTCAGTTCCACGAATCTCAGCCGATGTACCACGTGAATGGTGCTCAGTTTTCGTTACTTGATTGACGTCTTTGAACTTTAGAAAGTTCTACAGCAAAAGAGTGCATTTTGAGGGGCTCGGCAAGATTAGTCACAAAAGGTAGACCTTCGTATCGTATGAGTATTGCAACAATCAAAAGTCGGAGTAGATAGAAAACTTTCTAATGGCTTACCACACATTTATGATTCATGAAATCCCAGATTCGGGAATGTTCAAATGTTTGTCAAATCTTAGCCACCCGTTTATCGACCCAAAACACAGCCTAGAGGACTCAGTTCCGGGGGTTTCAAGCTGTAAAACAGTATGACTTTGCTTACCACTGAAGATTTACCACCTCGCACACTTGTCTTGCTTACACTCACAGAATCTCCCGTACTCTGCCACTGAAGTACCTGGCTAGTGGGCTTTGCCGCGAAAGCGCGCTACAGAGATTATTTGACGACGTCGAGTCATGGTGGACAGGGAAAGCTGGGGCAGCAGGGCGGCATAGTGAAAGACGTGACGGGATGACGCGTTATTGATGGGAATGCCGGCACGCCGGTCAAAGCGGGTTCTCGCAAGATTTCCCTCCATCAACGGAAGACTACGCAAGGATTACAGCTATTCTACATCGTAAATATGGGTCCTATATATTCTTGAAGCCACAATTCAGGGCTTTCCGGCCATATACGGGCTCACTGAATGGCGTCGTGGCCGTGCCGAGGGGATTTGATCTATCTGATTTTCCCATTTTCAGCCAGCCCTGCAGTGTAGCACCCAGAATTCCGTCAGTAATGGGTGGAGGGTCTGTATTGGTCCAAACACATTTGTGTACTTTGATTTAGCAAAATCGACGGGACGGCAATGTTTTAGAGGCAAAAGGGCGGGGGCTGAAAATCCATTCGAGTGGTTTGCTCCTTTTCTGGCCATGGGGATTGATCCAAAAAGGTAAAACGATAAAGGGATAGGGTATGCCCCACGCTCCATAACCAGGGGGATATATTGCGGATCCGACCCGAAAAGAATGGGGAGGAACGGTTGGGTTTTGACGGAGCAAACAATATCCGCAACAGGTTCTGGAATCAAGACCTCGCAATCACTAGCTGTACCAGGAAACTCTCAAACATCTCATTTCATGGCTGAAGACTGTCTCGGTAACCCAGACGTTCGGGTGTGACCACTATCTTATCAGTGCCACGGATTGATCTGGCGGAGTTTGAATAAATGATAAGAGATGGAGCGCAGTGATCACACCCGAACGTCTGGGGCATTTCGTATAGTAACACCTACCATCCAGTCACAAAGCGTGACATTTGGCAAGGCAACTGACAGCGCTCCACGCGAAATGTGACTGGATGGTAGGTGTTACGATACCAAATGCCCCAGACGTTCCGGTGTGATCTCTGCACTTCTCCTGTCAATCAATTATCGCGGATCACACCGGACCGTCTGGGTTACCGAGACAGGGCTGAAGAAGGCCTGTGGCGATGCAGAATGGGGAAAGAGCATGACCAGATCTCACGTTTCCTCCTCGGCATCATCGTCAATATCCAACTTCCCAATCACCTATCGTCAAATCGCCTCATTGCTGCAGTTCGCGGCATGGTAGATTTCCTGCATCTAGCGCAGTAACCCATGCACATATCGGAGACAATTACACACTTGGAAAATTACTCACAACACATCAACGAGAACAAAAACATCTTTGTTAATTTGAGTGTTCGTGCGGATTTTAGCCTTCCGAAGCTGCACAACTGTGCGCATTACCCCATGTACCTCAAGCTTTTTGATACCACTGATAATTACAATTCCGAATACACTCCACATCGACCTCGCGAAGGATGCATACCATGCCACCATTTCAAGGATAAATTTCCCCAGATAACCCTCTGGCTTGAACGCAAGGAGAAAATATTCCGGCACAAGAAGTACATTCAATGGCGCCTGGATGGATGTACTGCACCTCCTACTGTGGAACCATTGCCCCCAGGCATAATCTACGAACTCAGCCTCAAAATGGCAAAACACCCCACTTTAAAAGCTGTTCGAATCAATACCCTCATTTCCGACTACGGCGCTAGCCTCTTTCGCGATGCACTTGCTCAGTTTATTGTCCAATTTACAGCCTTTTGCGGAACATAGGGTGGGCGCGTTTTTTTCTGTTTTTTGTGTGTTTTCACCTGGAACGCTCTCTTGAGCTCAATTCTGGTCGGATTGTCTTGAGATCGAGTGCGATGGAATCGCAGTCAGAATCCGCTGTCAATCCAACCTTGGTATTTTTGATATCATTACATAATAGAATCTTCACCAAAGATTCTCAGTTTCCGCATCAATTAAGCTGATTCTTAGATATGTTATGTATCACATGTCGTCCCAGTCAACGTTACTCTCATACATTTAATCTACGCATGTGTCTTCACTTGGCACACATTTCTGTGAGGTACATATTCACATATCATGATGAATGGAGATATATACCCCCATTTGATGGTGGTAAGATTGTGAAATGGTACAGTCGACTAGTACCACATGTGATACATAACATATCCAAGAATTAGCTTAATTGGTGGACTACTCCTATTGCTACAGCGTTCCTAGCGGAAACCGCGAATTTTGGGTGAAATTACATTGTGTAATGATATCAAAAAATACCGGTGTTGATTGACACCGGATTTCGGCTGCGATTCTAACTCGGTGTCAAGACAATCCGACTAGAATTGAGCTCAACAGAGCGTTCCTGGCGAAAACACACAAAAAACAGAAAGAAAAAAAACCCGCCCTATGTTCCGCAAAAGGCTGTAATCATCCCACTCTCTCTAGACCTCAGATTGAGGCTCAATTTCTGTCTGTGGCCCTCAATTTTAATTGTATCCCAGTCTATCACCGAATCAAATTTATCGCCGAGGATCCATACACTGCGCGAGGTCCTGAAGACTCCGTTGTAGATTCAATCCATGTCCAGCCACGGAAATCTACTCGCTCGGGACAAGAGGTCCCGGGACGCTTCGACACGGCGCTGGTGAACGATGGCTCAAGTGGCTTGACTGGTGTTGCTGGTGAGTCCAAATTTTGAATGTTCTGTTCGGATCCTGATATGTATATAGGCTATCGTGTTGTTCAAGTCCGTGTTGTATTTTCTCTCAAGCCCCACCACATCAGTGGCCTGTTCCCACCGGGCGTCTCTCCTCAGAACCACCTTGCTTACGTGGAATGGTTCCCTCCCTTCATGTCCCAACCTGAACCTCATCACCTGATGTACAATTTTACACGCCAGCATCGTCCCGCTCGCGAACCTCCGGCGCAGCGTGCATCTATTACCCAAATTTGGCCCGGTTGCTCCTCCCATTGGACTCCAGTGAATGTTTTGAACGAATATCCGGCATTCTTGTGAATTGTTTCTCTGATCGTCATATTTATGCTACTCTGTACTGGGTATCCTTGTATAAATTTCGTTTCATATGTCGAGGAACTCGTTTCCGCTTCAGCGCCAAAGCCTCGCAAGACATCACATCGGGCAGTCGATGTATTTATCTGATCCTGTCCCGCAGGCAAGTCTTCGGCGCAATGGTTAGTTGCTTATTTAAGTTTTCCGTGTCAAACCAGTATCAAGCTACATCCCAGGACACGCCATAATACAAGCCACGCAAACGTTTATGGACTGTGGCAGCGCGTCACTATACCTTTGGGCACTCAAATCGGACAGTACATCGTATTGGCAAGCAATCCAAGCTCGAATATATTGACAATGAGGGAAAGTTGTGGATATTTTCCCTAATTGCCCCCACCTTGTACCCATTGGGAAGCAGGAAGGAAATTTCCGGAAATCGGAGGTAAATTATGCAAGGAGCTTTCCCCTGATGTGGTCGATGAGGTCGAATTGGAACCGGAGGGTCGCACCGGCAACGGTGCCGCTGAACGTGATAGGGACGGAGACGAGAATGAAGCCCATGGTAAGATCTTGGTAAGGATGCTAGTTCGGCTTCTGCTGAAGTTCAAATGCAGTAGGGTGTCATGCGAATGTGCGACCCACAGTATACCATGCACCGTAGTCACAGGTACTTCCGCTATCCCCGCAAGTGTCAAATTTAGTTACATTCTGTCCACGCGGGCTTCCCCGACGCTCGAGCTCGGTTCTCGAGCGACAGCTATCATGAACCGAGCTCGAATCCGAGCCTATTAACATTAACCCAACTCCTAGTATATTCTCCCTCAAAAATACACTTTAACACCCTTACTGCAAGAATTACACCCAAAGACCCAAGTAATGCCTCCAAAATCACGCCCTCAACCAGAATGTTGTAAAAAGAAGTCATTTTCTCTTGTTGTCCTTGGTGCGCGCCATTAACACTTGCTAGTTTGCCGCGCTATTTAGAGTGTCTGCCACAGACTGCTACAGACATTCAGGGTCTCCCTGATGCTCTTTTAACCTAACCCTGAATAGATAGCCAAATCATTATTAGCTACGCCTCAAATACCCGAATGCGACGGAGCGGAGCTAATTCATCATTTCATTATCAATTTCCAGTGCCGTCTTAAACCCCATCTGTGCGCGAATCGTCTTTGGCAGCTCAAATACTCTCAGGCAAGCTTGGGCCTGCATAGACGCAGTCCAGGCAGTCACTTGGCAAAATGAACAATTGCAAAGCCATTGATGGCCTCGGTCGACCTCTGAGCACCGTAACCTGTTAACAATTGAGATCACGGGTGACACCCCGTGAACATTGGGAGAAACGCTACAGTGCGTGTTCGCAGTGTTCGCGCGATTTGCGAATGCCGCACGGAACAGAAACTAATTACGAGGCGAATAGTGTGGTTACGGCTGGGATCCGTCGATATAAGGAATGATTTGGTTCGACTTACACTCATCCCCGGATACTTATACGGAAACTGGCATGTAATCGCATATCCAAGTTTAAGTCGCTGCCCTCACTCTCTCCATCCGGTCTAATTGACCTGACTAAATGCGCACGTTAACTCTCATCTAGCGGGATGAACTGCCTCCCGCACACCAGTATAAATACGACGCATGTGCCCCCACTTTTTATCCCGTCTCAGCTCTCTCACACCAGCGCACTTTTGCCATGTTTTTAAAGCTCTTTGTCGCTACCCTAATCGTACGTCTGATAAGGGTAGATCTGAATCACGTTTACATATGCTCGTGCCACAGACCTCAGCTATCGGGATCCCGCAAGGCACCCCTCCATCGATCACCCGCAATGCGGAGGTATGCTGCAAGGATACCATAACGGCCGGAGGAGCGCTATACACAAACACTGTGGCAGCCTTGAAGGCTTTCGGTGTCGACGTCCCGCTCGACGGCCCCATTGCATTCAATTGTGCCGATGTGCTTTCCAATGTGGCCCATAGCATCCCATGGTGTGTCCATTCCCTTGACCTTGCTTCCATCCTTGATGATTGGGCAGCAATGTACCTACTCTCATCTGCGCAAGCACCAAGAATGTTGGCAGCAACCTTGGTCTCGTAGCCATTGACTGCGAGCCGAAGACTTCGTGAGTTTTCGGCCATGGCGTTACAAATCCCAATAAGAATGGGTAATGGTTTCTTTACCGATGGTGTTCTGTGCGAACGTGATTAGGAGACTTCAGTTTCTGGAGGCGGTTTGAATTCAATCACATATTCATTCCATAAGATGATCTGCATGAAGATTTGTGAATGCCCACGGCCTACAATTAGGGCCGTGCGTCGTGCCCGTCGCGCCGGTTTTTCGGGTTTATTGCGACGGGTATCCATTCGTTCCGTCGATGGTTGGAGAAAAATTTCAACGGGACGGTAACGAGACGGATTGGTAAGACGGTACTAGCAAAAACCACTGAAATCTTCGCGCATCACCCTCTTTATAAAATGATGTGTATCTGTCTGTCTGTCTGTCCGAAGCCTTTTCAATCTCCGATGACTTTGTGGACATCTTTTGGAACTCCGATGACCTCATTGATGACGGCTCAACGGCTCCTGATGTCTGGGTGATCCGTTGTGGCGAGTATAGATGCCGAGACTTTCGGTCCACTTCCCGCCGCTCCGCATAATCCTCATCCATCACTCCAAATAATATGGCCCAAGCTCCGATGCCTACTCCCTCTATCGTGCCTCGGAGTCCCAAGTTCTGGAAAGAAGACGGCTCTGTCCACTTTCAGGTTTGTTCACAGCCAAATGATCGAGGCTTGAAAATTAAAAAATTATTTGTGAAGGTCGAAGTTGTACTGTACAAGGTCCCTGTCATTTACTTCAAGAGCCTTTCCACGGAGCGCATGCTTGTCAATCTGCTCCGTGTCGAGCTTTGGGAGATCAGTGAGGCTGTAGGTCAATCTTGATTGCATGTACTTGTCGTCTGGACGGGATGTTTTCGTTGTATGATGCGGAATGGATCCACTACCCCGTCACAGCCCTTCTCACCGCCAAGCTGGAGTGAATCAAAGTCGAGGACATCGAACGCATGGGAGTAACAGCCTACAGCATCATCGCGCGTGCAAAGGAGACACTTTGGTCCGAAACTCGCCTCGCATGCGGTGTCTTACCGGCACTCGACCCGCATCTGGCGTGGGTATATGACGCCCACAACCACCGCATTTGCACCGAGGTATTCAAGGAGGTATGGTGGACGAATATTGCGAAGAAAGTCATCGATCCGACGAAGCCTTTGCGCTTGTGCGACATGGCGGCGAAGATCAGGACTATACCTTTTCAGGTTCAGCGATGAAAGGCGATGGAGGATGCTTGCAAGGAAAATGTCGCCATGAAGGTTGAAGCCAAAGGATTCTTCTCTCAGGACGCTGTCATCGCAGCGGCGGCAGCGGCTGTAGAACACCACTTTCGTTCCCTTCAGACTGGATAACTTCACTTACTAATCACTTACAGTAACGCTGGACAAAATTATGACGTGAAGGCTGTCGAGTTCTTCCTCCTTGCAGCACAGGCTCATACAAGAAAATTATTCTTTAAACGGCAGATCCATCACAGTGGTAGATACTTCATTAAATACAATGATCTCATCTTAAGTTCTAGGTGGTTCTACCGCTTTTCGGACTTAAGTTTTACAACATCTTAAGTTCTATTCCTGTGCAATACCAGGGTGCAACCCCCTCTACCCAGTCGAACTTAAGTTCCCCCGCACCACTTAAGTTTTGCACCACTTAAGTTCAGTCTGGAAATGCAGCCCCATGAATTAATACTACATATGTGTTACGTGTCACCGCTGGAACTTAAGTTGTGTCGGAAACTTGAGTCTGTCTGGAACTTAAGTCACATCAGCTACTTAAGTCCTGCCCGTGTTCATGTGGAGAGTAGTGGAGGGAGGAGCAAGGAGGAACCACAACATCCACACCGATGAAGAGAACCCTGCGAGCAAGATGCTCGGTGGCATGTGCGGGCCGTACATGCATCCGAGGGTGGAGGTGGTATTGGCCCAGGAGAAGCTAGAATGGAAAGAGGTTAGTGAGTGGTGAGGTAGAGTGTGAGAACCGCATCCTGCACGCGAGCTGGCCATGGGTGGCATGACCGTTGGGCCCGTGGTAAGACATCCCATGAAGTGTCACCGTCCACTCCGGGCATGCCCACGGGTATACGGTCGCCCCATCGACGCTAACACCGGGAAGGGGGAAAAATGGTGATTCACGTACTTGGCACTTGGAGCCTACTCCGTCCGACGATCAAACTACTTGAGACAATCTAGTGGCAGTGGTGGCATGGTGGGGGTGACGAGGGAATGAAAGGGGATGAAAGGCTGAGAAGCATCTACAGCGGCTTGCTAAAGTGTACCCAGAGCGATGGCAGCTGCAGGGGGTTGGGGACGGTATCCATGGCAAGGGTACATGGTGGCGAAGAACAAGACAGAGTGACAACGTGACCCTGCATATGATGAAGTTTGGCCGCCGTCAATCAAAACACTGATCAATGTGGCTGTGACAGGACCTTTTCCTTCTTCCACCACCATCGTCTTCACAGCTTTCGCCAGCGGTGCACTGTATATGAAACTCCACCTATCTGTGAGTCTTTTCCCGAACATACTTAGTGTTACCCAGCTCACTAAGTCATTTTAGCATTTTCAGGATTGCCACCTTGAAAATTGATTCAATGCCACCAACGCACACTTAAGTCAGTCACTGAATCAGATTTGTTGCTTCGAGTCATAACGTCCCAATATAGTCATAAGAAGTATTCCTCATGCCACGGCTCGAAACAAATGCTTGTCCCAAGCGCAAAGGTACTTCATTCTCTCCGGCTTCGGACATTTGACATGGAACTGAAGTCTGATGTTTTGGCCCTAGAACTCAAGTTGTGTTAGAACTCAAGTCCACGGTGGCACTTAAGTTGAGTGAAGGACTCAAGTCCTCGTTATTTAGATACTTAACAAGCGGTTGCCAGCCCGCTTCGTGGGCTGGCATCCCCTTTCACAAACACAAAATTCATAATTAATTCTGAAGAGAATGTTACAAAAGAAGCTCATTCCAAACAATGTTTATTTTGCATGTAGATGACTCACCTCGTACTTCAGGATTTCAGAGTCTGCACACGCGTCATTGCAGAGTATAACTGTCCATATGAGAACACTGGTCGTCGGAGATCGAGCCCCAGTATTTGAACAAAGTGCAAGCGGGATTTGCTTTCGATGCACAGTGAAATTAAATCCCTGAGGTTGAAAATGGCAATCAATGCGTGGGATATGCAGCCGAATCTGGGACATATTTAGCATATATTCCTCGTCATTAATTGACGTACTGGATCCACAATTTGACCAGCAACTACCGCGGAAATTGTTTCAACTTCAACCGTATATTGCAGGAAGTCGCGAATAATTATCCGGGTACTTTGTGTAAGACCTTGAGATGCGTCAAAAGTTCGGGCAAGTCTGCATATGGCTCCAACCTTGAGAGTTAATTCATGTGGTGAAATTACTGGTTCTTCCAAAGAGCTCAAGAACTCTGTATCTGCCAGAGCAGCTTCGTTCGAGCCCTCAGCGTCGTCTTCAACGGAATCACTGCTGTGATAGCGGTGTGTTTCCCCAGGAACGTTGTGGAGCATCGTTGCATTGAAATCGCTTGAAAAGGCGTTAAAAGCACTGAGAGTGACCCGAGAAATGCAGATGAGAGGATCGGCAACCACAGCTGGTGGGAAGACGAAGTCTATGAGCTGCTGGACAGAGTGAGTGTACTGCAGTCGGCTGAGGTCCGCGGTATTTTGACTGTGATCATCGCCAATGGCATCCAAGAACAATGAAAACTGTGGGTCATCCCGCTGTCTCATTGAGTACTCTAGCCGTAGGATGGTAAAGTGGTTACAGCTCTTTGTGGGACATAGGGTGCGACCCGTTTTTTTGTTGTTGTTGTAATTTTTCACGAGATTCCTGGTTGTGAGCTCAATTCTCAACCATCTTCCCTGAAGGTAGGCTCATTCGATTCAGACGGGACACCCGGATGTAAATACATGTGGGTCTGTCAATGGTCTTGGATGAAAGCCTCTCTACCACCACCATCTTTACCCCTGCTCTGTTCTCCTCACCCAATATGCAGAGTGATTTTGCGATAGGAGACGCCGAACCAGCCACAGACAAATGCTGGCAGCAATCGCGAACCAGGAGGGACGCACAACGGGAAATGAATTGGCCGAGGGCAACACTGAAAAAATTAGGACTTCTTGGCGTGCGAGTGTCCATCGTTTCGGGTATCGCCGCACAATAGATGGACCCGCTGTGGGGGGGGGGGGGATTCTGTGTGGCCGAAGGCGGCAGTGGAAAATTAGCGCCCCTTAGTGTGTGAGTATTGGGCGCCTAAGTTTGTTTGAGAGATTGCCGATGAGACGCGTGGCGGGGAATAATGAAGGCGACAATGGAAAATTAGCCCTTCTTAGTGTGTGAGTATTGGGCGCCTAAGTTTGTCTGAGAGATTGCCGATGAGACGTGCGGCGGGAAACAATGAGCTGGGAGGCAGTGTGGCCGAAGGTGGCAGCGGGAAATCAACGCCTGTCACTGTGTGAGTATTTGGGCGCCTCAAGTTTGTTTGAGACACTACCGATGAGGCCCGCGGCCGGAAACAATGAGCTGCGAGGGACTGTGGCCGAAGGGGGCAGTAGAAAATTAGCGCCAGTCAGTGTGTCAATATTCGGGCGCCTTAAGTTTGTTTGACAGATTTCCGGTGAGGTTGTGTGGCGCCGAAGGCACTCAGGGGAAATTATTGCTCATTGGCGCCTTCTGTGGGAACTTCCACAGTTTCGGGGGCAAAAGACCAAATCTGGGGTGTCAAAGGCTTCAGACAGACACCCGTAATTTTATAAAGAGTAGGATACTCATACCTTACACACGGAACTTAAGTTACGAAACTTAAGATATCTGAACGATCGGAAGCGACTCCAGATGGTAACAATATTTTATTATATTTACCAGTCATGAGCAAAACTTGAGATGTATTAAAACTTAAGTCTTAGATTCGGTCAAACCACCTTGAACTTAAGAGGAGCTAATAAAGTATTTGATACTTCCCAGGCACACCGAGGAATTCTGCGGGGGAGGAAAGGCTCTTTCACGGAGAAATCAGATCTGCAGAGGTCGTGATACGCAGAGATGGATATTTCTGCCACGATTTGTGCCTCGTCAGGCGGACCGAACCAGTATCTGCTTAGGAAGCTCTGTTGAGGAGACACATTGTGATGCGGAAACACGGTGCGCTCTACGAGATAGTGGCCAGTGGGAGAGACATAGCGGCTAGAGGGAGAGAGATTAATACAAAGGCGTCGTTGCTAGCGAAACCGTTAGTTTTCTTGTTTGAATGCGAGTGACATACTTAGAGAACCGCGTTGATCGATTTGGTAGTGCCGACTGGCACCCACCAAACCTCAACTTTTATGGCTGTGTGGTCTAGTGGTAGAACTCCACATACTCGTCATCACACAAAGTAACCGGAAATTCGCTTACTACAGCCGAGATTCCCACGATATTCTGGGTCTGACTAGATGGAAACATTCATCCGGATATACTCTTGCCCAACACATGCATTTTGGCATGAAAAATGAGGTGTACACCCACTGTAGATCAACTGTTTTCAGGGCACTTGAATTTTGCAACATGTGACCGAAATTGGGATGTATGGCTGAGTCTGTGGGCATATATAGAGTTTCCTGTTGTCACATTTACTCTGTAGATTGTATTGATCATACCCCACGCCCTGTAACTGGAGGAAAGTGAGTGGATACTCACATACAAGGCATTTTCTCCAGCCAGTCATGCCTGCACAGATCATACACATGCTTCTCACCAGTAAACCTGGCAAAATTGAAACTTGACAGCTCAAAGTTGCTTCTGACTGGAGCGGTGCCCACTCATTGTTTCATCCATCCATGGTGCCTTACCTGGTGGTCTGGTGTCTAAAATCACTCGTTTAACAACCAATCTGAAAATTCCGCAGACAATACTGCAACACAATTTTCAGCAAGAATCTGTCACATAATCAAAAGCTTGAACAGTAAAAAATCCCCCAAAGATGTCCACTTCTTTATCCCGGGATACTCCATTTTGATTTTAGGCTCCTAGTATTTTTTTCGTGAAGTTTCTTCTGACTGTTGGATAAATATCAGAATGTAACCATGGACTACTTCTTCGGCACTTTTTCTACTTCTTGCCTGATCAAATGACCCATCTGGGGAGATAAAAAGTTCTTTGGCACTTCCTCCTGCTTCTTATGTGTCTGAGTCTGGCCGATGTAGCACCATTACTCTGACCATTGCTCTGACTTTCAGGGTTTGTATTCAATCTGGCTCCAACATATGTCCCTTGTTAATTCCTGGTGTTATTTATCCAGCCAACATCTCTCCCTGGTAAAAGTGGACTGATGATTGGCATTAGCGCCGTGTTGGCGCTCAAGCAAAGTTTAAACACTGATACTCTGGCCACAGCGGAGTTTGGCATTGTGGACACTTTTATAGGCACACGCACTTAAATTGATCATGAGGCCAGAAGCCCCGAGAAAATGCTGTTTATTGAGCGCTTCCAAAAGTCAGGACCGAGCACTTCCAAAGCCTCGGGCCTGATGGTCCATGAGCGGAGTTTAAAAGCTTCGGACAGACACCTGTAATTATAAAAAGAGAGAGATATGCTACTGGCAACTCCTACGCGACTTTGTTTCCCCCCTCAGGTTACGGACTGCCCTAGTGAACTTACTCCTCAACCCCGGATATTGCTTTTCGAAGGTTGTATCATCTCCACCGCAGCGAACCTCCAATTCTTCGCAGCCAAAGCAAATATTACAAATTTTCACTGCCTCCGATGAATATTCAGATGGATTGAAAAGTTTGTCCAATTCCTCAGAGGCACATCCAGTCTCTTTTACGGTGCGCCATTGTTCCAGTATCCCAAAGCATCGTCCAGGGTGTTAGTCTCGGGAATGCGGGATGGCCGAGGAGTGTATGGGAGTAGCGTTATTGGGGACTGTGGTGGCGGAGGTGGTGGTTGTGTAAGCGGAGGCGATGTGGACTCGTTCACCGATAACTGGGTGGTGACAATACTGTGGGACGGGTTCACCGATGCCTGCATATTTAATGCGATGCCATAAAGATCAGTTACAGCCCGAAAAACATGAAAGAATCTTTGACAAACCGCTGGTCACAGATGATGAAGCGCTAGCAATCATCGTCTGGAATTCTGCGAGGAGATGGTCTTCAAACTTTACAAGATCAGCCTTTGGGACTGGAGCTGTCTCATCCTCGCCCATAAATGTCTGGTGGCAATGGTGCAGTTTTCCATCATTATATCGGAGAAAGAGAAACCTTCCTCATATGCCATCAACTCGTCGAGGAGATAGCACATGAGGGGTCCAACCTGCATATGAATCAGCTTCATGCTACGATATTAGGATCAAAACTGTGGCTTACATTCTTGGTGGAGGACCAACCACCCCACCATTTGACGGCTTTTAAGCTCCATTTGCGATCAGCCCATAAACAATGATACTGTGCCCCGCCCCGACAGAAGCAGTGTGTAGTGAATTTACCATTGTGCCCTTTGAGTGCATCCGACTTCTCCACCACCTCGTCCAGAAGTGTTTCGAACATGGAGCGACTGGTGGGTTCCCCAAATTTGATTTGCCCGGTGGATACGAGTGCAGGAAAGACATAATCCGTCCCTGAGAGTGAGCGTTCCACAAGTGTTTCCGTATAAGCTCTCCATCTCTGAACATGTGTATACCAGTTGATCTAAGGATGAGCAAGATCGATTTGAACCATGTACTTTTGAACTTTGAACGAATGAAACGGTCATACATGACCAAAACAAAGAGCTTACCTTTTGCTGGGTCCTTGTTAGTTGTGCAAAAAAATGAGCAAAAACTTATGATACGGGATATCGGTTTTCGAGTGCAGGTCGAATTTACAGCCCTTTGCGGAACTTAGGGCACAGCCTTTTTTTTTTTTTTTTTCTGTCTGTTTTCAACAATATCATCAGTGTGAGCTCAAATCTCAGCTGATTCTCTTGGAAATATGACCAATCAATTTGCATGGCGACCCCGGAGGGCATTGCATACCGGTATTTTTGATGGCATCATTTAAGTTACGATATATGGGCATTTTGGTGTGATCATGCAGAACCACTGTAGTGCTGGAGATATGGCCATGGGAAACTTAGATTTTTTGTTTTGAAACACTAATGAATGACCATTCCAGAGGGCATCTCAAAGCCAGAATCAATAAGCCGAAATCTGATTAAATGGAAACGGAAGCTGGCACCAGTTTGTGGGATGAGATGCATAGGATGTGTCAAATATATATAGTACAAGCGGTCGACGGCGCTTCGCGCCGTCTCCCACTTGCTCATTTGGATAACATATTTGTAAACTGAGAAAGTTTTGAGTTGAACTGAAGGAAAAAATGAGGTTTTTTTTGGAGAGACACTAATGCAAGTAAAGTACAGGCCAAACCATCGAAAACCACATTGGTTCATGTCACTGCAAAAATATAATTGAAGTGATTTGGCCAACAGCCCACAAAGTGCCGGCAATTCATTTTTGCCGATACTCCGTGGGCTGATGGTTGGCATTGTGTAAAATGTTATAGGCGCGCGCATGCAACCAAACAGTTAGTTAAATCATTGGCGCCGGTTTAGCACCTAGAAAGTTTAACGCTGATACCGGGAGCAAATCGGTATTTGGCTTTATGTACACTTTTATAGGCGCGCGCGCACTTAAAATTGATCATGGGGCCAAAAGCCCCGAGGAAGCGCCGTTTATTGAGCGCTTCCAAAGGTCTGGCCCCAGCGCTTCCAAAGCCTCGGGCCTGATCTCCCAAAAGCGGAGCTTGAAAAGGCTTCAGACGGACATGCTTAATTTTATAAAGAGGTAGATGGCAATCATATTTCTCTTTTTTTTTTTTTCTTCCACTATATCACCCTTTTTATAAAATTACGATGTCTGTCCGAGGCTATTTAAGCTCCGATGACTTGACTGATTGTTTCTTCAGCTCCGTCAGTTTCGCCGAGTTGCAGCCGCAATCTGCCGTTGCAGAACTCGAAGACAATGCCCATGTGGTGGGAGATCAGGCCCAAGGCTTTGGAAGCACGCTCAATAAACAGTGCTTCCTCAGGGCTTTTGGCCTCATGATTAACTTCAAGCGCGCGCGCGTCTATAAAAGTGTCCATAATGCCAAACTCCAAGCTTTTTAAACTCCAACTCTTCATTCAATGACAGCTTTGTGATAGCTCAACATCCAATTGGCGTGCTCGGCCTCCACGGCGAGTAGTTTCGGTGTTTATCGGAACTCATGCCAGCACTCCCACAAGCTCCATCTATCACTTCTGTGTGATGGTGTCTGATATACCCAGACGGTCCACGGATTCTCGGTATCGAGTACCGGGAATCTAGCTCTGTTCAACTAAGTTCAATTCATTTCCACAACATGAGGTGCTCCAGCTCTGTAGATGTTTTTTCCTTGACAACTCATTCAGAAAAAGAGGATGGAAGGCCATGAAGCGGCCGACCAGCCCCTTTATCTCTCTCTTTATGAAATTACGCTCCGCCCATCGATTAACCGGTGTTTTATCCCTGATTGCGTGGCAATCTGCAGTTTAAGTCTCACCTTTGACTTACACTTTGATTCCATCGATACACGCGATCACACGACTTTGGTAACATCATATCCTTTCCTTCAAAAAATCAGGGATCTCCATGTCCCTGCTTTCGCTGCGGCATCATTTGTTTTAACAAGCGCCGGTTGGCGTATTTGCTTGCGATGTGAGGCACAAAGACTCCGTACATGGTGGAATCTGCATGTTTAACCAAGTGGGAGATGGCCTGCTGATGTGCGAGCTCAGAACCTAGTGTGGAAACACAAAACAACCAAAACTAAACAACAAAACCAATATTGGACGAGATAGATCGAGTGTATCCACAACCAACACCAGAAACAATGCAAAGAAAATACTTTGATACACCTCCAAGGTAGCCGACAAATGTCAGTCCCTAGTTTCAGAGCCTTAGAAAGGTTGATGGGAAAGCCAATTGTCCAATTGTTCAGGGTAAATAATCTGTGTAGTGCGCTTTCGCGGCAAAGCCCACTAACAGTTTATTTCAACGAGGTTCAATTGATGGTCAAATTTCACATGATTGACATGTATGTTGCATCTATTCACCGAACCACTGAATGCATCCGAATTATGTGGCGATGCGATGGTAATTTCTGCTAGGAAGCCAGTGACTCAAGCAGTGGACATGCACGTCTCAGACATTGAATGGAATGCTAACAATTGTCTAGCTTCATAGGCAGACAAACCAGACGATGAAAGACCCGTAATTTCCGAGATGAACATGGGGGTATGAGTCATCACCATTGAGGACATGACTGAGTCCATTGTTCGACAGGAAATGTACATCCAACTGATAGAGACAGAAATATAGGCCCAGAAACTGAGGCTTGCAAAGAGGAACCTTGAACAGGTGCAGATGAAAGGAGAGCAGTAGATTAATATTGAGGTAAAGACACATGGGCTGTATGAGATTATAACAGCGCAGAAACTGTACCTTGAAGTTTGAACCTGCAGGCACACAGGGTGAGGAGCCAACGTGAACACTGGCGTAAAAACCTCCAGTATTCAAAGCTCCAAAATTGTCTCAAAACCTCAATGCTCAAGTCGCTCCAAAACTTATATCACCTTGGCTATGGGACTTCAAATGACTACGAGGCCCCAACTGGATGTAAGTAGTTAGCGGGACAGAGGAGCCTCTGACCCTTGCATTGCAACGGATGTGTACGGTAGATGTCTGGCACGTATCTGATGTAGAGTAGTTCCAATATATTCATTCTGTCTCCATATCCATCGATGCGAGCCTTATTTGAGTGATTCTGGTGATCCTATCCACTAGGTTATTAGAAGATTTCATTGTCTTATAATTTGGGATCAACACAAAGTCAACCCAGTTGTCCGAGGTTGCACATGGATTGTGCCGGATTGCTGCCAATTATACCCGATCTCAATCGGGACATGATTCTCCGGCTTTTCCGTGATGTCCATGGCTTGATTTCCCGTCAGGGAGTTTCGGGCGCTGATTTGATGATCGCAAGCTGTCACAACTTCAACAACAAGAGTCGGAAAAGAGTGAACATAGAACTCAGCACACCATCAAGAATTAGTATAACTTCTGAAATATTGAGATTTAGTTTCACATTGAAGAGCGAACACGACCTAACACAATTTGAAGATTTTGAGACCAGATCTCCATATCGGAGCAATTGTCCGTCGGTTTTTTGGCCGATTTGATTGATGGTTATCTAAACATTCAAAACTTGGTGGAGCTGTCAAAATAGGGTGCTACAGGTCCCACTAACTAAAGTTAGTGGGCATGTTGTATGAAATGCTGTGTTTTGATAAGAGTGAAACTGAAGATCCAAAGGATACAACTGTTTCGGACGGTGATGATCCAAGTCCAAGTCCAAGTCCAAGTCCAAGTCCAAGTCCAAGTCCAAGTCCAAGTCCAAGTCCAAGTCCAAGTCCAAGTCCAAGTCCAAGTCCAAGTCCAAGTCCAAGTCCAAGTCCAGTCCAGTCCAATCCAATCCAATATCCAATATCCCAATCCAAAGTCCAGTCCCTCACGTAGCCGTCCCTCACGTAGCCGTTCCTCACATAACCAGTTCCGGTCCCTCAGGTAGCTGTTCCTCACGTATCCAAAGTTCCTCACGTATCCACGTAAAAGTGTTGAGTCGAAAGTGAAAATCCAATCCTATTCCCTGTGTTTTTACGGAATTTGCCCTTCCCAAGTATCTAAGACTTGTGAAACTCGAATTGCGCTTTAGAGTTGACTATCCCCATCAGTATCTGCTATGGTTCTGAGATCGACAATCACAAGACTCGGCAGCTATTAACCCCGTGAACTCATGTCTGACATAGCCACTGACTAGAAACAGCCAGAACGGTAGTCCCGATGTCACCTGCAACTATGCTTGGCATGCTTTCCTCAATGATCCATGCCGAAACGCTTGATACATCAGAAACCACTTGATCTGATGTTGGGAAACAGCAGAAACAGCAGAAACAAGTAATACAACTGATATGTTCCGTCTCCTACATGTTTCGGAGCGAGCACTTGGCAGAGACACTCCTGATTACTCAGCAACATCATCCCATTACTCAGGTGACACTGGCCTCTTATGGGAAGCCAGTTGATACCGTACAAACACGATATACAGGATATTGGAAGTATGAAAATTGCAAAAACAAGTGATTTCACAGGTGGGTCAATATCCTGCTTATCACCGTGGAGCAGGCTGTTGACCACTTCTATATCACCCTCTTTATAAGATTACGCTTCTCTGTCCGTCTGAAGCCATTTAAACTCCGCCAAGTCTCCGCTGATGCCGTACAACGCGGCAGCTTTTCGCCACGTTCCGAAGCCCTCTTTCCCGCCGGCCCACGGCCAATCAATCATTCGGCGTTGTTGGCACGCGACGTAACCCTTTACTATACTTTGACAGACACTGCCCTAGCGCTGACATTGACAGATGGTTCCCACTGCACTAAAACAAAGGCGGCCGCGGCGAAGTTTGTACTCACGCGCGTGCCTATAAAAGCATACACAAAGCCAAACTCCGCTTAAACACTTATTCAAGCGCCGGGTTGCCGGGGCCAATAATTGGGCGTGCACACGCGCTTAGTGTACACTCCATAGGCTCATTCAAGCGCAGGTTTGCCAGGCTCATTGTGCACAGGCATGCACACGCGCTTTCACTACGGCGCCTTTGGATTGACGCCGGTTTGGCGCTTGAATGTAAGTGTTAAAATTTTCGAGGCGCTACTGTATAGCCGGCGCAAGGCCTTCAATTTACTTGCTATTTTATCAATACCACCCTTGCTTTTAAGAATTGGCTGGAGAGTGTAATCTGAGAAAGACCAGAAGGTTCACACATTGTCTTGCTCAAATTTGGTCTGAATCCAGAGCTGCAGAATACAACTTGCAATACATGCACCACAAGTGGTTTGTGATAAACCTAAAGTTCATCATATCCGACAAAAGACTTAAAGATATAGAAACTGGCAAAAATGAATTGCCAGCATTGTGTGGGCTGTGGCCAGTCTTCAATTAGAATTTCGCTATCAATCTTTCATGAATTTCATGAAGTCTTCAATGGCTTTTCCCGTCCTTTACTTGCATCAGTTCCTCACCAAAAAAAACCCAGAAACATCATTGATACCACCATCTTCTTTACATAGCAAATCATGTCTGTCCATCCATCCAACTGATTTTATTCTCTTATGCAAACGGCTGTAAATCAAGGGTTTTTTGAGTTTCTGTGATCAATAAAGGGGGAGGGGGACCGCGGAGCGGTCCCCCGAGCGCTTGTATATATATATTTACCTATTCCAATAGCAATGCTACTACCCTACACCACATTTGGCTTCGACTGCACCGATTCCCTCATAACTCTCTGAGTTTTGGTCAGATTACCTCGAAACATATACCATTCTTTCAGAATAATCCATCTGCAATTAGTGATGTAAAGGAAATCGCAAAAATGTATTTTTTATTCCCATTTGGCACCTGAGGCTTTGCTTCTGTTGAACACCTCCTCGGAGGGTGGGCACTTGTTCAAACACACTGAATTTTTGGGAGAGAAGGTTTACATACATTATGAAGAGAGTGATGTTGCCAGAATTATGATTTTGTTCTCCATTGAGTCACTATTGACTCAGAAGTAATCTTTCACCCAAAATTGTTGTTTCTGAGTCAATAGTGACTCAATGGAGAACAAAATCATAATTCTGGCAACATCACTCTCTTCATAATGTATATAAATCTTCCCTCCCAAAAATTCAGTGTGTTTGAAAAAGTGCCCACCCTGCGCGGAGGTGTTCAACAGAAGCAAAGCCTCAGGTGCCAAATGGAAAGAAAAAATACATTTTCGCGATTTCCTTTACATCACCACTTGCAGATGAATTATTCTGAAAGAATGGTATATGTTTCGAGGTAATCTGACCAAAACTCAGAGAGTTATGAGGGAATCGGTCGGTGCGACCAAAAATGGAATTTTTTTGTTCGCGCCCTAGGTTCCGACATTAGCTGTAATAAGTGAACGTAACAGAAATTAATAGTAGTGAACGAGTTCGTTACAAGCAACCAAGTGGAGTCAGGAAATGAAATCATTTTTCTGAGGGTCGCCCTCTCTACTATGAGCTACTACAGGCCACTATGGAGCACTCTAGAGTAGGCCGGACTACTACAGAGTACTATAGAACAGTAACCCTTCACTATGGTCACTATGGCCACTATGGCACTATGGAGTACTCTATACTACTCTGTAGCATACCCAGGATTTGCTGATGGAGTTTCTCACCCCTGAAACCAGGCCGTACTGTACAATTACATTCAATTCGGCAAGGGGTGTGACACGTGACATTTCGAACATATTCGTCAGTTTGTCAACCCCGGGGAGTGACCGTGACAGACATAAAATTACGCCAGTATGGAGATTTCAGACAAAATTCAGCACACATGATAACTCAACTTTAGGTGGGCCTAGGAAGCGAGCATTCAAAGGCTGAACAAGATCTTTGATAACAAACAAAAACTTGCAATTCTTTTCACATATTTCACCCCTGGACAGCAGAATTCTGCATTCCATAACAGAAATCCGCGGAAATGGGCACAAACTACACCAGAAGGCAGCTGTGGCAAAGAAAAATTAAGAGATGTGGCCCATAAAGGAAAATTTGATAATACCGTGACACCCTGACATATTCGTCAACCGCCGCCGTGACCCGAGACACCGACCAAAGTTCGGCGCCGTCAACCCTCTCCGTGACACGTGACTGCTGAATTGAATGTAATTCTACAGTACCTCCGAGACGACAAGAATGATACGTGGTGTTCTACCATAACATCTAACACAATATAACATGTTTGCAGGCAGTTATATTACCCTAGCTTCGCCTCTGTCACTTCGAAACTTTTCCTGGCCCACGGCATGCTTCACAAATCCAATTCTTTGGCAACACTCTGCTACGGCAGCCGCAGCAACCTAACTGCTGTAGCCCTAACCCTAATTCAAGTTGCCGCATTGGATGACTTACCTAACCCATCACCCTGATTATTTACTCACTCTTGTTGAAGAAAATCACTTGACTGACTTGGAAATTGCAGATATTGCTTTCCTGCTCCATTTCCGATCAAAATACCCGTAGAAACTCAATGGTTGGAAGTACACCCAAAGTGTGAAGATGGAACATCATTTGCTCACCAAGATCTATATGTGTGCCTATTTTCATACATTTCCCATTTTTTTAAGGGCCCTCCTGGGAAAATGATTTGGGGATGCTTTGAAGATTGCCCCGCAGTACGTACGTATGTCTGGCTCCTTCAGACAACTGTGGTTTGCTTAAGACTTTGATTTGTAGGTTTCCAATCCTTGGATCGTCACTCAGCCAGTATGTGCCTCCTTCAGTTCCAGGACCTTTCAATTCACAGATTTTTACTGATAGCTGAATTGCAAAGGCAGCAGCGTACATATGAACCGTTAATAACAGAAGATTCAATTTGAGGTTGCCAAGATATTGTACGAAGCTCTCTGACAGCTTTATCGAGCTGGGAGATATTGAGATTGGCCGTGGGTCTCATTCTAATATGGCTTGAATTTTCCAGTTTACCACAGAAAGAGCACGTGTATCGTTGATATTGAACCACCACTGAAATTGCTCGATGTTCTTATGTTTAATATTCTGTATATCATGTATCTGTTGCATTGAATGTATCAACTGGCTTCCCATACAGAGGCCAATATCATCTGAGTAACGAGATGATATTTCTGAGGAATCAGGAGTATCTCTGGCATGTGCTCGCTCCGAAACATGTAGGAGAAGATGTAGCCCAGCTCAACCTACCAGTCATATCACCAGTTGCTCCCATTTCCTACAATGGTTTGAGTGGTTTCTGACGTTTTGGGTGTATCAGAGCGTGGATCAGTGGGTAAATCATGTCGGACATAGTTGCATGTGACAACAGGATTCTTGCTCCGCTTGTTCCAGGTACGTGGCTATGCTGGGTATGATTTCAAGGAGATATATCAGCCAGGTCTTGTGATTGTCGATCTCAGAACCATAGCAGATGCCAATGGGAATAGTAAACTCTAATCCTCATCAGTCTCATTTAACAGTCTCAAGGAAGTGGGGTATCATTTGGAAGCTATAGACGAGGGCTACATTGTCCAACTATACCGATCTGAGGGATACTTTGGGAACGGGGGTTCCAAAACTCAAGAAACACTTGGCAATTATGGTTTCAAGCACCCATCACGTCGCCATGCGCAAGGACATTACCAAGAACAGTCGGAATATACCTGGAATGACCACTCCAACCTCAGCAACCAATGAGACACTTTGTAGTCTTATAAATACTCTGGAAACACTGGAAATAGGGCGGATAAATGGACTCTTTTACATATTTTCTTTATTGTCATAATCCTATCATTTTTTGTATAAGAAGTCAGAGAAGAGGAGGAGAGAGCGGCGAAGTTTCTCCTGAGAAACCCTCACGTTATTTGAGTTTTGCAAGTCTTAGAAACTTGTAAAGGGCGAGTCTCGTACAACTAGGAAGGAATAGAAGTTTGGAAGTTTGTGATTGAACTGAATCTGGTTTTGGACTCGGAAACATTGTGTGATTGGATTGGAAAGATACTGGGACTGAGAATTGGCATTGATTGGACTGGACGCTGGATATTGGGGCTGGGATACTGGATTTGGATTGACTGAAAAGACTCTGGGACCCGAGATTTGACTGGGACTGGTTGGGAAACCAACAAAATGCACGCTACACACTTTTGGCAACAACTTTATCAACGCGGATCTTTGGGATACGCAAGAAACTACAGAAACATCACTGTTTCTTACGTTTGTTAAAACTTGGTTATCATATATCGCATCAAGGAAGTCCGAAACAGTTGTATCCTTTGGATCTTCGGTTTCGCACAAATCATAACACAACCTTTCGTTGGACCTTTACTTGGAACAATCAATGTTCCCTTTCAACCTTTTAAAGGCTCTGAAACTAGGGACTGACACTTGTCAGCTACCTTGGAAGTGATCAAAATAGCTGTCATACATCGTTTCTAGTGTTGGTTTGGGATAGGCTCAGTCTATCTTGTCCAATATTGGTTTTGTTGTTTTGGTTTTGGTTGTTTCTTGTGTTTCCACACTAGGTTCCGAGCTTGCAAATCAACGGGTGAGAGGGGGCGGCTGCTGGTGGCCGGCAGGCTACTGGTGGTGGGATGAAGGAAGAAATCGTGGGAAATGGTGGAGTTTCAGTTTGGGACGGAGTTTTAATTGCTTGCAGCTTGGTGCTCCCAACGTTGTGTCTGGACTGCCCTTCCTCTCCAGATGTAGCTAGAGACCCACTGGCTAGATGCACTGCTTCAAGGGTTTAGCGCACTAGGATGCCATTCCAGTCTGTCCTCGCGCGGAAACACACCCTCCACCCACGACTCCCTTACTTGAAATAACGGCCTGTCGCACATGGAGCGCACCTGCCCTCTTTCCGCTACCGGGCCGGCCGGTCGTGTAGGAGGACTGAATTCGTTGCTCCTTATTTTTTCTCCGTCATTTCTTCTGCCCCTCCCATTTGTCACCAACGTTCGCGGTTAGATGTGTTTCTTTCTTTTTGCGGCGTACATCTTTTGGAATATTGCGGTTCCGATGAGGCGAACCTACCCAGGAGCCAGCAACGGTAATTCTCGGTGTCTGTAGCATGTGGTGCGCACCTGCTATCCGTTGCAGGTGGACTCCATTTGACTGGGATTATCCAGCTTCTTTCATCCCGATTCATTCATTCTGAGCGTCTCGGAACATCTCGATAGGTGTGTACAAGACGTGCCTTCGCTTCGGTCCGGCGAAGGAATGCAGACGGTTGAAGTTTGCCGACCTAGATAAATTCACTCTACTATGAGACATTTGAGGCTCTGTGGTTAGACGACTGCGTTTGGGGCGAGCTGGAAGGTGCGACGGACACAGACCGCTGGCTTCAGCAGAAGCGATCAACAAATGGTAGTCAAAATGCCAATCGAGAACCCGATTGCAGTCAGAGTTTGTATGCGGTATTGCTCTCATGCTCGCATATAAACGGCAGTTGCGGAGGATCTATTCGTACTTACACTGAAGATCGCGGAAGATCGCGGCGGAAAGCTGAGTAAGGACGCTCCGACACTGCATCGGTCCAACTTTGTTTTAAACGTGATGACAAAATAGAGTATTTATATGCACATCGTGCACGCGCTGAGGAAGGAGAGGAGAGGGACGAACAAAGTTGGGATGATACACAGTAATTTTCCCCACCGGCGGAACTGCGAGACGAAGTATGTGTATGTTGTTAGCAATGGATGAAGTGCACGGGAAAGCTTACCGACTTTCGAACATTGTAACAGTCGAGCTCTTAATTCCTACGGAAGCAAGCGGAGAGCCAGTGTCGAATCTTGCACGTGTGGCTAGCTGCGCGGGATGGGCGAAGGTGTGCGCTTGCGTAGTGTGGAGTGTGTCGATGTGGCACAGCATCGAGAACGATATGGTGCGGTTGAGGCGACGTAGGCGCGCAGTACGTCCAACGCGGTGTGGGGCCCGCAGGTAAGCTCAAACCGCATCACGTGCGGTATTCTGGTGCTGAAGATGGCAACCGGTGCCGCTGGTACGGACAGACGGCGCGGAGGGGGTGGGCGACGCAAGGCGGATGTGAAAATCGTATGTGGGCGTTGTTCGGATGGGATGCTGGGCGATCGCGGCCAGTGCTCTTTCTCGCTGGTTGAGATTCGCACGGGTGAGTGCGCCGACAGGATGACTAGCGAGGATGTCAGTACTTCACAGAAAGATTAATTAAGGTTTTGGAGCGAGAGAATAGCGGTGAAGAGTATGGAGAAAGGGGGAAAGGGATATGGAAGACGAGAGTGTGACAGGGAAATGAGTAGTGGTAGCTTACCGGCCACCACCGTAGTCGTTTAGGATGGATTGCGACCGAGCATTGCATGATCTTCGCGTAATCTTGACTCGACTCCGGTATCTTGATCGCAGATGTTGCGGATGGCTTGATTCGTGCGAAGGCGAGTGTTGAGCACCCAATTGAGAGACGAAGGAGATCAGGCTTGAGCAACGATGAGCGGTGAGGGAAGAGCACCGAGGTTCAAGCGGAGTTGGGACCGAGTACAGGTTCAACATTGTCTCGTGCTGCTCGCCGTATCTTGGTCCGGGTATGGTTCATTCGAGGACGGCCATTCAGCACCATATTGCAGAGGAGAGGACGGCGAGAGGGCTTGAGTTTGCCATCTCTTGAGGTGGGCTTGATTTATCCAAGTACCGTCGTTCAGCACCGTGTTGAAGGAGCCGGCAATTTCGGTACCGCAGAACGATGATGGGGGGAAGGAAAGCGCAGCAAGGATAGACGGGCTGGTCTTTTGAGCGGGTCTTGAGCGCGCGAAAGCTGCCTCGTGTATGTTCGGAATGGACGGCACGTAGAGTTCTGAGCTAAACGGTGATCGCCGTCATTGTCTCAGAATAAGCATGAGAAGAAAGGGTTAAATTGGGTGGGTTCAGAGCGAACACCCGAGGGGATGAGAAAGAAAGAGCAAATTGAGGTGATAGCAAACATGTGCATACTGATTCGAGGGATCTCTTTAATATATGAGGTATTCCTGCATGTCTGTCCTCAATTCGGACATGATACCAATTTTTGTGAGCAATATCTCTATTCTCACCCACCTGGCGGATTCCTACTCGAAATATGGACGCACCTGTTCAAAAGCTGGTCAATAAAAGCATCGGTCTGTGGCGCATAGTGCCCGCTTGCCCCTTATCCGCCTTTTGCGATACGGTATTGCGGGAAGGCCCCGTTCGATTCGGGGACAGGCCTTGTCCAGGTGCCTAAGGATCCTTTTTCTTTTCTGTCCCGCTTTTTCATCCCGACTTATCCGACTTATCCGAGAACCTGGGCCCAGGTTTTCGAATGAAATAGTTAGAAAACTTGAAAGGTGTCTCAATGAGCATACCTTGAGCTGAAGAATAGAGCAAGGAGTTTAATTCATTATATCTGGGTTACCGAGCAGCCGAAGAGTAGAATTCCGACCAAGATCAATTGCCATAATTGACTCAGAAAGGAATAGACCAAATTGTTGATGCTGCGCACCGAAGAGTGTACCAGTGGGCTCTGGATAAAGTAAGAGACTGTGATTTGCAGGTAGGGAAAAAAAAAGGTTCAGATGTTCAGATTATACGGCGAGCAATGATTGGCTCATGCCCTCGTATAAATCAAGGGTGTTGCTGTCTCTGAGTTGGAGCGCCACATCGGCGACACTTAGAAGGCGGCCACGTAAAGATTTCCGAGAATGGAATATATGTGAGGCACGAACGGAGCGTCGGGGATGGACGATGTTTCGGCAGTCTTAAGATAGAGAGGATGAGCTTGGGACACTAGGACGAGTGAAGCAGAAGGGCTCAAGGGATATCAATTATTATTTAAAACGGCACAGAGATGAGAGTTACCCAAGGCTTGCGCTGGGTCTATGCAAATAATCCGTTGATGCAGTGGTTATAGAGGGCAACACGGAATTCATACAGAACAGAAAATACCGACGTGACAAAGCGGAATCATGGTAGTACTTCATCGTCCGAGAGCCACTCTTTGGACCTTATCGTCTTTGACGAGGCTCGACAACGGCGGCGCGAATGTGGAGTTGAGCTGTAAGGATATTTTGCCGAACAGCACTGATAGTGCACGACTAACGCCGGGATAAGGAAATTGGGAAGACACAACGATTAGGTCTGAGCTTTATTTGTGCCCCAAGGAACACCAATTTCGCGAGGAGAGTTGGTATGCGAACTTGGCGGATTTAGATCTTCGAAAAAAAAACTTGTTGTTCTCCCCCAAAAAAGGCATTGGAAATGGAACTAGAGGAGAACCAAGAGATAGAAGGAAGGGACGTGGATCGAATAGGGATAGCTGGAATAACGCCAAGCCCCAAGGTCCCCAGGGGTGTAAGATGGATACGCGAAGTTCATGTCTCGAGATAGCGCTCTTTCACTCGTGCAGCGCCCAAAGAGAAGCTTGCTTTCTATGGCTTGAAATTCCAGCCAGAGAAGGCAGAGAAATAAATTGGAGCGAGGAAAAGGCAAGCGAAGAAGGATCGTCATCTGAGGACCACCAAGCACTTGAGCTCAACATCATTCTCTCCCGGCGCCCGCATTCTCGAATCTTGGAATTAAAGGACCGTCATAAATGATCGTCGTCGCTGAACGGACAAACGGAAGATCGAGAACGATCATCACATTCGCGGAACGACAGGAACCAGAAACAGATTTTACGGCATGTATGTCCGAGAAACACAGTAAGGAAATGATCACGTCGCTCACGCCAAAGTGCCTCCAAGTCCAATGGAGACAGCGGGCGGACATATATCCATCCACCTTCTCTAACGAGCCCTTGTGTATGTCCCGCGTTCATCGCGAGCGCTGCGCGCACGACATCGAGTGGCCGTCCCGCGCGCGATACATAGGTGGCGAAAGCGGCGAGACAGTCGCCTCGGCCTCCCTTGGCGCGACCTGCGTCCCGCGCGCCGGTAACTGGCGGCAGCACGTCTCAAACACGTCCGAATGCTCTCTCGCAAGCGGAGAAGCAAGGCAGAATCGACGAAGAATCCGCCCGAGAAAAGCAGAAGAAAACAGGATTGCAAAGAAACACACCAAACAAGCCAATTCACATCTCGACCACGCTTTGCCCGCCAGATGGATCGCTTGTTGCTCAATTCCGCCCTTCCCATCACCGCTGTGGGGCCGAGGACATCGCGCCCACGAGGAGAGGGTCAGCATGGGGAAATGAGGGAGGAAGGAGGAGCCACGGGCGGAGGAGGGGAAGGGGAAAGAGAAAGAGAAAGGGAGAAGAATGTGACGGACGACAAAGTGGGTGGAACGATAAGAAGACTCACCGAGATCAGCACCTGTGACTGCCCCCACGCCGGACCGATAGCCAGACGAGCAATCCATCCATCCATCCATCCCCTGCGGCACGGTGGGAAGCCGGAGCCGACGGGTCCTAGCGCCCGGGTTGCCGCACATGGCGTACAAGGGGAGTCTGACACGTCATCGCGCGACGAAGGCCAGGACGCACTGCGTGGCAGCGCCCCCTGAAAATGAGTATCGAACGGAGGACCTGCAAAGAATGGAGTCAGTATCTCCCGACTGAGGAGAACGGAAAAAGAAGGCGGGGGGCCGAACGGGAAGGAGAAGGACAATGAATGCTCACCCCACACAATCTTCCTTCTTTACCTCTACGGCGGCGTAACTCTCCGGGCACCGCGCTGGCAGTGCATCGTTCCGGCAGATCTATAACACGACCTCGATATCGTGGAACCTCGAGAGAAGAGGTTCAGCATTGGGTGGGTCCAACGAAGAGAGGAGGGAGAAGCGGACGAAGGACGCGAATGCGGGGAGAAGCGGAATACGCGAGCAGGGCCGGATGGAGAAGTCGCATGAGCGGGAGGCGGACTGGGCGAAATAAACAAAGACTTACCTGGCATAGTACAAGATAAGGACGGGGTGTCGCCGTCCAAGCCAGCGGAGAACGACACGAAAGTAGTGCTGGGAAGGTTCGGTTCGGTTCAGGTTCAGGGCACTTTGCTCTGAACGTCGAACTTGAACCCTGCGTTCGGTTCAGGCTAGTACTGAACCTTGAACCTGAACCTGCATTCAGGTTCGGTTCGCGTTCGAACGCGTTCGAACCTGGCCAAATTTCGGTCTTCTCGGCGACGCAAAATCGGGTCGGAGATGACTGGGCCTCCTATTTTACTTCAAATGCAACGTATTACCAGGACTTTAACACGCTTTACTGCTTTCTACGGGTGTATGGGATATTATGCTTACCAAGGTTCATTGACAGGTTGACACGCACCCGCTGCTACTTGAAGAGCTCAAGATTTGTCCTAATTCTTTTCAATGAGATGCCGGAGATGTTTATGGAAGCGAGTAGCACTTCCTGCCAACACGTCTGGGCCAAAGTGTTGCCCAGAAATCGCTGAAGATTGTGGAAAAATTAGCCAATTAGCCCATTTTCAGGTTCAGCGTTCGATTCGGTTCGAACCTGAGCCTCACTGCCCGAACGCCGAACCTGAACGCCGGGTTCGGTTCAAGCAAATGCTGAACCTTGAACTTGAACTCGGTGTTCAGTTCGGTCCGGTTCAGGTTCGAACCGATTCCCGAACCGGACCTTCCCAGCACTACACAAAAGCGAGTGGCGAAGGGGGATCCGCCGCACGTCCGGCTCCCGCTACCGCAAGAGAGATCCTAAGGGCGCCCACGAGAAACGAGTGCAGATGATCCTGGCTGGCTTGCGTAGGGCGTTTCCGCGGCTCGCGATTGTCGAAGGAGCGGCTTGCGCACGAGGGCAGCAGGACGGGGATGGTGTTGTGTCCGTGCGAGCAGGGGCACTGGATTGCGGTTGATAAGTCAATTTTATGCGTCCACCAGGCCTAGGCATGGATTACAGAATTGGGAGAATTCCGTGCCGGTCACAGTGGTAAGAAGCAAGGTAAGTGTTTGGCTGTGACCTGTAAATGAAACGCCATCCCGTCTTCCTCCGAACTGTCATGTCGCCGAATGTGGGCGCCTAGTGCATCTGACCTCCCGGTTTAAATTTTCAAGTTCTCTTTGTCTATGTATTTTGCTGGTTCTCGGGGTACTCTACTGGCTGTCTGGGCAAGAGGTCTCCGTGCCGCAGAGTCACCAAGATGTCCTCAAAGGTCCTCAAAAACCTCCGCAAAGTTCTTTCTTCCGCTTTCTATTCGTGTCTTCGCCCGAATTTTAATTTTGTTCCCACTTTCTTCTCTGCCCCTCCGCGGATCTGGCTGCTTGCATTTTTCGGACGGTGACATCCACTCGAATGCTGTCTCATTTCCCGGGCCTTCGAGCGTCCGATCCTATGGTCCTCATCACTGCGCTCGGATTTCCCTGTGGCTGCATTCGTCAATTTCCCTGCGGCGAGGATATCGTATTTCCAGAGCCGACAACACTGAATGTGCGACCAGCATTTCCTGCATCCCGAGAAAAAAAAAGTAGGCAATATGATTTTTTCTTATCTTTGTTCCCCCCTGGGACGTATGCAAAAATGACTCCTCGGCACCCGCCCGCTGGGATCTCCGTTCCTCATCAGCAAGGAGGATATAGGAAACGGGACACTACGACACATGTGTCAAAACCTCAGAAAATTCGACACGACCCGAAAATCAGACACATACTTCAGAAACCACAGCACATTTCAAAACTGGCGACACATTACATTACCGTAATCACAAAACACGACATACTTTTACAAAACCCGACACCCTCCATTCCGTAGCGGTCGGCTGAGCGGCTGAGCATGGGAAGGAATGCCGTCACCATTCCCACTTCAAGTTCTCTCTTCCTTTCTTCATCGTCTCACCCGACATTCTTGTTGTTCGCGTCCCAATGGCGCAGAGGGCGCCAGGAGAACTCGAGCAGTTGCTGAATCGCCTTTCTCACTCCGCTTCCAGGACGAGGGACGTAAAGTATTCACGAGGTATCTGTCGCTGACCAAGCACTCTTTTTAGTTGTTCCCGAGAAGCATCAAAACGAAGAACCCGCAATTCTTTCTGGGAATGACTGGATTGACCTCGACGACCTCAAAGCTTAGCTTGGGCAGCAGGAGGATCTAAAGTATTTTCTCAATGAGCCGACCATCCTCCATTTGTACGTCATTGTGCTACTTGCCGTGTGCCCTCAAATTGACACCGGCCCGTTGGTTGGCGGCTTCCGGGCGGTCCTCCTGGCTTCGTTCAATCACAGTCCAACTACCACATCTATCCAATAACCGGTTCGATATCTACGGCACGGCCGTCCCTCTCCGTCGGGTTCAGCTACGCCATTTTCAAACTACACTTATAGCATATTGTACCCTGCATGCGAGTTCTTACCCAGTGTTAACGACCACTCTTTCTTATACTCTCCCTCTGAAAATTATTATTTGATCAAATCAACTTCTGCTATCCAAGTCTCA
Source organism: Mycena capillaripes (assembly GCA_029204075.1). Classification (NCBI taxonomy): domain Eukaryota; kingdom Fungi; phylum Basidiomycota; class Agaricomycetes; order Agaricales; family Mycenaceae; genus Mycena; species Mycena capillaripes. The sequence goes on along the minus strand of JARHKZ010000012.1, from coordinate 503,309 downwards.
CCATATGAGTACTGTGAAGCGCCACGCGGCCTGGGGGTCATGTTCATCGACGCACATCAAAGGGTCATGTGACCGAGTGTTCGATTTTGTTTCGAGCGCGCAACCGCGTTATTCTCGTGTTGGATAGGTGGCTGGCGAGTACTTATATTTATATCATATTTATCATCTTCCTATACCATTTTCCTTCCAATTCTCCCCCCCCCCCCCCCCCCCCCCCCACCCAATATTCCAACGTGAGGTGCTGTCCCGCAGCCTTGGCGTGCGCTGGGGAACGACATGTCGAAGGCTCAGGTTGAGCGGTGAGGAAATCCTACTTAGCGGCGCAACGCGGCTCTGTGCGGCACCATGCCGTGCCCCGGCAGTGGTTTCGCATACTGTGTCGGAGATGCTAAGCTTGAGAACGATCGGGTTGGTGATGTGTCGAAACCGGTGAGCGGCAAGGCACTGTGTCGGGCTTTGAGATATGTGTCCGCCTTTCTGAAACTTGACAGGTGTTTCGTAGTGTCGCGTTTGGAGGAGCCTCTCAGCAAGGGTCGGTCGGTAGCGTTGCACAGCGATTCAAGAAGAAAAACAGTTAATGCAACATCCGCGACAGTGCAATAGTGACTCAGGGGCTTTACCTGGCGCGTAGTACTGGCATCAGAAGCAACAGAAGCTTCTCAGGAGCCCTACGCCCAAACGAAATTAGTGCCAGCAACCGAAGTAGTGTTCTATACTGCCCTCGCCCCCACGTAATATCCCGATTCAGTAGGGTGACAAGCATGCGGTCCTCTATCATCTGTCCAAACCTCTCTCGAAATGTGGCTGGCATGCTGGACACTATGCTCACGTCAACAACTCTGTAGACTCTCATTAGTGTGTCGGCTCTTTCGCTCCGTCGTCCTTCCTGCTCTGCTGCAGTATCGGACTATCGACGCGATAGCGAAGGGACTCAGTCATGAGAACTGGATCGACCGCCTTCGCCACCTGCATCGCACGGCGGTTAGGCTGGATAATTTGAAGGAGGAGCGGTACACCTTGTTGGTTGGCTCCTGGAGGCTTTCAATTGCGAAAGGCGGGGCAGCGTGGCCCTCCCTGCCCGGCGTGCAAAATATTCAGCTCTTCGGTGGCATGAATGACCGGGTCGTGGCTACGTTTTCAAACCTTTAGATCACCTCCCTGTACCTGACCCCCACGTTACCGGCGACTTTTCCTTATCCGAAACTTTTACCTTGCTTTCTAGGTTAGACGATATTGACTTTCACAGTTGCAAGATCCTCACCTCCCCCGGCTTTCTACCACTCCGCCGTCTGGGCTTGCACGAATGTGACCTCAGATCCGCTTATCTGGAGAGCCTCTGTACTCTCATCGCGGGATCCCACATCTCACGGCTAATCCCTGGGTCCAGTCCGCGAAGCCTCAATCAGTTGGTGGACGTGTGGCTGTCACATTTCACGGTACAGAAGGTTGACCTCTTTTTCGGCTTCTTCGAGCAGTGCCCCCGACTCGAATCTCTCACCATATACACCCGCGAAAATCACATCAGGCTACCAGGCGTTCGACCCAATTGCATTCCACGCTTGCGCAGTCTTGCGGCACCGCCAATCTTTCACCAATCGCTGGCGCTCGATCATCCCGTTCGCTGTGCGGAGATTCTGCGGAACAACGGCGTCGCCGAAGAGGAAGATTATGAGCGCCTCATGCGTGTGTGTTGCGATATTGGGCGCAGCTCCGTCCCTGTGCTCATTTTGATCCTCCTCGCACCGTGTAGCGCGGCACCGAACCTGGATTCTCTTGTTGGCGTTGTGGACTTGTTCTTGGAGCTCAAGAGTTTTTCACTTATGGTTCAGCCCCGATTTTGTGGGAGGATATACCAGACGCGACGGCGCGGCACACCTCGGATGTGGCACACCAGAGTGCAGATTCAGCGCATGTACTGCATTTGGTTCAAGTGCGGCACATGTCTCAATAGGAGTACCGCTGATATTCGCATCAACCAATCCTCGAGCAAAAACAGGCCCAAATATTTTGCCCCATTTCTTTCTTCTACCATCATAACCCCGCCTCTACCAACACTCATCCCGGTGCTTTACGCCCCAAAACGCGTCGCAATGGCTCCAAACCGCATTCCCCTGTCGATGGGCGCCATGATGGAATTCAAAGCTCGATATGTGTTCTCTCCCCGCGCGTTAGGCCCATTTGACGCTTTGAGCTTGTCTAGATATATATATCAACCTGGCTTCGTTGTCTGACGCGTCTGTGACGCTTCCTTCGATCGAATCCTACCCGAGTAAAGCCAGGAAGTCCTCGAGAGACCGGATCTGCGGGGAGCCCATGTATATCACCAGCCAATCTTTGTATTCTTATGACTGGCCGATTCACATCTACCTCTTACTCCTCCAGATGCCTGCCAATCGTCATTTGACATCCCTACTATGTTGCCCAGCCGTTTCGTACCACGAAATGGTAGCTGTGGTCGTGACCTATACGGAGGTGAAGTTGCAGTGGGCCCGAGAAAAAAACATAATGCGGGAAGGGGAAGCGTATATTATGGTTCAGTGGTCGTTTAGAATACTGCAATTCCAAAAAAGTATAGGGGACCGATATAGGATAGCCATCTGAGGACCGGAACTACAGACTCACTTGGATACCAGCGGATATGATTAAGCCTGCTTATTAATCCCGTCGACGGCGACTCAGTCATCCGGAGATTGCGATAGTCCGAGCTCCAATACTCACTTACCATCCTAAAGAGCTGCCAAGCCCCGCTTGGAAGTCAGGCACGACGACTTTAGTATCAAAGGCAAGTATTTACTTTATGCCCTGATGCCTAGTGTGATGGGCCAAAATAGTGATTCGGTCAGTTTTAGCACTAATCTCAAGCCATCTGAGGACCGAAACTAAAGACTGATACCAGCGGATATGATTAATCCTGCTTGTGAATCCCTGTCGACGGCGACTCACTCATCCGGAGATTGCGATAGACCGAGCTCCGATGCTCGCTCAGCATCCCAAAGAGCTGCCAAAACGCCGCTTGGAAGTCAGCCACGACGACTTTGGTATCAGAGGCATTTACTTCACGCCCTGATGCCTAAGACTATTTTGATGGGCCAAAATAGTGATTCAGTCAGTTTCTTCGTGAGTGTCCGAGATGCGGCCATCAGCACTATCAGCGCAGTTTGATCTCCCATAAGAGACCTTCAAAGTACTCAGAAAGATCTTTAAAAATATATGAGCGAAAAATTGAAATTAAAAGCTCCACACAGTGGGTCCATGGGCGAGCGTCGGGGTGTTCGGGGGTGTCCTCCGCTCCAGAACGATTTTCGCACTAGGATTTGCCTGAGATTGAGCAGAAGATGATAAAGAGTCACTGCATGAAATTGCTTAGATGTGTCGTCAGGTGAAAGAAGAGGGGCCTGGGGGGACCATTGTTCCTCGCAGCATTCTTCCAGCAATAATTATTGCTCAACCAGCTCGGAATTGCTTGAGCGCCGACCGAGCCGCGACGGCGTGTTCTGGCATACAGAGAGATGCCGCTAGAAGGTGCGTCATCAAAAATACTCATTCTACGGCAAAACGGGAACCACATACCGAGAGATGTCGCTAGAAGGTGTGTCATCAAAATACTCATTCTACGGCAAAACGGGCATCGAATGAATACTGTACTATTTCGACCAATTGTTCACTAATTTCGAATTTTTCGATGTCCGGGATGGCCGATAAATTTCCTTTCGATTAACGGCGATTTTTGCACACATCAAAAAAACTGAGGTGTCACCGTCACCTGAACAATTGGTCGAAATAGTACAGTACTCAAACTGCTAGGCTTCTCCGTTTGCGCCGTACCAATACGAAATACGATGAATCAGCATCTTACGGGTTCCTCTGGCACTACTCAAGCAGGGGATTCCGACGATTACGTGAAGCCTGTCTCACTGTCATGTCCTATAAAGATTGAGCCCACTCTAGCGCAGAGGTGTCATTACAAGCATGTTCCCATTCCTACCCCGAACAACAGTGTCTGCTCTTTCGGTGCTTCTTTGTCTCTCGAGCATCTATGTCGCATCCGCTCAATCTTGCGGCTGTTCATCGATTGTTATCCCTGTTCACGTCGACGTCCTCATTTCGAAGGATCCAGCGGATCCATTTGGTGGACTGAAAAGCAATGCAAGCAGTCTACGCCGTCTGGACGATACATACAACGTCTTCGGGGTTTTCTGTCAGCCAAATACTGCGTCTCCAAAGAATGCAGGTAAATTTAAGTCGCTTTTGGTCGTGTGGTGACTGATTTCGTTTCAGATGTCATTCAACTCCTGGTGCACGGATTCACGTATACCCACCAATATTGGTCGCCTCCGACAGAGGAATTCCGCAACTACTCCTACTCGGAGTTCGCCTGCGACCGTGGACTGTCTTCGCTTGCCATTGATTGGGTGGGCGTCGGACTGAGTTCACGACCTGCGAATCCCTTTGACGTGCAGTACGCCACCGGCGCCGCTGTCCTTTCGCAATTGGCTCGTCACCTCAAGACCGCGTCCATTTTTCCCGGGATCCAGCCCTTCAAAAAGATTATTGGCATAGGGCACAGCGCGGGATCAATCATGTTGACTTTATAACGTCCGTGACGGCGCACTATACCGGGCACGCCGCGAAGATTGTGGGCTCAGATGACCGCTTTTTTTGCGCTGGTGGCCGATGTATAGACGTCGCAGCGTTGACTGCAGCGGACCGCATGTTGTGGCCAGGGGCACAGAGTTTTGAGGTTGTAGTGGCCCAGGGAAGTGGACATGATATGAATCTCGACTTTTTTGCGAAGGGGCCTTTCAATACCTTTGTTGGCTTTGTGAACCAGTTTACAGCGCTTTGAGTCATTATTTACTGTACAAGGGGCTGGTCGGCCGCTTCGCGGCCTCCCATCCCCTTTTGCTAACTTGATTTTTCAATCAGCTAGTTTATTTTGAAATATTCATTTTTTGTTTTTGTTTTTCTGAGCGCTTTAGTTGATTGGAGCTGAATTTATATTTACTGTGCACTTGGTTGAGCTGAGTTGAGTTGAGTTTTCAAGGGTAACCATAGCCATTCACCGGAAAATGTGCAGACTCTTGTGAATATAGGAAAGAGATCAGATACGTGGATCACACCGGCATTGAAGAATCAGTGAGCCGTGAACAAAGGAAGCATCAGAGTGGGAAAAGCTTCAGTTTTGTTAACAAAAGGGAGTACATACGCCGTTTCAAATTTAGGGATCCCCACCGTACAGTATACGGTTACGACCGTAAACTTTACGGCCGTAAATGTGGTCCAACCGGCCGTAACCGTAACCGTAAAGAGCTCTCAGAGGCTCTTACGGTTACGGTACGTCATTTTTACGGTCCGTAACCGTATTTACGGCCGTAAATCGGTGAACGAATTCAGCTCAGCCCTGACAGCGCTCACTCAGATATCTAACAAAGAGGTTTAAATACAGGTTGGTTCAGTCATGTTTTGATCCATTGGGAGACACTGTGTGGCCAATTTCGACGCCCAGGTCAGTTGAGCCCAAAATTCAACTGAGTATCCATGTGGTGTGCGAGCTCCCCCTTGTTGAAAATCACCTAGTCCAATAGTCTCTGCAGTCGCTGCCACTTTATCATAGATTCTCCCGCAGAGAGTGCGGGACATTCTGACCTCACCCTCCTTCAAAACCGCAAAAGTTGGGTGCTAAATTTACGGCCGTAAAGTTACCGTATACGGCCGTATTCTTACGGATTTTTACGGTTACGGCAGATGAAGACCGTAACCGTAAAATGTCGGCCAGAGGGCCTTACGGGACGGATACGGTGACCGTCAGACCGTAACCGTACACCGTAATTACGGTTACGGTGGGGATCCCTATTCAAACTGTTTGATAGGAACAGATTCCGGGTATGATCTTGTTTGAAGAATTAAATTTCTTTTGTTTGGAATTTGAAAACCTGAACGCCAGAAGTACGGAGATCACCGGACATAAAATGGGCGCTACTTAGCCATTGCCGTGGACCACGATTTATTCATCATTGAAATGCAGGAAAGATGGAGCCTGAAGAGAGAAAAGAAGCAGCGCGAAGTGTCTTGAATTGGAATACATGAACGCCCGGAGTGTGGACGTGAAAACATCGACAGAACTGCTGAGCGCCTGCTTGCTGACAGCGCCGTGGACCTCATCAATGAAATGCCGAAAGTACGGAGATGGCCGGTCATGCAAGAGAAAAGAAGTAGCTCAAAGGAGTGTAGTTGGCCGTCGGCGTTGATCTGTTACCAGATGACAGACGCTTCCGAAATTTGGGGTCTGTCAGTCCAGAAGCGGAGTTTAAAAAGCTTCAGACATCCGTAATTTTATAAAGAGAGAGAGTTACAGTATAAATGGCCGTTGTTCAGATTTTCTCTGTACGTAATAGGGTCGCTCAAGCCAGAAGAATCTCGCGTTATCCTGCCATTCAATGAACCTGTGAGGTGACGAAGGATTGCAAAGTAGACCTCAAGAGTTCCCTCCAAGCTCGACTCGTCCAGATTTATGGCAGGTAAGGGATATTGGTCGGTCTTGTGAAGCAGTATTTGGAAGATTTCAGGGCATTCCTCGAGCGCCATTTTAAGCCTTTCGCAGTGGCATCTGTTTTCGTCTTTTTAAGTTCTGTCACGGCTCGCTCATAGACCTCGCGGGTGAGTGTATCCTGGCTCCCATCGAGGGGCGAACCGCCGAGGTAAGCTTGCGAGTCTCCGGTGTATATGCCAGGCGACCCCGAGGGTCCTTGACCGGTGTTTCGTCGATTACCGATGACATGGGGGATGAAGCAGAAGGCTCCATTGAATGTGCTCGCCGATGGGGTGGTCGGAGCCTCCCTGACGCTACACGGGAGGGCGAGAGCCCAAGAAGGAACTCGATAGAAGGCAATGGTGCCGGGGGATGTTCTTTGTGCGGCGTCGAGGGCCTATCAGGGGTGTAGGCCGCCAGTTCTGCCATGGGAGATGTTGGCAGACCGCTGGCTCTTTCGACGGCGACCGGTGGCTCTTTTCGGCGCTATTTTTGTTTGGGAGGAGCATATTCATCGTCTGAGTCGTTCTTGAGGCGTTTGTAACCTATTTCGGCGGGCAAGAGCAATGCGTGATAAGAAAATGCAGGTAACCCCTAAACGGGATCAGCAAAAGTAATTTGATTGTCCAAAGCTCAGCTCTAACTCAACAAGAAATCCAAGAACAGTGGATTCTTTAGAATTTCGATCTCTACAAAACTGCCTCTTACGATTTTTCAAACAGGCAAGTTGGTAGTGGACCTTCGTCGAAATTTCTCCAAGTTTGTTAAAAAACGCACGGCAACTTCCGACTGTACTAAAGCCCGTGATTATCTTCCAGTCGCTATTTACCCGTGGTGTTGACCGACTGTCATCAACTTCACAATTTTCCCAATAGTGACTGGTTCGAGTCTAAAAAGGTGAGGATCGAACGGCTTTTCGTTCATAGCACCAAGTTCGGAGCTCCATGATGTTCAAGGAATGGGACAGAATGTTCGGAATGGTCGAATAGCGTAGGAGTCGAAGAAGTAGTAGAATGAGAAGATGGAGGGTTATCTGGCTTTCAGGATGGGCAATACAAAAGAAAAGGGTTTCCGGCGCTGATCTGGAGTGGCATAAAGAGCGAGATAGACGCTGAGATTATAAATATTGCCTGGAGACTATGGCGACGATCTGTTGGCGGGTGAATGACACCACTGTGTCGAGTTTCGAAAATATAGCGCTAGTTCACGCTGAGTTTCATCTTAGAGTCCATATGGGCATTCCTTTTCAGCGTGTGCAGAACTGAATGAAAGAGCGGATACCATGGAGAGTCTTTCGCTCCCCGGTAACGACCAATTCGATTCAATGAAGGGTGCGGAATCAGTGACCATATTGATCTGATGCTTTCAGACGCTCGGGCAACAGAACGGAAGAATCCCAAAGTCCGTGTATTTAAGTACTTACTTACTCTCAGGGACTTTTGGCAGGTTGCATGAATAGCCCAATTTCAGGTGTGTGTCCAGCGCGAATATTTCCCGGGTGTAGAAACGAGGTGTGACTCTTGAGGGGTCCTGCCAGTATTGACAAGTTCTGGCACTTGTGTTTCCAATTCCTTGCAGCATTGAAGTTAGAAAATATTGAAACCAAATAACGGTACTCCAAGCGGTATGAAGCAAACATCTTAATAATTTGCCAAGCACTGAACAAGTGTTGAACGTTGAATCGACTTTGGACGGATCACTCGGCAAAGATGATCCCAACACTCCGCAGCGGCCGGGCCGATCCCCAGCTGATAACGATCTTGACCGCAGCGTACCACGACGGCATGGACTATCCAATTGCTTACTTGGCTGTGCTTCCCGCTGAACTTAGGCTTGCCTGCTGGATATTGTGCTCTCGCTGCCAGCTCCGCCGCCTCTCTTTGGTGTGCCGATGGTTTCGATCTGTCTGCTTACCTCTTCTGCTCGAGCAGCAGCGTGCTGACGTGGGGGCTCTCGCAATGGACATCACGAAGGAAAACTGGGTTGATCGTGTCCACCGCCTGCATCGTATTGTGGTGCGGCTGGACAAATTGGCTCAAGCGCCTCGCGTCCTCACATCAGTAAAACTACACATTTCTCTCTGAGGTGTTTGCACTCTGGGGAAAGGTCTTTGCACTCTGTGGAAAGGTCTTTGCACTCTGAGCAGGTCTTTTGGCGAACTCTGTTACTTCGAGAACTCTGCGAAATTGATTCCCATATTTGGAAATGCCAAAGTTCTCAAACACCTCTGACTCTGAAAGACTTTGCAGAAGACAGAGTTCTACAGGTGAATTAAAATTCAATTTGAGCGATGGTCTGCATGCTTGTTGATGTAATACGCCCAATCCACACACTTCCTGAGGTACGCTAGTAAGCTTAGTTCGAGGTTCAGCAAAAGCCTGCCAAGGAAAGATAGCGGTCGAACTTGAATCTTTCCAAGTCCAGCATCAGAGCCACTTGACAGACAGATTGCATAGAAGACGAAGTCTGACAGACAGATTGACAGGTTTCAAGACGGACATATAAAATGGTTCAGGTCTCTGCCGTGACGACAGCTTTTCTTTTTTTCGTTCCACCACCATCTCCCCTCTCCTTTGTCCTCATTCCGGTGTGCGCAAGTCATGACAGCGCTTTCAATCTGATAACTAGTGCCACAAGTAGGTGCTTCGCTCTGTCTTTCTCTCTACTTCTTGTCTCACTTTTCCAACTCAGCTGGATATTGCTATGTCTTTCCTTGGTCTTTCCCCAACTCATTGCATGGTGATGATTTCATTCTTCTCGTCGCTCATGTACGTGTTTTCTCCCATGTTTGGCACAAAACTGATTTCTTGGCTTTACGAGATCATGATCATTCATGCTTCATTCTGATTGTCAGGATGCTTGATTCCCGTGTGTGGTTTCCTTTTACATCGGGGGTACTTTCTGACTGTTCTCTCGCAGGTGTCTGTTCTTTCCGTGTAGTAAATAGATGGAGCATAAATGTGGTGTTCTCGGCATCTGTAGCCTTTGTCGGATGTCGAGGAGATCATTGAATTCAGCTAGCCACCCATCCATAGATAGAAATTGTATTGCCAATCCATGAATATATTGATTAATTATTGCGCTATGAATTGTATTTAAGGTCTTTTTTGAAGATTTTACCAAGTTTGTCGAGAACTCTGGCGAGAGCCTCAGGTTCTCGCCGGAGTTCTTTCGGAACTCTGCAAAGATGTAGGTCTCTGTAGGGTTAGTTGAACCTTCTCTGTAGAGACCTCACATCTCTGGTTTCGGCAGATCTTTGAGGTCTTTGAGAGCTCTGCAAAGACCTCAAAGACCTCAGAGAGAAACTTGCAGTTTTACTGATGCATGGTCAAGTCGTGGAAAATCTCCTCCGCCTCACCATTGCATCGGAAAGTGGTCCCGCCTGGGGCCCTCTCTCCCATGCCGGGGATCAGTCGTGCAGACGTCTTCGACGGCTTGTGTGGCAGGGTCACCGCTACCTTCTCCACCACCCTCGGTTTATACCGAAACCTGGCCTCCTTGGAAATGCGGGGTCTCAGCCTCGACGCGAGGGTCCGCAATACGCTGGATTCTCTACGGAGATTTGAAGAGCTCACTCTTGATAGTTGCTACATTGCTCATTGCAATGGGCCTTCCCTGAAATTACAGCGCTTCACAATCTGCGGTCCCCCGGGGCGGATACCACGCATTGGCGATGATCCAGCCGCTCAGGATTCACTTAAAGTCGTATCCCCAGCACGGATAATTCGACTTCACCTTCACGCCCGTGGGGAAATGTCACCGTTGCTTACGGGATTTGGGGGCATGCCTCTGCCCTACCTCGTCCATCTATCTTTCCACGATCCCTCCGATTTCGATCTGCTGCTCGTCTTTTTGAAGCAATGTCCGCAGTTGGAATCCCTCGTCATAAAATTGATCTCGGTCATTCATCTATCAGTTGGGGCACATCTTCACCGAGATGCCGTCCCCTTCCTGCGTAAGCTGACCGCGCCAGCCAAGATGATCGGGCTATTCACTCCAAATCGCCCCATCAGCGCAGTGACCATCCTCAGCGAAAACTCCCACGATGGTGAGACGTCTGCTGAAGACCTCAAGAACATCTTTCTCGCCATCTCGCGCACTTCAGTGCCTCTTCAATCCCTCTCCATCTCCGACACTTCTTCGACTATTGAAACATCCGCAGCCATCACCGCCATCTTTCCTGAGCTCAACTATCTTTCGATGGCGGTGCCAGAAAACCACATTTCCCCCTTCCGAATTTGTGGCGGTTCCTTGCGTTTTGGTCCCGATTTCTCCGACGACGCAAACCCTTGGGAACTTGACGATGAAACCGCATTCGACGATCCGCCCGCCGAGGAAATTTCAGACTGCGAGGACGATCCCGCTCCTCTGCCTTGGGCCAAACTACAACCAACCGAATCGAACTCGCGTGTACGTTTTCACAATGAGGGTAGGTTAAAAGATGCTGAACCGGCGGAAACAGGGCACAGTATACGTCCTGCAAAACCGCAATACCCGAGTCCCGTATCCCGAACCGCTGGAGCTCGCCAACTCTAACTACCATGTGCGCACCCATCCCCATATGTCACCCCTGCATGTATCTAACTCCGACACAGAAATTCAGCCAGGACATTCAATGGCGCACCGTCTCTTTCCCACCCAATCTCGAAGCGCTGACACTGCGCGTGCCGTATGGTGTTGGGCATCTTTACTCGGAGGACCATGACGAGCTTGTTGCAGCGCTCAGCAGACAGTATCCTCGGCTGCGAGAGGTCACCATGGATTACTCCTCGGGGGAATCAGTTTGGGAGGTTTCAGGATTCGCCTCATACAGCTGCACGCAGCGAAACAGACCGAAATGAGGTGGTTTGGCTCTATAGGTTAGGCGGAACCGTTTTTCATGAGCAGTAGTTTAGTTGTCGAGAGATTATTGAGTTCACGCAGAATCAGAAAAGATCGGGAACACTGCATGTATTGTTTCACTGTAAGGCGGGTAAGGCCGACAAGCGGCAGAGCTCGCTACCATGTGCCCTCGAATTAAATTCCCAATGACCTTAAGGTTAGGGTTCTAGAGCGCCCAATTTTCAGGACTCGCAGCATCCCAGTTTCGTCAGCGTTTTTTGGGTCACCACCTGTTCCTCCCGCCAAAATGCTTCGGCTTGGATGATGGGCCATGGCTGGGATCAGCCTCATAATCCCGCTTATGTTCTGCCTTTTACACCTAGCACTGAGTTTGGGGTGCAGGGGAGGTTTTGTAGGGATGGCGGATAGCGAACGCGAAGGCTCGCGCTCGCGGGATAAAGAGAATTTGAGAGACACCGTGGCGCCAAAGAGCCATGAGGGACAGTGCTGACGTGCGAACACTACAAGATCGAATCTGCTACGAGTCTTTTACTATCAGGGTCAATAATTGCAGCTTTAATATTCATTGCATTTGCGTCGCCCTACTACCTGCTTCGGTCTTGAACTGCAGTGAATTGCGCGACCGCGGACCGCCATACTCTAGAGCGAGTGTCCTGCTCCAGAACGTCCGCCAAAATCAGCATCAGTTTGACTTGTCCTCTGCGTAGTCCGATGTGGGGTTGTATAACGAGAATATGGGGTAGGATTTCGGGAGGGATGCATCGTAGACGTGCGAGTGCATCGTCACCCGTCGTAGTAGGTTTCAGGTCGGCATAGTCGTCTTCAAGCCTTCTGAAGTAGCGCTCAAGATGGGAGATCCCGTCGTCGTAACGCACAAACTCGTCAGAATCGGTAGAAATGTGACCCAAATCTCGTTTCTTAATCCCAGGTGTTTTGCCATTCATCAATCCACGGAGGCTTGTACTGCCTCAATGCAAGAACCAAAGGTGATCACAGATGAACGCTCAACTCGATCCATACTTACGCTTCTACCTCGCGTCTCTGTCGTGCGGAATGTGTCTGCGCTTGATTTTCAAAGAGGTTGAATGCGATGGTTAATGAGACGAGCTGGGGAGGAACACATAGGATGATGGGAGACAAAAGAGCGTACGACAGTACATACTGTACCCCGCGCCCCCGGTACCACGCAGAATGCAAAACTTCACGCAAGTGAGTCGCAGATATACTCCTCGTACGGCGTGCACCCATTGAGGACGAGCCTCCATTGAGGATCTACGCCTCAATCAAATCAGCCACACGGGACGCATGGCGCCCATCGTTTATTGGGTAATCGCGCTCCCGAGTCGCCTCTCGCGGACCTGCGTGATGCACGGTGGTCCCCAATGCTCTCGTCCCTCCACCTGCGTATCCCAGGAAGCGGAGCCATGCAGGCGTACATCGACAAGGGCGCACACTCACGAGCTCGAGTGAGCATCCCGCGCATGTAGACCCCACCGCGTGGCCGGACTGCGTGCAAGAACTACGTGGGTGCGAGAACGAGGGAGACACCCCCACGCAGCAGAAGACAAACGCGATTCGAGCCGACGTACCGTATGCCATCAGACTCGTGTGCGATCCACTCGCGCGTCGCGCGCCCTCGTGACCCCTTTACGAACCCGCATTTGGTCGCTTTTGAATCGCGCGGTAATACCCGACGTCTTTCAGCATGATCCACTCGGTAGCGCGTGCCATAGATAGGGTAGGAATTGAGGAGAAAAGCTGTGGATGAGGAGACAGCCAATAAATGGGGTATGCTGCGGGGAGGAATGGCAGAGGGTAGATGCGAGAGGACGACTCGGACACGAGGTACGATGGGTGTGAACGGTTATCGCCAACATTGCGTGAGAGCGCAGCGAGGAGCCGGAGCAGGGCTAGCGAGGTTGCTGTACATAGAAGCGGTGCAGGAGTACCACGGGAGTTTGCGAGCCAAAGTAATCGGGCTTCAAGATTGAAGAAAAGAGGAAGCGACGGTGGGCGCGGGGAATTGAAGAGGCCGAGCAAGAACGAGACTGCGTCTCAGCCATCCAGCAGAGTGGCTCCAGCCGTGAGAGTGCAGGACTTACGAAAGCCGGGGATGAAGTTCGATAAAGAGAACATGGAAGAGGATGGAGAGAACGATTTGATCCGAGAGTTATGGTCTGTTTATTCTGCACGACATCGACCTCCGAATACACGCTTGTCCTCTTCCTCCTCCTGGCGTCTCTCTTTCTCGCCACCTCAAGTCTCCGTTGGAACGTGCTTCTTGCCAGCGCCGTACGTTTCCTCCACCGTCTCTGCAAGCTTCCAATAACTTTTTTGTTAATAAAAATCCCGATCGGCGATGACGACGGACTTGACACGGTCACTCTAGCCTCCCTCGAGCGGAGCGCTAAGTCACCGGGGAAATCTTGCCAACCTTTGCGCGCATCCGCACTCGCCACGCTCCGCTACCTGCAGCGCTGTGGACCCGACAGCTGCCCGTCACTAGCGACTCATGATCACACTTATTCGTCCGGCTGCGGGTATGGTGCGGGTGCGTCCAGCGTCTAGCTCTCTTCTCTCTGTCTCTTTCTACCTACATCCCCACCCATTTGAGTACGTCTCCCTTCCTGCTGCCGGCCCCATTGCTGCCGTGCACGGTGCGTTCGAGCTGGAGGAGCAGCGCAACGGCGTCGTCTTGGATCGGGATACTTGTACGCATTTCATATGGCTGGACGAGCGTGGGTCGGGTGTCGAGCGACTCGAGCAGCAAGCGTGGGCGTATCGAGCTTGATTGCGATAATGACGGGAGCGGCGCGCTCATGTGAGGAGCAGCTCTGCGCCTGATGGGGCCAGCAGATCGTTGGCAGTATGCCGATGGGCTGCGTGTGGCATGCGCCTCCATATGGCTGGCCCAGCAAGTCGAGCAGGGACAGGATAAAGCAGCGCCTAGTGAAGGCGCAGCGCGCTGGCGAGGGAGCAGCGTGCACAGGTTTGCGGAAGATGCAGGACGACGGCGAGATGTTCGTCGCATGTCTTGTGCAGCGTGTTTGCGCCGAGGTTGTGCACGCGACGTGTACACTGACATGATGATACGGCAACGCCTCCCGTCGTCACATGGGAGCGTGCTGCTGGCGCGCTTGTGGGGCGCAGGGGGGTCTTCTCTGGCGGTGCGCAGGTGTCAATCGGTGTGAGACGATGCGAGGAGCGGGCATGACAGCGGCCGCGGCGCGTCGACGGGGCAAGATCAAGGCACCCCATGTCTGACGCAATCGTGTCGCGTTCAGCCTGCGGTGTACGGCGGGTGGATGTGGGCGCTCTGCGCATGGAGCTCGACTCGCAGGGCGGTTAGTGAGCGAGCACACAGCGAGTCAGATGACACGAGATGGGGGTGCGCTGCGGGCAAGTACCGGCAGCAGCGGGCAACTGTGGGAGACGCAGACGGCTAGAACGGGAGCTAGCAGTGTGCAAGAGCATCAGTACGCCATCCCGAGCAGCGCATTGATACAGTGAGCAGTGTGCGTCTATATTCGTGCTCCCTGCACATTAAATCGCGGTGATGCCAGGGCGCCTAGTACGCGACTCGCCAGTCAAGTCCAGTCCTGATGTGTCTGCCGTATGTATTCCTTGTCGCGTCTTGACGGATTCGACGCGCGAAGCCTGTCGTAGTCATTTCTTGTAATGTGAAGCAATATATCAACTTCACTCAAGGTCAACCTGTTCGGACCTCGATGTCCAAAGCCCTCGATGGCGAATCCTGAACGCACCCCACAGTAAATTCCTCCTTTTCCTTGATCTTTGAATTACTGTCTCGGCACAGTGTGCATGTCCATCTCGTCTGGACAGTTTCTCTTCCATTCTCAAAAACACGACAATTTCTGATTTTGATTTCTCGTCTCATCAGTTGCCGTCAAATTCTTCAAAGTTCTACACTACTCTCCAATGCGGGTGGGCCGATTTCCGATTGAGGTCAAGATCTTGTATGATATCCTGCAAAGATCTCAGCCGATCCCAGTGTCGCAAGCGTCTTTTGAATGGGCTTGGTGAAAGTGACGCCAGTGACGCCAAGCGACGCCAAGTGACGCCCCCACTGCCGCCCCGATTGACGCCGCCACTGGTTTTGGGGGCGTCAATTCTGTCACGTCACGCAAAAGTGCCGCCCCCAGAGATTTTAAGTCTCTGTGTATTTTGGGGTTACAGTTTCATTGGATACTCGGGTGTCTATAAAGCCTTGCCCCAAAGGATACAGAGCATCAATTTGTGTTCCAAGCGAGGTATTAACAAAATACTCGGTGATGGGATGTTTCATATTTGCTCTGTGTGACTGCGCGAGAAGGTGGATAATTATGTCCGACACAATGGATGTACCATGGACTAATTTCGCTCTCAAAATGGCCGAGTATTGGCTCTTGAACCATCTACTTGGCAATGCTCAAACCACGACTCAAATTTATGTTTGATGTCGGAATCCATCTATAGACACTCCTTGCACAGCTCTTTCATACCTGTAAATCGAATACAAATCGTAACCAACATTTGAATGCAGTGCGCACAATTCCAACATCTGAAATAAGTTGTGGGTAAAATTCCAGTCCGTTGAACAGTACTTGAGCTGTATGTAGTTCAAGTAACCACTAGTTCATAATCCATCTCTGACCTGCTTGTCTGCAAAACTGAGAATGTTATACCAAGCCCCGACTCCCAAGAGATGCCACGGTTTACTAAACTTGCTGCTAGTATTTGACGGGAATTCGACGCCGGCATGTCACACTGACGCCGTGTCACAGAATTACTGACGCCCCCACTGCCGCCCCTCGCGCACAATTGAAACGCCCATGTTGATGCCCCCGTGACACCCTGTGCCGCCCCCATTGGGGCCCCTTGACGCCACCCTGCCGCCCCTTGACGCCCCCAATTGCCGCCAACTGACGCCCCCACTAGGTATATTTCGGCACACTTTATCTCAATTCAGCAATTTTTATGGTTCATATACATCGAAATGACAGCAAAAAGTCAATTAGAGTCCACGGAAAGGCTGCACAGGCAAACATACACCAAATGATTGATGGCATTGCCGTCCCACTGACGCCCCCTGCAGCAAAGGGCGTCAAAGGGCGGCAGTGGCGTCACTTTCACTTTGCCCCTTTTGAATTACTCAATTCCCATTCCCTCCTTCTTTTGGTTACTCTGTATTTCTGGTACGGCCTGCGCGATAAAGTGTTCATGACCTCGGCTACCGGGTTATAAAGGAGTCGAACTATGGTCAAATCTAGCATTTATTGCGTGAGTTTTTAGCGTTGACATCATGGTTGGCAAATAAACAAGTGATGAATAGATCGCGTGAAATTCATCTCAATGTCAGCCTGAAATTCAAAGTTTCCGCTCTAGAGTGTCAGTTTTACCCGTCCCAGTATACGTTGTACAAGATCTCCTCGAAAAGCTGATTTCTCACCCCGTCTTTGGGAACTACGACAAGTAGTGCATCTGCCCGCAGATCCCCTTGCAATTCATTTGCATGTGAACCAGATTTCAAAATTGAAAATTTTACTTTCGTGTTCATTTTATCTAAATCTCAAAACATGGCAGGTGTATGTACGACTCGTTGGGAATTCTCATGGTTCATTGATTCAAGAATATATAACAAATTGCACAGCCTGGATACTTCTGGCATTGAATTAGATCAAAGATGCTGCTGTATTGGTTTATAAGAAATTTGGGCAACAAGAAAAAAGAGGAACAAACCAACCACACAACTTGTGAATATCAATGTATAGCATCAAGGGGGATTGCCTGTGTTTGGTTCCTGGATAATTTGAGACTGCTTCTCCTGCAGGATTACAAGCAGCTCTTCGATCCACTGCTGCCTGTCGGGATCATGAGCATGTCCATACTCATCCATGGCCCTCATGAGGAAGTCTTGGGCCTCTGCAAATCTGAATTGGGTAATGCACAAGTTCCCCAACTCTCTCAAAGCATTTCCCTGCCCGAGACTGCTTCCAGTCTCACTGTACAGATTGAGAGCAGAGTGGAAAGCTTGCTCAGCATCCTCGACTTGATTGAGCTTTATGTAGAGCTCTCCTAATGCCCGCCAGTCATTGGCCTGACCAAGCTTGTCATTGACCCCAGTGTGGAGATCAAGAGCAGACTGGAGAGCTTGCTCAGCCTCCTCAAGTCGATCAAGCCTTGTATAGAGCCCTCCTAATGCCTTCCGGTCATTGGCCTGACCAAGCTTGTCATTGACCCCAGTGTGGAGATCAAGAGCAGACTGGAGAGCTTGCTCAGCTTCCTCAAGTTGATCAAGCCTTGTATAGAGCTCTCCTAATGCGTTCCAGTCATTGGCCTGACCAAGCTTGTCATTGACCTCAGTGTGGAGATCAAGAGCAGACTGGAGAGCTTGCTTAGCCTCCTCAAGTCGATTGAGCCTTCTATAGAGCTCTCCTAATGCCATCCAGTCATTGGCCTGACCAAGCTTGCTATTGACCTCAGTGTGGAGATCAAGAGCAGACTGGAGAGCTTTCTCAGCTTCCTCAAGTCGATTGAGCCTTCTATAGAGCTCTCCTAATGCCATCCAGTCATTGGCCTGACCAAGCTTGTCGTTGACCGCAGTGTGGAGATCAAGAGCAGACTGGAGAGCTTGCTTAGCTTCCTCAAGTCGATTGAGCCTTGTATAGAGCTCTCCTAATGCCATCCAGTTATTGGCCTGACCAAGCTTGTCGTTGACCTCAGTGTGGAGATCAAGAGCAGACTGGAGAGCTTTCTCAGCTTCCTCAAGTCGATTGAGCCTTCTATAGAGCTCTCCTAATGCCATCCAGTCATTGGCCTGACCAAGCTTGCTATTGACCGCAGTGTAGAGATCAAGAGCAGACTGGAGAGCTTGCTCAGCTTCCTCAAGTCGATCAAGCCTTCTATAGAGCTCTCCTAATGCGTTCCAGTCATTGGCCTGACCAAGCTTGTCGTTGACCTCAGTGTGGAGATCAAGAGCAGACTGGAGAGCTTGCTCAGCTTCCTCAAGTTGATCAAGCCTTGTATAGAGCTCTCCTAATGTGTTCCAGTCATTGGCCTGACCAAGCTTGTCGTTGACCTCAGTGTGGAGATCAAGAGCAGACTGGAGAGCTTGCTCAGCTTGCTCAAGTTGATTGAGCCTTATATAGAGCTCTCCTAATGCGTTCCAGTCATTGGCCTGACCAAGCTTGTCGTTGACCTCAGTGTGGAGATCCAGAGCAGACTGGAGAGCTCGCTCAGCTTCCTCAAGTCGATTGAGCCTTATATACAACCTTCCTACTTCCCGCAGGACATCGGCCTGACCAAGCTTGTCATTGACCCCAGTGTGGAGATCCAGAGCAGCCTTCAGCATTTTTTCAGCCTCAGGAAGTTTTTCAATGCGATGATTAATTTGTCCTTGTTGATGATAACATCTACCTTCCAGGCTCTTTAGACTATGATCATGTGCAACAGAAGCTGCATTTGAGAGGAGCCTTGTGTCATATACCTGGAGATAATAGCAGGTATCAGAGAATACCAGTATATTGTTTATGACCAAGGGAACATCAGGATATTTGGTGAGACTGGCATCCAGTACTGCACTAATGTTGCCAATTTCGAATTGTATATCATCATGAACTGCCTTGGATGTGGTTGACACATCAATTGGAATAAAATCAAAATACAACTCTGCCATCTGAGCAAAGAGAGTGGTGGAGAGATTGGTTGTCAAGTCAGGACAGCCTTGGATGTACTGCCGCACAGGGGACAGTACTCGAAGAAAGCCATTGAGTGCATATGCAAGTGAACACTGCTTCAACACTCGGATAGCTGATCGGGTTCCTTCAAAACTGTCTCTGAATGATCTCTCAAATTCTGGTATTCGTGACTTGCACATGCCCTGGGGTAACATGCACAGAATTATGAAGAAGTCAAGTGCACCGGGACATGCACGGATCCGAGGGCCCTGTATTGATAGCTCAATGGAGAGCTCAAGATTGTTGAGGCGGTGTGCAGACCCATCAGATTTGACTAGTTTGGTTGACTCTGTTTCCCAGCTTGCCCAGAGTGCCTCTGCAGATTCGCTTTCAGCAAGTTGGGCAAGGAGTGTGACAGCAAGCGGAGTACAGTCCACTGCATTGATCAAGAGGAGTGAAAAGTCATCATGGGCATGGCAGATAGCATCCCAAGTTTCTACCGCTGCAGCAACTGTCAAAGGTTGCACAGGTGGAAGAAGTGGGGCTGTCCATTTGATGCCTCGAGGCCTGTCAGAGTCACGGCTCGTGATGATGAGTGTAATGGAGGGAACAGCTATCTTTTGTAGGAGTAATTCAACCTGGTCCCTGTCAGAGTCCCAAGGGGTTTCAAAATTATCCAGACAGAGCAAACACTTGAAGGTCATAGACTGAGCAAATGACACAAGAATATCTGTGGGCGATCTAGAGCTGCTTGAGTCTGCATGGAGACTGAAGAGTTTGAGAAGGGCTAGAGCAAGACTATCAGCTGTAATGACAGCCTCACAAGACAGGAAATAGCGGTGTTTGAGGAAATATTTCTCAACCTCTGGGTGGTGCATTGAGGTCAGAGCAATAGATGTCTTGCCAATTCCTCCTGAGCCTACAATTGCAACCCGAGCTGGTGCATAATTCAGGACAAGTTCCACAACATGATCAACCTCCACTGCACGACCATAGAATATTGAAGGTGAAGGTGGAAGGAAAGAGGTTGAACTATAATATATGAGCAGCTGTACAGTTAAAATCCAAATAAGAGGAACCTACGTGGAATTGAGGTTAGCAATCAGAGTGACCTGCCCGATAGAATTAGACCAACAACATAATGTATGATTAGAGGACATACATGAGGGATCACAGCATCCCGCAAGTCACGGATTGTCTTGAAGAGATCAATTTGAAGGTTGGCCTGAAATGAAAACCCCACACTGAATGAGCAACTGAAAAAATTACATACACCACACTGTACCTGAAAGATGTTTAGGGCCAAGTCAATGTCTGTACCACATGTTTCCGCAGCAGCTTTGAGTTCAGCACGGTGATATAGGAGACGAGCCCTGTCTGCAAGACGTTTGGAGGCGGGCTTGCACGCATTCATGGTTTTGATGACTTTCAGAAGGCAGCTACGTGATTCTGTCAGTCCAAACACAATCCCTCTGATATGTTGAGCACGTACACCTCAAAATCTCTGAAGGCCCCTTTGATCATGTCAGGCAGTTCTTCATCCATCATGCCCTCGCTGACACACTGCGAGCGGAAATTATCGACAACGGTCTGGACCTTCTGGATTTTGGACCCGACATTCCTCCAGGCAGACTTGCAGACATCGACCTCCTACAAAGAAGTCTGCTACAGTTGGTATATCATGTGTCCGATCACGCACATCAATAATTTTCAAGACTTCTGTGAGAACCGTTGAGATAGCGCCTAAGTACGGCACCTTCTCTGTAGCAGATCCCGCTACGCTCAAAGCGACGGCCGCCAAATGGACTGCACCCTTTGCATTGTCAATGATTGTCTCTTTCAGCCCGACAACTGAGGAAGGAAAAACATTAGCAGTGTAGCACAGTATCCATGCCAAGCTCATACGTCTGGAGACAGAGTTTGGCATTGAAGGCTTCAGTGTATGAGGGAAGAGGGAAGGGGATTCACTGCCGGCCTGCCCATGTACACGTGTTTGCATAGCCCTGTGGCTGACAGGATGGTGTCTCCTGGGAATCGGACAAAGGTCGGCGATCATTATCGCTGGGGACAAAGAAATAAGGCGCTGTAGCTGCCGGCAAGTCGAATTTGTTCACTGTGGCAGAAACTCTGTGGTAGCTAAATAATAATCAGAGACCCAACGTATATGAAATTGCTTTAAACCAAACTGCGCACCTCCCCGGCGATTGGGCGCCTGACAAGACTAATTTCGTCCGAGAGAAGCTGGGCCGTAAGATCATGGGGTTGATGTGATGTGAATTACAATAATAGCATCTGTGAGGCAGGTACGGAAAGAAATTTAAATTCGGACCTCACAAAATGAATGTATGACTTGATTGAACATTGGAATCCCAAACTAGCCCGGTCGCAACTTTAAATAAACGCCCGGCACTTCCACCAACCATGGGCCGTTTATATGGCAGACAGGGAGCAAGGAGACAATATGCACAACTTACGGTACGAATAATCGTTTAAAGTCGTCCACGGGCAGGAATGGCATCAGAGTTCACAAATCTGAGTGGTTGAGGGCAACATTGAACGACCTATTTATGAGGCTGGTACCTTGCGTGAACGAAGGCCAAGAGAAAAAAATCCTTGACCGCGTCTCTCGAGCTAGAGTTGGTCAGCATGGTCAAAGTTTGTCTTGAATCCTTCTGAGCGTCGTTGACCCAAGTTCCCAGTTCGACGGCGACTGTTCCCTTTCTCCAGCCTCCCAGCCCCTAGAAATTTGGTTCCAATTGCAAAGGGACGTCGAAAGGCCAAGAGGAAAAAAATCAGATGGTGAGTCGAATCCCCTTTTTTCCCCAATGGACCAGAATCTCCCGAAGCACAGCAGCGCCCCAGGCTAATAGTCATTAATTCAAAAGATAATCATCGACAGGAAAGAGAGACGATAACAAATTTAAACCACAAGACACGAGGATGTTGGGTGATCTTGGCTCTACTCAAGGATCAAAAGCAGAGAGTCGGAAACCCTCAAGAAACTCGACCCAGAGAGCAGAGATGGCCCATGGGAAGCAAGATGGGAAGACGCTGCGCAGAGAGCACAGACATCACCCAAGCCGCCAACCAGAATCGGCAAGAGTAGTGCATTATTTATTGGGGAAATCGGAGCTTCTTCTAAGGGATATACAGATTGCCGACGGCTTGAGAGTCAACGGAGAGAACGAGATATGGATGTTGATGTTTATTTATTTCACACGTCATCAGCCTCCAGATGTCCTCCTCTTGTCCCCTCATGGCGTGCGGGTTCTCCCTGTCCTCAGCCCATATAATCTCGCTCCGCGTGCCTTCACCCGATTTCCCCGTTCAATCATCGCCAACTTGACGAGGAAAAGTCACCGGAGCCGACGACGAGACGGTCCTCGACTCCCTCGCACCCGACATCTCGCGCTAACAACGCTCCTTGTAGATATTCGCGCGCGAACGCATCACGACCGCACTCGCCACCTCAACACGCTCGCCCCATAGTTCGTCTGCCGCGGCGTGTATTTTGGAGCGTCGGGAGAATAAAGCCTGCAGAGAGCCGCAGGGGGCGCTGCCCGTGTTTGGGAGGCCCATCGGTGCGTCTCTCCTCTCGTTGCGGGGAACACTGACCTGACTTCGACACAGTATCCTGTTCATACGCCGGATTATGCAGATACGGTCTGCGCGGAAAGGCGATGCAGAGGGTGCGTCCTCTCTCTCCAATTCGATCCCTTTCATTTGCTTGAAATGCCACCGGGTGACCGAGTTGCGCGCCTTGATTTTGCGACTATGCGCGCTCGCCGCGAATACGCCGCAATTTGCCTCCTCCTCACTGCGGCGCATGCGCCTTTCTTGGCGCCATGGCCGAGATATTCCTCGCTTTCCTATATGCGGGCCATGTTGCCGTGCGCTGCACCACGTTCGCAACGCGAACTCGCTGCTGGGGTGACTAGCACACGACGGATGCGTGCACGCGTAACTGCACTCGCGCATAGAATGCATCCTCGGTCGTCTTTTTTTCTTCCTCATCTTCTCTCTTCCATCTCATAATCACCTCCGGTCCTAACACATTCCTCCCCTATCAAAGACGAAACTCTCCGAACCCTCCTCCAAACCCTGTTCAAAGGTCGAGGAGATCAAGGAGAAGACAAATCTTCACGAGACGCGCGGGTTGTTGTCGCGGTATGACTCGGATTCTCTCGGTGAGCTCTAATCCGCCTTTTCGCCCTCCGGGAACGCGGGTGGAGGTAGAGGAAGGGGAGGGAGTGTGGCATGAGGAGAGTGCGCGTCGAGTCCGCACACGCCTCGGCGGCAGCCGCAGAGAGGAGGTGCGTATCTTTGTTCTTTTGCATCAATTTTTTGCTCGGAGGTGGGTGGGGCGAGGGGACGCGGCGTGTACGCCAAGCGGGTGGTGCGCCCGCGTCTCGGAACCCGCGATGTACATGCATGTGCGCGCGAATGTGGTGCCGCGACTATGGCGCGTACGCGATGCGGCTCGTCGCTGTGACTCGTGCTGGTGGCGTACTGGTACTCGTCCTCCCCTCCCCCAGTTTGCGCGCGGCGCGGGCGGGTGACGTGTCAACTCAGAGCGGAGACGAAGACCCCCGGGGCATCGCTGCTGCACGGTGACCCCGTGGAGTCTGCGCTCCCGTCGTCCGCGAAGCAGGGTCTGACCGTCGCGCGCAACATCCCTTCGCTGCTCGAGCTGGTTGGCTGGCTGCTGCTTGTCCCCGTTGAGGCCAGCGCGTGCGAATGATGTACCAGGAGCGAAACGATGGGCCGCCATGGCTTGTTGTACCTTCGCTCCCGCGCACGCTACCGTCGTCTGCGCGAGTCCTGTGCGCGAATCACTCGGTACATCCCGTGGGCAGAAAGGCGGCTTTTTGGTCTTCCACGCACCCGGGCCAACGGCTGTGCATCTTGAGGGCGAATACGTTCGCGTTTCTCCTTTCTTCTCTCCCATGCCATTCCTCCTCCTCGTGCTAACGTCTCTCCTCCAAGTCCCCGGCCGTCGATGGGATCAGCACCTCCACTGCTCCCACCGCCGCCGCCCGTAACTCGACTTTCTCACCTCTTCTTCTCGCCTCCCTCTCTTCCCTCTTACTAGCTTATCTGCCGCAGACAAAGCACGAGCGCGCAGCGCGCCTCAATCCGCGCGAACTGTTTCGCACGTAATGGGCCGGTGCCGATGGGGGCGCAGGACGAGTGCGTGAGTATGACTTTCCTGTGTTCTCTTATGCGCTTTTGCCTCCCTTCTGTTGAGAAGGGAATGCCGAGCAAGACGGCCTACCGGTCCTTTTTTGGCAATTGTGCTCGGGCAAGCTATAATTTTTCTTCCGTTTTTTCTTCTTGGCGTTGCGTGGACTTGGGAGCGAAGGAGATGCTGTTCCAGACTTAGAGTGCACATCCGCGTTCGCATGCGTATGGATAGGCGAGCGGAGAGGGTGTCGAGCCGTGAAGGGGAGGGCGGAGCAGCTCAGATGGATGATCAAGTGTACTTCCAGCTTGTGGCGCCGAGTGTGGACGAGCAATACTCAGCGGTGGGCAGGTGGAGCTAGAGCGTGGGGTATAGGGCCTTGGGATGGCGGAGCTCTTACTCCGTGGCGGCAAGGAGCATAGGCGGCGCGTGCCCGGCGAGTAGGCGCGGTGAGCGATCCCCCACAGATGGGAATCGAGTTGAGCGCGCTGAGGCGAGGGGGACCGCATCATGGTGTCGTGTCCGTGCCTGGGCTGCGAGATGGTCGCCGTACTAGCAGTGCGTCGAGTCATATAGCAGCGGTTATACAGCACCGGCGTGTCTTTGACGTATAGCGCTCGAGGTCGTGTTTTTGATACCTGCAGGCTGGAGGGATCGATATGTGCGCGAGCCCTTTGTTTGGACCGACAGATCCGAAAATACAGTGGGGCTTGCTATGGAGGTAGTGGAACGAGGGACCCGTGGTTCTTGGCAGCGCACGTACACACAACGGTCCACAATACTATTTGACTGCTTGTTTTGAATTCGGAGCGTAATCGTGAGGGATATCTCCCCTCTACTATCGACTCTAAGGCATAGCGAAGACACAATGATACACAACCGACATGCTCATCCTGTGCCACTCCGAGCTTTCAACGCTGGTCCTCGCCCATCAATGGTTTCCAGGACGACATGAACGCCCTCGGCAGCGGTTATATCGGCCTCCTCCGTCCCCCTGAAGACGTTGTTCAGGTCTCCGGCAGCCGAGGCCGACACAAGATGCATTGCATTCGTAGGATCAAACGGCTCACGCTGGGGATCGCCAGCATGATTCACCATGGCCACCAGCACGACCCAAATGGTGGCGATGGCAACTAGGGTCCCGGGAATCAACACCCAAAACGTGGCAGCGGAGACGTGTGTCCAGCCCACAATATCGCTGTAAAAGAATCCTTCGCTGAGGATGCTCATGTTGGCGGGTGCCCCGTTAACAAAGGTTCCATTTGTCACAGAGAGACAGGCACGGAGAACCTGGTAGTGTCAATTTGTAAACGGCCATCGCTGCGAAAGTGCACAATTCTCACAGATCCACTGTATTCGGCAACCCCGCGAATATAGTCTTCCTGCACAATGATCAGCACAAAACGAGAGTACACGGATGAGTTACCAGTGCAAATAGTGTGAGATCATCGTCGGAAAAGGGGTCGTCTTTGATGGTTGATTGTAGTTCTTCTCCCACAACGTTTGTAGACATGGCCTGGGCGAAAAACTGCATGTTAAATAGCGTACTGACCGCCGATAAACCAGCAGGTCCGGTAATATCAGCAACAGCTCCTTTGGTCGATGGCGTCGTGCCGATGGTGCCGTCATCTTGTTGGAATATTCAGCAAGCCGACGTGTATGCAGGCATGTACGCCACCGTGCTGTGCATGGAGACGCACAGCACAATAAGACGCGTAGCATCGCGTTGCCTAGTTTCAGCTGGTCTGGAACCGTTTCTCATTGTACTATGCACTTTGTTTAATGTAGCTTTGTACCATTGTTCTCGGGGTATAAAAGCCCTCCGGAGTTCTTGAATGACTTGGGATTGGGCCTCTTCGAGGCGGGTGCTGGACCTTCCGGCCGAGTAACAGATGGCAACGAGTGTGAAACTGATCCAAAATACCGATGCCATTACCTGTTAGGTGCCGGATCGAACCCTTCAAATCCTTCGAAACTTGTGGTGTCCAGCCGAGTGGAGAGTCAGTCAGCCCAACCTTCTGCAATCTGCAACAACATTGTAGAACCACGCCAACTAATCGTGGGAATAAAGTTTGGTCTTTTAGCCTTGAGCTCGGTGCGCCTAAACACTTCTAGCAGCGTGTGGGAGATATGGTTGTGTATGCAGGTTCGGCCTGAAGGGACGAAGAATACAGAGCCCTACAGAGCCCTTCAAGTGATTGTACACGTTGTACACGTACATGTACACAACATATGCACTCTGAATAGCTTGCCACGGCCTGGACATTGTGAGAGGTGAAGGCAAAAGTTCCCTGTGTTTAGAGCTGAGAGAAAATAAAATCAGTTCAGAATAGTCCCTTGAAAGAACTCCAGAAAGAGCTGTAGATAGTGGTCAAGTTAAGAGGCTTTCACAGAGCTGCTATTTACTCTGCCTGGAGACTTGCAGCAGCACATAGGAGAGTAGATCCAGAGAAACATTATTTTATTCGTTGACTGCATAACAGTTTTTTGATCCTCCTTAAAACTACATAGGAACAGACTAGGTATTCATTGATTCCATTGCACTGAGTACAATCGGGAAAAACACGTCCGAATGCTTTCAAACGGCAAAGGAGCGCGACGCGATATCATCACGTGGGCGTCTCTGATTCAGATCATTTCAGTGTGATTTCCGAGGCCCAAGGTCCGACGCAAATGGCCGTACACAAAACAAAAATGACACATCACAAACGAAGAAAACAAAAATTTGGAGGTCAACAACTTGGTACCGCATAAAACTGCAAACTCCTTAAATTGTTGGCATCCGTTAACTTCAAAGTAAAGAGGCAGCAGCCAGTCCTTTTTAACGTTAACCCCCGAATAATCGCATTTATTGACATGGGAAAATTGTGTGATGACTGTTGACGTATGACTACAAAAAGGGCGAAATCCAAGTTCTCCAGGGTAGCCAAACCTAAAGGTTCAGCAATAAATCACCTATTTATTGCATCCCCCTGTGCAAACGCACCTACCATTTTCTACACATCTGAATAATCCACTTGGACCCTGGTTATTGTCGGAACAAGTGTGCAGACAGTGGTTCTCAAAAAGCTATAGGTGCCGTTCCCGACAAAAATCAGCGCTATTCCCCAACATTAGTTCTGTCATTATTGATACATTGTGACCCACTGTAATTTTCTGCAAGCCCCCCACACGCAATGATCAAAACATAGTTTGGATCACCGAGTGTATACGCGTCGGCGAAATTGACTGGAAAGTGTTAGGGATCGGGACCGTACCGTATACGGTACGGCCCGTAAAGATTACGGTCGTTTACGGGGGCGACCCGGACGTAACCGTAACCGTAAAGTCAGTTTCGGAGCCTCTTACGGTACGGTACGGGTGGTTTTACGGTTACGGTACGGCCATTACGGCCGTATTTTGGGATAATTTATTCATAATGCGGCAACCATATAAGATTTGATTAACTATGCAGCTTCTGCAATGCGGAGGGCGTCCTCCAGGCTTTTGCGCTTCATACGAAGATGATGTTTGATTAACATCAAAGTCCGAATGGTCTCGGGCTTTAGGCAGGCACAACTCAGGGAAATGGTATCCCTGCCGCCCGAGAAGAACCGCTCAACAGCAACAGCAGAACCTGGAATGAAATGTCAGCCTTGGAATAAATGTGAAAAAAATTGAGATACTGGGGATTGACATGATGTCATGCGCAAGACGGTATAGGCGTGGAAACTCTCTCTTCCTCGCGTACCACCACTCAACGGGGTAAACGTGTTGTGCAGGACGAGGAGCATTGAAGCAGCGCAGTAGCTCATCGCTCTCCTCATCTTCGTCCGTGCCTTGGTCCAGCAAAACTTGTAGCTCCACGGAGAGGCGATAAGCCACCGGCAGTCGCCGGAGTGGCGATGGAGGCCGCGGCTGAATATTTTTCGTAGAAGAACCTACGGAGTGCAACTGTTTGGGCCTTCAGGTATGCTTTCCGAAATCAGGCCATTTGAGATGGAATTACGGGCCGTACACTGCCGTATACGGCCGTAAATTTACGGCTTCATACGGTTATGCTACGGTGACGGCCCGTAACCGTAAAGTCGGCACAAGAGGGCCTTACGGGACGGTTACGGGTGACCGTATAACCCGTACCGTACACCGTACTTTACGGTTACGGCCCCGATCCCTAGAAAGTGTTCTACATCAGCTGACGTCAGAAAAGCCATGATCTCACGTTCTGAGCCATCTGGAACCACGCAATTGGAGCTCATTTCGGTGTGGGTGACGGCGAATGACTGGGAACCACTGGCCCAGTCTTTGACAGTGTCCGAAAGGATATTTAATGACGGTGTTGAATTGGCCGTGAGATTCTGAAATTCACAAGTCACGTTGGCAGTGAATCCTTCCGCGTGCATTATTCTTTGTCTTCCTGCTCAAAGTATCCTGAGCTTACCCTGCTGCATCATTGAGTAATGAGAGGACAGAAAGTCATCCCCAATATCAAAGGCCGAGGTGAGGTTTGCAGGGATAGTGGTTACATTCTGGTTTGGGAAGAACGAGGTCGCATTGACATCGAGCTGCATCATTGGAAGGATGCCCGCTGCCGGATAGTGAGCGACAGGTTCACGACGATAGGAACACGAATGTCGTACCAGTCGAGAGATTATAACTCTGGTCCATCAGCGTCAGGGACCCTGGAAAATCCATATCACTCTTCATCGCGGCATATCCACTTTCTGTTTGGCCCACTAAGAACGCGGGAAGGTTGGCTGTAAAATATGTTATAAGGACACTTTTCAAAACATAGTATGTCCCACTGCTGTTAACAACACAATAGTCAAGTGCGCCGCCACTTTGCATTTGCTGGAGAAGAGGACTTGAGAGGTCAAGCTCGTAACCAGTCAACGGAGTCTTGATTTCAATCTGCAGTGGTGTTAGCAAGCGGACCAGCTGAGGCAATGTCAGACAAGACACAATCAAGCCGCCGTAATGCAACACAAACCCGGACGTCTGTACGCCGGTCAAGATGACCAGAGCGATGGACATCGCGCTCCATTTCCATTTTCTGGGGTCGAGAATAAGCGACCGCGACGAGAGCCTGAGGGTCGAAATGAATGTGCCCATGGACATGCCTTCCCCATGGAGGTGGAGTGCAATCGACTGGCGAACACCCCAAGAAAATAAACTGCAAACATAGAAGTTCAGTAATCGTCTTGGTTTGAAGCTATGACTCACAAGGAGGAACAGGCTGCAAGGACCGTTGAAATGAGTGTGAATATGACGGTGACTGGATGAGCGTTCGCCTTAACCCAAGCTGCCGTCGAATATGGTAGAGCAAAGAACCCCCGCTTCTCAACCGCAGCGAAGAAGCCCCAGGCCCCCATCTGTAATACCATTTGCCCACCCATAACAATGGCGGGCCAACCGAGGAGCTTTGATAGAAATGGCTGTAAGCGGGACTTTCTTCCTCTTCTGAATTTTAGATTCATGTCGTTGCGGAGGAAGGCCATCCATACCTTTCCCGCAGGTCTATCGTTGGCGTCTCTAGGAAAAGGCGCGGATCAAACGGCTTTTCGTTCATATCACCAAGTTCGGAGCTCGATGACGGATGTTCAAGAAATGGGACAGAATGTTCGGAATAGTCGGATGGCATAGGAATCGAAGAATGGATGGAGGGTTATATGGCTTTCAGGATGGTAAATAAAGACGAGAAGGGTTTTCGGCGCTGATCTGGAGTGGCATAAAGAGCGAGATAGACGCTGAGGTTATAAATATTGCATGGAGACTATGGCGACAATCTATTGGCGTGTTTCACAAATGATACCACGATGTCGAAGTTCGAAAATATAGCGCTAGTTTCAGGCTGCGTTTCATCTTGGAGTCCATATGGGCAATCCTTTTCAGCGTCCCCGGTAACAACCAATTCAATTCAATGATGGGTGCGGGAATAAATGTCCAGATTGATCTGATGCTTTCAGACGCTTGGGCAACAGAACAGAAGAATGCCAAAGAAAATTGTTCGATCTGCAGTCCAGACGTGTGCACTGAAGGATGCGTGTTCATTCTTTGAGCGGCTTCGAATTCTACAGCACCTTATTTAGAGCGAGGCATGAGCGTCTGTCTACAAGAGACTAACAGCACCTAGCAACGTGTCTGGCGTCCGCTCTTGGAAAAGTTCCGATGTCGAGAATAGGCCAAAATAACGGCATCGACGGGAAATTCACGTGAGGCACAGCTATGGAGCACTGTACGGGGTGTTTTCACTGGGTTTTAACCCGGTAGATGAGCCAGTATAACCCGTGTGATGGTTGAAAGTAACCCGGACGTAGCCAAAAACAACCCAGTGGCCGGTTGAAGCTTACTGCATTTACGTTCAAATCGATATTCACCCGTCATGCACCCCCCTGTTGGTACTGCTCCCCACGAGATAGCGTTTTCGATTGGGTCGCTTACCGGAGCCGCCCGTCGCAACCTAGCACCCGAAATGTTCGAGCCCCTTCAGACAGCTGTGAAAAAGTGCTTACCGCAACGGCCGGGGCATGTAAGTGTGGCTGTGGAGGCAATAAAGCGTGTCGTCGGTGCTCTGGACGCCTCCAATCTTAATCTTGATATATGGTTTGGAGTACTTTCATGTATTCTTGCCATAAGGTGGCTGAAAAAGAAAATGGCGGCTCATTCAGGTCCGAACGTGTTTAGAACTCGAACCAAACCTCCGGTTCGGGGTTCGCAAAATCTGAGCGAACCGCGTAATCGGGAGGTGGTTGGCCATGCAATGCTAGACCATTGGGGGTATGAGCGGTTCAATTTTGAATCTTCAAGCGTGGCCTGAAGCTTCGTATTCTTTAGGAAATCATTCAGCAGGATATTAATATTGGTTGTGGGGAAGGAAATCTCGTCAGCATCGAGTTTAATATATTGTCAGTCGATTTCTATCGGATATATTCCTCGCGTACAACATGGGTATCGCTGGCATGCAACGTTGAAGTAAGTCTGCAATTGCTGAGGAGTACGTGCACTGATCAGGGCCGATTCTTGATTAGTCCGGCAGATGTGGAGTGGGCGAAGGGCTTGATGGGGAAGCAGATCAACAATGAAAAACCTGCAAACGTAGACTGAAACAACGTACAGATCATTACAGTCGTGTGCATAATTCCGTGAACATGCGCTTTTTTTTTCGCACCATCACGTGGCGATCGGAGACCTCGGAAGCTCAAAATCATAGTCCCTGAGAGTTGGCTTGAGTCAGACTTGCTCCCATTAATGCGGCGGAGACATTAAGAGAGATATAAGATGGAGCTCATAACATTTTGAGTACACCCTTGAAGCCTCGGCACGCTCGGCATTTTCGGCACGCTCGGCATTGTGCACGTGATGGCGCGAAAAAAAAATTGCGTGTTCACGGAATTATGCAAACGACTGTATCATTCAGCTCTTTGCTTGCCTGCGCTAACGTCAAGCATCTAGTTAACACCCGCCGATTACGAACGCTGCGAGATCTGTGTTAACTCTTCAAGAGCCGAAGGACCGCACCTTTGCAGGGCTTTGGCGCACGGATGGAAAGTTCAAGGACGCAGCATTGGCCGAGCTGGCTTACAATGCTACTGAAATACCTGCTTGCGAGTTTCGGGAACGGGACACCCCTGGTCGTAAGAAAATCCACTTTTGCATAAAACACTAGTTTATCCAGCAAGGACAGTCATGGCATTCATCGACATACGAGGTATCGAGAGGGCAAGCGAAATGAGGTAAGGTATAGAGGGCCTTGCAGTGATTACATTAACATTCTCGCGGCGACCGCTAGGACTTGCACTTTGAACCAGTTCCGCCAGTGGCTTGGGTTTTCTCGTACGTGCGTTCATTGAGTGCCATATGGCCAACCTGACTCAGAGATTATACATATTATTAAGCTTACACGACTTTCTACGAATGGAATGCAAATAAAGCTATTGCCGATGCAGGCTATACAACGGCAAAATTGACGACGTAGAGCTGTATCCCGGCCCGGCCTTCACGCCGAAGGTCGCAAAGTTGACGGCCTCCCCCACCCGGAGACTGAGTACAGCAAAGCACGAGTTAATACCATGAGGAATGGGCTCCTTTTGATGCTATTGCTCTGGTATGCTCAGATGATTTCCCTTGGTCTCTATGCATAACTAACGACCAGCGCTAGACTCGCGGTGACCGCTTCTTTACGACTGGCCTCACCGGTGCGTGACTTTTTTTTTCATTTTCTTCTATCGGCTTAGACAGCTGATACCCGCACCTCAGAGGAAAACTACACTGAGTGGGGACATGCAGATGTACAGAGGGTCCAGAAAGATCAAGCTAACAAGGCCTACGGGGGTCAGAGTGCGTTATATGTGCAAGTAGTGGCGGCCATTTCTTTTTAACTATGACATTGATCCCAGGTCACAAACTTCTCTTTCGAGCGTTGAAGGATCATTTCCCACAGAATAGTGTCTATTCCTGGTTCCCGACGACTTTACCCGAGGCCATGGAAGAAGCATTGGGGCGTCTGGGGCCGAACTTGAAGGACTGCCGGGACTTCAAGAATCTAGAGACCGAAAGGCACACAGTAGAGATCCGTGAAGTATCTACTTATGAATTATCCCTTGAGATTGCACAATGTTGTTACATCTCTGAGAATTTCGCAATGGTGATGACCCGCACTTCACCCGATGCTACACGTACGAGGGGTCGGACATGCAATTGCCAAGTGGAATTGTCATCAGTGTCGTGTCATTCTCAATCACTCCCTCGTGCAGCCCAAAATTATTGAGCGTTGAGTGAGTCGGGTCAAAAAGGTATGCAAGAAATGCACCTGGTGTGTGGTACACCAGGTGCTCGTCCAGGCGTATAAACAACAGCGAGTTTGATTCTCAGTAATATCGATCCCTTTTCCCGGGAGCCCGTTTGTTATTTACACCGTGAAGTCCCTTGGGATCCGTTTTTATTTTTATTTTTATTTATTTTTTCAGGGATGTGATATACTGCCAGAACCCTTTCCTTCCTCTTTTTATACCCCATTCACATTCAATCCATCCTAAAGGAAAAAAAAATAACCAGAATTCTGACCACATTCGAAAAGGTGCCTGCTTAATCAACCCCCATTCTGACATTCTATCAAATTCCTAGCTCAAGCGCCGGATTATTGAAGCTGTACCAGCACCAAACTCACCGGACTGCATAAAGTTGCCGAGTATTATATGGAATGAAAGCCCTGACTCTAGGCTTCACCTTGAGCCTAAACTCATGTTTTTGCCGCCAGTATTGTATGGTTTTGATTCCGAAACGCTCAGGGTTTGATCGTCACTGTCCAGCAACTTCAAGTTAACCATAACAACGTCATTGACTCATTCTGCACACCTTCGGCGCTCTCGGACAACACCGTCAATTGCTTTTCACCACCTCCGGCCATCTCGGACACCACCTTCCTTTCATTTCGACCACACCCACACCTACACAGCATACCGTATACACCACCACCTATAATAAACGAGGTACGAGTTGGAAATGTTATAGTATCTGTTTATAAGAGACTAACCACCACCTACGCCTAACGCCGCTACCATGACGCACCGACCTTTGTAACACCGCTACTAAAGTCTCCCACGCAAGGTGGTCTCTACTGTCCTGAGCATTCATTCAAACTCCCTCCATCACATCACCTCCGTGCCCTCCGTGCTCTACTGGTTGCTCCGCGCGCCATTATCTGCTCCCCATCCGTTTCCTCGCTCAGTCTAATAAGCACAGTGCGTGATGCAGAAAAGACGTCGTCATTATTCATGACACTCTAGGTGTGTTGCCCCGCGCCCGCCTATCTCTCCCCGCTCTCGCACTGATTCGCCGTTCATTCACGTCTTGCGCGTTGAATCCCGACTCGCTGGTCTTTGCACCGGTACCCACTACAGGTCCCTCTAAATCATTTCAAATTCCGTCTTGGGGAAAGCGGCTGCGCTGCGGATGTATGTAGCCCTTATGAATTCTACATTTAATGGCTGATATTACCCTCTTCACGAGCGCTTGGTGCGTCTCAAAAAGAGCAAAAATTTCGTCCGAATCCAAGGTTTGGATTTACCTCGCTTTATGCGGGCTCTCTAATCCATTTTTTCTTTCATCTTCATGCTTGATTTGCCTTCTATGCGAGCCCCACGTTCTCCTTGGTAAATTGCAGGTGAGAAATCTCAGAGTATACGCTTTTATGGCCTCGAGCGGGAGGCTATCCTCTCAGAAACACACACTGTATCCTTACTGACTGACTTGAAATGGCAGGGCTCCGGTGCGTCAAACGCAGAAGCGCATTCAGAATACTTAAAAATTAATCTCGCCATATAGATACGCGGTGTTTATGTGTCTTGAAATCTCAACCAGGTATATTATACAGCTACGTACGTTTTTTTTTCAATATGTACCTTACATTGGACAGCACCACAGTGCTACTCTCTGCCGAAACGCCTAAGTACGCTTGTACACTTCGAGCTACGTCAGCCTCCTCAACGCCAAACCGTTTGCGCTCAGGATGCAATTCAATGTCATATCCCATGTATGAAATATTCCATACCTACAATCGGGTTCGTTCTGAGCAGGGCAACCACACCATCCCTCATTGCTAGTCCACAGCACTCGGTGCCCACTCTAAATTTTGCACCGGGTCGTCTCGACGACGTACTTGCACATTCCTCCGCACTTAGAAGATGTACGCCCCTCACCGACGCTACGAAGCAAGATAAGGTATGTGGCTTTTCCCATTCTTTTTTGTTTTCCCTCCACTCGCGCACACATCATTCATCGCACCAATCTCGGTTCGAAGCGCGTTGGAGTACACAGCATATTACGCCGGATTTTATCTCCGTCGCCGTCGAGTTCGCTGTAACAGCAAACGAGAACCACCGCCCTTCATTTAAGGCGCCTTCATTTCGTTCGCTCTTAGTCTTCTGTGAGTGCGCCGCGCCGTCAACTCTTTCTTCCCCATCGACTTCCATTCCATCTCCATCGCAGTCTCTCCAGGCAGTTCCTGGCAGAATTTGGAGGGTATGTTTAATTTATTTCCTAAGCCGGTGCATCGCTTTCCCATGAGGGCGTCGACGTCGGCTTTACAGTCTGACCGTATTCATCAACACTGCCATAGCCATCCATGTCTTACTTCGAAATTGCCCACTTCATTGAAACGATTCTCATCCAGATATTCCCTTACGTTCCCCTAACAAGTCTCATTAGCTGCGTCAAACTCTCCTGGAAACTCCCAGGAGAAATTGGTGGCTGATTATCACCTGAGTTGAACTCATTGGAAGCCCGGTCGTCTGCGATGTCCAGCTCTCCTGGCAGTTCCCAAGAGATTTGGATATCGACGCGCTAAGTCTTTCCTCTCAGCGTGGAAATTTGATCCTGTTTTCTTTGCAGGCATAAAATCTGAAGATGCGTTCTGGTGCAACATTCACGCCATGGAAATCAAGCAAGATTCGCCCCGGGGTTCCGATCTTAGTGGCCGCGAGCCGAACAGAATTTCCGATGAGGCTCCACGACCAGGACATCTGATGCTAAGTACCTCGATGCTAATCCTGTACCCTCCTCGGCTATAATCCCATCCCAAATCGCATGCTACGGTGATCATCCGGCTCCAGAGCCATTTTATCTTGCAACAGAGATTTCTAATAGCCAGCAGTCGACATTCACTGACTTCAGACAACTCTCCGCCAAGTTATGAAGAGTGTATTACAGTGCCGACATCGAGATTCGCGTACGCTAAGCCACACATTGAAGCTAAGTATCTTCATTTCCTTGATTTCATTGTTCCCTGGTTAGTTGCGTCGTTTAATATATTGGTATAGAGTTTCTACGCATTACGAGCATCGATAAGAGCTCTAATTCGTGGCGACTCGATACCTGAAGTCAGCGTGGGCGCTTTTGTTCAAGTACTTTCATGCTATATACACGATTTTTGCATACAAGAAGATTTCAGTGATTCGATTTTTCAGAAAGAATGTGAGCATAGGAAGTATACAAGTTATATGAATATTTGATAGATCATGTATACCTCGTATACTTTCTGATTCTCCCAGTATACCGCCCGTATACTTACCTGATACATGACTGGACGTATATCCTGTGGACTTCGAACGCAGATCATCTTGTGTTTATCCCCATTGCCATTGGAAGGCGAGCGCAAAGACCACGGGCGTGACCATCACATCACGGCGCGTCTTTTTTTGCCTCCCTAGACGCGACACGTCTCCTCGCCTAACCCTATGGACACGTTCAACGAGATCTAGCCAGTATTTCCGTGGTTCCCAGCCTCTGTGACTCTATCTGCATGGAAAAGGGGAAGCAATTCATCCAAATGACTGCCCGCCTCAAAGACGAGATCATAACCGCGCAGCCTCCTTCACATGACGCCGCAGAGCCACCTGCCGACAGCCCTGACAACATACGCGCTTCCCTTGGCGCTGACGTTGATCTCCTGAAGGATTATGTCGATGGTTGTTGGAAGGCCTTCAGGCCTTGATAATCTCCTAGGTCTGTTGCATTTGGCGTACACATAGCCGGTGCCCTTGAGCCCGCAACACGGCTTACACATGTTATTCGTGCAATTTTTCGCAGTCGCCATCTTTTACATTGGCGAAAATTGACGCATTGACGCTTCGATGTGTCATTCGACGGGGCGGCCGCGGCCAGGCGGCATAAAACGCGGAAGATGGAGCTTGAAGGGCTGGATCAATGGCGGGGTTAGCGGGAGGTGGAGGCGAAGGGTAGCTGTTGTCGCGGGGGAAGGGGTCTGGTTCAGAGGAAACGAGTCCGTATAGTTCGGGGATGGCGGCCAAAAAAAAAAATCACACTTTTTACATTGAAGAAGGTCGGAAGGGGCCGAAGTATGGATGAGCGAGACGTACGGTCTGAAATTATAGATCTTTATACTCGGGCGACGGGGACCACGGTGCCTCGACGACGAAACCGTCGGGGAATTAGCTCGCCACATCCTATAATTGGGCACAAGACGGGGAACGATATCATTTGGCGGTATTTCAACTTGGGCGGGTGTTTGTGGCGGGAGCACTGGTGGTGGGAGGAGAGGGAAAGAGGCGAAGCAAACAACGCGTAAACACAGCACCCCAATCCCGGGCCGATTGTTGTTTGGGGCGATTTATTAGCCCGGCAAGGTATACGAATGTCTACGAAAGTCTACCAGGTGTATCAGGTGTACAAAAAATATGGTTTTCGTCTGGGTATACAGAAAATACCAGGAGTATACAAAGTATACGAAAGTCTCCCAAATCTCCCCAAACTACGGTATACTTTCGTACACTTCCGGATTCACGTATGTTCTCCAATTTTTCAGAACCCACTGATTTATTTTATTGCGGCACACAGAACATCATGAAATTCATCAAGGTTCATGGTAGTATTTTATTTGAAGTCATTACGCCAAGAATGGGCCTAAACAATGCCGGCAATTCTTTTTTGCCGCCACTGTAAACATCTCTCTTTCCACAAAAACACTCAGTTATGCTTGGCCTTTAATCTCGTATTTCATTGGAGGACGTCGAGACATCTAAAATACTATCGGAGTTGACAGCGAAACTTCTTGTGTTGTGATTGGACTCCAGGTCTCCCAACGCCGTGTCAGCTGTAGGTGACGTCCTATGCAAAACGCCGAACCGTAGGGTCGAAGCAGGCCGTCGCTCGAGGTCGCTGCGCGGCCTTAACGCTGCAGCGCGTTTCCGGTGCACGCGGATTAAAATGAGGTTAAAAGAAATAGCAATCATTTGCACATCCTGAGTTATCCAGCGTAGATTAATGCCTGAACAAGAAGTGCGTGAACGACCTACAATTCCTGTGAGAGCAGCATATCCGTTGCTGCCGCAGATATAGACGATAGCCGTAGCGGTAGCGACGGTGGTGTGCATGAGACCCGAATCGATTACGATGCGTCGTGCGGTCTGATATGAGCTTGGGGCCGCGGAAGAGGTTGACTTCCGACTCAGCTGGAGGTCAGCGCTCTGCCGGTCAATTCTCCATATACGTAAGAGTATCAACGCTATGGGGGACCGTAAGAAACAAAATTGCTTCGAAGAGGAAAGACATGCAGGTCGTTGTAACGTTAATGCAAATCGTGAGGACCCACGTCGAGATCAACACACGCTTATAAGGACCGGCGAGGTAGGAGGTGGCTGGGAGCGTGACCTCTAGAAATATCGTGAAGCCGATACATACGAAGCCAGCGACGGAGAGGATGACAGGGACTAAAATGGCAAGCCATGAGCGACCGTAGACAATCCAGCACCGATAGATAAGCATGCAGTCGCCTAGGACAGTTTGCACAATGACGTCCACTGTCTTGCGCCATCAATGTAAGTGTGAATCAACTCTTGAATCCTCAAATAGTGAACTCACCCCCATAACTCCTAGCCAACCTGAAGAATCTTCTACGGGGAGATTAGAGCCCCGGAAACCATCGTGAAAGGCGAGCGTCCTGAGACCGAGAACGAAACTGGTGCCCGTATCGAAGCTCGAAACGCAGCCCATAAGGACTGCGAAAAAGAGCATTGGCTTGCTGATTTCTGCCCCGCGCTTCCATCGATTTTGCGTTCTAAGCAGAGCCTCGAGGCAGAAGCCAAGAGTGACCTGATTATAAACTGTAGGTCAACTCGTTTTGGTAGCTCGAGAGACTAAGACTGACCGCGTTGATGCCCCAAAAGATGGACTCGAGGAATAGGGCGAGGAGAAGATATTCAGGAGGCAAGAGAGAGGGCATATTCACCACTTGAGAGGGACTCAGGGTACGTGTGTAGTGTATGAAAGGCGTACACGCGAGATGCGAGTTTCTGTGCCTTAAAGGGAGAGTGATTGATATATCGTAGAAGTTCGTTGTTGATGCCATTTAGTCTCCAGGGGCGTATCGAGGGAAATCCAGGCCGATTGAGGAGTTGGATCGATGGAAATGCCTTCTCTCTCTACCGTTCCTATTCTTTGACCAGTGAAGTCCATCCTCTCTTTTACGCGGATCTGGAATGTCAGATATTGAGCTTAGGCTCCCGCGAGGTTCAACCTAAAAATGTAACTCCTTGTAACCATCTCAGGTTGATGAGGTCGGCGATTGGATGAAAGCGATGCAACCAACCAATGGCATTGGGGAAAGCGGTTCACTGAGAGAGACAGCATGGACGAAATAATCCATGCATGCACTAAGGGGTGGCGCACCAGCAGTCGTCTGGAGGAATTTTCATTTGACGAATGCAGAGGCCCGACGGGTTTATCACCATAAAGAAACTGGTGAACTGAGATGAGAACTGCACTCAGGTAGCGGCTCGTGTTCTTCTCCCGTATCAAAGATGCACAGACCTGGGCTATACTAAGGCCCCACAGGCGAGTGCCGGACGTAGCATTTACTTAAGAGACGCTAAATTCAGCATATGCGACGTGCACCTGAGAGGCTGGTAATAATACTAAGGCCCCACAGGCGAGTGCCGGACGTAGCATTTACTTAAGAGACGCTAAATTCAGCATATGCGACGTGCACCTGAGAGGCTGGTAATAATACCTCACGATGGCAGTGGGATCTATCAGTGACCGCTGATCAGCGTTGCGGTCGTGACACATTAAAACACTAGTGTAGAGTCGAATTTGATGTGTCATCGCCGAATCTTTTCTGCTTTTCTGCGGCAGCCACCAGGCCGCGGGGTTCGGAGGCCGACTACGCTGCGCGACGAGGACGACTTACTGCATTTCGTCAACATCCATTAAATGCTCTCCTCGTCGCAATCAAATGCAATCAAAGGCTCCCGACAGCGTCGGCGACGATGCCGACAAAATGTCCTTTCAAAATATTGAAAAAATGAGAGTGTATCTCTCTCTTTATAAAATTACGCCTGTGCGAAGCCATTTCAAACGCGGCCCATCGATTAACCGGCGTTTATCGATTGCGCGCCAATAGGCGCCAATCTGTCCGAAGATGTTTCATACTGCGTCTGATTAGCGCGTTCGAATTAAAGCCCCGATTTTTGCCGAGCGCCCAGATTTAATATTACCTCTTTTGTCGATCCTAGATCTTCTACTGCCTGCACAGCTTCCAGGGCCATGGATACCGATGGCTTCTTTTTCAACGTAGTGATATATCTGCCTCTGTTCCTCGATGCTGTTTCTGCTATTCCCACGAACACAAAGGCTTCAGGCTCTGCCTGATTAGCACCTTCGAATTAGTGCCCCGATTACTGCGGCAGCTGCCTAGCACCCATATTTAATATTACCTCTTTTGTTGATCTTGGACCTTTTACTGCCTGCACATTTTCCAGGCCCACAAACACTTTATTTGACAGATGTGCTGTAAAACCGATCCCCTTGGCGTTAAATATCAAATGACGTAGCTTCCCCGGTGAATAGCTGGCCACAGTTACCCACAGACTCAACTCAGCTCAGCTCAACCAAGCAGTTAAGGCCATTTAATATTAATTCCCCTCCACAGACATATCACAAAAAGACTAAGTAATAATTCAATTCTGCAAAAGGGAATGGGCGGCCGCGAGGCGGCCGACCAGCCCCTTGTAAGGCATATGTATACGACACAGCTCCCAAAGTAAATCGCAACACTAATGTGTAATAGCGACATAAAAACCTTTTGAGTCCAAATGTGTTACCTGCGCCAAGAGGTGTTCGATCTCCAGATCATGGTTACCTTCCCACAAGGACCCCCCTCCTGAAAAAAGAAATTTGGGTAAGCGACATCAACTTGGCCATCGAGATTTTCAAATTTATGTGAGGCAAGAATCTCCTGTATTATTCATCCTAGCAACCCCTGTCAGGTCAACATTAAGGTATGCAGTCGTACTCAACGGTTCAACTAGCATCAAATGGTGACTAACTATGTTTGTTTTGCTTCTGTGCTATTGGCTGGGCTTATCCTGGCTCAACCTCCGGGCACAAGACCTGCGCGATGACCAACGAGGATAAAGTCGAGTCACGGAGACGATTCTATCCAATACGCGTGAACATTAGAAGAGGAAAGAGGATGAGGATTGGCGCATGAGTATCGCGTAAAGTTTCGACTTTATTAGATGGTGGAAAGCTTGCGTTTAATCCCAACACTTTGATTCTCACTCAGGTGCAAGTAATGGATGATGTGATTCCTCTTTAGGATTTAGTGAGAAGGATTTGTTCAGAAGCTCCGAAGCGATCCAAAAGACAAAAAAGTGGCTGGGATGTCACAACCCGTGCCCGAATCGAACGGGGGTTCGGTGGTTCCCTGAACAGGAGAGCTCATATCTGCGACTGCGTGAGCACCACGGGTTCGTTCTCAGTTACCTTGGCCCGACGTCGTTATATATGCCTCTACGGTGCTGGTACATGGTGTTGATTCTATGAAATCAAATCAGACCTCACCATTGGACACGGGTCATTTTGCGTTGGTCTGAGGACTCGAAGCGGTGTGAGTTAGAGCTTATCTTGATACTGGAACTCCGTAAAAACATTGTACGGGTATATCTACCCACGCAACTAACCAAGGGATGATGAAACAAGTAAACTCAACTTTGATTTGGAATCCATCATACGTGACGCTGGACGTCGGCGCTGAAACAGATCCTGGATGACGCGGTGTGGCAGGGGTCCCGCGAAAAGAAAAGAAAAAAACATGCATTATTGGGTTGTTCAAATGCCGGGAATCGAACCCAGGCTTCCGCAGACATTTAGGGGCGATGAATATACAGCGGGATTGCGCCTACACCACATTCGAATTTTCAGCCCGCTTGGAGACCCAGAACTGAGCCTGAGGCGATTTTAGCCTCCTTCGGTTGAATCTGAGAAGTCAAAGTACTAGCCAGAGACTGTCTAAAATCTAAGTGCGACGATTTTGACGGATTCATGGTGATAGTTATGATGAATTTCGCGCTGCAGTAATATGTCCTCCACACAGGACAGACCCAGGAAGAGTAAATTGTTTGTGGTCGGATCTTGAGGGATTGGCGACTTGAATTCGGCTGCAATTCTGAAGGCTAAATATTAAGACCAAATAATACAAGTGCTCGCCGGCGCTCCGCACTGGCGCCCACTGGCTGATGTTAGTTTTTAGAGCATAGCAAGAAACAGCCTTTAAAGCTGAAGAAAAAGGATTATGGGATATGGCTTCAGACAGACTTAATCTTATAAAGAGAGTGAAGGGAAGTGATGCAAAGCCGAGAGAGCAAACAAAAAATTACAAGTTCCAAAACAAATCCTTCAAAACTGTATTTCACCGATCCGGCAACTCTGCAGATCGGCATCCGAGCGGAGCTAAATATAATTGAAGTTCTACATGCCGATTGAATGCCACTAATAGCTGTTGTGCCAAGCGGCCGGTGCTTCGATTGAGCAGCGCAACATAACAATATGGAGATACAACTTCAGACAGACAGACAGAGAGGCTTAATTTTATAAAGAGGGTGACTATGGATCCAAGGGAGACAGACAGGATTCTCGGAACTCCTACCTGGTTTGATTGTAGGGGTACTCTTGTATGATACAGCCTACGGTGCGGACATTTGCCACCCTGCCTCGGCACCATTGTTTACTGTACCTCTTATGCGGTTTGAGGTATCAAAGTTAGCAGTGGTCACGACCTGGGTCCATTGGGCCGAGCAGTACAAGTGTTCCTTTCCTCTTCACGCCAGTCAAAAAAGTACACCGGCATGTTCCGATGCGTATGTATCTGCAAACCTTCTCATCAACTTTGGAAAAAATCCATACTTTATTGCGGATCAAAAACAGCCAGTAGGATGATATACAGAAGGCGCACACCTGCCTCGGAAAATCACAGCCGCCGCTGCGTCAAACCACAACAGTCGTTCAACTTTCAGTGCTTCCTTCCTTCATAACACCCTCGTGATTACTGAGAGTAGGCCAGCAGCAGTAAACACTAGGGCTGGAAGATTATGATTAAATATGGTCCCAACCCGTAATGTAATGTAATCATAATATAATTGTAACTAATCATATTTAATTGTTATATAATTGATTATGTTTGATTATTCTCCCACTAGCCAGAACTGAATCGATGGGGCTCCAGACACACCCAAGTGCTTGGATAAATGTTAGAATAACATTCTTACAGCATTCCTGCACCTCAGGAGTTATGTTTGCACTCATTTCAACATTTTCTGTTACACCAATTAAATCATGTGACCACCCAAACCAACTGTGATTGTCAACTTTTGGCTGAGATAGAGGAAATATAGGCTTCAACAGTGCTCCTAATCAATGAAATGTGATGTACACACTTCCGACCATGACTAGAGACTGGTAAAAGGTGCTTCTGCCAACATTCTTCTGTAATTGATCGTAGTGGAATGTAACCAAATTACCTCAAAATACTTAAGAAAGTGTATTTAATCATAATTTTAAGATTATAATACATTATAATTGAATATAATCATAATCTTAGCCAGCCTTAGTAAACACTGGAATTCAGGTCAAATCTTCCACCTGTTTTCGTGCTTCAGCCAATCAAGACTCACATGACTACACCTGTAGGTTGAAAAACGGCTCGAAAGGGAATCTGCACATGTCGGTGTTATTTAAATACCAATTGTGCTACCTATACATGCTCAGGTTGGCCTTGAAGTTTCACAGCGCCACCCAGTGGTGTGATAAACCCAAAATTATCTACTGTTACAAGATTATACCCTACGGCAAATGAACGGCATGGCTGTTCACATCACTTCGGCATATGTTCCACCTGTGACTGTCACCATCAACGGCTTGCACTGACGACCGGCTGAGTCGCACTGCTGACGGTCTCATCAGTGCGACTCCCTGGCTAACAGGACAACTGGAAGAGTCACACTCACACCTTCCCTGTATATACTCGCTTTGTGTTCTTCTGGGTTAGAGGACCATGTTTCCCAACCATCTCTTAGCAAAATTGGGGACTCAGTACACGGTCTTATCAAGGACACATCCATTATCCATCTGGCGAGCAATTAATTGATCAGAGAGGATTGTTTTATAGGTACATACCAAGGGAAGATCAGACTCTGACCATACTAAGTTGGAATCTCGAACAAAGCTGAATAAACCCGGCGCAGGAAATACCA
This sequence comes from Mycena capillaripes, assembly GCA_029204075.1. Taxonomy (NCBI): domain Eukaryota; kingdom Fungi; phylum Basidiomycota; class Agaricomycetes; order Agaricales; family Mycenaceae; genus Mycena; species Mycena capillaripes. Next base: position 459,056 of record JARHKZ010000012.1, on the reverse strand, counting down.
ATACATTACGGAAGCAAGAATCAGTTACGGACTGCGCTGAGATGTCCTAATTAGGCAATACAAGTTGCTTAGACCAGGCTTGATTAGTTGCTAAAGCACATTATCTCGCTGACTGAGGCAGCCATGCGGTCCTGAGTCAAGAGGACAAGGCTGGCCATGGGGTTTCTAATTTTATTCTTATTGAGGGTTTTGTCTCCATCAACGGAGGCAAATTTCTTGATCTCTTCACAATATATAACCTGTACCCTTTCCTTATTGTTTCCCTTGTCTCCATTTGTAGGAATCATGTCGGGGCTTGTTAGCTGCCGACTTCCGTTTATCCATTTGACTAACGGTATATTTATGTTCATATTTGCTTATGAGGGTTCTTGAAAATGTATATGAGGATGTAGGTTTTGTGTGGTACTCGAGAGTGGACCGCTACCTTTTCTCTATTAGACCTAGGCTATTGCATGGTGTCACCTTAGAAAGATTGGTATCCATTAGAAGCACCTCTAAAAGCTATTAGTTTCTTTTGTTGTTCTGGTTACAATACAAGTGTTTGCTTGGCTAAGGTTTGGAATTTTGACGCGTGAACTATAAGGAATTATATACAGAACACGTGGATATACGGATTTTGGGCACGGTCATTTGGGGACATAGTTTTGATGAGAAGTCATACTATTAGCTGAAATGTGTTGTGACTGGAAAAATGAAGCATAACTGGGTAGTATATCACATCAGCAACCTAGGAGTATCCAAAACAATACAATCTTGTATTAAAACACTTGCTAAACCTCTCAGGATGCGAACAGCGACTAAGACAGTTTAGGCATTTCTTAATGGTCCTTTAGCTATAAAGTCTGCTTCAAAGAACAAGTTAAATTACAGCAGCCATATACTGTGGTTGGAACCCTGAACCTCGCACATAGATTGTAGTGTTGTTAGTGTGTTTTGGTGTGGTTTTGGTGTTCGCACTAGGGCTATATTCATTTCGCATTTCATGTGCAGCCACATAGTCAGCATCTCAACAATAGGCCATTTCTACTGAGCTGGAACAGAGGAAGTCAGCCACAAATTTAGTCCTAGTTGAAGCTGACATACCTCTTGGTGCAACAGGACTCATTGGTGCACTCCAGATCCAAGTTTAACTCCCTTTGAATCATGGCAAGACAAAATGTAAGGGACATATCTCAGATTATATGGCTCTCATGCCAGGCATGGTTCAACCACGGAAGCGGAAATCTAATGATGAATCAAGAAACGTGTGGATAAATGAAAACTCCACCTAGGTGGATTGGAGGTTGAACTTGAGCCCAGGAGCCCGATGAGCGAGGTAGTGAATCTCGAGGACATCAATTGTGGAGTCAGCCAAAATTGCTGCTAGTTCAGCGTCAAAAAAATCGAGAAGTAAGCACCCTGTAAATAAATAGGGACACGAATGTACCTTGGGTGAGGGTCAAAACGGTACCCGAAGAGCCCCACGTACAAGAGAGTGAATGGTCGAGTGGAAAGTCAGTCACCGTTGCCACCAGTTCTTGAAGCCAAGCTGACAGTAAATTATTAGCTTGGGAAAATAGTGGCTCGAAGTAGCTTGGATGGTGTCTTTCTCTCGACTTTTCGCAGGTGAAATAAGCCGGAATAGGGCAAAAGTTGACTCACATTTTTCGTGAGACGTCTGCGAGGCAGCCTTGAGAGGATGTTGTGGTAGGAATATATGAGGTATCCGAGGCCTTGAAGAAAGGGTCAACCAAGACCACCCGCGTCGATTGCAGAAGGAAATCCGTCGCACAAACTGACTGTTTGGGCATTGCCTCACCACATATTGCAACCGCTTCCGCCTGAGCTACCGTGGCAGCCAAAAAAGAAGAAGAAGAAGGGCGGTGGTGTCGGCCTGCGAAAGATTCACTGTGAAAGAAGAGGTGCAGGGAGTTCTACGCGCATTTGTTTCGTCTTGATTTTTCGCTGGCTCACTGAAATATACGCGGGGGGCGGTGATGAGATGAATTGAAGGAGTTTTAAGTAGGTCTGGTTATTGTAAACGGAAAAATTGGAGGGAAGGAGAAAGGGGAGTGGGAAAGGAACGGTTAGGTAGGTATGGGAAGAAGGCGTCGAATCAGACGAAGTAACCGCAAATGTGACGTACAAGTGGTGGTTGGGAGCACTGCGACTTCGCTGCAGCGGTTGAATCTCCGGAGGCGGTCGGTGGTGGGCGACCGTCGAGGCGTTGAAGAGGGGGGGGCGATGGCGCGAGCAGCGGGCGACGGCGGACGGGCACCTGTAATCCAGCGGGTGGAATTGGCACTGGGGGTTTGCCTGCCAGCGCGGACACTACTACCGCATGGTGCGGCGCGCAATCAGTGTTAGCGGGCGTTGGGCGAGGCTCCCCAGTAACAAGGATGCGTATCCGTTTTACGCTACCATTAGAGAAAACGGCACTCACCTGAATTTTCTGGGGAGACGGGGCTGACAGTCGGTTGCCGCGACGACCTTGGACTAGACGTGTGGGGAATGTCAACTGCAAAGCCGATGCCGGCGCGGTGTGTCAGCTAAGGAATGAAACAAATTAAGCCTACCCTCTAAATTCACCCAGGAATTTCCCGGAGAAAAACAGCGGCGCAGCGAGAGAAATAAACCATGCTGGGGAGGGAGGGGAGAGTGAAGGGAGCGCAACCGCACCAGAGAGGGAGTCCGGCGTGATATGCTGTGCATTCAAACGCGCTGTGCGCAGGGGGAGGTAAAGCAGAAAAGAAGGGGAGTATGACAGCAACGCACTGTAATTTGCGTCGTGCAAACGCTGGAAGTGTACAGTGTTGGTGAGGTGCCTAGGTCTTCAAAATGCCCGTGAGGAAGGTGAAAATGCAGAGGCGTACACGATGGAGGCGAGGCGGTGCTGAATTCTGAGCGTGAGCACTGTGATGAAAGGAGGGGGTGAACTCGTGGGGGTCGGCGGTGGTGAAGGCGATGTGCACGGAACGAATGCGTCACGTGCGGAAAGGTTTGTAGTGGCGGAGTCGTGGCGGGGCTAGCGGGGGTAATCGTCGGAGCATATCGCCGCCGAAAACGCAGACGGGCGTTGTGGATGTAAGACGAGAGCCGTGGTGGTGCTGAGGGTGCAAAGGCGAATGCATATAGAGCGGATGGATGAGATGAATTGGGAAGGGCCAGATAGAATGAAAGAACGTACTTGGTTACGGATGAATTAGCACAGTTGGGGGCGTGAAGGAAGAGTCTCTTGGCTGCGGGGGGTCTAGTCAATCGTCAGCGCGAAGGAAACATGGATGGAGACATCAATGCGTGTAGAAGGGTTAGAGTTATTGAGATTGGGAGTGGCGGCCGGGAGGGAATAGACCAATAGCGAGAGAGAAGGAAGGCGGCAACTCGAGTTCAGGTTGAGTACGCGTTGAGTACGGGGATGCATAAGGATGGACACGGGTCGCGGGTACACCCGCGGGTTTGTACCCGCGGGTGTAGGCGGGTACGGGTACGGGTCGCAATTTCAGACCCGTGCCCAACCCGCGTACCAGACGCGCGTACCCGCGGGTTTTTGAGCTCCAAAATCTTGACCCCCATCGAGTGTGTCTTCTCACATGGGCGCCTTCTGAAGCACTTCACCTACAACCGCATTTCTGCTGCCGGCTTTGTTTGGAATCTTGGGGATGCCGCGACTTGCTTTGGATGAACAACAGCATGCAGCCCAGGAAAGCGCAAGCGTGTTGGGGCCCAGGACGACGCAGATAGCTCTGGAAACAAAAATAGTTGAGATTGTCAGGTAGTGGACATTTTATCGCACCATATTTGGCAATAAAACATCCTTTATGCGCGGGTATACCCGACGGATTTGGGGACCCGCGGGTGCATTGAGGACCCGCGGGTAACCCGTACGGGTTTTAGACCCGACCCGTACACGGGTACGGTTTTTGCGGGTCCGGGTACGGGTACGCCCGAAGGTACCCGCGGGTGTACCCGTGTCCATCCTTAGCCCGGATGCAGTCAAAAGCCACCGTTAGGTAGGCGGGAGATCCAAGCGTTGAAGCGGTGTTAGTCAAAGGTGTGGCATAAGTATTGAGGCGGGGCGCGTAGGTCGATGGGCACTAGGGCTGCGGGCCGAAGCCGTATAAGACGGTTTTACGGCAACCGTAAAACGGCAGCCGTACCGTCCCGTCGCACCTCTGACGCTCCCTCCCGACGGGACGGTATATGCCGTCCCGTACACCGTAATACCCGTCAAAAATACGGCCGTATACGGGGTACGGTACGGCATGTACGCCTATCCAAATTGAGCGAAAAGAGACAACCGGGAACTTGCGAGGAATGTAGATCCCGCACTGATACCGCCGACGCAGATCCCAATCAGATCATACAGTTGCGGACAATCAAACACAACAAGCGTGATACTGCATTTTTGAGTAAAATTTTGGCAAATCTGAGTTCAGAATCAGATTCAGAGGGACGAAATACCCCCAAAACCAATTTTTCAGAATTTTCCCACGACAAATAAGGGTCGGCGAAATTTTGGACGAGTTTGAACAAAATTGTGTGTACCTTTGTAGCCATATTGGACGGCAAAAACATGAATTATATGTTGTGTAGACATGCAAAAACACTATTATGTATCCCAGCCTCCTCCACATTCTTCAATGTTGTTGCTGAAACCTGTCTATAGGACATCTGCCTCCGGGCAACCCACGCTGCAAGTCTGCTGGTCAACCTGATTCAGTAAGCACTCATGAAATGCCAAGAGTATTGAATAAAACATTGAATGTCCTCAGGGGGCATGCATCTAAGTACTGAAATCCATGATCCATAGCTTCTTGAAAGCTGGTCTTGAGTGTTGCCGATAGCCGAGTGCCCATCAGTGCCATCAAACCTCGAATTGCAGACAAACGGCTCGAGAAAATTTCTTCTTTCATTCACCAAATGATAGCCCTCATCGAGAGCTTCAATTTCCGGGTACTCCGAGATTGATTACATAAGATTTGGGGGGCGGCGAAATTCAGAGGGGTGGTGGACACCATTATGTCATTTTTTCCCCAACTTGACGACATGGAAAATTCATAATATATTCTAGAAGTGCTACTATGAACGAAAAAAGAGAATCTCACGAGCCATTCTCTCGGCATAAAAAGTTGTCATGTTTGATTGTCCGCAACTGTAGCTTCTCTTTGACCACCATGTACGGCTGTGGATTCACCTCAGCAATTCTTCCCTCTTCCACATTTGATTCAACTGCACTTCTGGCTGTTGGCTCACTTACTTGCTACCTGAGGCCTGGATAGACCCAGTTCTTCTGTGCTGACTACTATTTGTGATGCACCTCAGATACAAGTTTTATCAGATGCCTATCTAAAAATTTTACGCTGGATTATTATCATTGTCGCCTCACACCCCTTGTGAAATTGATGAAGAATATTTAGCTTTTCTGTCACTGTATTGTGTCTTAAAGCTGCCTTCGGCCCTGAGCAGTCTCACACTAGTCTGGAATTGGCTTGCTCTTGGAGACCGACCCTGCTTGTTGACCGAAATCCATCAATGGCGGTGAGTTTATCTCCATTTTTTGACCACCAGACACTCGCCTCAATCTCAAATTGCTGGCTCGCACCCCGAATTGCCCGCTCCCTGGGAACGGTACGCGCTTTTTTACGTCGGCTGTGGCTCTAACAGTGCTCATTGGCCGCGCCCATGAATGTCTACTGTCCTGTAACCCCGTTTTTTGGCCACAAAGGGCTCGCTTCAATTGTTTTCATGTAGGGCAAGCATTTTTAAGGTCTCTCATTGGTAGCGCCCATGCTGGCACCTGGTGCCCGCTCCTTCGCCGTGCAGGCCTTTCCTTTTTCGAGTATATCGACATCCAGAATCTTATAAATGCTCCAATGCTTGGAGGCACTCCCTACTCATTTCCTCTCAAATGACCGACCAGCCTCATGAAATGACTGACCAGCCTCACGAATTCTACTACTCAGAATCAGATGAAACACCGCTCCCAGCATCGAAAGGCATGTTCTCCTTTTTAATACACACGCCTTTGGCTAACAAGTCCTGTAGAACCCCGTCGTAGCACCCGCTCGAGACAAACTGACAAACTCACTGAGTATCTTGCTGCCGAAAAATTAGATGAGAAAGGGAATTTGATCCCAGCCAAAAAGCGCGTGCTTCCTCCCCGTAAGCCCGCCAACCAGTCCACCGTCATTTCGTCGGACGAGGAAGACGATGATTTTGTGGGTTCGGACTCGGATTCCGGCGACGATTCCGATTCTTGCCCTTCTTTGATGTCACTGGACAATGACGAGGTATTATTTTCTATTTTTTATATGCAGAACAGTCGTTTCTGACTATCTTCCAGATTGCCGCAATGCTCCCGTCCAAAACATTTCCCGCGCACGTTTCCAGAGCCGTCGCTGACTTCCGCAAGGAGGAGAAGCGCAAGGCCAAGAATGCGAAGGCTCGAGAACGGGCAAAAAAGCGTAAGCAGCATGCCGATCCAGGCGGAGCTCCTCCTGCCAAGCGTGCAGGTGTGGGCGAAGGTAGGGATCCCCGAGGTGGAAGGGGCGGTGTAAACGATGGATTAACCACCAAGGTCTGTCTGCTTGTTCTCTTATTGAATTTCCTCCCTAAAATATCTTGTTCAGACGCCGAAGACCAAGAACCTTATTTACCTCTTCTACGAACGGGTTGACAAGGGCGCTGATGGTACTGCTGGCTCCCCGGGCGATAAGCACTATAAGTGCTATCACGGGAATCGCAAAGTCCTGACCATCACCCGTGCGATGAAATCCAGTCTAAACGGTATGTACTCACTTCAACATGGAAAAGATTCTCGCTCATGTCGTGCAGGCCTTCAGACTCATTTGAGGAGCAAGTTCCCCATCATGTACCGTTTGTACGAGGCCATGAGCCGCCGTCAGAGCCCACCTACTCAAGAAGAAATCGACCTCGCATCCGGGGCTACAGTTATGGATGCCGCCGCTGCTGCTGAGTACCTTGGCAAGGTTGAAACTGCAACGGCCAACATTGTTAAGTTATTTGAGGCACAATCACGGGCCTCAACGGTGCGCTGGGATTCTATGTATCTCATTCTTAAGTCGTATACTTATTAGATCTATAGGGTGAATGGAATCAGGCAAAATTTGAATCTCTTCTTACGGAATGGATTGTCGCAACCGACCAGCCGTTCGACACTGTTGAACAGCCCGAATTTCGGCGCCTTCTCCAGTACACCCATCATGGGGCCACCCTTCGTATTCCCAAGCGCGATGCCGTCCACACCAAGATTATGAATCTGGGTAAAGACACTGTAGAAGGAATGCGGCAAATGTTCTCGGTATGTGTTTATGCGCCCAATTTGAATCTTTCTAATCATCATTCAGGAACTGGACTCCAAAGTCAGCATCTCGCTGGATGCCTGGACATCCAGTAATCAGCATCCTTTCCTTGCCATCATCGCACATTACATCACAAATGAAGGAAAACTCGGTATGTCCTTCAATTAATATTCTACTTCGAAGTTTTTCCTGATTGCATTGAAGAGGAAACCTTGATCGACTTCAGGGAGTTGCAGGGAGAACACTCCGGCGAAAATATGGCGGAAGAAGTTTGGGAATCACTTGTTTCATACGGGTTGGAAGGACGGGTACGCACTTACATTACGGATAACGCTGCCAATTGCGAGAGTTTGACTGCTCAGCTGAAACATTTGCATATGTAGATTGTTGTGTTCGTTATGGATAATGCATCGAATAACGACACCATGATTGAAGTTTTTGAACAAAAATGTCACGCCGAGGGCATCGATTTCAATGCGCTGGATTCTCGCATTCGTTGCATGCCGCACACGGCTCATCTCGCTGCGATCAAAGCAAGTATATTTTCCTGTCTCTAGCCGTTCTTGCTTATGTTTTGAGGTAGTTGCTCGAAGCGATCGGTGTCATCACCAAAACCGACCGCAAGAAAGCGTCGGGTCGTTCAGGTGATTCTTACCAGGAGACTGTTGCAGTACCTCTATCCCGAGACCATGACATCGAGGGCGAGGCTGGGGAAGTGGATGAAGAGGAAAGTTCCGAGGGAACACCCCTGAAGGCCGTGCAGAAGGTCCGATAATTTTACTCAGCTTTGCTTCGCGTTCTAATAGCACACAGCTTCGGAGCATTATCAAAATCGTTCGAGGTAGCCCACAACGTCGTCAAGAATGGATCTGGGAGGTTAAGATCTCACCGGCGTTCATGGACAACGAGCTCGGGCGGGTGGCGCTGATGCTTATCCTCGACGTCAGGACTCGTTGGTCTTCAACGCATCAAATGATGAGTGAGTGTGAATTTATTTCACAAGGCAGAACTAACGACAAAATCATAGGACGGGCTATTGATTACCGTTCCGTCATTGATAATTTCGTGGCCAAAAACCGTGATCTCCGGCACCTGGAGCTCTCGGACGCGGACTGGGACGCCATAATGATGGTTACAGGATGGTTAAAGTCCTTCCGCACCGCGACAACAACGATGTCAACCACCAAGAAGCCGATGCTTTCATTCACCACGACCATTTTTCGCGGGCTTCAGGATGATTTACGCACCACAATCAAGAATCTCCCTATTGGCACACCTTCTGTGTTGCGTAACGGACTGCTTGAGGCTCATCGCAAGCTGAGTGATTATTACTATAAGTTTGATCAGTCGCCGTACTATACCTGGGCGGCCTGTATGTCTTTTAACTCTCTGTTAGCATCTGATGTGCTGACTCTGTTTAGTACTCGATCCGCGCATTTCTTATGATGGGCTTCGTGCCGACTTTGAGGGGGACGACGACCTCATTGACCACCTCAAAAGTGCCAAAGATCGACTGGAATCTCATTTCCACATGCACTACGCCAACAAGAAGTCCCCAGCACGTCCATCTCAGCTCCCGCAACCTTCTTCGCAGCAGCAGAAGGGATCACCACAGAAGGACTTCACTGCGCGTTATCGCGTCAAAGACCGGGAGGTAATTGACGAGCTCCAACAGTACTACAAGCTTCCGCGTGAGGATTTCGACCTTTGTGATCCCGTCGAGTGGTGGTTTGGCCGTCGCGCTCAGTTCCCTAACCTGTTCTGTCTCGCACGTGATATTCTCACTATTCCTGGTATGCATTTATCTTACTTCCTCAATTTTTTTACTCACTCAAACAACTCATTCAGGCTCTGCAGTAGCCGTCGAACGTGTTTTCTCAGGTGGCCGGGACACCATTTCTCTTCGCCGAGCCAGCCTGAAGCCCGAGACCATCCGAACACTGATGATTGTGAAGCAGCGACTCCGCCTGGCACGTATGGCGGTGAAGGAGTTGATTGGTGATAGTTAGCGCACCTGTACGCTCTTGTAATGCCTCGCTCAATTTTTTTTACGCCCCGTACTGCCGTATTACGGCCGTTTTTGCCCCGTACCGTACCGGCTGACCTCTGAGAATTGTTTGTACGGGACGGGATACGGTACGGTTGAAGACAAATACGGCCGTCGATCTGACGGCCGTCCCCGTATACGGCACGGCCCGCAGCCCTAATGGGCACGGTACTTGGGCGTCGGGGAGCACGGGCGGCGTGCGTAGGGGTTAGGAGATGGTCGTTGTGACGTGACCGGCATGCCGTGGACGGCGCCGCCACACGTGCGCAAACAAACGCGTCGCGTGGGGCGGGAGCAGCATAAATGTGCGGGGTTAGGCGGGTTAGTATACGCGTTACGGGCACCGACCTCGGGGTACGTAAGGGCGTTGACGAATTGCGGGGGGGGGCACTGATCGGTCGGAACAGCGCAAAGAAAAGGCGGGTCCGCGGCGGGGCATGCCGTGGTCCGAGGACGGGGCACAGCAAGAATAGTCGTGGTCCCTCCGGTGCACAAGCTAAGATAGGCGGCATCCATATTCATCTAGGAGAAACAGCCACATCACAGCCACTGATGGATAACTCGGCCCCCGACAAAAAATTGAATAACAACTGAGCGGAGGCGAAATTAAATATTTCGTCTCGAGAGATCCTTTTAAATTAGCCAAAGACTGTACTTGTAAATTATCAGGCCCAAATAATTTAAATTGCAAGACTAGATAGAATTTTGGTGCCGCGCCGCACCGTAAATCGGGTCTTGTGGTGTACTTTTGCAGTCAATGGGGCCAAAAATCGCACTGGAAACAGAACAATAGATTATATGACCCACATATTACATCCTACATCTAATGAGCCATCTTGAACCTAATTTCTCGAAGTCATGCTAAATCACGAATTGACGCGATCACACGACTTGATCCTCTTCGACATTGACGCAATTCTGGGGATGCCCAAGCAAAAGCGCAAAGCCCAATACTCAAATCTGGAGCCGGGGAGGCGCTTCGGCTCTGGCACGAAGAAGTCCAAAGCCAATAAAGAGAACGCAAGTCCACATCCCAAGGATTTGAGGCGACAGGGTGTCTCACCTCCCTTGTAGTTTTCAGTGTACATCGCGACAGTTACATCCGACTCAGAGGACGAGCCAGAATCTACCTTCAATTCACTTCCGGTCCACGGCACACTTGACGGCCTTTCTTCGATTCCTGCGGCACCGAGGACTCCGATCGAGGTTCCTCCATTACGTCCCTCTTACACAAACGACGACGACCTCCCTCACCTCGAGCCTGTATCGGACGACGAAGGAGACGATGGAGACGATGAAGAGGACGCACAGGCCGATGACGAGGCCGACAACAATGCAGAGCAAGATTTGGATGAGCCCATGCAATTTTGGGAGAAGAAGGAGTATATCGACATCTACGACAGGCTGTCTGTGCCGACTGCTGTGCGCTTGCCTTCATCTGGACCTTTTGACGACAACGACGACATGCCTTTCCAAGCATATGATGGCATTCCCATGAATACTCAACAGTCAAGTGAGTGTAGTCCACGTACCTCATCTCATTCCACTCCATCAAATACACTCCCGACTCCCGATGCCTTTACCAACCCGTGGATCGAACCGAATGCAGCGGCCACAGCTTCGTCTCTGTCTACTCCTGGTGTTCCTCCTAATGATCCATGGATTTTCAACTTCTCGGCACACTTGGATGACCAGTACCTGGAGGAATTTAGTGAAATCAGTTCGGACGACGAACAGGAAGATCCCGCACCAAACGATACGCGTTACGACTCGATTGATGAGAAGCCTCAGGGAGGAGAACCAGACGACGACCTCCGAGAGTATATTTTCACCATCCCGAGCGTTGAAAAGGCCAAGGCTGCCCTAAAAGCCATCAACGATCTCCTCCGTCCGCCGCGCAACACTGGCGCAGGCTACAAAAAATGCAATCTTCACCTCTATACACGCACGCGTCTCGAATGGATGGCCTCCTTCCTCCATCTGTACTGCACCGCTCATCGCCCTACCACCGAACAAGATCCCGTTGGTTCGAAGTGGAATTCTGCGTCGTTGGCAGCTGCACAAGCAGCGCAGAAGGGCCCCTGGACTGCACGGAAGTTGAGGCAGTGGACTCGGGCATTCATGAAGGATCCAAAGAACATACCGTTGAGCCCGTATGGCAGCTGGAATAAAGAACGTTCTGTGCTCGAGGACGCCGACGTCGCAAACAAAATTGCCCTGCACTTGCAAAGCCTCGGAAAGTACGTCAAGGCGATGGATATTGTGCACTATATCGATCAACCGGAGGTCAAGAGGCGTCTTGGACTGAAGAAAGGAATTCACCTGGCAACCGCGCAGCGATGCATGAAGCGAATGGGATACCGTTGGACGAAGAATCCGTCTGGACAGTACGTCGATGGGCACGAGCGGCCGGATGTCGTTTACTACCGGCAAAAGGAATTCATCCCTGCCTTCACGGAGCTCGAGCATCGGACCAGGAAATGGACGCTCGAGAATCTACAGCTCCTCACCACCCTCCCACCAAATCGAATCGTCGTCATCTGGTTCCACGACGAATCGACATTCTATGCGCATGATAGACGACTCACTCTTTGGGTCCATCACACTGAAACACCAGAGCCACGGCGGAAAGGGGAAGGGGCGTCTCTGATGGTCTCAGATTTCATTTCTGCAGATTATGGGTGGTTGCGGTCGAAAGACGGAAAGGAGGCGACGAGAGTCCTGTTCAAGGCTGGGAAGAATCGGGAAGGTTACTTCACCAACGATGATGTGATCAAACAGACACATCACGCGATGGACATCCTCTCTCGCGACTATCCAGACGAGATGCACGTCTTTATCTTCGACAATGCAACTACACACACCAAGCGAGCAGGCGATGCACTATCTGCAAGGAAGATGCCCAAGTTCACGCCCAAGGACGGCAAGAACTTCCTCGTTCCGGTGAACAAAGTCGACGCCGCCGGCAAACCTATTTATGATGCCCAGGGCGGCATTGTGAAGATCACTGTTCGCATGCGGGATGGCACCCTACCCGACGGTACCGCGCAACCTCTGTACTTCCCCGCCGGCCACGAACATGCAGGAAAATTCAAGGGCATTGCTGTGATTCTGAAGGAACGAGGTCTCACCAAAGAAGCTAAACTCAACGCGCAATGCAAAGGCTTTAAGTGTGCAACGGGTGCAACTAGCTGCTGCTGCCGACGAGTCCTGTATAACCAACCCGACTTTGCCGCCAAACGGTCACTATTGGAGAAGGTCTGCGAAGCGCGTGGCTTTCGCGCAATGTTCCTGCCAAAGTTCCACTGCGAGTTGAATTTTCTCGAACAATGCTGGGGAGCCTCAAAGCGTGTCTACCGGTTGAAACCTATCTCTTCGAAGGAGGAGGATCTGGAGCGCAATGTTATCGACGCTTTAGACTCGGTTAGTATTGTGGTTATGCGGCGGTAAGGATCTCATACACGTCCATCAACTTGTAAGGTGTCTGATTCTTTCTCAGATATGCGAATCGATCCCTTCGCTTTCTGGACGCATATCGCCGCGGATTGAATGGCAGGTGGGCTGCATATGTGACTAAAGAGTATCGCGGACACCGTGTCCTCCCTCATAATTTATTCGATAACTTACGCGCAAAGGGCTACAAGTCGGACTGATTCTTTGCCTTTCTAACCTTTCTCATTGTTTTTCTTTCCGCTATTAGCTCTCTGTACGCACCGCTCGAGGCTCTCCATCTTGTATCACTTAGCTTTCGGAGTTCTGTATCACTTGTACTTCATCCAATACCAGTTGTGTATCCATTATTTATGTGTTTTTAATGATTCCCCATGAAGCAGGACTCTCTTGTGGGGCTAGACGACCAAACTCGAAGGAAAAGCACACCACCAGACCCGATTTACGGTGCGGCGCGGCACCAAAATTCTATCTAGTCTTGCAATTTAAATTATTTGGGCCTGATAATTTACAAGTACAGTCTTTAGCTAATTTAAAAGGATCTCTCGAGACGAAATATTTAATTTCGCCTCCGTTCAGTTGTTATTCAATTTTTTGTCGGGGGCCGACTTATCCATCAGTGGCTGTGATGTGGCTGTGTCTCTTGGATGAATATGGATGCGGCCTATCTTAATACGCAACAAGCGGTCGCCGGCGCTTCGCGCCGGCTCCCACTTGCTTACCTTAGTTCCTCCCAATGACAAAAATGTAATAATTCCTTTAGCTTCAGATTCCACTTTCTGTCTAAGACTTTTTTGAGAGCAGTCTAAGAAAGTTTTGAATGTTCCACAATCTACAGGCACAGAAATGGGGTAAAGCTGGCGTGAACTATGACTCTAATTGCAACTCTAGCAAATACACGGGAAGTCGAGGAGAGCAAACAGTATAGAGTAACCTGCATCCACTTTTTGCACTCGTCAAAACTCAACATCAACAGCAAAATTTGCATTGTGGCGTTAGTTACAGAGAACTATAGTAAAAGTTCCTGCCAAACAATGTTCGTCGTGGTTTGTGATGTGTCTGAGTGTCTCCTTCATATTTCAGAATTAAAACGTTGTCCGCGTCCGGTACACGCGCCATGGCAGAGTAGAGTTGTCCATGGGAGAACACGGGTCTGCGAAGGTCGAGGCCTAGCTTTTGAACAGTCAAATCCTGGCCCTTTTTAGTGCTACTCCACAGCTTCTTTTGGGGCACTTAGTGCGTGGCTGTCTGGAGTTTTCCAATTCTGCTGATTAGTGCACGGCTGAGCGCCCGGATTTCCCGCTTCATGGTTCTGAGTGCGCAACCTGCCCGGCAGACTGCGCGATCTGTCCAAAAGCACAGCTTCTTTTGCGGCAATTAGTGCGTGTCACCGCCGATTAGCGCACGGTTGAGCGCCCGGATTTCCCCGCTTCATTTGAGTTTGTTTGCCGTAGCTGGTCCTGGGTGCGCACCTGCTCTGTAGGGTGCGATCAGTCAAAGAATTGACAGATCCAAAGGTACTGAGTGCACGGCTGAGTATCCCAAATCCCCCCTTCATGGTCTTGAATGCGCAACCTGTCCGGCAGGCCGCGCGATCTGTCAAAAAACACAGCTGCTTTTGCGGCAACTGGTGCGTGTCAAATTCCGCTGATTAGCGCGCGGTTTAGCGCCCGGATTTCCCCGCCTCATTCGACTTTTTTTTGGCGTAGCTGGTCCTTAGTGCGCGGCACGCTGCGCGATCTGTCAAAAATTGACAGATCCAAAAGTTCGGGCCCCAAGTTCCTAGAGCGGAGTTTAAAGGCTTCGGACATGCTTAATTTTATAAAGAGGGTAAGGACCGACTCTGATGAAAAAGCGGGATGACGTGGGTTGGTTGCGTCGCGACGCGGCAACTTTGAACGAGTCGGTCACGTGTGCGACGCGTTTTCAGCTTGTGTCGAACGCGCCGTTGAATCTTTACGCGTTGTCTGAGCCAATACTTGCTCTAAATAGTCGATTGAGACCTCGTTTTAACCGTAATCAAGGGGGGGGAATTTGTGAGTTCAAACGGGAAGTCTTGCGGATTGCAAGAAGGGATAAATACATAATTTCCTACCGTCTTCTGCGTTCAGCTTGTGTGGAGCTCAAAAATCGGGCACTTGAGCTGGGATTTGAAGGGAGGGATATTCGGGTGTGAGGAAACGGCCTCTCTGACTTGCATTGCACCCCCAAGGCACAATAATTACTGACAGCTAAGTATATAGCCATATAATTTGCAAATGGCCAGGTTCCTAGTCCGTGTTCCGCTCCCATACCCGTACGTACCAGATACCCGATAACCCATACTACTTAGAGTACAGTCGCATAGCCTAGCACGGCCGGGTACGACTACCATAGAAACTCAAATCAAATCAAATCAAATCAGACCAGGTTGGCAGTCACAGATAGGAGGCATAAACATCGAAAAACAGTGTGTTATTGAATTGTAACATCAATGTGAGATTGAAGGCTCTGGACGAGGTAAGGGTTGAGAGAATGATAAAGAATTAGACCCATCCGTAAAATGATATGGGAGATGGGACGGTGACAATGAGATAAGAGCTTGGACGATGAATCGGACCCGTGCTCTGTGAAGTGAATAGACAAATGCCTCAAGGTAGGGGGTCGAATTTATGCAAAATTCTGAAGTTTCACCAACGAGAGATGAACTAAAAGTCAAGTCCGCGTGATTGCAAGTCGAGGTATAAGCACTGGTTCGTCTGCAGAGAAGGCCGAGCGATGTAATACGAGTCAAATAGCAATATATCGGGCAGCCGGCCCAGCTAACTGGAGATTGAACACGGTGGATGAGCTTTAAGTGAGTCGTGATGCATAAGATCTTGATATAAATTTGCAAACATTTCTCAGAATCCAAACGAGAGTCGGTTTGGAGTGTAAAGGTTCAACGACAATTAAATAAGGCAGCATTGTAAAGTACGAGTCTAGGAGATGAGCCTGGAATTTACAATAAGGTCTGAGATGGAAAGCAGGATCGCCAAAAGAATCGCCAATGCGACCTGGAGGGATCAGGGACCAGATCTGTAAATTGAACCCACTCCTTTGACGGAGGGCTTTGAGAGCTTGGGTCGCTTTGATAACAGGCGGAAGTATTGGGGATTGCTTGTAGACTGGAACATAATTATACCCTGGAATATTGAAGGGTTATGAGCAAGGGTGACCGGTCATGTCAGGTTTGCGATATCTATCAATGAGATATTTGAAGACTAAGTACTTGTAAATGTGGGTACCCGTTGAGGGACATGACTGCCGTGATTTATGACATGCATCCAGTCCGACAAGTATGACAATACAGAGCCAAAACCCGGATCCGAAAAAGGCCCTGATCCGAAAAAAAAATTGGTTTTGAGCGGCATCCGTGGGGCCTCCCGGCTGGGTTTTTTTTGTAGAACAGGCGGCTGCCGGCTCGCTTCGCTTCATCGTCTGAGATTCGGTGCGGTAACTTATGTACCTATACTTTGCTTTGCTTACCGGTAGTTCACGTTATTTGGAAGTGGCATTTGTTTACCTCCTCGTGCTTACATGAGCCAAAGTGGATTATCCCAAGTAACTTGCCGCCCAAAGACCAAATTCATTCGTGTTTGGGTTTTGGGCCGTACATATCTCATGTTCAATTCATTTTGATTCCCAGTGCTTTAAATCACTTGAATCATCCTAACTAAGTTGTGGCCCAAGTATCAAGTTCACTGATTTTTTGGGCCGTACATGCAAATAGCTTTACTTCTATGTGCTCCAAATTCCTTGGCCGGACAACGCTAGGTCAACCGAACCCTAGCTAATCCATCCAAGTAAATTCGATGCAAGAAAGCAGGACAGACGCTTGCGTGCACAAACACCAATACGATTCATTTGAATACAGACACAAGCAAGTCGAGTGGAAATTCAACTTCCATCTTCACAGGGAAGCAACAACCGGTTGGAGCAGATACAGAATCTTTGACTCTACCCCATAAACTTGACAGTTTTTGTCGAGTATTCTCGTTTCATCTCTCTCTTTATAAAATACCGTACCATTGCGTTCAGATCGACAGGGGGTGTGACGCGTGACCCTTTCAACCAATTCGACAAATCCACAGCACCGAAAATTTTGCGTGACACCCCGAAAATTTCGACTTTTGCAACGCAAAATTTAGAAAATTTGGCCTTTCTTGCATCTCCGGGGCGATTTTGGGACCTTGGTCACGATCGGGACATTCGACAAACGCCTGCGTGACGCGTGACCCCGACCAAAATTCGACATCGACAGGGGGGTGCGTGACGCGTGACTGCCGATTTGAACGAAATGGTACGGTAGCGGATGTCTGAAGCTTTTTAAACTCCGCTTATGGACTAGCGGACCCGAAATTTTGGATGCAGCTATCATCTGACAACACATCCACGCCGATGGCCAACTACAGGCACCTGCCGACTCCTTCACGCTGCTTCTTTTCCTTTTTCATGCCCGTCCATCTCCGTCCTTCCGGCATTTCATGATGAAAAGGTCCTGGTCGACGGTAGGCGCCCAGCGGTTCTTCCGACGTTTTCGTGTCCGGCGACCCCCACACTTCTGGCGTTCAGGTATTCCAATTCTAAACAGTTCGTGCTGCTCCTTTTCTCTTTTCAAATTCCATCCTCCTGGGATTCCGATTGAAGACTTGCGTTATTTGATGCAGAGATTTAAATTGGGCTCATAGCATTAGCACCCCGAAATTCTGGAAGCACTCAATAAACTGTGCTTCCTCGAACCTCTTGGCCTCATAATCATCACGGTCGGCACTACGACACTATTATCGTACCTTCTGCGAAGCCTTTATAAGCCCGCAATCTCCGCCCGTCCGGCATCAGCTTGCCGACTTCCCAAATCTGCTATTCTTCTCTTTGCAAACCTTAGAAAACTGAATTAAGTTCAAGGCAACTCATTTCATTTTTTGGGGGGGAGGGGGTGTAGAATAAAGACTGATTCGCATTTATACACAGTACAAGAGCGCGGTGGGGCGCGAAGGGCTCCAGCACTCTATGACCACAGTATATTTGAAGGAGAAGTGATGCGACGTGTTTGTGCGGGAACGGTATGGAAGCCGATATTCCATCGGGCAGGCAGTTAGAAAGTACGCCATCGTTGTTGATTTTGATCCTGGATCTTTATAGAGACGATTTATCAAGAAGCATACTAAGGTTTCCCAGTGGTTGAGATGTAGTATCTGAATAAATAAACCGAAATTGGATAAGGCTCGGCAATTGGCGTTGAGCGTGGAGTTTAAAGGCTTCAGACAGACAGACAGACGTAATGTTATAAAGAGAGTATGGCACACATACTGTCCAAAAAGTTTTTTTTACATCTCTAGCAATCACTACTAAAGAAACAACATCTTCAAGCCTTGGATACAAGTTGGTAGGGAGGTTGAAGTTGAAGGTTAACTTCAACCAGGATCAACTTTGGAGATGCACAACTTACTTGTGTGGCAACTCGATAAAAGCAACTTCTGCAACACAAAATGTTCAAGAATTGCAACACACAACTTCAGATCCCCATATATTTCAAGGCAGCAACTTAACTAGGTAACAACATCAGTTGGTTGCAACTACCACCAGTCCAGGCAGCATCTTTGACCTTTTGAGCTGTAATTGACTCAGTATTGCTGGCTATATCTTCTGCCAATCATAAAGCCATGGGGATTCTATGTCCATGGCTGTATTGATTGCCATTGAATGGCACCAGTGTTAATGGTTAAGACCTTAATCTGGTTAAGGGTTATTAAAGCGTTAACCTAAGCCTTATTGCGGGGCTTGGGAGCTTTTAAACCTTAATGTCTGCCTGGACCGGTTCTCTGGTGAGACAACCCATGTACACTATATGGACAAAAAGAATGACCGATGGGTGTTTGGGGTCATTTCGGAGTCAAATGACTCCAAATAAAATGCTAGCATAAATTTCTGTCAATTTCATGAAGATCTATGTAGTTAAACCCAGAAGTACCCTCATTAGTTCCTTGGTAATAAATAATTTGATGTATTTCGCAAAATCAAGTTTGTGGAATTATCTTGTATGCAAAAATGGTGCATATAGTCTGAAATTACTCCCAAAGTAGACATTATTCATGCTTTAGTTCACCTAGATTGATGCTGTTTTGAGCTCATGGCAGGCCCTTCAAGTTGGCCATTTTTGGCCATTTCCGGTCAAAATCACCCCAAATCGGCAACTTGCATTGGACATTGCAAGCCCAAAACACCATCAATCTAGGTGAACTAAAGCATGAATAGGGGCTAATTTAAGAGTACTTTCAGGCTATATGAACCGTTTTTACATACAAGATAATTCCACAAACTCGATTTTGCGAAATACACCAAATTATTTTATTACGGAGGAACTAATGAGGGTACTCCTGGGTTTATTTACGTAAATCTTCATGAAATCGACAGAAGTTTATGCTAGCATTTTATTTGGAGTCATCTGACCCCGAAATGACCCCAAACACCCATCGGTCATTCTTTTTGTCCATATAGTGTAAATATTCGTCGCAAAAATGTGCCCACTGTGGCAAGACCTGACTGAGCACAACCATAACAGACCAAAATGTGGCACTGGAATTGGGATGGAAATTATTTCATTGGGGCATCAATTTTTATTTTATTTTTATGATTTGAAGACTATTGTGAATACTTAGAGGCACTCGCTGAGGCTGTAGGGAATTCCGGGTCGGAAAAAAAGGCAATTCAATGCTCTCATGCGGAGTACTTGCCATAGAGAACCTCAAATACAGTGTAGGAAATTATTTCCTAAAATAGAATCAAGGCCTTGATAACCCTTCATGGGCCAGAAACCCCAAGTTTGGCCCTTAATAGCCAAAAATGCAGCCATTCATGGCTTTTGAGAGGAGATGGAGGCAGCATTGGGAGAGTTTGATTACGTTTGGGGGACTGATGCTTATTTTAGAGTGGTTCACATTGCAACTGATTACTTTTTGGCAAAACCTTGTGATTCACTCTCATCTTGTGCCGGTGTGTTCCTGTGAGTCATCCTTGATATAAAACAAGGCAGAGGAATAGTTCAGGCCAAACCTAACATTGTGATCTCATTTCAATGGAAGGAAATAGAGTTCTGAGATATCTAACGGCACTGGGGATAATTCTGGTTCAGTCATACAGTAAACCGGACATTCAGTGGATTCTGAGCAACTGCCAGTGATATATAATTTAGAACCTGCTGTCAGACGAAATACAAGTTGAGGTCCTGCCATCTGAAGTTGTACTTCTCTCAAATCAAACATGTGTGCTCCCTTGGGACACAAACTTGGAAGTTATGACTCTTTGGAGTTGCAACCTTATGAGGTTGTCACCTCCTGAAGTTGCATTTGCTGAAGTTGTCCCAAAGGGAGTTGCTTCAATCCAACCTGATGCCAACTCAAAGTTGTAAGCAGACGAAGTTGTCCCATGTTTGAGGCCAATTAGCCAAGTTGTACTTGAATCCTGGGTGTAAACATGAAAATACTTTTGGGACAGTATGTGTGCCATAAGAGAGTAATGCTGCAAGAAATGGCCAATGCAGCCACTTGGTCTTGGAACTAATACGGTGTTTGGCAGGTTTCACACCATCACTTCTCCGTCCAATAACCTTCAGTCATGAGTCAGCTTTCTTATCCACTAAATTAGTCTAAGAGTCGAACCACCAGGTTCACAGGGAGGGATGCAAGGCAACCGCTTGTGGCTTTTACAGTCGCCATCGACACCTCTCCTTCACTTCAGGCTACCCCCCCAGACCCCCATAGGGCCTAACATTTCCTATGAGAGTAATGGCTCAAGAGGGCCTTCTGGAGCTTGGATGTCCCAATGGATGGGATATCCCAGGGCTGGCTAGGATTATTGGGCGGGATGTCCCACAAGGCTTTCTGAGTCCAATCTGGGATATCCCACCAGTTTGCTGGGGGACATCCCACCCGCCGCAGGTGGGCCTGAAAAATTTCCAGGGATATCCCACTGGCCCATTTTGCAACCAAGACCCCTGACACCTGCCCAGGAGAAAAAGTGGATTTTCAGGTTCATTTCTTCATTGTTTTCCTTTGTTGAGGGTGATTCTGGAAGCCCTTTCCTAGGGCTTTTATCTCAGGTATCAGCTAAATAGATGGAAGCACATTTATTTCTGCCTATTGCCTAGCATTTCCTTCAGCTGCACTGCACTTTGATCCAGCTTCACTGCAGTCTAACCAGCAGCTGTTTACTTCTGCTCCTACATTCACTGCTACCCCTCCATGCATCTTAATGGAGTACTTCTGGTGAGCAATTGAAAACACTAGGAATCCCCAGTGATGGGAGCCATCTAATGGCCGATTTCACATGTTAAATTTGATGGATGATGGCCACGTGGAATGTCTGTCCGTCTCAAGGAACAATGTGGGATATCCCACATACAACATGCACATGGGTGGGATGTCCCAGCAATTTGCAAAACAATGTGGGATGTCCCACATTGAACACATATATCTGTGGGACATCCCATTGATTTTGAAGTAACTGTTGGGATGTCCCATGTTCATTATAAATACGGGTGGATGTCCCACCTGATCAAAAAAGAAATGTGGGATGTCTCACTTTGAACACACATAGATGAGATGTCCCACCAGATCAGGAAGCAATATGGGATGTCCCACAGACACAGCCACTGATGGGATCGACTATATTCACCTCCTTGTCCCAAAAAAGGCAATTTTACTTGTATTTCAGTGGTGAATGGTGGAAGGTACCCAGATCTCAAACTTTAGTACAAACACTACCATGAACAGTGATCTAGTTTGGCACCCTTTATTCCACATCGATCGATGCACAGCCACTGATGGGATCAAATATATATTCACCTCCAGGTTCCATAAAAGGCAATTATGCTTGTATTTTAAGGGTAGAAGAGTAGAATCAGCCAGATCTTCCTAGATGCTCAAGTTATTGTTTGTATCCTCAACATCAAAGGTTATTATCCTTGTTGATTGAGTGACACCTCCTGTTTGTGTGCAAGTCTTGTGAGTATGTGTGAATTAACCTTAGCAGGCCAATGGGGCCACCCATTGCACAATGCTGAGGATGATTCTTGCATCCCTTGATGATCTCTACAGTCTGGGCAGAGGGATCAAAGGTTTGGACAATCACTTTACTTTTTGGGACACTAACGCCTTCAGCCCAAAAAGGAAATTTTGGACATCAACCCTTCCCTGGCTCATACCTTAACCATTTTGGATGATCTAACCATATAGGCATGTTGTTTCAGGTCTTTTGAAGCCACCTGGGGCACAGTAAAGCCTACTACAGCACAGTAACAGGGTGGAAAAAGCGAAAAATTCATAAATTGTGTCCTGGCCATGATATCTTCGGGATGTACCAATGGAAATGGGTCCTGGATGTGCTAGTCTATTACCCTAAGCCATAGGATGTACTATCTTCTGGTAATGAGAGGCATCGCAATTTGGCCATACAAGGAAATTACATCTTGGCCATATTATGTCCTTATCCATGATGTGAGATATCCAAAAACACACCTTTTGAAAGTGGTACATCTGTTTGTATTGGAAAAGTAGACAGTTGACAACCAGGGTACCCCATATCATCTGATTTAAGGTGATTCTGTTTTATGTTGTTGTTCACCATATTCAGCATGCCACAGGGTCATAGCTACTGTTCTGAAGTCTTATACTTCGTTTCCCAAGCTATTTGAACAGTTTTGGGCCAAAATACTGGCCAATATATGATGATATCTCCCAAAAGTGTCAAATGACACATTTTGCTTATTTCATAAATAGGGCACCAAGGAGGGCATTTAGTGCAAAACAAACATCAGGAATGGGATCAGACAGTGTAAATGACCCAGATTGTGCTTTATTTCAAGTGATTTGGGTGAGTTTTGGCTGAATGCTGTTTCTGAGAATATGGGTTTGAGTATACCTTTGGGCCTGTATGCTGATCATGATTCAAAACACCATCTAGTCAGAAATGGACCAAATGACTTGATATAAAGCACATTATGGGTCAGTTACACTGTTTGATCCCATTCCTGATGTTTGTTTTGCACTAAATGCCCTCCTTAATGGCCTCCTTGGTGCCCTATTTATGAAATAAGCAAAATGTGTCATTTGACACTTTTGGGAGTTATCATCATATATTGGCCAATATTTTGGTGCAAAACTGTTCATATAGCTTGGGAACATCACCTAGAGCCTTCAGAACACTAGCTATGACCCTGTGGAATGCTGACTATGGTGAACAATAACACAAAACAGAATCACCTTAAATCATAGGATATAGGGTGCCCTGGGTGTCAACTGTCAACTTTCCCAATACAAACAGATGTACTACTTGCAAAAGGTGTGTTTGGGGATATCTCATATCATGGATAAGGACATAATATGGCCAAGATGTAATTTCCTTGTATAGCCAAATTGCGATGCTTTTCATTACCAGAAGATAGTACATCACCTGGAAGATGTCTCTATAGCTTAGGGCAATGGACTAACATATCCAGGAGCCATTTTCGTTGTTATATGCCTAAGATATCATGGCCAGGACACATTTTATGAATTTTTCGCTTTTTTCACCCTGTTACTATGCTGTAGTAGGCTTTATTGTGTCCCAGGTGGCTTCAAAGGACCTGAAGAAACATGCCTATACAGTTTGATCACCCAAAATGGTTAACTTATGAGCTAGGGGAGGGTTGATGTCCAAAATTTCCTTTTTGGGCTGAAAGCGTTAGTGTCCCCAAAAGGAAAGTCATTGGCCAAACCCTTGATCCCTATTCCCAAACTGCAGAGTCCACAAAGGGATACAAGAGTCATCTTCAGCATTGTGCAATGGGTGGCCCCATGGGCCTGCTAAGGTTAATTCACACATGTTCACAAGATTTGCACATAAACAGGGGGTATCAGTCACTCATTGAGGATAAAAACCTTTAGTGTTGAGAGTACATACAATAAGCCTATGCACTTAAGAAGATCTGCCTGATTCTTCCCTTCTACCTTTGAGATACAAGCATAATTGCCTTTTATGGAACCTGGAGGTGAATATATTTGATCCCATCAGTGGCTGTACATTAATCAATGTAGGATAAAGGGTGCCAAACTAGATCACTGTTCATGGTAGTATTTGTACTACTAAAGTTTGAGATCTGGGTGCCTTCCACCATCCACAATTGAGATACAAGTAAAATTACCTTTCTTGGGACAAGGAGGTGAGTATAGTTGATCCCATCAGGGGCTGTGTTGGTGGGAAATCCCATATTGTTTTCTCATCTGGTGGGACCTCCCATCTGGATGTGTGTTCAAGGTGGGACATCCCACATCTTTTTTCATTCGATGGGATATCCCACCCATATTTGTGTTGAACATGGGACATCCCAACAGTCCTTTCTAAATCAATGGGATGTCCCACAGATATACATGTTTAATATGGGACATCCCACATTGTTTTGCAAATGGGTGGGACATCCCACCCATGTGCGTGTTGTATGTGGGACATCCCACATATGATGTGCGTGTTGTATGTGAGACATCCCACTTTGTTCCTTGAGATGGGTGGGCATTCCACTTAACCACCATCCATCAATTTTCACAGGCGAAATCAGCCATTAGATGGTTCAAGCATTACTATTGAGTTGCACCAAGTCAGACCTGAGGTGACAAACCAACTTGAAAATTGAGTAACAGCACTCAAGTTAGTCAAGTGAGCTACACTGGAACTTGATCAACTAGCCACTTTGCTCCAACCACCAAATGGTCATCATTAGAGATTGCTGTTTTTTTTATTCAATTGCTCACAGGAAGTAATTCATTAACAAGCATGGATGGGTAGCAGAAGCAAGCAGCTGCTGGTTAGATTGCAGTGAAGCTGGATCAAAGTGCAGTGCAGCTGAATTCCTAGAAAATGCTAGGCAATAGGCAGAAATAAATGTGCTTCCATCTATTTAGCTGATACCTGAGATAAAAGCCCTAGGAAAGGGCTTCCAGAATCACCCTCAACAAAGGAAAACAATGAAGAAATGAACCTGAAAATCCACTTTTTCTCCTGGGCAGGTGTCAGGGGTCTTGGTTGCAAAATGGGCCAGTGGGATATCCCTGGAAATTTTTCAGGCCCACCTGCGGCGGGTGGGATGTCCCTCAGAAAACTGGTGGGATATCCCAGATTGGACTCAGAAAGCCTTGTGGGACATCCTGCCCAATAATCCTAGCCAGCCCTGGGATATCCCATCCATTGGGACATCCAAGCTCCAGAAGGCCCTCTTGAGCCATTACTCTCATAGGAAATGTTAGGCCCTATGGGGGTCTGGGGGTAGCCTGAAGTGTCTCCTTTCGGTTACCACCCTCGACTTATCTCACCTTAGAGTAACTTGCACCCGCTTTATTTCTACTTCACTTTGTTCAAGTTACTAGGTCAGTCACTGACGTTGGATCTACCGAAGTAACTTGAAGTAAATGATGCCCCCAAATACGATAACTGGTATAATTTTATTCAAGGAATCTGGGAGCAGCCAAGCACAGAAGCACGGCTCCAATTTGGTTAAATCTGAAAGTAGGTAATGATTGCATACACAGTTGGGTACCTACGCGTGAATCACTTACTTGCCGGGGTCTTCATTCATGATCATTCCGATATTTGGCCCTTGAGACCGTTATAGGCACTGACCGGGTAAATTGAGCGAATTTTGGGTAGATTTAATGTGGAGCTCGGAGTCCAATGCATTGAGCGGTACGTCTGATGTGCAGATTGGTGGAACTCGAAGTCATAGTCGCGCTTTCTATCCAAACGGAGCACCAGGACAATAAACATTCTGCCCCGGCGATGGCCATCCAAAACGACAGCTGAGTTGATGGACCTCGTAAAATGACCCATAAAAGTGTTCCACAAGAATATTCAAATTGGACCAAGACCCGCGATGCAAGGAAAATGCGAAACTGATAAATTCGGGAAAATTGCGCAAATCCCATCGTCAAAAAAATCTTCAAACGTTTTCGCCTCTTGCGCTATGTCTCTATGGCTCGTGGAACTGGAACTCACTAAATCGCAAATTGCTTTGCCTGGTTGAGAGTTATTCTGTGCAGCATCGGCCATTGGAGAGTGGGGAACAGAAATAAAGCAGGAGGGTGCAGGAATGGAACCAGGTATTAAAGAACTCAGTCCCAGTATATGCATGTCGCATTCACGGTCGTCCGTACCTTTTGTGCGCGTAACTTTAAATTTGGAAACTTGATCCTCTTCCCGACGCTCATCGTCGACCTCATCAGAAATGTTGAACGAATTCGGCAGTTCCTGAACATGTGAAACAAGGGAGGAGCTTCGACTTAGCTCTTCGGGGTTCAATGGGTGCAATAGCTCGTTAATATGCTTCAGCTCTTGGACGGCAGCCTCAACGTGACCCACAGGTCGTCAGTCGAGGGTATGCTCGTTTACGTCCCGAAATTCGAACTCCTATTCCATCGGGCATATCACATGCCCGTTTGCGCTCAAAGCGGGTGGTTTAAGTTCAACCTGATGCTCGGAATAGCAATAGTAAATCCGACTTTCCTTAAAGCAATCCAGCAGTATCTCCTGCTCGGAAGCGTCGCTCGGTATACTTCAAGTGCTTCTTTGACGATATTCGGCACGGAACGATTGGGCACATGCATGGAGATTGATATGAAAGGTAAATCACGTTCCGGAGCAGTCTGCTCAAAATCCATGTTAATGTGTATGGTCTGAGATGGAGTCAGTGGTACGGGATCGAAAAATATAGAGTGGATGGGTGGACTCAGCTTTGGATTTGCAAAATTCGACACTGGGATGCGCGGGTGATGAACGACCCGGATGAGACCAGGCATTGCAGAAGTCCATAGGCCGGCGAATAAGCTGTCCTCGTCGAGAAGCTCTTGTAAAATAGACACAGTACCAGCAATAGACGGGGGATTTGAAAGCTCATGTTGTGCCTCAGGTACTCGCGGATTGGACGCTTTCTTGAGCCAGGTTGGCAGACTAGAGATAAATTAGAAGTCGTGCTCCGCATTGCTGATGTCGCGTTGTTTGACAAGCGGTGCCGCATAAGCCAGAAATCCTTGCAAATACTGTTGAGCATCCGAAATACTTTGGAGTGAGCACTTAGGGTTTGAATCTCGACAGTAATCCATCAATTCTTGCCGTCGAACGCGTGGGACTCGTCGCAGGAGCCGTAAAGATTGATCATCGTAGTTCCAGCAGTGTCCCACGTTTTGCCGGGAGCGTTAGGACCGAATTCAGGCATGTACTTGAGAATATTGCGAACACCACAGCCCAGAACCAGATCATAGGCGAGACCGGCGGTCATGGAGAGCTTGACATTCATGAAGCGCATGCGGTTGCCATATGGAAGGATAAGCACCCAGAGACCAATGACCGAGATGCTGGAATTTCAGAAGTCAATATCCAGTCCAGAGAGACCATAGAACACTTGGAGAGAGCATTGACAGAGGCTGAGTGGGATCTTGCAGAATATTGCTGAGGAAACCATGGGTAGTGGCAGTGAGTCGTCATCGGGGGAGAAAAAGCGGTAGAGGGAAGTGCAACATTTAGGTACGACATCCAGGTACGAGCGTCGAGCAGGAACATTCCATGTCGTACAGAAACAGCGGAAATGTAAGGAACTCGCTTCAGGAAAGTGCCGACCGCAAGCCGAGACATGTTAGCAGAGAGAAAAGGTGATGACGCGAAACACACTGACGAAAATGTGATGCACAGCAAAAATTGAAAAATCAGGGTCTCTAAGACCCGTACCTTACGGTAGCGGGAATTTTCCGAATTCACATCATCCCGGTGCCGCCAAAGCCCCTGGTATCTCGTGTTCGGTTTTCTGAGCCAATTGCCTTCCATCACATTTTGACATGTCGTTGTGGCCCTCGGCATCTTCATTTCCCAAGGTGAGAGGTCCCTTTTCAGATTTCAACATCACGTGTTTGACCCTATAAGATGGGATTTCGGTGGCATCAATCAGTTGATCCTCATCCGCAGGACCAGTCGATGCGTATCCTTCATTATGTTTTTCAACGGCGTGAATCTTCCTGGATTGCAGCTCCACGTAATTGATCTACCAGACACTTGAAACGCATGATAATATTCTGGCAATGTGTTCGAACACATTCCACACTCATATTCACAATTTCAGAGTGTTGTCAATTTTTTTTGGTCTGTTCACGCACGTCTGGGCTCTCTCTCAAAATGTCGAAATGGTCCGACGGGTCACGCATCACACCCGGTGTCGATTTGAACGTAAAAATGCAGTACTTTGTGAAGCATTGGCTTAGACCTTTGAAAGAGCTCGATAAGTGGCGCTGCCTCGGGGCTTTTGGCCCCATGATTAACTTTAAGCGTGCGCGCACCTATAAAAATGTACACATTGTGACAGGTGCCGTTTATTCAGCAAATGCGAAGCGCCGGGAGTGCTTGTCCTACTTCCTGCTCTTTATAAGATTACGGGTCTCCGTCTGAAGCTCTTAAACTCCGCTTATGGATATTCGAAACCAAAACTTTGGGAGTGCTCAGTCCAGACCTCTGGAAGCACTCAATAAACGGCACAGACAAACGTACACAGTGCTAAAGTCGGCGAATTCAAGCGCTAAACCTGTGCTAATGATTTAACCAAAATCGCCATAGTGTAAGCATGTGCCCGCCACTATAAAAGTTTAGACAATGCCAAGTACCAGTGTTAAACATTCCGAGGCACAAATCCAGGGGTTATAGATTTTTGAGGTTCCCGAGCGTATGGAATATAATCAGGGGGTGGTATAATAACGGAATTGATACTAGTTACAGTACACTGGGCTTACTCGACTCAATCATCAAACGGATAGTCCCATAACCTCTTCGGATTGTCGACCCAGATCTTCCACATCAAACCCCCATCGCCGTCGCACCACTTCACGCACTGCGCAATGAACTTCGGTATATCCGGCGTCAAAAACTCCTGCGTCGCCTCCGGGTCTCCACCCGGATTATGCTCCGGCCCCGCCGTATGCGGCCAGTCACTCCCCCATACAATCTGGTCCGGCACCATCTTCAACAGCTTCTTGATGTGCTCTTCGAGGCCTGGCACGCCCTCGAGCCGATACAGCCCACTTCACTTGATGTAAGCATTCTTGTTCTGCGCGAGGACGGCGTACAGCTCCTCGCACCCGGGCTGCGCCGCTACGTGCGTCTCCCCTGTCTCGGGATGCCCGAGGTGGTCAAAGACCACTTTGACACCGAGATCGGGGACGACAGGCGCGATGGATGCATACTGGTCCATCGAGACAAACACTTGGATCACCCAATCCAGGCGCCGTAGGCGCTCAGCATACTCGTGGAGCAGCTTTGGCGATTTTTCCACGCCAAGCGACTGCGAGTGGATCCTGAGATTCAGCCTCACGCCTCGAAAGCCGACGGCGTGCAGCTCATCCAGCTCTGCATCTGTGATAGTGTGAGGGTCGATGCAGGCGATACCACGCGCCCCGCCGTTGAGGCGTTTTAGGGCGTCGATGCTGCAGCGGTTGTCCGTGCCGTAGATGGACATGGCGATGATGCAGATGTGGTCTATGCCGATGGAGCGCTCGAAGGCGAGACAGGTGTCCAGATCTGCCTTGTTCGGCGTAAACGGAGCGTCGTCTGCAAGCGGCCACCGCTCCTGGATTTCGCGTCAGTATGGATACATACACAGGCAATGGTATGGGTAGTACTGGGTCTACGATGTGGAGGTGGCTGTCCCAAGACCCTCGAGGGAGTATGGGGTGTGGTTGAGCCATCAGAGATAGAATTGAGACAGTGTGAGACTTGGATGAGGATCAGCAAACATTCAGTACTGAATGGATATCTCCAATTTGAGCGTGGAGGACAGGCGGATGAATGCTATTCTGGTCCGTCAGATGTTCGGAAGCAATAGTTGGGCTAGAACTGATGGAGTGATGGGCTATGATGGTATTTGTCTATTGGTATCTTCTCTCTCTTTATAAAATTACGGATGTCCGTCTGAAGCTTTTAAACTCCGCTTTGAGGAGATCAAGCCCGAGACTGCGGAAGCGCTGGGTTCATACCTTCGGAAGCGCTCAGTGAACGGCACTTTCTCGGGGATTTTGGCCCCATGATCAACTTCAAGCGCGCGCGCGCCTATAAAAGTGTACACAACGCCAAATTCCGTCTTTTACTCACCGTCATAGTTTCCGAGGCGCTAATTCAAGCGCCAAAACTGGCGCCTGTGACTTGAATTTACTTGAAACTTCGTCAATTCCGCCCTTGCTTTGAAGGATAAGCTGGGGATAAAATTCTGGACTTGACTGCAACTTCAAAAAAATAAAGATTCTTGATGTCTTGCCCAAATTTGGTTCGCACTCAGAGCTACATAGTAAAAATTACAATGCATGGACCGGCAGTGGTTTTGTGATAATTGACTCAATTTCCGAAATTATGTCCATCAATTGTCTTCAGAAAGGCGTAATTTTGTAGAGATCGAGATACTGGCAAAAATGAATTGTAGGCATTATGTGGGCTGCTAAATCACTTCAATTAGACTTTTGCTATGAAGTATTCATGAATTTCATGAGCTTTTTGATGGGTTGAGCAGCTTCTAAAAGAAAGATAAGTCTATCTGAAAATTCAATCGCACATCAGAGCAACTTTTTAAAACCTATTTTCATTACGACCATATTGGGGTATCTACAAAACACAACATTGCACTGCACATTGTGGCCCTAAACCTCATTGATACCACCATACATCTCCTTTTCATAGCAAATTGTGTCTCTCTGTTCGTTTGACCAATCTTATTATTTGTTTACAGATGCAAACAGAGGCTTTTAGAAATTTCCACTGTCAATAAAGGGGGAGGGGGACCGCAGAGCGGTCCCCGGAGTGCTTTTTACTACTCTGTCTTCCCCAACCACGTAACGTGCAGCTGGGTAGGAGACTGCACCTGTGCCTCTGCACTAAATATCTTTTGAGACTCCTTCGCTGTCAACCACAGCGATGGCACCGGAAGGTCTGGGTTACCTAGTTAGCTTTCCGCATCAGGAAACACCATTTTTTTCAGTAGCTCCCAGCCAGTGCTATTGACCACTGGTAGCGCTGGTAGCTGTCAGCAGCAACCCAGGAGCGCTTGGTGGCGCTGGTAGCCAAACGGCCGGAGATGAGTAGCATTGCGTACTCTTCCGCTTGTCCACGGAAGTGACGCTCCGTGGAGGGAAATCCCAGGCCTTGACCTAATTGGGGCGCGTACTCAGGCTCTAATAGGGGCTTGTCAGGAACGGGTGCAATCTTTCATGGTCAACGTACGACATGAAGATGGAATATGCCCCTCAAAGTACGAGTGTGAAATTGATGCGCCAGGAAGCATATAATTTTCGTCAATAACTGCACTCGGTTCGTCCCTGGCGGTATCTACAGCGTCGTCCTCAGATTCTCCTGATTAAATACTCCTGTCAAGCATGTTTCTGAGCAAAAAAATTGACTTGCCGTCGGTGAGATCCAACTCTTCTTCTTGTTGTTCAGAATCTTCTTCATCTAGTTGGACAGATTGCCATGAGCCATAGAGTTTTGTGTTGACGGTCGACTCACCAAGGGAAAATAGAGCATCAGTCTCATTCGGCACATATAACGGGTATCCCAGATGTTGGGCGACATCTTGGCTATCTGGATCGAAAAACTTGCCCTGGTGGGACTGACGGAGTCACTACGTTCCGACCCCATGTAGACACACCTCTAGCGCCCTTCGGCTTCCTTCATCTACCATCCATCTACCATTGTGTACCCGGGTAGACGTAAGTGTACCAAGGGATGTCGACATAGGTCCGGCGCCCTTCGGCTTCCTTCATCTACCATGTGTAGACCCAGGTGTACACAGCCTTCGGCGCCCATCAGCACGGTTCGGCTACCTTCGGCTACCTCGGTTAACAACCTTCGGCTACCTTTAGCAAGTTACGTAGACTTATGTCAACCTCTGTTTTTGACCTGAAGCAACCGTGTCTGCATAATGTAGACATGGGTAGCCGCAGGGGTTTGGCTACCCTCTGTCTACCCCAGTAGACAGACCATCTGTCTACAAGGGGCCGGAACACAGCGAGTCCTGGATACACGCTAGCATATCAGCAAGTTGTTTCGGCTTCAGTGGTCTGCCGAATAGGAGGAAATCCAAGCCCTCGTGCCTCCTCCCTGGTGAGCTGCTCTCCGCCCAATGGGTGGAGAGACCAATAGGCGGGAAACTTCGGCTAGCGGAATGATGATAGGCCTCTTCGAAAATCATGTTTGGGGCAGACAAATAGGAAGCCAGCAGGAGGGTCCGATGTTGATGGCCAGATGTTAAGCTGGAACTCAAGCTCCGTCAGAAACACTATTCGGAAAAGTCAGCACATCGAATTTACTGCGACCATGAGACGAAATGCCCACTATCTTTAGTAGGGGGTATTAGGGCGCCCTATCACTCCAGGAGACAATTGATGCCCAATCATGATCCATTCACGTAACGAAAAACCAAAAGATCAACAAAGGACGTCATTTTTTGCCTCTCTCATCACTGAATTTCCTTTCTGGATGTGCTGATGTTTGCTAAACGATTTCCACATCATTGAATTTCTTTATGCGGATTCGGTGTTTTCCGGTGAAACGGTGCACTTGAGGTAGGCCTAGGAAACCTGCTAAATGCGTGCAAAACACACACTCAACAAATCACACACACACACACACTACTCTCAACTATAATGCGCTCCTTGGTTGAATTCGGGTCTGGTCCGTAGTATGCGGACAGCTGGAATGGAACTTTCACTTTCTTAACCTTGTGGTTTTCCGGACTTGGCCCTCAAAATGTAGTGTCTCCCATCAATTCCCCCCATATTCCATTTCGGCTCCCCACGGTCTGTTCAACTCTCCCCAATCGATGAGCTCAAATTCACCATTGAAATCGGCGAATGTCAATAGATGTTTGAATATTTGGCTCATGTACCATGGCTGTGGATCCCAAGTCACTTGGGACTGCACCCGTGTGATCCGTTTTGATCCCGTCTATCCCGTAAGATCCGAGTGATAATTGGGTGAGCTTCTCAAGACTCAATACCGTACGTCAACGTGTTTGCCCGCTGTTCTCTCGTGCCATTAAGAATGACATATGATCCATGTGAGAAGTGCTTCTCGGGTCATCCACTGGAATTCCACTTGAATTTGAAAACATTAGGGAAATTTTTGAGAAAACTGCAAGAAAACTATGGTTGAAAATACTAACTAACTGCTTGTGGTGTAGATAAGACTGTACGGCACTGGTTTTTTCCATGTTCTGACTTTTCTTTTTGCCCAAAATAATTTAGATACATAAAACATCTTCATTTGTTGATAGCCTGTGCTACGTTACAACAAAAGGTCCATTTGCTGCACGGGCAACCTGAAGTCGGCAGGTTATAGGGCCCGGAGTACTAAATTCAGTATTGCGGCTGAAAGGAAGAGGAAATGACTGAGAGAGACAGACATACCATCCATCAAACATGACTACGGCGGCGGTGCGTTTGGCGTGGGAGCCGAGACTGGAGCTGAGTAGTTCTGAAATTTTACTGCCTCCAAAGGTAACAAAGGTAGTGGCCGGGGGTTGGGGGTTGGTTGGAAGGCAAGCGCAAAGCTTCTAAGCGCACGCTAAAAAACGACGTGCCGAGAAAAGTTGATGCGAGGTGATCTCGGTGAATTGGCCGGTAATTTATCTTGAATTTGATTGGCTATCCTTAGTCTCCAGGAGGATTTCGCTCCGGATAGACTTGGGATGCCGATATCACGCCACTGTCGTGCCGACACTAAGGATTCAAGTTGCTTGCGGCCCCTCTGCCAAGTTTAAAATGTAGATTTTGCTGCACAAAATTGCAGTACATCTCTGAAAGTCTCCCTCTTTCCTCTCTCTTTTTTTCTCTTCTTTTTTCTTTTTGCAACTTGAATTTGGCCGATCATCCACAGACATGGGATATGAGCCGAATATTTGCTATAGAGTATCAGATCTGAATGACACGTCGGTTCCTGAAATCGCTGATTGTTCCGAGTCCTAAAAATTTATTTTTAGACTCGGTTTTAGTAGCCGTTTTTCCGCCAACCTGAACAGATTTCGACCGATGACGTACGTGACTCGTGTTGGAACCATCTCCAATTATGGTAAATTTTGTTTCCTCGTATGGGTATTGAGACATCCGGATCAGCATTTTCCGCCCATCTCCCACGCCAGATTCGGCTTTTTTCATGGTGGGGTTAAGGTTGGCTTTGCCGTTTTTCCGTGTAATGGTGTGGGGTCCGCGGACCGGCGGTCTTGACCATACGGCTTGCGTCACAGCCCCGAAGAACCGTTTCCCTCTCACTTGCACTGAATATTGATCTCATCTTGTGTTGAGCTCGCGTTCCTCGATCCCTTGCTGAGTCGTTCAGTGGTCGTTTAGTAGCAGGACATGAAGCCTCGTGA
The DNA here is from genome assembly GCA_029204075.1 of Mycena capillaripes. Taxonomy (NCBI): domain Eukaryota; kingdom Fungi; phylum Basidiomycota; class Agaricomycetes; order Agaricales; family Mycenaceae; genus Mycena; species Mycena capillaripes. The sequence goes on along the minus strand of JARHKZ010000012.1, from coordinate 424,825 downwards.
AGCTGGCCTGACTCCTTACTGAAAATCTTGCTTTGACGGATCCGGCATCTGTTTCAGGTTTCATGATCATCATTGATGTCGCGTGCACAGTGACAGTTCCTGTCGAAGCAGATTACTTTGAACATTTTTGCAGATGTACAAGTGGTTGCCAGCCCGCTTCGCGGGCTGGCCACCCCTTTGTTGATGGTAGAATTTGTTATGTATTATCCTATGTACATTTACAAAAGAAGTTCCTCCCAAACAATATTAGTTGTCGACATGGATGAATCACCTTCATGCTTGAGAATCAATACATTTTTTGAGCCCGGAACTCGTGTCATCGCTGAGTAAAGTTGTCCATGTGAAAATACCTCTCGTCGCAAGTCAAGTCCTAATTTTTGCACTGTTAGGCCTTGACATCCGTTGAACGTGGTTGCATAGCATAGAGCAAGGGGCACCTGTTTGCGATGAACTGTGAAATCAAACCCGTGGGGTTGGAAATGGCAATTAATGCGAGGAATATGAAGTCGTATCTAAAATATGGCAGCAGATTAGCAAGGCACATATTGTGACAGGGGACATACAGGGTCTACAGTAATTCCAGCTACTACCGTGGAAATGGTTTCAACTTCAACTGTGTGGCGCAGGAGATTTCGTATTATAACTCTGGTATTCTTCGTCAAACCTCGAGAAGCGTCGAAATTCCTAGTGAGTCTACAGATTGCTCCCTTCTTCAGAACCAATTCATGCGGAGGTATCCCAGGCTCTTGAAGAGAGTTTAAGAACTCGGGGTCGGAAAAAACACCCTCATTAGAGTTATCTTCAGCTTCTATGGAGTCGTTGCTAACATAGCAATGTGACTCTCCTGGGACATTTTGCAAGATTGCAGTGTTGAACTCATCAACAAATATATTGTAAGGGCTCAGGATGGCCCGTAAAATGCAAGCCGCTGGATCGGAAAGTATGCTGCAGGGAAACACAAAATTGATGAATTCATGGAGGGATTGTGTATGGCATAAGCGGTCGAGGTTGACAGAATTGTTCAAATAATCATCGCCAATTGAATCAAGAAATTGCGAGAATGCTAAATCGGTCCGTTGTCGCATCGATGCCTGCAGTTCCAGAATTTCAAAGTGGTGGAAAACAGGTTGAGTGCGGAGGGATGCTTTGCAGATAGCAGTACGACCCCCAAAGCGTACCACAGGTGCGACCTATACACATTCATTGCATGGCCGTGGAAAAAAACTACAACTTACCTGACGAAAGTCGCCAACCGTGATGAGCATGCGTCCTCCCCAAACCCGGTTGGACCCTGTGAGTGAACGCATAAGACGATCAGCACAATCAAATGCTTTGAAGTGGAGGCCCCCAATTTCATCTATAACATGGCACTTTGCCACTTGAAGAAGTTTGGCACGGTCGCTCCTGGCTCCAACAGAGGATTTCAGATGAGGATTGTTTTCATCTACAGGGATTCCATAAAGATAATGGGTCGTTCGACCCCCAGGATAGTTCTTGGCAGCAAATGCAGACGAAGCAGACACCAGGACGATGTTGTCCAATTTTCGTAGGGCACCTATGACGGGATACAGAACATATGTTTTACCACGGCCAGCACGGCCATCGACATGAATTGGGGGAGGATTTTCTAGAGCTGCAACTTGTATAATTCGATCATACACTGCATGCTGTGAATATGTATTAAATTCGGGTTCTAGCAATGAAAAGCTATAATGTTACCTGCTCTGCTGTCAATCCATCCTTGAAAGCAGAAAGGTTGGTGGGATCTCCACCCCAGCGTAATCGTTCTGCATCAATTTCCTGTTGTCTTTCTGTGGGTTCAGGTAGCCCAATCTCTGTCAAGGATTTCCCAAGGCCTTGAAGCAAGCTTTGAAGGGCAAGTAGAACCTCGTTCCTGATCAACTCGGCATTAGGGCAGGAAGTTGTCTGCAGCATGCAGTCCCTAAAATCTGCTGACAGGGACTCCTCGTGGGCTTCCCAAATGATTAGGGCAGGACTTCCTTCTGTTGCCAATAATGCAAAGATCCAGCGCAATTGAGCTGGGGGAGCCCCAAAGTTAAGCAACTCCTCGAAAGCCATGATGCCTTCATCACGGTTGTCAAACAATCCCATTGCACGGGCTGCTTCCTGGTAGGTTCCATACACAACTCCATCAATAGTGCGCAGATCAACCCAGTCGTGGGCACTACGGTGCAGCAGGAGAGCTCGAAGGTAGAAGACGTCGCCATGGCGAGGATAAACCATTTGAATACGACTGACTCCAACGTGGCCTGGCTTATAGAAACGTATTCGCATCCGTGGATGATTTGGGTGTTCATTTTCTAAAATCTGCAAAGGATGCATTTCTTTGTCAGGATCATGTTTTTCCAGGCGGCACTTTGAACCGAATTCGATATAGGTCATGTAATCAAGGTCAGGATGCCGTGGTCTGGTCATGTATCGGACTAACAGAGTCCCATCCGATTCAGATCCATCTTTTCTTGCCATTTGTCCGTATTGGCGGCCTGGTAGGTGAACTGGGAGTCGCTTTACTCCCGGTTGTTTCTGAGAAATATGAAATGAGGCGAGCCGTGTTGCAGCCTCAATACTGGAAAGATATCTTCCCCGTTCATAATCACGGATTTCATCGATAGGCTTTCTCATCCCGATCGCAGATTCGGATATGTTCAATGGGTGAGCAGAGACTTTCCAATTAGCCTGATCCAGGGATTTGAAGAAATATTTGAAGAGATACTGAAACAGGGCAACTCCCGTAGAGAACTCGACGTTGATGTGACAGTCGTACTTCAAAATAAGGCATGGAACGTGGGAGACAATGAATTGATCTTCTGTCTGCCGTCGCCGGTGCTCAAAATATCCTGGATAAGTTCATGATTATCTGAGTACAATGATCAGTTTGAGAATGAACATACCCCGTTCATTGAACGATGATTGAGCTTTAGTCTGCTTCGGAAAACCATATTGACAGTTGCGTGGCCAACCACATCGATGGTATGTCTTTGCAGGGTCATGGCTGTGGGTCATGTGGCGTTTGACAGCGTCCCGTAGTGGACCTGGATTCCGAGGCAATTCTGCGCTGAGAAATTTATCAATATCTTCAGGTGATTTTGGAACATTCTTGAGAGCGACAGCTATGTGCTCATGTGGGAGACCCCGTTTCTGGAATTCTGTGACCCGGATATAATACAGTATGGGACCAAAGAGGATTTGTATATCCTTCATCAATGCCGAAAGATATTGTTGAAAAACACGGACAATGAGATCTGGTCGGTCATTTGCAGATTGAAGGGGTCGCAATTGGGAAGTGATCTCAGGCCAGCGCAGGTTGGTTGTGAATGTTATAAAGAGAGTGACAGGGCCCAGAGCCTTACGAAGAGCAAGACAGTCAGAAATGTTTGCTGCAGACCAAGCTGGGGAGTGAACAAATGTAGATGGCAACCGAACATCCTCCACTGGCTCTTCATCACCAGTTCCAATGTATTCAGCCTCATCTGGGTCTGAGTGTTGATTGTGCCGTAGGTAAGTCAGCCGAGCCTCTTCAACGGCGCTCCAAGCATCAACCAAGTATTCTCCTGCAAGATATCAGTGAAATTTTGGAAATATTGAACCTAAATGCTCACCAGTCAACCGTGAGAATGTGGACATTTGTTCAGCGTTCATAAAAAATCTAGTCCGGTACCAGCGGGCCTGACTAAACTTTCTACCATCTGAGGTTAGACGACTTGGTGACCATCCCAAGGTGCCGTGAGGGAGCAGTAGTAAGTAGTGCAATGGCTCCACAAAGGGCGAAAGAAGATCCAGAAATACAGGGTCATCATCTCCCTTGCGCTTAATGACCAACTTGCGCCGAGATGGCATAGAAGCTGGAGCTAGAGATACAATAGCTGCAATTTCGTTGGTGATAGCGTCTGTGTGTTCGATGTGCAGGGCGATGTCATCGTTGTCATCATAAATGTTGAGCTTTTCAAGCTCAGCTATGAATGGGTTCACCCGCTCCAAGCCTGCCAATGTGCTATTAATCCATGAGTGTGGGATGTCAAATTCGGTTCCCTTCATGAACATAGCCCAGGGATCATGGATAAACCATCGGATCGCATGCTGACCTTCATGTGCAGGAAGCATTCGATGATAGGTACGTCCACCAGCTAAAGTAACTGCTGCAATGCCATCAGGGAATTTCATAAAATCGCCGTCATAGACACCAATAGCTGTCAGTGAGAAGATGTTGTTCAATTTGCGTGAGATAGCAGCGGTTTTGCGATTATCAATGAAATAGTCCCACTCATCAGGGTACGGTGGAAGTAGTGGTTGGTAATGTTTGCCTTTGGGTCCGCATACAAAGCATTGATCGTGTATTCTTTCACCGGTCAAAGCCTGGTTGGATAAATTAATACAACATAACATGAGGCACGGAATGCGTAAGCCACCTTGATACCGCAGATTTTACAGACCCTGTTCCATTGAAGACCAATAGGCTTGGAACTCTGAGATGCATTAAGAATTGCAACTCGTTCCCACCATGGAGGCTCTGTACTGCGCGCTGCAGCTGTCGTACGTTGAATTTGATGGGCATTACGATCTTGTTGACGAATCTCTAACCGTCGCGTGTCGTTGAGACCATTCCGGTTCAAAGCACGAGCCCGAGTATTATCTCCACGAATTTCTGTTCGCTGAGAGTCATTCATCATTGCACGGCTGGTTGCGTGGGCAGTAGTGTTGGCTTGTTGAATTAATGCTCGCTGGGAGTCATCCATCATCGCTCGAGTGATCGCGTGTGTGGCAGTATTGATGTGTCGAATTTCTGTAATCTGTTCATCTGGCAAGAGAGAACGTGATAGTCTACGAGCAGCAGTGTTGGTGTGACGAATTTCTGTAGTCTCGTTATCTGGCAAGAGAGAACGTGATAATCTGCGAGCATTGGTGTTTTGTTTTCGCTTCAATTCCTGTACAGACTCATCAAGATTTAGTCGCCGTTGCCGCTGAGCTTCACGGCGTAATCGACAGCGACGTTCTTCTTCGGCTTCTTCATCAATGTATTCCGGCATTCCGATGAACGCTCCGAGAATGTGATTACTTGAAGCCCTGTCTGGAGGAACTATGAGAAACAGATAGTGGGAGGAAGGGATGCTAGGTGAAAGCAGAGTGCAAAAGCCATTAAGTCTCTCTCAAGGAGATCCCAGCCTAAGACAGATACGCTCAGAAGTAGCCCCATTTTTGAAGCAGGAGTCAGATCGTCTTTTCGGGATGGAGGTCCAGGGTCCTAGATAGACGCGTGTGGAGTCGATGGCTATCAAGAACAGTCTGACACACCTCCGAAGCCGTCGCATTTTTACAGTAGACCGAAGTCCCGGGTCGTAAATAGACGCGTGTGGAGTCGATGGCTATCAAAACAGCTTTACACAGCCCCGAAACCATCGCATTTGTTACAGTGGACACTGAAATGGAAGGCCAAAATCCCGGATGGATGTAGAAGGGGTTATCCAGCGGACTGCTTGAAGTTACACCTTCCTCAGAGATGGATGGCCAAGGTCCCGGATCGATGGATGCAACAAAAGGTTATGTAGCAGATGATCAGAGGCTGTAACGTACACGATAAACTGAGTGAAATTCCGAGATTTTCGGTGATATCGGAGATTGAACTCTGACAGCGGAGTTTGAAAAGGCTTCGGACGGACGGACGGACGGACAGACAGACGCAATTTTATAAATAGGGTGATGTCCTTGTACTTCCTTCCCTCCTGGCTGTGACGGAGTGCAGCGCTGAAATTGGCCTTCTATTGTCTCCAGCTTCCCGCATTTGCGAATCATTTGTTGCCCCACCAATTCAACACAGCCGGTTGCCAAAATCAATAAATGATCACCTTTTGATTTGTGATTAATTCTCTCCGACGGGCTTCCGCATCTTGTCTCGTACCTCCACAGACGAAGTACCTATAGCTTTTTGCATCCAACATCTCTTCAAGTGCGTTTTTTTCTTGCACCCATGTATGCCACTGAAGATTCTCAGAATGCGTGTGTCAATCCACATCGAAATCGAGCCTCCTGGTAACGTATTTCCCTTCCAGGGAGCTCATTCTATGCTGACGGCGTGATAGAGCGCCGGCCATGTCCTCCTTACCTCTTGATGGCCCGGTGCTCTTGGAGGGTCTCCCTTCAGTGTTGTCTCCCGTTGCTGCACCTCGTCTTGTCTCCGATCATGTCTTCCCTGCCAATCTGCCCTTCGAGTCTCTGCCACTGCTGCCATCTGAAATTTTGCCAAATTATTCTCTCTGGTGGTCTCTCTGGCGGCCGGTGAGATTCGGACTGGCAATTCGGGGGCTTGCGCTTGTTGTGGTACTTCTCTTGACTTGAATCCTTGGCAACAATTGACTTTATTATCAGGCCATAGTTGTGACATTCCTATTGCCGCTTTTCTCAAGCGGCATACATCCAGGTGAGTGACATTGCCTTTGTTTACAGAACTATATTGATTTGATAGATGTCCGGCATTCTCCAGACGGGCCTGCGTCTGGATTTTGTCCGGCATGGCGGGGTTCGGGCAATCCTCTGCCCGAATTCTGTCCACGACTTGATTCGGGCATATTTGTGCCCGGATCCTGTCCGTATTCGTGCCCGACTGCTGCCCGACGGGGCGATGTCGACTCTATGGCACGGGGGCTGATGCGCGCCTCCTCAGCACGTGATGTAAAGGGTGTCATGAAAATCTGCCTTACGGGTGCCCGACGGGGTCTCGCGGCAAGCCTGATGCTAGGCATTTTAATATTAGGCCTGCTACTCCAAGTAGCAGGTCATTTTAAATTCAAACACCCTTTTGTGGGAGGCTTCGGCCATGATGAATATAAATACCCTTCCATGGGCGGCTTCGGTCACATTAAATATAAATGATGTTCAGGCCGCTCTGGCCATGTTAAAGACAAAGATCCACTGGGTGGCTGCTTCAGCCATAAGAAAATTACAAACCCATTGGGCAGCTCATTCAGGGCCATCCGTAAATTACATTGAACTCTGTAGTGGGTAATCTTAGGCTCAAACTCCCTTGGATTGAAACACCACTCAAACTCAAGTTGAGCGGGATTATAGCCGCCATTACACACAATTTTGTCCCCGAGGATCAGATCATGGATGGAGAATTTATGGATGGCGAGTCAGCAGGTACTCGAACTTGCTCTCTGATATTTGGCTCTGGTCCAAGAAATACAATGAATGGGCGGTTGCTCTCCCCATACATGGTTAACAATAATCATATCAAATCCTGGATCCATATGGAATACATGTTTGAATTTCAGTGTGTACAAGGTAATCTGGCCGATGTCCTTGGGCGCCATAAAAATTGTGTTGCAGTGAATATCCCACTTCACAACATTGTGCACTTATTAACCAAGATCGAGATACTTGCACTATCCAAGCTACATGAAATTTGGATTCCAGCCCGACTTTCCGCTGATCAATGCAGAGCATGTTTGAAGGAACATCAGTGCATAAACTGTCGAGAAGTAGTTTCAATCTTCCGCAACATTACTGCCGATAGCGCAGGCGTGACAACTGCCCGGAAAGCGATGGTAATTAAACCGAATGTGAAGAAATACAGGAAGCCTAAATATGTTTCACGATCGGCCGCCCGAATAGCACATGATGCTCTGCTCAAGAAAAAAACAGTATATAGGCTGAAAATGTTGAGGCGTAAATATACCGGGCGGCTGACAGACACAACTTTCCCACCCAAGCCACTCTCAAGAATTGCTGCTTATCGTATAATCTCCAACCATTGTAAAACGGTGCGCCCGAGGGAATTCGTTGAAGCCGGCTGTGCTGTCTGCGGCTGCTTGGTCCCGCTCAAAAATTTAATGTTACTGGAAAAGTATGAAGGTAGCTTAGCTTTGTTACTTCGACCGGGCATAACTAGAAAGGAGAGGCTCAAAATGACGGATCCGATAGAAGAATTGGATGGACCTGTACTTGCAGAAGGATGTAAGTATATATGTGTTGAATGTGAAACATTCTTAAATAATGGTATTGTTCCGCGGACTGATCTTGTGCGAAATAACTGGATCGGCCCTGTTCCCGAACAGTTACAAGACTTGACTTACGCAGAAGGCATAATGATAGCCAGAATCCGCCACAACAGATGTGTGGTAAGAGTTAATTCGGGTCGAGTGAGAATGAGCGCCAATGCCATAATGTTCTCGCAGCCGGTACTATCAATTCTGAATAGTTTGCCTCCTTCTAAAAGCGAGATCCTTGCGTTCATCTTTATGGGTTCTGCAGCACCGACTCAAGAGGACTTCGAACGTACTCCAATGTTAGTCCGCAGGAGTAAGGTTCTGGCAGCGCTGGAATGGTTAAAGTTGAACCGTGAAGGCTACAAAGATCTGGAAATATCGTGGGAAAACCTGAATTCATATGCGGAGAAAGACATACCGGTCGTGGTTGATTTCAGACGCACTAATCAAGAAGTTAGCGACGCTGTTCCAGCGGGAACAACTGCTGTCCACGAGATCCCTGCAGAGTACGGAACAAAAACCGGGAGGTGCAGTTTTGCTGTTCATGGTCTCACTGGGACAGAGTACGCCACTGCGACGATGAAAACAATCAAATCGGTAGCTCTACAACACCTCACGCACAAAGGAAAGATGCTAGGAATTGGACGCTCTGAGCTACCTGTGAGTATGTACGACAATCCAGACGCTTACCCTGGTATGTTCCCTTGGCTGTTTCCCTATGGTAAAGGAGGTATAGGTCATCCCAGTCATTCAAACAAGCAGGGAGATCTCACCCGGAAAAAATCACTACTGATGTACCATGACAAACGGTTTCAGCTCGACACATATTTCCCCATGATTGCCTTTAATCATGAGCAATTGAAAGCGGCCTCCACCGGTAGTATTCTGTTGGCAAAGAGATCTAAGTTCGCTTCAATTTCGCGTAGACTAGCAGCCATCGATCCAGAAGTTGCCGGAAACATAGCCGATAGAATGGCGGCGGGAGATCATGTCAAACCCAGTAACTCAGCGGAAAAGCTCTGTTTTGATTTGATTAAAGATTTGGATGGGGTTGCAGGCCGAGTGAAAGGATCAATTACTTCGAAGAAATACATGCGGAACGAAATTTGGTCCACCGTAGCCTTTTTCAACACTCCCACGTGGTTTATTACACTGGCTTGGTCCGACCTCCATCATCCTTTGGCTCTGTACTATGCTCAAACTGATACGGTTTATCGGCCAGAAATTCGTACCTCAAAGGAGAGAAATAAACTGATGTCTCACAATCCAGTATCTGCAGCTCGATTTTTCCACTACATGGTACAAGCATTTCTCTCGGATGTTCTAGGCTGGGAAAGTCAGGAAAGAGGGCTTTTTGGGCATACTAACGCATACTATGCTACGGTGGAGCAACAAGGTCGATTGACCCTGCATTTGCATTCTGTGATCTGGATAGTCAATTCTTTATCGCCGCAAGAAATCAGGGATCGTCTAATGGGTCCGAAATCCAAGTTCAGGAAGCGGTTGATAACTTATCTTGAAGACTGCCATCGTGCTGAGTATTCTCACGGATCGCGAGACGCTGTTATAACCAAACGAAAGGTTGAACCTGCAAACTCTCCCACAACCACCGCCGCAGCCTTGCAGCTCGAAGACATGTACAGAGTTGTGTGCTGACTGTCGACGCAGTGACCGCTGGTGGAAAGGTTATGAGCTAGAAGTGGATGACTTACTTGTGCGTTCTAACGTCCATACACATTTCTTGTCCGTTGAACATCAGAGAGCAGAAGATGCGAAGACAAAATGGAGGAAAAACAAGAAGAGCAAGAAGGTGAATTACAAAGGGACAAGAGGCGGTGGTATGTGTTATGTATTACAAAGGGACAAGAGGCGGTGGTATGTGGCTGGGATTCTTCCGAGGGTCCTTCTGGACAGCAGGTACTGGACACCCTATTTGTGCGGCTTAAAAATCCTCCCAGAAAAATACAGATAAATGGCTTGCCTGAAAATGTCGTGCCTTTGGTTCGCACTGTCACACATATAACGGTGCTGTTGTCGGACGATACTCTGCTTTCCGTGCTAAGGGAACAAGTAGTGTGTTTACTGAATTTCGGAATGACCGACTATACCTCTCAAGGAAAGTCGAGGGAAAAAAACCCGGTTGAGCTTGCCCACTGTAAAGACCATAGGTCATATTACGTCGCACTTTCAAGGGGATTCACAGCGGAAGGCACAGTGATAGTGCAAGGTTTTTCAGCCAAGAAAATAAGGTCTGGGATGTCAGGATATCTGAGACAAGAGCTGAGAGAGCTGGAAATTCTCGATGAAATCACCAGATTGCGATTTGAAGGGGCACTTCCCCGATCCGTGACCGGTCTTTATCGCCGTAGGCTTATTCGGAGTTTCTACGCATGGAAAACTGATCACCGGGATCCGCCCCATTTCCATCCCGCGATGAGATGGGACGCTTCGATGGGAAATCGCGTTCCAGAACCAGAATTCTATAGTGAATGGAAACCATCTGTTTCTCTAAACAAGAAGCGCAAGAGCCTCGCTGTAACGGGAACGAGTAAAGACAGAGCTTCTGAGGCCATTCAGCCACCAAAAAAACGGGCAAAAGATCGATCAGGAGAAGGACAACAGGAACGGGTTACCACACCCCTTGTTTATCATTTGACCAGACCTGTAGGTCTGATTTGGGACTCTTTCGACTACAGTTGTGTCTACGATGCAACGTTCACAATTCTGGCAAATCTGTGGTTGGAAGACGCTAATAAGTGGACAACATATTTTGCTTACATTAGCGGCTTCATGGGAGAACTTGCGACGTCGCTGAGATCGGTTGCCAACAGAAGAGTCTCGTTAGAGCAGGCCAGAAATTTGGTTAGACAATCACTCAATAGAGCCAAGCCGGACTACTTTCCATACGGACCCATGCCGTCCTCAGTAGACAGACTTGCCGAGTTGATGTTCCCGAGCAAGTATTATGGCACTGGAAGACAATCTTGCGAGGGATGCGGGTACATTGACCAGCGCAGCTACGGTATGTTGGAGTCGTATATGTCAGCTGGGCTTAGTAGTCGAAGAATGTATCCTGACGGCGTCACCTTGCAAGATTGGCTGAACGAATATCTGACAAAGGGTCGGCAGGGGTGTCTGCAATGCAGCCCAAGGGGGATCAGACCCAAAATGAAAATGACGACGATGCTAAGAGACGTACCATCTATAATGCTGCTGGACTTAAACAGCGAAAAACTGGGCTTCTGCGATGAGCTTGTGCTGCCGTGCCAAGGGGCAACGATAACTCTGAAGTTACGTGGAATTATTTACGGTGGGCAAGGCCATTTTACGTGCAGATACATCGAGAAGGGCGGTAAAATATGGTTCCATGACGGTATAACGACGGGTAGACGCTGTCTACCTGATATTGATATCCACAGGGTGCAGGACAGGTTGAGTCTTCATCGGTGCGGAGAGAAAAAAGCGGTGGCTGTGATTTACGCTAGGGACATTTGATCTCGAACCGAAATTGTTGCTTCGCGTGATACAGTCTGATTGCGAATGTCCCCAGTGTATCGAAGAGGAAGGTGTCTGCCCCCACACCTCCGACAGGCCCAGTAACTTTTGCTCCATTGTCTTGATACTTCCTTTAGGCCAGTCACCAAGTGCCCGAAGCTCGCCGAAATTAGTGGGCTGAAGAACAACTGGAACAAGGGTGCCAATTTCGATGATAGCGGTCGTACCAGCAGGTCAGCGAACGCGCGCTGTCCAGTTTGCGCCAGTCCAGACCAAGTATGCGAGACAAGTTAGCGAAAAGATTAAAGTTCGATCGTCGATGAGAAGAGGTGTGCTTGCAGTGATTTGGAGGTGTAAGAGAACGACGTCTGTGTACTAGCATGCCGCAATGGCGAGCGACGAGACGGCATCCAAGGTCAACTGAGAAAGAAATTATGCAGCGGTAATATATTGGGCGTTCCTTGTATTACAGTTACTCTTCATCTTCATCAACCGGCGCTGCACCCTTTACACTTAGACCCCAGTGCCCCCACTCGGCAGCAGATGCAAACGGCGGGACGGACAGCCCCGAGGTGATGGCATATGCGTGGCTCAAGTCAGTGGGGCGCACGGGGTGAACGTCAGGATCAAGAGCCGAAATAGGCGCCCGTGCCCAGATGGGGCCCAACATGATGGCAGCAAAAGCGGCATCTCCGTAGCCGGACATTTCGCTGACGTTCTCGGTTAGATAAGACGGAATTATAACAGAACCGGACTCGGTTTGCCATGCGCATGCAATGGCCCTCAAGCCCAAGTAAAAAGAACCACGTACCATCATGGAAGATCGTAGCGCACATACTGCCTGATTCTGCTGTACCCCAGATCTGAATGATATTAGGGTGGCTTTATCCATATCAGAGCGGACGAGCGGTGAGTGGTCGCGTTTGGGACTTACTGAATCGATATATATTTTTGAAAGACTGGACTTGTCGGAAAAATCCCGAATGACTTTAGACGCCTTGCAACATGTTGCATGGCGTCTCAAGCCGATTTGGTAAGTGTGGCTTGCAACACATAGGTTAGGTTCTTGAGACGCCTTGAGAGCGGGGATGTGGGTCTTGAGGTGTCTCAAGGCAACAACGTGCCAAATCCCCTTACAATGCCTCTCAAGACGCCTGAAACCACCTCTAAAAAAAAAACAGGGCAGCTTGCCGCTGCCCGACCGTCCGATGAACTCAAATCACGCCGATGAAACAAAAAAGTTATTGTATTCGCATATTTAGCACACAAAGGCACAGATAGAAGGGAAGAGGTAGGAGAAGGAGAAAAAGAAAAAGACCTATAACATCAAGTCGGTATGTGGATATGATGAACTTGATGTACAACGCACATGTAATGAAACACCATGCTGAGTTTATCCGCCGACTGTACTGGTAAAGCATTCAGGTACAAGGGAATTGATATTAGCATGTGGGCGTACCTCGAGAATGACATGGCGGCCTGTGGAAAGAGGATAAGTCCGGGTGATTTTCAGCGTTGAGAAAAGTGACGTACATGTGGTAGGAGAAGGGTTGCGTGGAACCATGTAGAGGGACAAGCATGGTGGTCGAATGTTGACGACAGGGAGGCTGTGCGCAAGGAAGGGATGAGGCGGATGGTGGTGGGAGGGAAGAAAGAGAGGTAGAGTCACAGCGTCACAAAGTGGTTGAATATATAGCGCTGTGCTGAAAGTGACATCATTGCGCTCCACTCGCTCCACCACTCACCAAATGGCAAAGAACTCCAACACCACTGCAGACCTCCGCAATGTGACCCATCCGAAGGGCACACCCGATGATAGAGTATAACACAGGTCTCGAACTTGGGGCGTCGGAATCATCTGCGATGTCTATCGGTAAGGCTCTGTCTATTACAACTTCAATCCTTGGTGCGCGCGCAGACATGCATTATGTTGTAGACTGTATTTATTCACAAAAATATACCTACTGGTCAGTAAAATCGATTAATGAGGCTCTCAGTGCCAGAAAATAATATTTTAAGCATCTGTGGATTGCCTGAGCCTGGGTGCCTTGGGTCGCCTTGAGACTGTTTGGAACTGGCCGATGGCTTGGGACACCCTGGGACGCCTTGAGACGCCTTGAAACTGTTGGCTGAGTGGCTTGCAACTTGTTGCGAGCCGTTTCAAGGTCTCAAGTGGCATCAAGCCGTTGCAAGTCAATCGGGTTTTTTCCGACACTCCCATATCTGGCAGAATTGTACAAAAATCTGGGGAGAGGAAAGCTCTCCCCTTCACCCCGCCATCCCCGTGATAAATTGCTAGCGTCACTCTCGACGTTCTGCCTGTAACCTTGACAGAATAAACCCTCCGTGCACATTCCCGTTTGCGTTCAAGATTTACGATACACGTTCCATTGTCCAACCGTATTTCGTGCTGGACGTTAATATCCCCAAAATACAAGAGGCGGAAATTCATACCGCGGTCAGCATGAGGGTCGCCACCCAACGAGATGTACCGGAGGGGGTAGGCACAGTGGTAAATTTGAAATTGCTCGTGGTCGTGCAACCATTCATATTGATGTCGCGGGAGCTGGTATTGAAGACGGCGGCATGGATATATAAGTGCCCCGGCGTCAGTCACCAGCGAATTCAGTTGTGGCGGAGAGGTCACCAGGGCGTCCAGCGGCGGCTATGCTTGAATGATAGGTGGGTGCTCCAGGTTTCGCAGGCTGGTTTCTATCGTCGGCCATGAAGGGCCAGAGATGGACGTGGAGAAAGGGGTGTTGGCGTTCCGAGTCCTGCGCTCGCTATCTCCGACGCCGCAGCCTGGCACTGGAAAGCAGGTAACTACCTGCTATGTTAATTTTCTGCATTTATCATGCTCAACTTTGCACTTTATATTCTTGTGCCCTAATTATACTGCAGTTGTTATAATTGTCTCCACTTAGTTACCATGCTACTTCATTGGTTCCCAATATATCTGTGTTATCTTGTACTTGTCCGATGAATCCCCGTCGGAGTTGCGAGCTCTTCTGCTATCTCCCCTTCACAGCAAAGGCCGTTGTTACCTTTATTTGAAAAAGAGGAAAAGGGGATGAAGCCGGTATAAGTCCGTATGACAGCCATCGTGTCCCACGACCTATGTCTGCGCAACGCCAAACAGCCATTGGATGGCTCTAATGGCTGCTGCAAAAACAGGCTGATAAATTCGAATTTCCCAGCGTTCAAGTTACAGGGTGCGCTGCGGGCATCGAGTGAGAGGCAAGTGACGAAAACGACAAGTGGTGACGGATGATAGTGATGTTCTAGCTTTGGCCTCAGGCCAAAAAGGCATGGCTTTTTGGCTTTGGTACCAGGGCCGAAGCCAAGCCAAAATTTTGGCCCAGTCTGGCTTTTGGCCTGGCCCTACATCTTCTCAGCCCAAAGTTGGGGCCAGAAAGCCATGGCTTTTGGCCCCCATTCACACGGTTGAATTCCATTGATACACGAGAAAAAACTGGTTGCTCCGAGCGACTCGACCGCGAGTCGCCGCTCAATTCTGGCACGCAGTTGCGCAAAAACAGTGAATGCGCACGCAGAGTGCGCGACGATTCGCGAGCTTTGCTTGGTGCTGGCGAAGACTCGAGCGTGTTCGGAACCGGATGGCGGCTCGGGCTGTGAGCCGGTGCAGGCAGACTAAGAAAGTAAAGCCAGGCGCGTACCTCGGGCGCTTAGTCCTGAATCCCCCTCATTGGGGGCGCATAATATTTGGATGGTTTGAGCTCGGGTGAGACGCTGGAAGCGGAGAGAAAGAGTTAATGGCTTGATGACCAGGAGGCAAAGAAAGAAAAACGGGCTAGAGAGTTCGTCGAGACACCCGGTACACCTCGCCCGTACGCATCACTGAGTGGCACGAACTCGACGAAAGCGCGGGTAGCAGGGCTGGTATTGGACACGCGCGCTGACTAGGGCCCAGAGGGAAGCAGAAAGGGAAAATAGAGAGAGGATAATAGAAGCGCGCGACGTGGCGGAGTGCGTGCGTTCACGCGACACGCAAACGCGCTGCGCAGTGTGCCGTGAGACTCTCATCTCGACGCGGACGCGTGCTCGTCCCATATAGTGCGGACGTGGGCCGAATGAATCACTAGCACATGAGCCACGGCTGCGCGCACGGCTGCGAGCAATGCAATACCTATCCAGCGTGTTCCATTCGTCCTACGTAACGGTGCTCGTGGTGGAAAGATTCAGTTCAGACATTCGATTCGAACTCATACCGAACTGAACTGAACACCAAGTTCGGGTTCAAGGTTCCACAAATGTCCGAATCTGAGTTAAAGTTCAGGTTCAGCCAAAGTTCAATTGGCAGACTCATGATCAAACGGGAAGAGATGGTCTCGATATGTACCCGGTCTTCAACGACAGGTGTCCATACATGACAGCATTTCACCGAAGGACTACAGATCCCCCACCCCCAGACATGGATGATTACCTCACCCGAGATCCCTGAACGGGAGCAGATGAATCGAACCTCACTGGCACTGATACGAGGACTCTCGGTGGTCTTCTCCGCCATGTATTTTTCAAGCTCCATCCGTTACAGCTGTGGGGGCAGAGACACGTTCAGAACAATAGTCCAGAGGTACCAGATGGCGGTGCCACGTATATAGCCGGCCTGTCATCGTAGCGAGATTCCTTGACCAGTACTTTGAGCCTAGTTAGCTTCTCTATCGTCCACTGACCAAACCGGTCCTCGTCACCCAACATTTTGGAATTAACCACAAAGGTGTACACGGTTCCCGATCCAAGGAAGGGCCCTTTCTGCTGGCTGACCTGCGCCAGCATAGCCTAACTAAAGAGAGATACACCGTGTGGACACGGTTTGATGGGTAGCACAGATAGAACCCATGGCACACGCCAGCTATATGCATATAACTTCAGGACTCTGGCCGCATGCCCCCCCGTATAAGTAATCGCTTGGGGTTTGAAATTTTCGACCCAAACACGCGATCTCCGAGGTTTATCCGTAGTCCAACTTCTATGTTCCATGTCCCAAATTGCGTCTTACTATGGAGGATATCGCTGAGAGAGCGAATGAATCCCCGTCGGAGAGCGCGATTAGCCGTGGCCAATTTAATTTCTGGGACCCGAAGCAATGCCCATGGACAAAATCCGATAGGCAGTCATGCACCTCGTTCGCTTCATTTCTTTCCAAACTATTATACTGAGGATTTTTTTAGAGATGTACGGAGAACGGGAGGGGCTTTTTTGAACCTCCGGCGGGTAAAAAGACAGCTCTATATATCATATAGGACTTGGATCAGAATAGCCATCGTTGGAGGTCGACTGAATTGCCTTGACTGCATCTTGGGATCGCGGCGTGATCACACACTTGAAGGGAACTGGTGAGCTAGATCACAGATAGTGTTAATCCCAATTTCATCACAAAAGAATGCCGTCAGTCACGCACATAATGAGCCCGCCTTTATATTCGTACGACGGTTCAATAGGTTGACCGTCTTCTCCGACTTCCTTGGTGATTTTAAACATAGCCAAAACAGATACGACCGTTATCCAGATTGAAGATGCGGCCATGTGTCTACCGGGGCAGGCTCTGGAGAAACAGTTTCAATAGCAAGAATCTAAGGAAGTTGCGAAAGACACCTTCTTCCGAACCCAAACGCAGGTTGTGCGTCTCTAATCGGGTCGTCGAATTTCCTGTCCAGGAAGCGCTCAGGTTTGAAAGCATCGGGGTCTGAATACGTTTTCTGGAAAATATTAGTCGAAGGGGATCTGAAAGATGATAGTGTGGACGCACTTCTTCATGCGAAATGGCCCTGGAGGGGTAAGCGACAAAGTGAACCTCAAAATGTTCGACTTACCAGACATTCGCGAAGACAATAGATTTAGCCGGGATACGATAGCCGCGATACACGTCTTCGACTTCGAGAAAATGTGGAGCTTCTAGCCTCACACCACTCACGAGATGCTCCAAAGAGTAAACGGTCAGCGTACCAAATGGAAGCACATTTCTCCATCGGTGGACCTCTTTGACGAGCGCAGCGACATAGGGCATCTCTTGCTCGTCACCAAAATCAGGAAAATGACCCCGCCTACAACCGAGTCGATTTCTTGCTGAGCCTTCTTCTGTGCATCTGGATTGGCGAGCATCGCAAGTATGAAAGTGCACAGAGCTGCAGTTGTCGTGTCTGCTCCCGCTACATACATCATGGCGGCGACATTTTGCACTGTAGATTCTTGATAGTAGTTATCCTCTGATTCGAGTTCGCGTAGAGCATTGGCCGTGAAGCAGGGTTTGGCATCTCTAGACCCCTGGAAGGGGGAGTTTTTTGCATGCCCTGCAGGGAACCGTGCTCACGTACCATCCGGCGCTTTGCCTCAGCAAAGGGAATTTCTCTGACAGCTTGCGACAGAAATCTTCCCTCCCTGGCTATGCGTTTGAAGTCGGCGCCTGGGAACCACGCTGGGACGTATTTGAGGACCGGAATAAAATCCTTATATACCATGGTTCAATTGCAGTTCACTTTGCGAGTCTGGCACTCACCACAAGGAATCGTCCGGGAACGGCAGCACCGGCGGCCGATTCCACGGCCTCTTCGGCCAACGCGACGTACGGGTCGTTGACGGGAAGCACGTCGATTCCATAGGTCACAGATACGATGACCTCACCCACCATTCTTTCGGATATCAGTTAACACGGAAAAACGAGCCTGTCGATGATTTACGCACTGTCTGAGGTGACTCAAGAAACCTTCGGGATTGCTAAGGAGGCGCCGGAGCAACGTATGGACCGCTCCGCGCTCTGCGTGGTGAAATTTCGGAACTGCCCCCATGTTGAATTCTTGGTTGACCAAACGGCGATGCGTGCGCCTCGATGTAGATCAGCAGAGTGCATTTGGACTCTGAGTTGACCGACTGTACCATTCATCCCCTGATAATGAATGCCATTCAGTAACCGATAAAAATAATGACAAGGTTGGTACCGTATTTCATGAAGACTCGACAGCTCGGTGTTAGTTAATGTGCTTGAGGTCAGGAAATGGTAGCAGACTTAGAGCAAAATTCCACCCCATCAAGTCGCCGATCATGGGAAATGGGGGTCTGGAGTTAAACATAGAGAGATGGTTGAGAGATGGTATTAAATTGGAATTCATCGCATGCCTGTCAGAATATATTGATGAGCGCTTGTCGAGAAGCACCTCCGTTGCCTCTAAAAACGACAAGACGACAACAGATGTTCCCGCCAGGTTCAAGTGGATGATGTCAGAGTCTGTGAATATATATCTCAGCAACCATGCCACTGGTACTGCCCGTTGAACGGACCGTATGTCTTGCTCCATTCCATGCACGTCTCCCAAGGGCGTGCATATGGCATGTCTAATATATTTCCAAGCAAGGGGAGTTTCTTTGGTCCGGGTGGTAGAGGTAGCTTGTGGCGGAATGCGATGCACAACCAAGTAAGATACAGCGCCGGTGCAGTGATGGCTGCCCAGAGGAAAGAAGTGGTGACATCGAGCGATCGCATGGCTGTGAGACCGAGGGAAGCTGACGGATGACCTTCGTGCTTTATCCGAAGTTTAGGCGTGTGTAACCAACCCATAGAGGAACAAGCGCTGCCGTCTCGGAGGTTGCCATCCAATTCGTGGAGGGAAGCTCCGCGAAGAATCATGCGATTGGCGCGGGGAAAAATTATGGAAGTCTTATCTTATCCATAACAAGCGGCTGCCGCATCCTCTTGAGATCAGCTGAATGATGAACTCAGCGGAGTTTGAAAAGGCTTCGGACAGACGGACAGACACACGTAACTTTATAAAGAGAGTGAAGTGAAGTGATGCGTTATTGATAGGAGATATGCATTTAGGGGATACCAAGGTCCGGCACTAGAGCCACTTTTAGATATAGTTTGCCCCCAAACGTGTAAAAGCCCGAGGATGATTTGGATTGATTGGATCATTTTGGTTTTGGTTTTGGTTTGGGAAACGAGGCTAGCATCAGGACAAATCTTAAAACTCATAAGGAGGGTACGTCGCCGGAGAGCCTTGCTCGTCGAACGAGAGAAACCGCTCGCCTGAAGGAATACCGTACCATTTCGTTCAGATCCACAGAGGGTGTGACGCGTGACCCTTTCAACCAATTCGACAATTCGACAGCGCCGAAATTTTCGACTTTTGGGATGCGAAACTTCGAAAATCTTGCCTTTTTTGCGACTCCGGGGCGATTTTGGGCCTTGGTCACGCTCGGGACATTCGACAAACACCTGCGTGACGCGTGACCACGACCAAAATTCGACATCGACAGGGGGGTGCGTGACACGTGACTGTCGATTTGAACGAAATGGTACGGTACACGTCCCGAGTTGGTGCTATGTGAATTTTGTCCTAGACGGGTTTGACTGCGGAAAATCTTGAGCAGAAAATTCGGCAATTTACTTCTTAATTACCGCGAAAGCAGCTTCGATTACAGCTGTTTGCAAAATTAATGACACTTCGCTAAAAATAGTTAAAAGAAAGTGTTTTTGACCCGCCGGATTGACATGCTCGTTTCTCACTCAGTTCTGGACGGATCTGCTTGAAGATTGGTGCATTCGAAAGCGCTTAAGCGGCGCTTTCCAATAGTACCCACCATGGCTAGGGGATTTCAAAAACTACAAGTCCAGAAATTCCGGCGGCCTGATTTGAACTAAACATATCAGTGACTGTTTCTCGGTCAATATTCAGCCGATTTACCTGAATTAAAGTCACTCTTAAAGCTGAAATCGAGGTGTACACAATTATGCACTCGCAAATGAAACAACCCTAATACACACATGCAAGAATGGAATTACTGATTGGTACTGAAAATTCATTACCGGTACGTTGTTTTGGAGAAAATCCAAAATATCTCATGACACAATGCTTTGCCTCAATATCTCCTTCCAGATGAGGTCTGAATCATTAAAATCGGCTGACTATTGATGCAGAAATAGCTCCTGAGCTGTTTGGTTCAAATCAGGCAGGCGGAATTTTCGGACCTGGCAATATTCGAATTCTCCAAGCATGTTGGGTACCGTATGAAAGCGCCGCATAAGCGCTTTCGAACGCACCGACTGTCAAGCAGATCTGTTCAGAACTGAGCGAGAAACGAGCGTGTCAATCAGGCGGGTCAAAACACTTTCTTTCAACTATTTTTAGCGAAGTGTCATTAATTTTGCAAACAGCTGTAAGCGCGATACTACAATACATGCAGGAGCGGCTTAGTATACTAGGCTAAATAGAAGCGTATTCCCATGTAAGCGCGATCAGGTATAGTAACGACACATTGGCCTGTGGTACTGGCGCAAAAGGAGATCATGCTGTAACAGGACGGGGTGGCCGCAGCGACAGGGAGTCACAATAATAAGCCGGTCGCACCGAGAATCTCGCAAGCAATAAGCTATGTAGAATGAGTTTGCAGAACAGAATCAAATCCGCATAGAGACGTTGTGGCATGCAAGACGACGATGACGGCGTCGAGCGGGCTCATAGAAGAGGAGGAGACTAGCGCGCTTCAAATGAAGAGCAGTGGTCGCCATTTGCTCTCAGATGGGCGCGCCGCGACGGTGAGAACATGCGCCGATGTGATATCAATCCAGCGGTGAATGCTGGCAGCAGCGATGCGCGGGTGGTGGAGGTAAAGAAAAAGGAAAAGAGAGAATGCAAAGGCGACACACCTGATGACGCGTCCGTCTTGCACAAACGATGCAGGCGCAAGATGAGCAGGGTGAAAGAGTGTCCGATTTTTAGGTACATGCGAACGTCCGAAGAAATGGTCTGTGGAATTGATCCACCGTGAAAATGCGAGCGAGATGTCGATGAAATGGAGCACTGGGAGAGGCTGAGTGCGAAAAATCAGCGCTCCGTACTCGAGGGAGTCTTTGAAATTGAGCAATTGCAAAACACGACTTACCGGTGAATAAGCGCGGGACAAAATCATAACTCCAAAGACTGATGTAGCTGGAGAAGTAAAAGAACCTACACAGACGTCGGGGTGAGCGGGATCGATTCTCTCCTATTACTAGGGAGGGTGATGAATACCGAAGAGAAACTCGGAGACTGAGCGTGACGATACATACATTTGATGCAGGAGAGATTCAAACGGTGCGCTGGATTGCCTGATGAGCAGTCAGCGCAGTGAAGATAAAGGAGGAAAGGGGTAATGCTCAACAAATGAAGGGATAAGGGGGGAGATTTAAGTGGAGAAATCGAAGGAAAACAGAATCTGAGTGCACGCACCGAATCATTTAGCCACTTCAATCCCTCGTGCATTCGTGTCGGCGACGCAGAAGAGCTGGCAGTTGTCACTCAAGCATGAGAGGGGAATCGTACGGAAACAGTAAGAGTCTGGTAGCGCTGATCCGAAAAAAGAGGGAGCGATCAAGGTAGAGGCAAGTGCAGACAGTCTCAGAGTCGTAGTTGTAAGGCAGCCAGAGTGTTGGTATAAATTGCCTAGGTGTGGAGTTCGTGTAAACCCAATGAGGATTGTGTCGAAAGGGGATCGCGGGGGCAAGGACGGTAGTAGCGGTGTGAGCCAGAGACTAAGTTGCGGGCGGGGATTCGATGTATGAGCCGAACAGCGGCAGTTTTGAGGGATGCCAAGTTGCAAGAGTCCGGGGCGGATGCCGAGCAGTGGGCAGGGACATTTAGGATGGGGGGGTGCAACAAGAAGCTGATGCGGGATGCGACGCATGCGGAGCAGCCGGGAGGCGTGTATGTGGTATCTGAAGGCTATATCATTGATGACGAGTGGGAGAAAACTGTGCACGCGATGAGGTCTACAAGTGCGTGTGGACAAGGTGGTGGGGAGGAAGAAGGAGATCGCACCATCATTGATGACACACACACAAAAATCCGCCTCAACAGTCCTGTTTATATGTAGCCTAAGAGTGTTCCTAAATACTTTGAAGAGTTTCAGGCGAGAAAACATTTCTAAACTTTTGGAAATATTTGGGAGAGGTCTCATGACACTTTCACACAGGTCTGTGGAGCGGGATCTTTTATTCTCCCTTCGGGGACTTAGACTCGCCCGTTTTTGCCCAAAATGGGCAGTCACGTGGGATGACCATATTTGTATGGCCGCTACTTAACAGCCCTTTGCGGAACATAGGGCGCGGCCTTTTTTTTTTTTTTTTGTCTGTTTTCAACATCATCATTGGTGTGAGCTCAAATCTCAACCGATTCTCTTGAAAATATACCACTCAACTCGCATGGCGATTCCGGAGGGCATTTCGTGTCGGTATTCTTGCTGGCATCATCTAAGTTATGATTTATGGAAATTTCGGTGTTTTCATGCATCACTGCTGTAGCACTAGAGATATGATCCGGGAAACTTTGACTTTTCTTTTGAAACACTAATGACCATTCTGGAGGGCATCTCAAAGCCAGAATTTATTTGTGACCGCCCCATGGCATAAACAATGTGCTTCAATTATATGATGGATTTGAATACCCCTTTTGATTCACTGGACCACAAGACCATTTCATCTGATCACAAATCTTCTCCTGCCGATCACATATGTTTCCCCTGGGGCTAGTCGGTTGCCCCGGCTCTTACAATAAGCTCTTTAATCATGCTCAAAGTTCCACAGTGGCAATCTGGTGTTTCAGTGGGGGAAGAATCTTTCAGCAGGGCGACTGTCCGACCAGCCGCTGTTGTAATATCTCACCGTTGAACTGGTTTGCCACTGGTGCTTCAGCAGGGGAAGAACCTTTCAGTGGGGCAATCATCTGACCAGCCATTGTTTATAGTGTCTCACCCCAACGAACCAGTTTGAAATTCTGCCAGAGTAAAATCAAGTCTAAGCTCCGCCAGGTGAACCATTCCAGCAGCTGAACTCTTTCAACGGCTGAACAGCTCCCACGGCTAAACTCTAAAATATCTTCTGTATGATAGTTCCGTACTCCACTTGTCCAGCGGCCAGTCCCTGAGATAATATAGTTCCTCTTGATCACCTCTAGCGCCCAAGGACTCAGCTATCAACTGACCCCCGGGGTCCAGCAGTATGGTTGACTAATAGAACAGTTAACTAGTTAGGGTTAACTGTTGAATCCTCAACTCGTGATTGCCTGCTGGCTTTTGGCTATCAAAGGTGTGGCATACCACCCGAGGTAGGCGTACACTCGGTTGATAAACCTCACGTTTTCCCCTGGTGATAGGTATTGAAATGAATAAAATTTCGGGTTTTTATGCGTACTCCAGTATGTGCCCTATCACCAGGGTAGAGAGGTCCAGAGAGGTATAGGTCTGAAGGTGTAGTCTGCAATTTCAGACATCTTTGAATATACAACTTCGATGGAAATTGACCTGAAAGATACGAAACAGAGTCTTATTGTCATATCTAAATTTCTCGACTGCATTCCATGTGTATTTGTGCTTTGGTAATTGCTGACTAATTTGTTATTTTCCTTGGAATGTAACCTTAGCTCACGAAATGCTTTGCAAGAGGTATAGGATGGGCTTACTCCAAGGATCAACTAATATCTTAACTCCTTTGGCCTTTTTTTAGACCATTTATATGGTAAACATCTCACAAAGGTATGGAGTAGAGGTATAAAGGTCATACCTGTCAAGAACTCTGGCAAGGTAGGGGTATACCTCCTCCAGGGGTTGGGGTTTCAGAGGTAGAGGTAGAGGTCAGCCCAATTGTACCTTACCTTTACCCCTGGTGAACCTTAGGGAGGATGACCAATTATTTACCAGCAAAACCTGTGAAAAACATTGAGAACGAATTTACAATGTGTTCCATATTTTCGAGGCTACAACATGCAAAATGTGTTCAAACTATGTTCTCCATGGCCAACATCATGCAGAAGATATCCAAGTCATGGAGAAATTATTTTGAATATATTTTGTATGTTGAACCAGAAATCATTCAAAAGGCATTGTAAATAGTTTCTTAATGTTTTTTATATATATTTTACTGGTCAATGATTGGTTATCATTCCTGTGACATCAATTTAGGGGCGTTTAATACACAGTCACATCGTTGATCTTGGGATAAATCACTGTATTCTGGTCCCAGGTAGACAGAGGGTCTGTATACAGGGTTAGACAGAGGGTAGCCAAACCACTGCGGCTACCCATGTTTACACCATACAGACATGGTTGGTTCAGATCAAAGACAGAGTTTGACGCGAGTCTACGTAACTCGAAGTTGCTAAAGGTAGCCAAAGGCTGTTGACCGTGGTAGCCGAAGGTAGCCAAACCGTGCCGATGGGCACCGAAGGCTGTGTACCCCAGGTAGACACATGGTAGATGAAGGAAGCCGAAGGGCGCCGAACCTTTGTCAACATTGGTTGGTACACATGGGTACACATACATCTACCTAGGTACACAAATGGTAGATGAAGGAAGCCGAAACGCGACAGAGGTGTGTCTACATGGGGTCAGAACGCAGTGAATGGCCTTCTGATGGCCAGTTCAGTGCTGAGTTCCATGAGTGCATATAAGTCCCATCCTCCACGCCGTAAAAATGAGACTCGTCCCCTGATGATGGGACTCGCCCAGTCCCACTCCCATTGTTTTTGTACATACTCCCTCCAAGCCCCCTCGATTGTCGTGCAATGTTTTGCTTATTTCCTATGCTTTTTGGGGAGAGATCAATTGTTTACTGACCTTCAGATGTGCCCTCACCAAGTGATGCGAGTTTCCTGCGCTGTTACGCCATCCAGCGGTCTCCTGGGTCCCTGCGTAAAGGGCTGTGGTTAGGAGCGGAACACCGGAGGAAGTTGCCAAACCGGCACTCAGATTTGATCGGAGTTCTAAAGTAGTACGGATTTACTAGTACTACTCAACGGTAGTAATTAAGGTACAAATTTGGTCTGTCAGGTACAGCAACATAAGAGGACAAAAGAAATGCACGGCGGGGACCTCGTAACAACATGCGCCACGCGGGAGCAGTGTAGGCTATTTTTTGCGAGTAAAATGAAGAAAATCGAAGAGATGTGCCAGATGGCCACGCAGGACATACTCGCCCCAAGCTGGGGTGTTAGTGTTTGTCTTGAGCGGGTAGAGGAATAGGCGCACCCTTGATACCGGCATCTCCCCCTCCAAATTCCAGGTCCTCGTCTGCGCCCCGCGCATGCATCGATTCGCGTCGTATCAATCACTGCGAATGTACATATTGCTCCTTTCTTGGCGCTGTGCTCTGTATTTATGTCCTCTGATGGGCTGGAAATTGTGGAGCAGCCAATCAGAGGTGCTGAAAACCGTTTTCTAGGTGTTTGCAAATATGCTCTAATTGCTTCTTTCATGGTCCATCTCCTCATGGCTTCACATGTAAACGGGGACAGCGCGGTATCATAAAACACCCCTTTCATCCCGCCTGACCCCGCGGACCATAGCTCTTACCTATCAAATCCGATGCCTATTATCGCACCCGTCTCTGCATTCCCCCCCGCTCGCAAGCACCTGCGCCAAGATGACCTTATTGCGGCTAACGATTCCTTTTTCCTCGAGGCCTGGCCATTTGTATCGCCAGCAGAACGGGATTTCTTCGTGCAGTGGAATCTCGGGTCTTTTGTCAGCAAAAGTGAGGTGAAAGTTCGCTTTTCATTGATAGCACTCGAATCTGTGGACGTAAATTGCAGCCATACCCGATGGAGACTACGCAAGAATGATCTGGTCTTGCAGAGTGAACACCTTTTTCTTTCTGTTGGACGACATGATCGAAAAGGGCGTGCGTAGTTTGCTACTGGCGCTGTACACTGAAAGAGCGGCGCGCAGGCTCAGTACAGTTTGACTGAGAGGATTGTCGGGATAATGCACGGCGACATGGTAGCATTGATTGTCTCGATATTTACGCCATCTAAAACCGCCCAGAGTCCCCAGACAGGGTCGCCAGTAGAAGAGGTGGCAGATCAAATTTTTCGAGCAATGCAAGCAAGCACTGGCCCCGAACAATACACTCAATTCTGTCGCCTGACGTGCGAATACCTGAATTTTGCATTCCTAAGGTTTGCCCTTTGGCATCTCTGATGTGTAATGAATGAATGTAATTTCAGGAAGCAAGAGCCGCAAGTGTATCGGGACATCTCTGAGTATCTAGAAACTCGATGTGTCGATTTTGCTGGGCATTTTGTCCTGGCGAATACGCGTTATGCGCTTGGCATCTATGTCACGGATGAGGAGCTCGAGAGCCCGCTGCTCGCTTCGTGCGAGAAGTTGGCATTAGGTGCGCAGGTCATCATCTTACACCACTGGGTTCTATTCTCAACGACTTGTGCCACTATAGATGCGGGCGCAATGGAGAATGGTGTGTGTTTATATCGACTCATATCAAATGACTGAATGCCGTCAAACTCTTAGATGTGGTATCGTATGAGAAGGAACTGGAGCAAAACACGCTCGGCTACAACCTCGTCGCGATGCTGCTGCAGCAAGGCATTGACGGGCGCGCATTCGCTTCCGTGGCCTCTGTCAAAGACTATATCCGAGAACGGATAGCAGATTGCGAGGCGAGGCTTCACGCTACTATCTCCGCAGCGCTGGAAGATGAGAAACTTGCAATGTCAGACAATGTTTGCCGGTGGCTCCTCGCCCTGCCCTACATTGTTAGCGGAAACACATGGTGGTCGCAAGAGGTTAGCGCAATTATTGGAATTTGGATAATTGGCTGATGAGAAGGCTCCCCAGACAGCACGATATAAGCTTCCGGGCAAACCTGTGCCTCACAGGGAGATTTATATTGAGCGTATGGTTGAGGGGACGAAATGAATAGTACTCGTGAATCAGAATAAGTGAATAGTACTACATATTGTCCAAGCGGCTGCTCGGCCGCTTCGCGGCCTCGCACCCCTTTCCTTTCATGTTCGTGAGGGCGTCTATTCTCAGGCGGGCCAAAAGTTCAGACCAGATTTAGCTACAGCGGAGTTTCAAAGCTTCAGACAGGCTTAATTTTATAAAGAGTGAGACTCGTGCCAAACCTGTGGGTTTGGAATATCTTTCAACCAATTCTCCGAGGAGCAGGGTCTGGCATGGACACTCGTTAGGACAGCAGTCCGAAGTTAAGCTAGAGCCTAGATATCGGAGGCAGCTGAAATTCGTGCGTTCATCACTGTTCTTTCATTTCTTTTGTGCCAACACCATCTCTCCATACCCACCCCATGGACCATGGGCCGGCTTTTATCTGTATCTGCCCAGGCTGCCACAAAATCACCCATCCATGTTCGCCTCGGACTTTGTCTTTGCCTATGCATACCTACATCAGGAAAAACTGCCATATTTATGTAGCACACAGTAGCCAAAATACCTGTGGTACCTTGGTAGACTAGTCCCTCTGTATAGAGCCCTCCATAGCCACATGACAGAGTCTGATGGCCCTCCCACAGGGTGCAAATATTGATGCACCTTAATGCCAAGTGCCTTAAACACATGTGGGTGATCGGATTGAGAAAGAGTCTTTGATGGCTCTATCTTTCTTTACAGCTGTTTTCAAAACTAATGACACTCATCGAATTTCGATAAATAAGACCAATTTTGATATGCTGGATTGCCGAGCTCATTTTTCGCACATTTCTCAACCATTTACCATGATTTTAGGTGCATTTGAAAGTGATTAAGCGCCGCTTTCAAACCATTCTAAGTCCCTGAGAGAATTGCATACCTGAAAATTCCGGCTGCGTGATTCAAACAGGAGACGCCAATGGCCCGTTCTCAATCAGTTCTCAACAGATTTCCTTGGGTCTGGGTGATATTGAAAGAGGAAATAGCGGCAACGTGTGAACCATCAAAATGTGTGGCACACCCCACCTGCAGCATCAAGAAGAAATTACTGCGTGCTATCATCAGTTCATTCTACGCTACTGATTTTGATCTGTGACCAAAATCTCAATTTTGCACTGAGAAGGGCGACCTTCTCACATACATCCCCAATTTGGTCGGAGCTCCAAGGGAGCTCCCGATTCCCATATTGGGATTTGTGTGGTGTGAGATTCCGGCAAAGCTCCCCAGAAGATCAAAAACCACAATCGTACAATGATCCCAGAATCCGCCATCCCCAGAATATTCTCTGTGGGGATCTGGGGGACCTCGCCGGGCAGGGCATGGCCGCAATGAGCCACACAGATCTTCTCAAGAGCT
This sequence comes from Mycena capillaripes, assembly GCA_029204075.1. NCBI lineage: Eukaryota > Fungi > Basidiomycota > Agaricomycetes > Agaricales > Mycenaceae > Mycena > Mycena capillaripes. The sequence goes on along the minus strand of JARHKZ010000012.1, from coordinate 396,263 downwards.
CACCATCGACATTGTTCTGGTGCCCATCGCCGATGTTACAGTTGCTTGCACTCACAGCAAAATAGAAAAATGCAGCGGCCATTGGCCAAGTAATATTCTTATTATGATGTCTACCTACTTACTACAAAATATAACTATGAAATATGCAATGTGAAAAGATATTAAATGAATGTATAAGGAAAGCGGACGACGACGATGGCGCAATAGATGATTAACAACGAGGAAAGGATTAGGTGAAGATACTGAGGTCTGGACTGCCGTACGTGCGCGTGTCGTTCTTGAGAACCTTTGCAATGGCCCTGTAATGCAATGAGTCAAAAGAAGGCGAAGGGATAATTGATACGCACTTGGAGATGCGAGTCTCGTCATTTTGGGACTTCTCCCGGAGTATCACAAGCTGTTCGTCAACCCTCTCCCAGAATTTTGAACCCCCGTTGACGTCGATTAAGACCCGGTGCTGCATGAGGTTAGAGAGGATTTATGAGAGGCAGAGCAAAAACACGTACCAGGAGCGCGACACGGCTAAGCAGGGGTAGCGTGACTTTGAGCCTGGGATCAGGCACAATGTCGACGAGGGCCTCACAAAGCTGGATGATGTCGAGAGGGTCTTCACGGTCCTTGTAGACAACTTCACCGTCTTCGGACTTGACGGAAATCCAGACCCCGTCAACGAGCTATAGATGTATCAGTTCCATGCTTGTTCCATGTGTGAGATGAGACGACAACTTACCACTTTTTTGATGTCATACCGGCGGTCTGTGAGTCGGATGCGAGTGCGGGAGCTGATGAGACCCCATTGAGCTTTGTCCTCGATGGATTCCGCCGAAATCCACGACCCGACATGTTCCTGGATCAAGGCCTGAGGTAACGGTGAGTAAGAATCCGATGACATGCGGAACATAATACCTTCATGACACCGCTAGGACTGTCTGGTACCGCCTTCTTGACATAGAAGGCAATTGACGCCGACATCAGGGTGCGGAAGGTGTGGGTATCGATCTTGTTTTGCGAGGCATGAGTGTATATCGAGATGAATGTATCATGACACGCACATCAAGTTTTTTTGTGAGGACAGCGCTGGCGACTGTGGTGTGTGCCATGTTCTGCATTTCCGTAAGCCTAAGCATCTGCGCGTACATTTTGACCTCCGATGCGGACGTAGCAGTCTGCGAAAGGCATTGATCAAATTTGAGTCAAGACGAAGCTGAGAAGAAAAGACAGACCTTGCAGAAGTCCTCGAGCATCATCACACCCTCAGGCTTCAATTTCAGCTTCCTTGCCGCAAGGACCCCGATGTTAGAGAAGTCTTCGGTGCTGATGCGGCGGTTGGCCCGGGCTTGACGAGCAGGGGCATACGGGGACAATGAATTCCGGCGGAGTGACGGGGTGCTTGAGCGGCGGGTCGGGGTGCTTGTGAAAGCAGGGCACCCCATTGGAGTCATGCTGAACTGCTGGCCCGAGGAGCGGGTTGGGGAGGATGACCCCAACGGAGAGCTGGGAGTATCGAAAAGGGCTGCAAGCCGGGTAGTGGAACGGCGAGACATAATGAGAGTGTGGATGATTAGGATGGAGGAGCTGAACAGTAAAAAAGAAAGAGGGAGAGCGGAAGAAGCAGGGAAGGTGGTGGGAGAGGAAAAGAGAGGTCAGTCAGCCCAGAAAATTTTACGCGAGTTTCCAAGTCCGCTTGAGCATGTGAGGTATCTCCGTTTCGACACTTTGCCAAATCCGCGTGCACAAGAGAATCAAGTGAATGCCAGCCCAGCGCACAAGTAAATACAACAATGGTACTTTTGCCTCCTACAAACAAGACGTGAGACTTGACTCAGTGATGCCAGAATACGAGGATGTGCGGGGGAATCCGACACATGTAAAATGTATTGCTTGCTGTGCCATGTTCCACCCCAAGGAGACAATCATCTTGAAGGCAGGGAGAAAGCAACACTTGACTGCTAAGAAGCATCTGGAAGATCTGGCTGCTGGCCAAACCATTGCTGGACGTGCTGTTGTGGACACAGGAACTCGGGATCCCGGCCCGACCCAACGAGCCCGATTCAATTTGTCGGATATTCTGGATGAGTCGGACACAGAGAAAGACCCTAGAGAACCCCAGTCCTTCCACAGCCAGTTGCAAGATATTATGATGGATGGAGACCAGTTCTTCGACGCAAACCGCGACGAATTATTCTTCTCGGCTGGGCAAGAAGCAACTGGAGCGACCCATCGTCGAGAACTGGTGGAAGGGATTCGCAATCTTGACTATTACGACCACACTGTCTTCGGGAAGATGGACCGAGAGGACTTGACGATATCTGAGACTGCAGCGGCCATGATGGCGATGAGTAAGCTTGGAATCAGCGCACCCGCAACAAACTTACTAATCATCAACGTCGAACCGCCAGGTTTGGAAGACAGCGATGATGAATCCGAAATCGAGACCGACCCCGAAGATCGTGATTGGAGCCCACACGGATCCAAAGCGGTAAGGGAGTTCGATCGTAACAGCTTTAATGGTTTGATTTGATATTCAACAGATGTTCATGCTTGATTTGCTGGACAACTTACCACGCTTGAGACTTTCCGACGATCAGCTCAAGACCATCATCTGGGTAATGCGCGAGTGCAAAACTCCTGGTGTTCTCGGCGCTCCGAAAGAAACAAGCCCAGCTAACAAAAGATGTGAATATAAAAACCTCACCCCACATCTCGGCGATGGGCAACGAACTTTACATGAATCATCCCGCAGAGTTGCTTGCCTTGGTAAGAAATCAATGTGTTCCATTCGGTGCTAATTTACAACAGGACTGGGCAAATCCATTGGTTCGCAAATTCATTCAAGTTTATCCGGAGATCACGGAGCATGTATCGGAGTTTATTCATGCCAACAAGTGGACCAAGGAAGTGGATTTAGATGATCTCTCACCGATGTGGGCCGACTGGAAATTGGCTGAACATAAGCATTTTTCCATCAAGGAGCTGGCGCAATTGAGCAACGGCGAATTTGTTGTCCCGATGCGATGGGTGATATTCAACAAAGAGGAATACGCCGAAGTCTACAGCGTGGCGCATTATCCCGGGGTGAGTATTTCCATGTTAAATTTTATGTTTTTGACTATTGCACCCTGCAGACGGACTGCTTCGTTATTCACGATGAAAAGATTATCAGGGTCAGAGCGACAAACCTGAAGTACAATTATCCTGATCTGCGGGAGAGTGGATATTCATTTAATTTTGCTGGTTCGGTCTCGAATTATCAGGTCTTAATGTTAACTCATGGCTCGTCGTTCAGATTCATCACCTGCATGGGCGCGGGACATGCCTAATCCGGTCCGAAAAATCGCAAAAGGTCGCCCCGTATTTTCCATGCGCATAGTTCCCTGGAGCGACGACGTCTCTGGGAACGTCAGCAAGCAATTCAACCCTCACATGAATATCTACATGGTAAATGCAAATTTACCGCACCGGAAAGTGTCCCAGGAATACTTTATTCGATTTTGCTCCACTTCTCCGCACACCTCTTCCGGGGAACAGTTCGAAGCTCTTGCCGAGGATCTGTGAGATATTCTTCGAATTATGAACAGCCAAAATGGAAACTGACCCTTGTTCAGCGGGCCCAACAAGTATCACGAAGCTTACGACTCTCAATTGCAACAAGAAATCTTGTTTCGCATTTTTGCGCATGTCCTCCCAGCCGACAACCCGCAACAAGCTGAATCTGCTCCGAATGCAGGTGTTCATGCCAATCTGTGGTGTCGGTATGATCTGGCCGGTGGGTCAATAGCATACAGAGAAACCAACGAAGGTTACCGCGCTCTTTTCAAGGCAAGATCCCGTGCTGTCTTTTGCCATTCAATTCTATGGGACTGAATTTGTTTAGCCTGGCATTCCACGTACACCAGCTCAAATCATTCGCACGATCAAGCGCCGGATCTGGGCTGCCTGTTCCGGGGTTCAGGATGTTGTTGACGAGCTTCAAACCACAACGGGAGTCAAGGATAAGACTGCACTCTTTTGGATCGAGAAACTAATTGTCAAAGCCCGAGAGATGCAGAAGAAACGACTTAAAGAAGACCCCCGCTTGAAGGACAAAAATCTAAAGGGTGACGCCCGCAAGCTCGTCATTCAATGGGAGTTATACAACTGGGTAATTCTTCAACCCAAGCCCCGTTTTTCTAAGCTCCCCAAGGATTCCCGTAAGCTCAGCCAACAGCCCAAATGAACTGAGGTCGTCTAAATTGTTACTTACCTACAGCTGAACGCCGTCGACTTCGCCCGGGAGATCACTTCAATATTTTGCTAAGCATCAGAGGTATGTTCTTCTTCTTCCCGTCGTTGCTGGAAATTTAAACCCTCGAGGTCTTGACCCGCACCAGGACAGTCCATGCGAAATTCTTCACTCAATCCTGCTTGGTGATGACAAATATATTTGGCACGAGACGAACTCCGCTTGGGACAAAACCAAGGGGGATAAATTCGCCGTGAGGCTGCAGTCGTCTTCCGTTGACGGTTTGAACCTCGCCTCTCTTCGTGGTCAATATATTGTCAAGTAAAAGAATGCGCTCATTGGAAAGCACTTCAAAGTCCTTCAGCAGCTTGGCGCTTTCCATCTCCATGAAGATCTGTGTGGCAAAAACCTCTTTGATTTATGGAAGGCTTCTGGGGAACTTGGCGCCTTATTGTGGTTCCCAGAAATTCGAAATCGAGAACAGTATCATGTGGGATGTTCTATTCCCAACGCCCTAACCCGACTGATATCAACCCCACTTTAGAGCGACCTGCAGACTTGTGTCAACAACGTTCTAGACATCTGGGGACTCATAGACCCGGCGAGAATAATGACCAAGTATAAGTTAGATGTCATTCCGCATCTTCCCGATGATGTCCGTCGTTTTGGGCCTGCTCCCCTCTTCGCCACGGAGGGTTTTGAGGGCTGGAACGGTGTCTTCAGATTGTGCAGTCTCTCTCTTTATAAAATTACGCCTGTCCAAAGCCATTTCGAACTCCGCTGATGTCTTTGGGTGCCCATCTGATGTTCAGCTACCGGCTTGATTTACACAGCCCACGGTGTTCGCTCCAATCATTCCGCACTAATGCCGCTTTGCGCCGTTCACGGCAGCCTGCCATCACTACCTGACAGCAATCTGACAGACACTGCCCTGGCACCACAGTGACGTATGAATTGCGGCATTTTCTCCCACCCACAACAGAAACAAAGGGCTTCCTCCCGATCGAACTGGCCGGTGTTGGACCGCAAGAATTCTTTGTTCTTCCTCTTTATAAAATCCAACTCATCGACCTTTACACTTTTGAACAACCTTATTCACTCAGGACACAATTGACAAAAGGCAAACAAAAATACACCAGAATATTGCAGAGGGGAAATCCACGTTTATTGAGATAATTCACTCTATTGCACTCTTAAACTCTCAGTGCTGAATCTTCGACTGCTTCTTGCCCCGACTTGCTTAATTTATAGAGGGGAAACAAATTTCCCCACTCATGGAATTGAATATTCAATTGCTTTGTTCACCAAGTATCAGTACTCCATGGCGAGCTCATAATAGTATCTGATTTAACCTGAGCCAAGTTCAAAGACACAAAACAGTCTTGGATGGCGGGGTGCTCTCCCCGTGGCTTTGTTGAATGCACGGAAGGGGATGGGAGGCCGCGAAGCGGCCGACCAGCCCCTTGTATCTTGTCAAATCACCAGGCTCCGAGTCACGACATTGGTGTGACCCTCGCTGACATGGAGCGATTCAAACACCAGGTTAGCGGGGGGTGGTGGAAAGCCCCTGGCTCCGAAGACTACGTTCGGGCAGGTGGAGAATTAATCTCCTTTCTTCACAAAAACAAGGAGCTTCAACGGCGACTGGGTTGGATGGAAAAATCCAAACCGGAACCTGGTGCGTGTATTTGATTCCTTTGAATTTGAACTCTATTGAGAATTCTTCATCTTCAGGCTCAATAAAACTCAACTCACGACAAACAGCTGTCTCGGCCCTATGGCGTGATATTCTGGGAACACTCTGGTCGCCGCAGTTGGACACTCGAGGGCAAGGGAAATTTGGACAACCTGCAAATATGTAGTATCTCAGGCCGGTGATATTTGCAAGATCAAATCATGGGTTTTCTTCAAGGACAAGGTTTGTTCTTGGTCCTCAAACTCCATTATAAACTGAACCAAACTCAGAATACGGGCACGGTGTTGGCAGGGCGGATCTCGAATATTTTAATCCCTGCCAAACATGATGAGGCAGTTGTTCTTTTGCGCAATTTTGTGGTCTCTGCAACAAGAGATGTGCGCATGAACATGCCTGTACTCTCTCCCTCACCGGAAAGTTATTCAGTGGATCCCGGCATAGGTCTTTGATCATCCCCGTGTTATTCTCATTCACATTTTGACCCAGGAAATCCTCTTTGTCTTCAACGCACAACATGATTGTTTTGGGTGCAAATGTGTTGGTCATGCCTGTACTCTCTCCCTCACCGGAAAGTTATTCAGTGGATCCCGGCATAGGTCTTTGATCATCCCCGTGTTATTCTCATTCACATTTTGACCCAGGAAATCCTCTTTGTCTTCAACGCACAACATGATTGTTTTGGGTGCAAATGTGTTGGTGTCTCTGGTCTGGAAAATGTCGTTCAAGAGCGGCATATCACGGACAGTACACAGACAGCAATTCGCCATGTGGACACGGATGTCTATTTCATCCACATGCACTCGCTGCACAATTCCCACTTACTTCGCAGCACCCTCCCACGCAGTCTCACGGCACCAATACCTTATTTTGCGGAGAGGGACAAGAAGCACGACGAGTTTGCTGCTCTGCTTCGAGTTTCCGGTCCTGCGAAGAGGGCTGCCACAGCGAAAAAATCGAAGGAGACACGGGAGAAAAAACAAGCAAGCGAAGGTGGCCCAAGGGAGGAATGTACCGGCGATTGATGACCTCGAGGAGGAGGACGCCGAGGATATCGAGTAGTACATACGAGATTAGATTAATGATGCAACCGGATTTTTGACAGACAGTCCCCGGAGTCCCATTACGTCATTATCCATCGTACCTCAGTGGCATGTCAAAATCCAAAACATCCATTGGAGCTTTCAGAAATATCGCATAGACATTTTACTAAGCTACTGGCAAGCTTTCACCTAATGGTCCCCGAAATGTCTGCGCAGATGCATTCCGGATCTCATCAAAAATGTCAGCAGATATCCCCGATGAGTTGACCCCGAAAGATGGTACCAAATTGGGGGTGTACAGGGTCTGTTAGAGAATGTTAAAATAATCATCTTCAAGCGGAGAACATCAGTTCATTATACGTCTGGGAGCAAGACGATGAACAGCTTGCTCAGGATCTATGACTAAAACACCCAAAACAAAGGCTTTCGTGATAAGGACTCGTGGGGCTAGTTTGAGCTACAAAGTAGGCTCAGAAACAACACACAACCACCAATCACTATCACCAAAACTAATGGATACTCCAAGCGATCTTGAATAGTCAAAGATATCCTGACAAGTTTTGTACCTCGGATCAGAGTATAATGTGAATATATTAAGTCAAGCGATGACACCAGATAGGCAAGTTGCAAATCAATAGAGTATTCAAAAGAAGCTCAAATGAGTCGTAGTTGTGTTTGGGAAGAACTAGTTTTATTTCAACGAGGTTGAAACAAAGTGTTTCACAAAGTATGGGCAATCAAACACCAAAATCAAATACACATCGGTTCCTGTTGTTCTCCCTTTGTAAGCACACCGCCAACAGTCACAGTACACATTGTATCTCTTATTCCTTTGTTCTCACACTGCCGTTATTGATAATAGTTGTTGAAAAGCTTGTTAAATTAGCGCTACCACAAAAAGTGAAGCTCAGATGTGACAAGCCCAGATGCAACCCACAATGCGCAGGAATTCCTTATATAAGGTGTCCGAGTGCTAGCTAGGTGCGGTTCCATGCTCGTTCCCCGCTTGAGGTCCCCTCTATATATTTTACAGGATAGGAGCTAAACTATTCTTAGCTCAACAGTTTATAAGCTGCCAAGAGTACATGTGAATAAAATGAGTAGATATCAGTCAGCAAATGTTCATGATTTAGTCAGACGTCTCCAACAATACTCTAAATTAAGATGGTTGCTTGGTTATAGATTATGCAAGGGGCTAGGGGTGATCCCAGCTCCAAACCTGAATAACCTATTCCTGGGGTTTTGCTCCTCCCTGAGCCATGTCCCCTTTATGCGAAAGCCCTGGCATGTAGCTTTCTAGTGATACCAAACACTTCACGTTTGGGGCCAGTGGTTGGAACACAACTGATTGTGAACCACTTGGGTCCTAATCGGGCATCAGATCAATCACGATCGATACTGATCGCGAGCGTCAAACTCGTTTCGGGGGATCGCTTCCAGACTATTTATGTGTCATGTGACTTGTTGCAAGACCATTGTGATGGTATTTCGCAATAAGCAACTGGTTCAATCGGCAAGAAACTGACATCTCTTTGCGGTACAACAGGCGCGAGCCAGTTTTTTTTTCGTTTTGGGCCACTTTTGATCGTTTTCCACTAGGACAGTCGCTCTGCTCTCAATTTCTGCCCGCTCGCCTTGGTTATAGGCTCAATCGATTCGCCTGCAAAATCCGCAGCGAACGTGCTTCTCAGATTTTTAAACTGATCGCCGAGGCGTTTTTCTGGTAAGGGAAACCCCTTTTTTACAGCCACTTTTGAGCGTTTTCCACTAGGACAGTTGCCCTGACCTCAATCTTTACCCGTTTGTCTTGGTTATAGGCTCAATCGATTCACCTTTCAAGTAAGCAGCGAATGGGCTTCTCAGAATTTTAAACTGATCGCCAAGGCGTTTTTCTGTAATGGAAATCACTTTTTTGCGGCCACTTTTGATCATTTCTCAATAGGACAGTTGGCCCACCCTTAATTCTTACCCATTCGCCTCGGTCATAGGCTCGATCAATTTGCCTGTGAGATCCGCAGCGAACGGGTCACCCAGATATTTACAGCCCTTTGCGGAACAACAGGCGCGGACATTTCTTTTTTGCCGTTTTGGGCGTTTTTGATCGTTTTTTTTTTCGAACACTCCTTCCGCTCGTAGTTCCCATCCGTTTCCCTTGAAAATAGGCCCATTCGAACGGCATTGAAAATGGCAGTAAACGGCGCCCTTCGACCTTTTTTCCCAGCTGATGACATTCTTTGTAAGCCAGAAGGATAAATTTTGCTGTATTTCAGCATCGGACACTTGTAGAATGGTTTATAGTGACCCAAATCCCCTAGTATTTTGACATGATTGACCCCGGCCTATTACCTCGCGAATGGTTTCCTCGGATAGTGAATTGAGTGCCCAGGTCACATCTAATGCACGATGCTGCCTGTCCGACATGTTTGATGTCAAATGTCATTTAGCACACTTGTTCTGCTATATCCCTTGGCCACATAAGCATATGCACGGACCAAGATACACCCCAACATATCCAAATCGGGTCCACGCGTTCGAATACGCGAAAAACGACCTCTATCATCTTGCACGACGCGTCCGACAACATCAGTCACAATTCATGTGTCATGACAAAGTCGCTGCACTTTTTCTTTTGTACTCCTACCATGGGCGACCACAACGGCATCGCAACCACCGAGCTCTGGCGCCTTATCGGCGTCAAATCGGCGTCAAACCCGCGACCTCCACGGCATACCACCCGCAGACTGACGGCCAGACCGAGCGCGTCAATCAAGAGATGGAACAGTTTATCTGCATCTTCACCAACTACATGCAGGATGACTGGGATGACCTCTTGCTGGCCGCTGAATTTGCCTACAATAACCACATCCACTCTTCTACGCAGCAGGTCCCGTTCATGACCGACACTGGCCGGCTCCCCCAGATGGGGTTTGAGCCGAATGGGCTGCATTCAAAGCTGGAGTCGGTAAACAAATTTCGCGACCGGATCGCCTCTGGCGTTTCCGAAGCCCGATCTGCACTGGTCAAGGCCAAGGAGGAGTACAAGCGGTACTACAACTGCCGGCGCACCCCTGTGCCAGAGATCAAGGTAGGCGACCGGGTCTGGCTTGACGCGTCAGACATCCAGACAATCCGGCCATCCCCCGGTCTCTCGCACCGACGGCTTGGCCCCTTCAAGGTCATTAAAGTCGTTGGTCGTGGTGCGTACAGTTGCGGCGCAATCATTTGCGGTTTCCTTTTAGGAAATTCCCATCAATTACTGCTCTGTGCTCAGCATTTTGAGCTGAGAATCTGAGAAAAATGGATTGGGGGCATGGGACATGTATCTAAACTAGGCATGTGTACTTGTCTCTGACAGCAACACCTAAATTTCCCGTGATTTTACGTGATTGAGACATCATAAATTCAGCCACCAAATCACATAAAATAGCAATGTTCTGTATAAATTGAAGCGGAATTTGATTTCTGAGAGCGCCTAAGAGCACTGAATAATTGTTTTTTCAACTTTGGCGCTCACCAGAACTAGTTAGAGGTGGAATTGATGGGAATTTCCTAAAGAGGAAACCGCAAATGATTGCGCCGCAACTGTACAAGCTGGAACTCCCGCCCCGGCTCTCCCGGCTCCACCCGGTCTTTCCAGTGGCAAAGTTGGAACTTGCCGAGGATGACCCTTTTGAGGGACGGCCCGGCTACAATGAGCCACCCCCGGTCCTCCCAGACGCATCCGGTGACACTCCGAAATGGGAAGTCAAAGAGATCCTCGACGCAAGGGTGCGCTGGAAGTCACTTTACTTTATGGTGCACTTCAGAGGGTATGATGACTTGCATAATCAATGGGTGAAACACTCCGACCTCTTCGCTCCAGAAGCCGTCGCCGAGTTCGACCGGAAATACCCAGCCAAACCGCGCACTATTGCGGTCGTCGCCTTTGACTCCCTGCCCTTCAGGGATCCCTCCCTTCGCATCCGGTCTATGCGTCGGGGCGCCGCATTCCGGGGGGGGGGGGGTGATGTCAGGGGAACCCCCATCCAACGCCCTTCCGGCCCCTCTGATCCTTCCGGTCGCTCTCCCGGTCACCGGTCTACCGGAACCGGTACCGGAAGCCGGCACGTGACCCGCCATCAGGGGGACCCCCCGGTGCCGATCACTCCGGTCACATGGTCCTAGCTAGTAGCTTACTTATACTTGCGACTGGCGTGGGAATCCTCAGGGTTTCTTCTCTTTGGATCCCCCACGTCAGTCCCTGAGTGCCTCGGGCTTTCGTGGTGGCCCTTACATTGACGTGGGTTTGGGGACCATGGATGAAGAACTCAAGTCCATGCAGGAGCTCGACGATCATTACGGTCATTGCCAGGCACGTGAGCGAACCAAAATTAGTAAGATTACTATCACCATCACGCATCATCATCTGTCGAATAATAAGAGACGCGCATGGGCTCAGGCTATGGTTTGTGCTCATCTCTGCCTTCATTCAGTTACTGATACATCCTCGTTAGGCTCTCAAAAAGAATGGTGTGACGCTCAGAACTTCTCCGCGCCACGTTGCAGGTCAGAACCTGTTCGGCATGTTCTTCAAAAGCAATGGTTGCAGCAGCTGTGATTTAATTTTGACACAAGTTACTGAGCTGAAAAAATTAAAATCTCTACACAAGTTGCTGTAGAAAAAAATTAAATTTTCGCACAGATTGCTGTGTGTTACAGCAATTATCCAAAACGAGGATGCTGTGCTTGGCAGGATACGGATTCATTACCTTCAGCAGACCCTCCAGCCAGAGCATGAACTGGTCTCCGTTGTAGCCCCCGACTTTGACATGGCTGAAGGTAATACCGTCGGTTGTGATTGCCGGCAGCAATGAATAACTTGTAAACTTGTTAGACTACACCCTGAGCTGTAATTGGGTGCTAACCGTGTCCCACGCACGAAACGACAGCGCTTGCGCGCCAGTACCCCTCTCATTGCTCGGCCGTTCCGGCGGTATGATGTTAAGATGTTGACGGCAGATTCATCTTCGCAGACAATGCGATCTGCGGGCTCGTTACCTATCTCCATGAGAAAATCACGGTGTGCATGCCTGCAGCATTCCGCGGCTTGGCGCGACAACTATGACGCTGGTATCAAAAACTGTCAAGATAGACTGCCGACATACATACCCTGTTCGAGGAAATCCCAAGCCGGTGGAGTGTACGACATATGGTTTCGCGAGGTAATAGGCCGGGGTCAATCATATCAAAATACTAGGGGATTTGGGTCACTATAAACCATTCTACAAGTGTCCGATGCCGAAATACAGCAAAATTCATCCTTCTGGCTTACAAAGAATGTCATCAGCTGGGAAAAAAAGTCGAAGGGCGCCGTTGGCTGCTCATTTTCAATGCCGTTCGAATGGGCCTATTTTCACAAGGGCTGTAAATATCTGGGAGACCCGTTCGCTGCGGATTTCACAGGCAAATTGATCGAGCCTATGACCAAGGCGAACGGGTAAGAATTGAGGGTGGGCCAACTGTCCTATTGAGAAATGATCAAAAGTGGCCGCAAAAAAGTGATTTCCATTACAGAAAAACGCCTTGGCGATCAGTTTAAAATTCTGAGAAGCCCATTCGCTGCTTACTTGAAAGGTGAATCGATTGAGCCTATAACCAAGACAAACGGGTAAAGATTGAGGTCAGGGCAACTGTCCTAGTGGAAAACGCTCAAAAGTGGCTGTAAAAAAGGGGTTTCCCTTACCAGAAAAACGCCTCGGCGATCAGTTTAAAAATCTGAGAAGCACGTTCGCTGCGGATTTTGCAGGCGAATCGATTGAGCCTATAACCAAGGCGAGCGGGCAGAAATTGAGAGCAGAGCGACTGTCCTAGTGGAAAACGATCAAAAGTGGCCCAAAACAGAAAAAAAAAACGGCTCGCGCCTGTTGTACCGCAAAGAGCTGTAATTAGCGTGGGGGCAACAGTGCAATTGACGGAGCAAGAACAGACTGCAGAGATGATGAGAGGTGGAAAGAGCAGAGCGTGTGGAACCCCTGCCATTTTGTCTTTTGAACGGGCCTGGGGTGGCTGATCGGGGATCTTTGGTTCACCAGACGCCGGGGCGCTTAACCTACTGTTTGATGAAGCTCAGCTGCCAGGAGAAGACGTTGAAATCGGGATCGTCGGGAGAGAAAATAGCTACAATGTGATTCAAAGGATCTCCTTAAGATACGAAAAAATGTGCCTTCGCTTCGCTCCGGCGCAAGGGTGAAGGCTCATTTACATGGCAAAAGCACAATGTATTGCAGCGACGAACGTAAAAGAAAATACATTTACACGTTCAACTACATGCCGATTTTCTCCCGTTCTTTGCCTGCGGTTACAGGCTACACAGCGAGCTAATGAATGTTTAGCACACTGCCAGAGAGCTAGCAAAATGATTGACGGTTGACTCGAGATTTGATGGTCATTAGAAAGTGGCCAAAGACCGAACCATGGGACACATACAGGACAGTAGCATAGCTGAGAGCAAAGTCCAATCACGCTAGTCGCTCACTTGAAAGGTAGAATCAGACGTGAGTACATCCCTAATTACATTGATACTCAATTCGGTAAGTGTCCGGGATTTCGAAGGGGAGATTCAACTGGACATGGGCATGCAGGGCTCACTCAAGGGCATGCGTCTGAACTGTGGACAATGGGTAAAATATTCGGTAGCAGAGCTGAAGTCGCACTGTGGTACATGCCACATATCACAAAAATCGAAAACCGCATCCAAATCTTGACATTCTTCTCTACACGTTCGGGCTGTGGGCTGCTGAAACGCGCTGGTGGCGCAGAGTTAATTGAAATCGATGCAACATGAGGATATCTGGGACAGTAAAAGCATTCACCAGGTGACAGAAACTATTCGTAGGAGGCAAAGTCGACGCAAATAGATTCGAGGGAGCGTATGCGAGGGCTACACCTCGAGGGTTCGAATCAGTTGTGTACCCGAACCCAAGATCATGTGGAAGAAAACTTCTCACCGCATTGCATACTGCACCGGAGCTCAAATGATATTCTGGATCAGTCAAATGCCTCGGTGTGCATGGTGCTGAGCTCTGCGGACCTTATTTCGCACGCAGGGTCAGAAAAGAGTTCTTGTGCGACGAAAGCAATGAGAGACGACTCACGACCCCAAAATGCCGTTAGGTGCCCCGCCGAACTTTCATGCTGGGATCAGAAACCATCCCAACGCTTGCATCCGAGATCTTGCCCATCGGGATCTTGAATGGCCGGAGTATGTTGATGATTAGTAGACCGTGCAAAAGCCAATGCCGCAGAGGTGTTCAAAAGGCCGTTGAAGGATTTGGCGGTGACCTCGTTGAAGCGCGGGATCAGAGGCGTTGAGGATCCCATGACGGACATCCCAGAAGTCTTGAACATCGCAATTGATTCTCTGTAGTCTGAACACGGCAGAACTTGTCAAAGCCGGGTATTTGAAGCGTCGTCTGAGTCTCATATCGGTTTGTTGAATCGGGCGACTTGCTCGACCAGTGTATTAGGCAAATGGAAGAATTTCCGGGACGGAGATGATGAGGGGGGGGGGGAAAGAGCGAATGATGGGGAAACCACTCGGCGTCCCATTGAACGGGGCTTTGAGCGGTCCATGATGTAGTATGGGTTGAGCGTCGGCACATGAGCAAGGCTCAAAATAGTGTCCGGTTTCCCGGCCGAAAGCTAATACTGATCCAACGGCCAACAAAATATATAAAAGGAGGAGAGAAGGAGTCTTTTGGGGCTAAGAAGGGCTCGGAAATCAGCGAGCGCTAATGGCGTGCAAAAATAAACAGGTGTGTACTGATTGAGATCATCTGCTAAAGATACGATAATAATACGAATAATGTAGCAACTCTCATGAGGGGCAGTCGACAGAGGAACCCGTGCAGTGTGCCAGAAGAAAGAAGGCAATGGGGGAAGAAATAAGGGTGAGAAGCAACCCACAGGCTTTTGAACGGATGTTGAGTGGCTGATCAGTGAGGTGAACAAAGGCACATGTTGTTAAAATGCGTCATGGAGCACAGCCCGCCGACGGCGGAAAGTTAAACCATGGTGTTGCAAAAATAATTGTCTTGAGGCGTCCGAGACAATGGAACGCGGGTGGACTGGGAAAAAAGATGCAAATCAGAAAGCAGCAAACATGTACAATGTGATTCGAGGGATCTCCTTAATATACGAAGTATCCTTAATATATGAAGTATTCTCATACGTACCTGATTGGATCTGGAACATATTGGACTACCTCGCACATCTACATTTCTGCTCTGTGCTTAGCCCGAAGTAGGTGTATCAATGGAATGCGACAGCCTCGATGGGCTCAGAAAACATTATAAATATGTGGACATTGCCTGAATCCAAGCAGAAAGTGTTCAACCAGCATGTTCACCCTTTCTAAGCCTTCCGTTCTCCTTGTCGCCTTCGCCGTCGCAGCTCATGCTGCCACCAAAATCGGACCGACACCGAACGCGGGCACTGTGTTCTCGGTGTATCCCGGGTGGGACATGGACAACGGAGCCGTATCGGTCCTTCCCGGCGGCACGGAGCAGGCCTGCCTGAAGGCGTGTAGCCTGAGTGAGTTTCGATTCCTAGAAGCTGTATCCATTCATACTGTGACTGGTATACCTTCACATTCCAGGTACGGCATGCGTCGCATACGCCTATGGACCTTACAGCTTCAATCTCATTATCAATGGTAACCCGCCGGCCTGCATCCTCAAGAATTCGATTGACATGACGACCTTCAAAACACAACCTTTTGATGTCACCATGGGTGTTATTGGAAGCTGCGGGACGTGAGTCGTACAACGGTTATGGGCAGAAATCCCGGACTGATACATTTTCTTATCCGCAGGATTTCACCTGGTAAGCACACCGAGTAACTGATCCCGATTTCCTCCATACTTACCCTCTGTCGTTCAGTCGGATTCTCGAGGTGTATCAACGTTCCGGCGTAACGGTAGTAGCACCAGTCATGCGTTATTTGAATTTTTTGGGTGTTATTGGGTACAGGTTAAAAAATCATTTCATTCCTCTTTGAGCAAAGCAAGCCGTCCTGAGTTTCAGATTCCTCTGTAATTGCACTTACATGGGCTTCTACTGCATAGCAGGCTTATCCAGCGGATGGTTCAGTAAGAAACGAACCGATTTTTAAAGAACTGGCACGTGATGAGCTCCTAATCGGGGGCACTACGCATTTATCTGAGAAAGGCAATCTTAGCTCTTTGCACGACGAGGGGGGGAGACCAGGAAATGATGTTATGCCGCTCAAGTATATGAAGGATGGGTTACACATTTAGGGTTATCGCTATGTGAGGTGAGCATGGCAGACCCTAAGTCCGAACTCAAAGTCTTGAGGAATGCAGTATATCCGGAACAAGATATGCCGTCGCTTCGCTCCGGCGTGGGCATTCTAAGATTCTGAGAAGCTGTCTTTTATTCAGAACTACTGTGGAGTACACATATCCGACGTGAAATTAATTGAACTTTCGAAAAAGCCGTGTCGGATGCAATGGCGGCATCCCGACTGTTGCGGGCACTGTCCGGTCGGAAAAGCTTGGCGAAATACCTGGTTCGATTGTGGAGCCATTCAATACATATATCTTGTCACTACTGAAACACATAAAGTAGAACTGGGCCACAGACCGACAGATATGGATTCTGCGATGCGCGTGATCGATAAAAGACGGTCAGAAGAATCAGAGGCATGCCTATCCAAAGTAGTGGACATGAACATCAGTGGTGGAGAATGGCGAGCACCGAACTTCACAAAGTGAACAAAATCGCAGCCAGAGCGTGTCGATGGCCACCGATAATTTGCGAAGTAACGAACCCCTGAAGGCTCAGACTCGCAAATGTCAAACGCATCAGGGAAGAGACGTCTGGTCATTTTGAGGACTGCGCGAGATCAAGTCAGTTGCGGCTACCTCACAGTGGTCTGCCTAGAAATGCCCAAGTCTGCACATACCTGAGTCCGAGTCCCTACGCACGGAGCGCCGGGGTTGCGGGTGCGATCAGTGGGCTAATGAGTATAAAAGCTCATGCGCACCTTGGCGTGGGCGTACTCGTCACAGAGCGAGGCCGAAAATTTGAGTGGAGAATTATGGTATTACCTGCGGAAAAGTAGACCTGGCGGGATCAACGGAGAGCGAGACAGAGCAGGAAGGAACCCACAGAATAAGGGTCGTCAAACGCCCTCCCCATCTCCAGGTTGATACCCTCATGACAGTGTTGAGCGGCGTAAAATTCTGCAGTAGAGAGACACGCTGCGTCAGACTAAATGCGTAAATAAAGCGTTGTAAAAGAAGCATACCTCTAGCGTGATATTGTGCGTGAGCTTGTGCAACATGTCAGGGAAAGAAAGGCCGTTATTGAAGACTTCTTGAAGCCGGACGAAATATAAGGGCGAATCCAATAATTGGGGCGTCGTTCGATTGTCGAGGAAGGTGCTCAAGACATGGAGGCTTCCCAGAATTGAGAGACCATGCTCAAGAACGAACGAATGTGCAGCAGACGAAAGGAGGGCGGCCAACGTTCATCGCTCAGCGGCAAGCTGTTTACATGTTGGCGAGAGAACGCAAAGGACCATAGCAGCAGACAGGACAGTTGTCGGCATCGATATGAATTGCAAGATGGTATTTTTTTGCCAAAACGCCCGAGGGTCTTACACGACTTGAAGGATGTTTTAATTCCACACAGGAGTGGCACGTCCAAGTCGAGGCCTTGTAGTGTCTCGGAAAATTCTTGCGATTGCAGTGGATTCTCCAGCGCCGTGATTAACCAAGCCTCTGAAAGCCCTAGACGACTTGAGGTCTTGTGTCTTGCTCATTTTGAGAGGAAACAGGTCGTAATTTTGCGCATCCGAAGCGGTAGGATTGACCTGAAGAGACAGCAGTCCCAGTTTGCGATACTTGCTGGGTCTTGACCGAGGGAAGGACCAACTTCAGGCGGCGTAGCGAGAAATAGAAACGTAGCGAAAGGGAAGGAAGATGGTGCGACGTAAAGAGCGAAAGAAGATTCGACCAACGTTCCTTATGAGCGGGTCCTGAGCGCACGAATGTGGAGCGAAATGGAGTATGCCGCGGTTCTTCCCAAGCCAAAATGGGATCGGCTGGGTCGGCTTGGAATTTCCGTATCCCAGAAGGAGAATAATGCCATAACGCCTGAGCCAATGTCCTGGAGCAGGGAACGTGGTTGAGAAAAAAGGTTCCTTGAGCGCTCGATGCACGGCATGGGGCGCCTCCGAGTCTAAAAGGAATAGCGTGTCGTAAGTGGTTGGCCCCGAAGGCCAAACTTGACGTGCGGATAATAAATGGGCAGACAAAAGCGTGGTGCCCGAGTTAATGGAATAGGGAAGTGAATGAGAAGAAAGGTGAATGATAAGGGCGTTTAAGAAAGAGAGATTTCAAGAGGCGTTTCCTTTCTTGCGGAAATTGAACGGTTGATCAGATAGGGTGAAATTATGAGGAATAAGATCGGCAATAGGATTAACATATGGGAGCTGCCGGGCAGAGAGTGAAAGAAAAAGAAGAATGTAAACATGCACACATAAAATTAGGGCATCTGCATAAGATACGAGTAAAGTTATCCCCTACGACGCGTTGGCTTGGACAGACGTCGCCGCATCAATGACCCGGGGGGGGAGCAAAAGAGGATCAGACAGGGCTGTTCCTGTTGTGCGGGACTTGAGCGCGATATTCTCGGCTGTAGAAATAGTGGCCGGAGTTTCTAGATGCCTGACACTGATCGGCGAGTTCATTTGGAGAGAAAAAATGCCCAAATCAAGCATGGTTGGGAACGTGGTTCGGAAAAAGGCGATCCGACGTGATGGCAAACACGAACAATCTGATACGAGGGATCTCTTTAATATACGAAGTATACCCGAAATCTGATGGATTGCAGTTGAATGGCAGATATCTATTTAACGTATCAGTTCAAAGTTTGGACGGTTGAATTGGAAACCAATAACGTTGATTTATGGTTGTGCAAGATCGTGCATAAATTCAGCAAAAGATGAGGTAGAATTCGAACCCAACGCAATTGGTATTCAGCGAATTTGGTCGCGGCATTGAATCGGGTGAGCAGACTGGAATGTAATTGGGATTCGCTGCGACGCACGGATACTATCATACGAGAACGTATATATATAAGTGGGTTATTATGGTTAAAACAGCCAGGGTAGGGTCTGAGGAAACCCTAGAGTAGGGTTGCAGCACTGCCCTTGTTTGCCAGTTGAACCAATCCAGTATGGGGATATCCTTTATTACCTTAGCAACCTAATCCGGGAATATGGTGCCAAATATTCCAGGGGTTTGGGGCCCTAATTCAGCAGAATGTGGCACCACATTCGCGGATTAGAAACATAAAGTTCCAGATTTTTGCTCTCGTACTGGATTGTCAACGATCTTCTCAATTCCCTCATAGTTGTTGAATACTGGCATGTATATTAATAAATCTGCGGCGAACGTCTCTAAAATTGGAATCTGTTGCTAGGTCTAGCGGCGATACTTTTACGCCGTTTGTTCTCATTTTCCTGAACTTTTAGCGTGTGCACCCTCCAATATTATTTAATTTCGCTGTGTCTGGCCAACATCGTGTCGATTCTACTTCTCTTCCGGCACACATGCTGATCTTGGATCTCTCTCGAGATCTATTGGACATGCCCGATATTAACCTGCTCAACGCCGCGATTGTACGTCTGGGAGATTCATTGGTCCTGATGCAAGGGGAATTTTTTTGATTCCGTTCCAACGGCCTTGACTCCTTCGTTTCTGGCCATTTTACTTATCCCAAAACTCTTGTGGCCGATATTTAGGGCCCATGGGCTCCAAAATTAGGGGAACAAAACGGAAGGAACTAGCAACGATCGGTTCTATGGGAGAATGATTGGTTTGGGGTGCTCCCGCTCCGGGTTTCGTACAGATCTAGAAAAACCCTGCCTACGTTAGGTATCGACTCGACTTGTGCCTACCAAGTCTTGAAAGCCCACCTTGCCAATGTACCTACGGTCCCTTCTTGGCGCACACACATTCAAGTGTTACAATACAATGTAGGAAAGGAGCAAATTTTGGCTGGTCCCTCCCCACCCACCCTGTATCTCTTTGCGATTTGACCTGCGCAAAACCGAAGTGCCAAGGGCGACTGGGACGACGCAGAAAATGGTACTGACAATGCCAGACAAGTATACCCCGTCAGACGAAAATTATCGAAGGCGCGCTATCGACAGTCTCATGCAAATTTGGCTGGAATACGGCTTTAAAGAACGCCAGGGGTATTTTCTTTCCTCGGTGCGTCGGCATCACGGCTGAGTCGGTTTTGCACCAGACTCCAGCTGTGATTTTGCATCCGAGTCATGAAAGGCGTACTTCTGGTGAAGGATATTGGCAGCATTTTTTGAACCCGTCTGGCTTCACCCACGAAAGTAAAGAAGGGGAAAAATCCGCCAAATGGGCACTGACACAGCCTCTGCGATGCCGTTCTGCGGAAGCCTTCTTCGAGTCGGTGGAGCGCGCGCCGTTGACCGTGGGCAATGACGCGCGGTGGCTGAAAGTGGCTGGCCATGGCCGCTAGTTCGGAGGTCAGAAACAGGGCGGCACATAGTTAGGTCAGTCCATGATTTTGATAAGCAGAAAGTGTACATCCAATTTCGTTTGGGAGTAGCCAAGGTGACGTCTGTCAAGTCCATACAGAAGCGAGGAGTTTATAACGTTGCGCACGCAAAGAGACGATTCCACAAACTCACCATCTTGTTCCCAGGTGGAGTCAAGCAACGAAATCCTCCAGGAATTCCGGTAGATATCACAATTACTCCACCGGGATTTCCCGGTCGAGTTCAAGATATTACATATGTGAGCATCTGATCAACAAGGAAGCATACTCTCGATGAATTGAATCTGATACGGGCATTTACTCACCTGCTTGATTCTTGGGACACAGAACATATCCGGGGGTATCTTTTCGGATACGATAATCCACCATGAGACGGTAATTTCCCACAGTACCGACACATACAGTGAATTAACACCTCAGGCTACTCCTCCCAGACCCCCTATGGGCCTAATTTTTAGTAGAGAATAACCGTCCTAAGGGGGGTCAGTTTGAGTGGTGGTCCCATTTCCCATGGGACTTCCCACCTTTGAAGGGACTTTTCACCAAACTGCTGGGGGATGTCCCATCTGGTTTTTTTGAGGGATATCCCACCCGCCGCAGGCGGGCCCGAAAAATAACTGTGGGATGTCCCATCTTCCCATTTTGCTGCACCAAAAAAGCTCGATTTTGGGGCCATTTCTAGACAGTTTTCCATGATGCTTGGTGGTACATATGGCTTGAAGGTAGACCAATGCTGCTACATATATGCTGCACCCTGCACAGCATATTTTCCTAGACAAAAATACAGGATTTTGCACCAGAAAAGGCTGGTTTTGCAGCTGTTCCTGCAGGAATTTGGATTGTACATGGTCATTCATGCAGTCTCAAGGTAAGGCAAGGTCCATAGCTTTATGCCGTGCCCCACAAGCAGCAGATTTATGGGTGGAAACACAGGATTTCGGAACAGAAAAGCTGGTTGTTGCAGCCATTCCTCCACAGAATTGGATGATACTTAATGACTCATGCAGTTTCATCATAGGCCATCACCCCTATCCATATGCCATGCCATATCATGTGCGCCAGATTTCTGTGGGTGAAACCACAGCATTTCACTACAGAAAAGATGTGTTTTTGCAGCTATTGATCTATTGACTTGGATCATTGGCAGTAATTCAGGTAGCCCTTGGGATAGCTCTAATTATGTCTTTGCTTACTGACAATCTCAAACTAATGTGCACAATGTGGGGTATCCTGCTATCATTCCGATCATTATGTGATGTCATGTTGTCTTAATCCTGACCAGTGGGATATCCCACCAGTCAACATAGAATATCCAGCTCAGAGTGGGATGTCCCGTCATTATCTTATACAACGTGAGATGTAACACTGAGACTGGTTTTGAAGGTGGGAAGTCCCACTCAGAGCCAAGGGACATCCCACTGTTATCTGATCTGAGGTGGGATGCCCCACTCATACTCTTCTCCATGGGGGACATCCCATTTACAGGCAAGGGACATCCCACTGTTATCTGATCTGAGGTGGGATGTCCCACTCATATTCTTCTCCATGGGGGACATCCCACTTACAGGCAAGGGACATCCCACTATTATTCTGTCAGACGTGGGATGTCCCACTTGTAATTTTCCCAATGGTGGGAAGTCCCACTTTAATTTGTGTAGTGAGGGACATCCCACCTTTACTTGTATCAACAATCCCTTTTAGAGTCCAAGCCACAGCTGATGCTACAATGCTGAATACATTGTTTCCCAATTTACTTTGATCAATTATATACTGTGGCACCCTTGGCTCTTATTGATAGATGCACAGCCACTGATGGAATCAACTATATTCACCTCCATGTTCCAAAAAAGGCAATTATAGTTGTGTTTCAATGGTGGATGGTGAAAATCACCCAGGTTCATTTAGATGCCTAGCTTTGGTGATACATATGCACTAGCATCATGTTATTTGATCAGTGATATAGTTTGGCACTCCTTGGCCTATATTAATCGACACACAGCCACTGATGGGATCAACTATATTCACCTCCATGTTCCATAAAAGGCAATTATGCATGTATCTCAATGGTGGATGGCAAAAATCAGCCAGATCTTCTTAGATGCATAGGTTCATTGTTTTTATCCTTAACACTGAAGGTTATTATCCTTAATGAATGAGTAACACCCCTGTTTGTGTGAAGCTCTGGTGAACATGTGTGAATTAACCTTGGCTGGTCAATGGGGCTACCAAGAGCATAATGCTAAAGATGACTGTTGTAGCCCTTGATGAGCTCTACAGTTTTGGTAGAGCCATCAGAGGTTTGGCCGATGACTTTCCCTTTTGGGACACTAACGCTTTTGTCCCAAAAAGGAAATTTTCGACATCAGCCCTTCCCTGGCTCATAATTCAACCATTTTGGATGGTCTAACCTTATAAGCATGTTGTTCTATGTTCTTTCAAGCCACCTGGGATACATTAGAGCCCAGTACAGTACAGTAATAGGGTGAAAAAAAGCGAATATTGATAAATTGTGTCCTGGCCATAATATCTTGGGGATATACCAATAGAAATAGCTCCTGGATAGATTAACTTGTCCCCTTAAGCTACAGAGATACCCTCCAGGTGATGTAGTATATTCTGGTAGTGAAAGGCATCCCAGTTTGGCCTTACAAGGAAATTGCATTTGGGCCATATTATGGGTTCCTCTATGATGTGAGATATCTCAAAACACATCTGTTGGAATTGGTTCATCCATAGGTACTAGAAAATGAGACAATTAACACCCTGAGCACCCCATACCCCATGATTTAAGGTGATCTTATTGTATATTCTTGTTCATCATATTCAGCATGCCACAGGGTCATAGCTAATGTTCTGAAGGCTTATCCTAGTATTCCTAAGGTATATGACCAATTTTGAGTCAAAAAGCAGGCCAATATATGGTGATAAACCTCAGGATTGTCAAATGTCATGTTTTGCTTGTTTCATAAATAGGGCCTCAAGGAGACCAATTAGTGCGAAATAAACATCAGGAATGAAGACAGACTGTGTAACTGACCCAGATTATGCTTTATTTCAAGTGTTTTGGTCAAGTATTGGCCAGATGGTGTTTTGAACCATGTCCAGCATATGGACCACAAGTTGTACTCAAACCCATCTCAACAGAACCACCATCTGGTCAATACTTGACCAAAACACTTGAAATAAAGCATAATCTGGGTCAGTTACACAGTCTGTCTTCATTCCTGATGTTTATTTCGCACTAATTGGTCTCCTTGAGGCCCTATTTATGAAACAAGCAAAACATGACATTTGACAATCCTGAGGTTTATCACCATATATTGGCCTGCTTTTTGACTCAAAATTGGTCATTACCCTCTTTATAAAATTACGTCTGTCTGTCCGTCCGAAGCTTTTTAAGCTCCGCTGAATCTCCTCTGATGCCGTACTCTGCAGCAGCTCGCCGCCCTGATCGTTTGGTTCCCGTGTGCGCGCTTGCCTCTTTGCCTGCACACAATCAATCATGCGGCATTATCGGCACTTGACGTCACCCTTCTAACAACCTTTGACAGACACCGCCCTGGCGCTACATGCCAGATGGTTCCCACCGCACCGAAACAAAGGCGGCCGCAGCGAACAGGCCAGTTCTCTGCCCGCATAAATTACGACGCACTCAGATGAGCGGTGGAAGTATGGAGTCCATGCAACTCAACTCAGCTCCCCTCAACCAAGTAGAGTAGAACATTGTTGCTAACCTTGCGCTAATGACTTCGTTAAACATATATTAATTTTAAAAAGGGGGATGGGAGGCCGCGAAGCGGCCGACCAGTCCCTTGTATACCTTAGGAATACTAGGATAAGCCTTCAGAACATTAGCTATGACCCTGTGGCATGCTGAATATGATGAACAAGAATATACAATAAGATCACCTTAAATCATGGGGTATGGGGTGCTCAGGGTGTTAATTGTCTCATTTTCTAGTACCTATGGATGAACCAATTCCAACAGATGTGTTTTGAGATATCTCACATCATAGAGGAACCCATAATATGGCCCAAATGCAATTTCCTTGTAAGGCCAAACTGGGATGCCTTTCACTACCAGAATATACTACATCACCTGGAGGGTATCTCTGTAGCTTAAGGGGACAAGTTAATCTATCCAGGAGCTATTTCTATTGGTATATCCCCAAGATATTATGGCCAGGACACAATTTATCAATATTCGCTTTTTTTCACCCTATTACTGTACTGTACTGGGCTCTAATGTATCCCAGGTGGCTTGAAAGAACATAGAACAACATGCTTATAAGGTTAGACCATCCAAAATGGTTGAATTATGAGCCAGGGAAGGGCTGATGTCGAAAATTTCCTTTTTGGGACAAAAGCGTTAGTGTCCCAAAAGGGAAAGTCATCGGCCAAACCTCTGATGGCTCTACCAAAACTGTAGAGCTCATCAAGGGCTACAACAGTCATCTTTAGCATTATGCTCTTGGTAGCCCCATTGACCAGCCAAGGTTAATTCACACATGTTCACCAGAGCTTCACACAAACAGGGGTGTTACTCATTCATTAAGGATAATAACCTTCAGTGTTAAGGATAAAAACAATGAACCTATGCATCTAAGAAGATCTGGCTGATTTTTGCCATCCACCATTGAGATACATGCATAATTGCCTTTTATGGAACATGGAGGTGAATATAGTTGATCCCATCAGTGGCTGTGTGTCGATTAATATAGGCCAAGGAGTGCCAAACTATATCACTGATCAAATAACATGATGCTAGTGCATATGTATCACCAAAGCTAGGCATCTAAATGAACCTGGGTGATTTTCACCATCCACCATTGAAACACAACTATAATTGCCTTTTTTGGAACATGGAGGTGAATATAGTTGATTCCATCAGTGGCTGTGCATCTATCAATAAGAGCCAAGGGTGCCACAGTATATAATTGATCAAAGTAAATTGGGAAACAATGTATTCAGCATTGTAGCATCAGCTGTGGCTTGGACTCTAAAAGGGATTGTTGATACAAGTAAAGGTGGGATGTCCCTCACTACACAAATTAAAGTGGGACTTCCCACCATTGGGAAAATTACAAGTGGGACATCCCACGTCTGACAGAATAATAGTGGGATGTCCCTTGCCTGTAAGTGGGATGTCCCCCATGGAGAAGAATATGAGTGGGACATCCCACCTCAGATCAGATAACAGTGGGATGTCCCTTGCCTGTAAATGGGATGTCCCCCATGGAGAAGAGTATGAGTGGGGCATCCCACCTCAGATCAGATAACAGTGGGATGTCCCTTGGCTCTGAGTGGGACTTCCCACCTTCAAAACCAGTCTCAGTGTTACATCTCACGTTGTATAAGATAATGACGGGACATCCCACTCTGAGCTGGATATTCTATGTTGACTGGTGGGATATCCCACTGGTCAGGATTAAGACAACATGACATCACATAATGATCGGAATGATAGCAGGATACCCCACATTGTGCACATTAGTTTGAGATTGTCAGTAAGCAAAGACATAATTAGAGCTATCCCAAGGGCTACCTGAATTACTGCCAATGATCCAAGTCAATAGATCAATAGCTGCAAAAACACATCTTTTCTGTAGTGAAATGCTGTGGTTTCACCCACAGAAATCTGGCGCACATGATATGGCATGGCATATGGATAGGGGTGATGGCCTATGATGAAACTGCATGAGTCATTAAGTATCATCCAATTCTGTGGAGGAATGGCTGCAACAACCAGCTTTTCTGTTCCGAAATCCTGTGTTTCCACCCATAAATCTGCTGCTTGTGGGGCACGGCATAAAGCTATGGACCTTGCCTTACCTTGAGACTGCATGAATGACCATGTACAATCCAAATTCCTGCAGGAACAGCTGCAAAACCAGCCTTTTCTGGTGCAAAATCCTGTATTTTTGTCTAGGAAAATATGCTGTGCAGGGTGCAGCATATATGTAGCAGCATTGGTCTACCTTCAAGCCATATGTACCACCAAGCATCATGGAAAACTGTCTAGAAATGGCCCCAAAATCGAGCTTTTTTGGTGCAGCAAAATGGGAAGATGGGACATCCCACAGTTATTTTTCGGGCCCGCCTGCGGCGGGTGGGATATCCCTCAAAAAAACCAGATGGGACATCCCCCAGCAGTTTGGTGAAAAGTCCCTTCAAAGGTGGGAAGTCCCATGGGAAATGGGACCACCACTCAAACTGACCCCCCCTTAGGACGGTTATTCTCTACTAAAAATTAGGCCCATAGGGGGTCTGGGAGGGGTAGCCTGAGGTGGAATTAAGTGTTCGAATATGAACTGTGGGAAAAGGACGCCCAAGCTAGAAACTCGAGTGTCAACAATATGAACGAGTAATGCTTGCCGTTTGAAACCTACTTAAGAACTGGGATTGGAATCAACATGAGGGCTTACGGGCATAGCGGCCGGTTTGAAGTCAATTCGAGATCGAAGGCAGACAAAGATTATGGGGAGCCTGGAAGATGAGGGATAACGCACATGGGAGGAAGACTTGAAAATGAAGAGGCTCCGAGATGAACCGAGGCGACAATACCTAAAGGAAGAACCCGGGTGAGCGAAACAATGGCTTCTCGAGTGCACTGTTTGAGGTTGGGTTGTTACAATCCCAGTAAGCTCAGGGGCATTATTCCACGCCCCGAACTGAGAATAATCACCAATTTGAATTATCCACGGAGGTACGACCGTTGAAAAGCGGGCGACAAACAGTGCGTTTGGCGGAATAGAGAAGATTGAGAGAAGGCGATGTCGAAGAAGGAAACGACGGGAATGACGAAGATGAACGGTGTGGCGGGTTTGGAAAGGGGAGGGAGGGGAGAGCGGGGCCATGAAAGAGCGGAGGGCGCCGCCGCACACACGCAAACACACGTGTCGCGGGGCGGCCGGGCCGTGTGTAACATAGCCCGAGAAGCCTTTGAGAAGTCTACGCGCCTGAGATTAAATTCATTAATGACTGCATTTGAGGACTAGCGGTGAATTCAGCTCGGAGTTCCTGGGAGAGTTTGGGCGGGAATCCCTGAACAAATATTGCCGCGGAGGACTTGACGATGGATACCGAGCACGTCAACTTGAACTCGTAGCAATAGATTTTCTAAGTAAATGAATACCCGGAAAAAGTTTCCGGTGAAAGACACGCATTTGTAGGGGAACAGGTTTTGACGCTGTTTGCTTCTCGTGAGAATACTAAGAGGATCCGAAGTGGCGACGAGGCACTTGAAGTTTCGTAGGAGGTCACGGCTCGTGGCTGGCATAGAAAATGATGTGATACATAAAGAAATAGAGTGCGAATGCATCCATTATTCTGGTAAGTAACCCTTAGAGGCATTTAAAATGACATGCCCAGTGTTTGCGTTCCATAGAGTTCTGTTAACGTCTGAGTGGGGGCCTGCGCATAGCGAGAATACAAGAGCATTACACCAGTCATCGGCGAGGAAGGGAAGGATTTACTGCAGGGAACGAATGAAGATAGCGAATGATAATTTAGGGGATAGTGCCTCCGGACGGGGTGGTTTTAGTCGACCGGCTTGTACGATGAGAGAAGCCACCGGTCCGCCCACGAGCGGTCAGATTGGGATAACACCGCGAGCTGACTGCTGGAGAAGAAATGGATGCGGGTGTGATGAGACCACGTAGAATCTGCTGGACCTTACCTGAAGAAAGAAATTGGTGGGGGTTGTGAAGGCGTTCTTCACTGTAGTTAGTGTGAACATTTTCCAAGGAGACTCGATGGATTATTGGCGACTAGCTTTTCAGTCCAGCTGGAACCAGGGAATCCAAACCTGTCACGCTCTCCGTGTCAATGCGATTGTAAAAGAGAGAAAAAGTCTAAATACCTGTCGTCGTATTCGAGGCCGTGATTTATCGCTACAATATCGCAGTACACTTGAACATTCTAAATGCATAAATATAAGTACAGATCAAATATAGGAACTAAAATGGGGCAAAGGACAAGACGAGGAAAAGCTGACGAGGAAAAGCGATGGACGATAGGGAGCAACGGAGAGCGCGTGGAGAGTCGTAGACCTTTAAAGAGGGTCTTGTGCGCAAGAGGTCGCCCTGGAGCATCAAGAGAATGCGCGCGTCCGAGGGGAGGCGCGGACATTCTGCGCACCGACATTATCTCCGTGAGGTTATTTGCCGCAGCATCGATGGCGGTGGTAGAGACAGAGCTAGGGTGTAGGCGAGAGGGAGGTCGAGGCTGCGGCGGGAATACGCAAAGCGGCGCCTCGTGCTACGCAAGGGAATGAGGGTGGAGGTGTAGAGGAGGAAAAGGGCGAGGCTCGCCCGCGCATGGTGGGCGCCCCGTCTGCGTCGTGGAAGTAAAAGGGGGCATATAGGAGGAGAGAAGGACAGGAGAAGTGAAGAAGGGCGAGTGATGCAGGGGAGGACGAAGGGAGAGAGGCGATGCAAAGAATGTGGGAACGTACTTGGTTCCTCAAAACTTTCGCCACTCGGTGTTTTGGATGGCAGCAAACTCGTGGAAGACGGTTAAATGTTATCGCATGCGGAGTTGGAGTCTGAGAGAAATATACCTGCGTCACAGGAGAAGCTGGTGCTTGACCGGTCGCAAATCGTCAAGTCGATACATGAGCGCCAGAAAGAGAGCGCAGGGGGCGAGCAGCGGAAGATTACCGCAGCGAGAGCGTGGGGGAGGAAAGAGTGGATCGTTGTGGCGGGGGCACGCTCGATATGTGAGAGTGGGCAAAGCGGGCATGAAGATTTCAGCTGCGTCATCATTGCGGCTGAGGAGCGTAGAACTTAGAAGGTGGTGGTCGTGACGTATCCTGCGACGGCGCTGCCACACGTGTGCAAACAAACGCGTCGCGTGAGGCGGAGGGGCGGGCGTAGGTTGCATAAATGTGCGGGGTTGGGCAGGCTAGTATGCGGGATTATTCTACTGAGAAACCCGGCTTTCAGGTGAAACCCCCGATAAAAATTTCGTGCTATTTGGAAGCCCGGATTCCAGAAGGTTGCTCACCGGGAGAGGTCCGAGGCGTCTGCCGATCCCTCCGTTCGGCAAACAAGATACGATCATATGGCTATCTAAAGATGTGTGTGTGCTCGCAAGTCGCAAGATGAGACTTGTCTGGGGCATTCAGCGGCTGACTTTTATAGACCACCCCTCCGAAAACTGTGTCGGCAAATATTAGAAACGCAGCGGCAAAATTTCCGTGAACCAATTACGGTCCAGGTTTCATTGCCAGGATACTGCTAGAGTCTGACAGGATGCCTCATCAAGAGCATCAATGCACCGCAGCACTGGGACGGTACGCGAGGATTGTCGGCACAGCGTCCGCTTAAGATATAAAAATCGGGCCCAGCCAAGTTCAAAAGGATGATGGGAGGGTTACAAACAATAGCTACCAAGGTTAACCAGACACAACCTCCTGGTCGACAAATGCTTGCAATAAATGTTGTTG
The DNA here is from genome assembly GCA_029204075.1 of Mycena capillaripes. Taxonomy (NCBI): domain Eukaryota; kingdom Fungi; phylum Basidiomycota; class Agaricomycetes; order Agaricales; family Mycenaceae; genus Mycena; species Mycena capillaripes. Next base: position 366,252 of record JARHKZ010000012.1, on the reverse strand, counting down.
CAGGCCTCAAGGAAAGTTGTATATCAGCAGTCAGAGGCAGTAGAAATAAAACGCAGATTCAGAACAAGCGAAGCATTGCCTCTGTGTTTCAAGGGACAAAGATCTCAGTGATTTCCGAGGTATCGCAAGACAGAGGGAGACCTGGCGACTGACACGGAGATTTAATTATGCTGTATAAAGGCGAACCGGCGTACTTAGAGACTAAGACCAGGTCCAAGACACAACGAGCTGTCTAGGCTTACAGATCGAACAGCATCGGAGTAGTTTAGTCAAGAATCCATTACTCCAGGTGCCTCGATGACAAACTGGCAAGTATTTTGTGGTACGCGACGTGTTGTGTGTGTCGGTTTGGTTGATCCGCAATGCGAACTCCGGTGGGCACACCCGGCGCGCACCGCTGATGGCCGGGGGGTTTCCGAGTAGACGTTCAAAAGAGTTCCCTGATAAAGGGGTTTTTTCTTGAAAGCCGGGTTTCCCAATAGAATAATCCTAGTATGCGCGTTGCGGCTCGGCAAACTCGGGGTACCTAAGCTCGTTGACGGATTGTGGTGTGGTGGGGCAATCGGTCGGGCCAGTGCGGACCAGCGCAAAGAAAAGGTGGGTTCGTGACTTATCTGACGGATTGGGGGTACAGCGGCGGCGGTGGCGGGCGCGTTAAGGATTAGAGCTAACGTTAGAGGTTGATCAGCGTGTTGAGCGTTGGTCCGGCGGTGATAATAGGCTGGGGTCCGTCCAATACACAAGGTAATGCGCAAGGACTGAATTTTGATGAAAAAGCGGGATGACGTAGGTTGGTTTGCGCGGCGACGCGGCAACTTTGAACGAGTCGATCACGTGGGCGATGCGTTTCGAGTTCTTTTCGGCAAGCCACTGAATATTTACGCGTTATGTGAGCCAATACTTGCTCGATTGGGACCTCGTTTTGACCGTAATCAATGGGGGAATTCGTGAGTTCAAACGGGAAGTCTTGCGGATTGGCAAGAAGGGATAAATCCATAATTTTCAACAGTCATCCGGGTTCAACTTGAGGGGAGCTCTAGAATCCGACGCTGGAGCTGGGATTTCGAATGGAAGGGTATTTGGGTGTGGGGAATCGATCTAGGTGGCCGGCAGGGGCCCAAACTGATGGCCAAACAGTCATTCTTGGGCGAGTCCGAGGCGGGGTCTGGGTGAATTTGGCTCAGACCAGAAAAAAAAAAGCGCATTCTGCGGTGCATAATGTGGGGTGAGCTCTGAGTGTATGAGGGATTTTGGGGGGTCAAATTGTAGAGGGGAGGGAGTAGTATCCACCGTATAAATCTGGTGACAATCGGGGAACGGCGTGACAGTGTGCAACCGTGAACTTTTGGGGGAGAGCTTAGACTGGATTTTTGCAGTGACATGACTTTCATGTAGTTTTTGATGGTTTGACCTGTACTTTATTTGCATTAGTGTCTCTCTCAAAAAAAAAACCCCCCGATTTTTCCTGAATACTCGAGCACACGATGTATATATAGTGCATTACCTGAAAAATCTGGGTAGAACTGGGATCCACAAAATTTCAAGCATGAAGCAAAAGTGTTTCTTCCCTGATAAATCAGACAACAGACTTCAGACAGGCGTGATTTTGTAAAGAGAGAAATACTAGCAAAAATTAATTGTGGGCTGTTGGCCACAGTTCTCATTGCCACTGTACATCTCCTCTGCATAGCAAATTATGTCTCTTCTTTCGTTCGGAAGTGTTTGAAACTGCGCCAACCAATCTACTCTGCAACCTTTTTTGGATTGTACTGATTTTAATATTTACTAGCAGTAACCCGTGCTTCGCTACGGCGGGAGCGGGGCTAAATTGAGGAATCCTTCCAATTGGGAAGGTAACCGGCTGACGAAGGAAAAGCATGTTAAACTGGTTTTTGCATCACACCAATTTTATTTTGAAGATGCCGCTCGTCGCCGACCTCCGGTCGACGCCCCGCGGCATCGTGGACATATGCTATGTTTAGCTTCTCCATTACTTGCGCTAAGATTTCTAGTCTTGAATCTATCTTCTTGCATCGGGTGAGTAGATATTCTGATCTCATATCGACCTCTCTATGTCGAAATGGTTTTCGCTAACCGGTGGAGAGCATTTAGCGGTCAACTCATGTTCTATTGTCATCAGACATCTCGGGAATGTTCGAGGATTGGCACAAAGGTTGAATCCGCGTGTCAATATTTTTGGTTTTGCTTTCAAATTCACGCACCCTTTCTAACCTACATACTGGTCGGCCGCTTCGCGGCCTCCCATTCCCTTTCAATAAAGTCAGAGGTGGACCGAATATTCAAGACTACAATGCCACTGGGTTGAATTAAATGGAGTTGAGTTCACTGACATAAAACATCTAGATAATAGTAATACAGATCCACAACATTTGATTCCCCTCCATTCCACCTATTCCCGACTTTTTTTCATTCTCCATTGCATAAAATTAGGCCCTCTGCGCCGGACATTGTGCAAAGATCCTGAGGTAATGGTGTTGAAGCATTAATTTCCGGGTATTATTGTTCGTTCTCAACCCTCGCAAGGTTTGCTCACAAACTGAGATCTCTCCACGTGATTCCGCGAGCTGCCGACAATGTCGGCGTTGGCCGCGGCAGCCTTTGTTTCGCTGCGGTGGGAGCCATCTGTCAAGGTTAGCGCCGAGGCAGTGTCTGCCAAAGTTTGTCGGACTGGTGACGTGTTGCCGGCCAAGGCGAATGTTAATTGACTGTTGGCGGCGCACTCGGGAGCCCGACAATTGCCGACGGCAAGCTCCAGGGCAGGGCGGCATCAGCGGAGATTGAGCGGAGTCTGAAGGCTTCAGACAGACGGACAGACGCGCATATTTTTATAAAGAGGATGATTGATGTTTGTCTCTGATTTACCTGCACTTGCCTGCAGAAACTAATATACCCCCCCCACACCCCTTTGGACTGAAATATCAGAATCTTCGGAAAAGGATCTTTGTGGGACCAGTTGCAAGTTAGACTATGTGAAGAAGGGAGCAACTGGCATCATCTAACCGGATTTTGGTGGAACCGTGGAGCAAGTTACATCATCCAGCGCTTCAGGAACCAATCCCATTATCTGATGTTTGTCCGGTCTGGTCTGGCGTACACGGGTCAGTGCCTTTTCTTATATAGATGTACAGATATTTGAAGTTCAATGCACTCTACATGTTCCGCCAAAGAAGAGGCAAGTGTTCGACATCACAACAGTGTAAAAATAGCAATCCAACAATTGAGTGGAGATATTAGCATCTTGACGGCCTTTTGTGGACCTTTGGAGCAGTGGACAGCATGCAATGCTATTAAAAATATGTCTCCAGAGAGCTGGTGGAGAAACACGTAATTCGGACTCTCGGACCGGTTTGACTCGAGACAAACGGTTGTTCGATTGTAATACAAGATATGCCTTCGCTTCGCTCCGGCAGGCGTATGGCAGGCAACAGCAGCAGTTCCGTGCATGCTGGGGATGCATGGTTGAGTCTTACAGAGTCAAGTTGGTAACATTGCTTCCTCGTGGTCTCGACTTGAGCTGTTTGGGCGTAATCTTCTATTAGTGGAATCACTGTTAATGATTCAGTTCAACTCCGAGAACTGAAGCGCTCAGTATTCGTAACAACATGGGTGGGGATGGGAGGTTGCGAAGCGGCCGGCCGCCCTCTTGTTCATTCAATAATGTGGCAATGGTATGATTCACATGGATGCGAATATAGCCTTGAGTTGATTCCAGTTGTCTTAGACTCAATATTAATTCTTTGGGGCAAAAATATGAACAGCAAAATTCTAAATGTCTATCGTGATGTGTGAGGGACGCTGAGATGTACTGCGTCACAGACACAGACTACTGAAGAATACATAGAGGCATTGGAGATGGAACAGTGGACGGAAAAAAAAGAGAATAATGTGTTCCGTTTTCCGAGGTGTAGACGTAGATTTCGTGCTGGAAAGCCCCAGGCATGCAGCCAGTATTGCGACATGACCGGAGAACACGGGTACGTGTCTTGATGGGGATGTCTGTGCGGCAGAGAACGCGTTAAGAGAGCGGCGCACGTGGACACGCAGAGTGCAACCCCGGATGTCTCCGCGCCATGCGGAGGGCGAGGGCGGAGAGTCCTGGAGCGGTTCGCGTGCGCTCTTACCTCGAAGTCATGCGCTCAGAATAGGCAGTGGGTGTTAACAGCTTTTACCGCGCACGGCGGCGACAGGAAGGGGAGAAAGGGAAAATAAGATAGGGGAGAGATAATAGGCGCACCTCTTCTACCCTCCATCAATTCCTCCTGCATACGCTTGCACTTGCATACAGGGCACTGGTTGCAGAGGCGGGGTGGAGTCGTGCGTTCTACGCCACGTGCGGAAATCGCTCGCCTGCTATGCGAAGCTGCCGATCGAGTTGAGAGAGGGAACAGCGCACATGCGAGGTGATGAAAGAGCTTACCTGGAACGCTTCAACGCATGGTATGGAAATATTGAAACACGTCAGCACCGAGTACTGAAGGATTGCATGGGAGGATTAAAAATTTGAACAGTTTGTTCGGAGACTCACCATCGTTACTGGAAGATCTAGGAGTGGAAGAGCCCAGTACATTACACCAAAAATTGAATCGATTCTTGGAAACATAATTCGGCTCATGTATGAAAAACGAGGGAATGCCGTTATCGGTGAAGACCAGTGTCAGAGCTCAGAGTATAGCCCCAAGTAGAATTGCGATAACTTGCGCTCCTCGGCATTGACCTGGTCCATCGTAGAGTCAGCAAAATTGAGCCGAAGTCAAGTCATGCATCTTGGGTACCAGGTATAAACATAGTCAGTAACAGACATCCCAAGTCATGCGGCTTTAATCCAGGTCTTCTGCTTGATTTTTGGTTCAATTGGTGTAGATGTTCATTTGCGAGAGCCCTTGAAACGATTCGTTTGAGGGGGGCATTCCAACTGGAGCGGAAGGGATGGTGGTGGGGGAAAGCTGGAGATTGATTGATTCGACAGACGGCTGCCCTTTAAGTGGACTTTAACCGCGCTCAAGCTGGCCGCAGCGTTATAGGAGTTGACGAAATACACGCGTCATAGATAGCGGAGCGCCTGCTGCCCGCCAGAGGCGCCCAAAGTTAAACTTTGATGTTCAAAAAATAAACGCCTCGAGGCGACCACAACAATGGAACGCAGGCACCGAGGGAAGAAGAGGTGTGAATATGGAAGGAACAAATATGTACAATGTGATTCGAGCCATCTGCTTAATATACGAGTAATATACGAGTAATAATAATATACGAGTAATAATAGATTTTCTTATGTAAACGGCTGTATTTTCACCCTCTTTTTAAAATTACGGGTGTCCGAAGCCTTTTCAAACTCCGCCCTCAGCGCTAACCTTTTTCGTCCAGCTCTGTGTTTCCACTCATGCCGTGCCTGCCGCGGCCGCGTAAAATCCCACTCTCATTTGACTTTTTAAACTCCGCTTTACCCTCTTTATAAAATTACGCATGTCTGTCCGTCCGAAGCCTTTTAAGCTCCGCTCATCTCCGCTGGTGCTGTACGCCGCGGCAGCTTGCCGCCCTTGATAGTTCGTTCCCGAGTGCTGCCGGCTCACAGGGAATCGACTATTCGGCATGGCCGGCACTACGTCACCCTTACGACAAACATTGACAGACACTGCCCTAACGCTAACATTGAAAGATGTCTCCCACGGACAAGGGACTGCCCGCCGTAAAACAGCTTGCCAGGGGGGCACGCGACGGAGAAGTACTTTGTGAGGGTATTGCCAGCCTCAGAAGTACCTAGTGAGAGTGTTGCCCGTCCGACGGGAAGGTCATCAGCGCCGGCGAATTTGACTGTCTAAGATCTGGCAGTCGTCAGCGCGTGTCAGCACACCATCAACAGTATTTGATCTACGATACAAGATATGCTGGAGCGCCGCTCCGGCTGGTTAGTACAATGGGCGGTAATTGTTATTATTACAAGCGCTCGGGGAACCGTTACGCGGCCCCCCTCCCCTTTTATTGACAACACAAATTCAAAAAAGCACAAGCGGCTGCTCGGCCGCTTCGCGGTCTCGCATCCCCTTCCTACTAACATTGAAAGATGTCTCCCACCGCACCTGAAACAAAGGTAGCCGCGGCGAACCACGGCAAACATGCTCCTATTTCAGTGTACGGCTCGAAATATATTCCCCAAGACATAAGTTTAGTTTGAACAACCTCCACGTCCAAGGGATAGACACCGCGGGCAAAGGACGACGCATGTGATTTCACATGCCGTTGACGCATCCAACATGCATCTGGTGTCATGGGACAATGGCTCTTTGTGACCACAAAGCCAGGCTTTGTGGGCAGGCTGGGTTCCCTGGGCCTGGCGAACAAAGCATGCACAAAGGCTGACTTTGTGGTCACAAAGAGCTATTGTGCGCCGTCAAATTGGACGCATGTCGAATGCGTCAACGGCACGTGAAATCACATGTGTCACTCTTTGCCCGCGGTGAGAATTAAATGGTCCCAAAAGAGAAAAAATGCGCCAGAATACTGCAGCCAGAGGTGAAGTGAAGTGTTGCACTTCAATTATGCCAGGTCCACATTATCTGTTTCACAAAAGGGGATGGGAGGCCGCGAAGCGGCCGACCGGTCCCTTGTTTAATCTATCATTACGGCAACTCCTTGCCAGACCTCCTTCACAGTCCTCAAACATTTATTTAATCGCTTTCCTTGCTACTCCATTGGGTCTTTCGCGACAAAATTTCGCTCTTGGGAGCTTAGGAAGGGGATGCGAGGCCGCGAAGCGGCCGAGCAGCCGCTTGTGCTTTTTTGAATTTGTGTTGTCAATAAAAGGGGAGGGGGGCCGCGTAACGGTTCCCCGAGCGCTTGTAATAATAACAATTACCGCCCATTGTACTAACCAGCCGGAGCGGCGCTCCAGCATATCTTGTATCGTAGATCAAATACTGTTGATGGTGTGCTGACACGCGCTGACGACTGCCAGATCTTAGACAGTCAAATTCGCCGGCGCTGATGACCTTCCCGTCGGACGGGCAACACTCTCACTAGGTACTTCTGAGGCTGGCAATACCCTCACAAAGTACTTCTCCGTCGCGTGCCCCCCTGGCAAGCTGTTTTACGGCGGGCAGTCCCTTGTCCGCACACACCAGGACTGTATGTACCTCCCTGTATTAAAATACAATTTATATTCTGGCTCACGCGGGGCAAATTGCGATGGAAAACAAAATTCACTGGGGAAATTGTATGCGATCTATTACATAGGCGCTCAGGACTCTATTGCAGCATGCTGCTCGCGCAACGCCGCACGCGACACATCAATGTCTTGTTGGTGGCAACAGAGGAAGCATAAGCGGGGAAGATTTGCCTAGATGATGTGCACCACGTAGCCAAAACCTGCGCGGACAAAAATTGGTCGATCCGGAATTTTTGTGTCCTGGGCCGACGTCCTCGGGAGCTAGAGTCTCCCGACGAGCGTGGCAGCCGATGTCAAGCCAATTCTGCAGAGGTCAGGTAGTGGTCAGGTCGGCAAGCGGTGCTGATCCAGGATCCTACAGGATCCCTAATAATGCCTTTGGATGCCAGGTCCCGAAAATCCGGGATTTGAGCATTTTTGTTCGGACATTTTCTATTTTACCACGCTTGCTGAGTATGCAGAACCGGCGTTTTTGGCAAGGCTGTCAAGGCTTTTCCCCAGAATTTTGTCCGGACGGCCGGCCCTGGCCTCCAAACGCATTATCAGGGGTCCTGTTGATGCCCAGCATGGGTCAGCCGATGTCTGCACAGCCTGCCGACGTGGCACCGGAACGTAGTGATTACTCCTTGTGGACCGAATCTCCCAACAGGAGGCTCTGTGCGACCGTTAAAGTCAGTTCATCTCTCCAGCTGAATTAACCAACTCACAAGATGTTTATCAAAAAGTCTCTCCTCGTCGCCATCTCCGCCGCCATATTCGTCGGCGCCACCGCGTTCACCGGGTCAGGTAGGACGAACACGGCCTTGCTTGGTGTATTTGTCGCTGAACAAAAGCCTTATAGCCTGCATCGGCTTTACTGGCACCACCTTCTGTGGCTGCCCCGCAGCGAACGGCCCCTTTCTCGTCTCCATCGCCAGCGCACTCTTCGGCAATTTTGTCTGCTGCCAGGACTCCATCACCGTGACCCGTACGTTGTTTGCGCCCCATTCTTGCTTAAAAACTGAACTGATGTATGTACCTATGATGAAGACAACGGGAAGAGCGTCACTGCGATTCTCAGCGGGGTCTTCGACGCTGGTGCGGGCACGCATGACATCCAGGTTAGCGCAGTCGCCTTCGCCGGGATTGAGGACAACTCGAGCGAGTTCTGTGCCTCGGTCTCCTGGGAGTTCAACTGAAGGTCCAAACAAGTAAATGGAGGATTAAAATGGGAGCTAAATATCGTATCACATGTTCAATTGGAATATCCATCTGCGGATCAATAAAGTGCAGGAGTTCCCCAAAAATGCCTCTTCCCCCCCCTAAAACATGTTACCCGGCATGGCTGCGTCGCTTGACTTGGTTCGAGTAACCTAATCTTGCTAGCACAAGTTTAAGTGAACGCGGGAAGGCGAGCAGTGCAATGGTGATGAGGACGCCGAAGTGCGTCTAGACACGGCGAGTTCAAACCTATGCAAGCTTGACGTTTCTTCCCCGTCCTGCATCGAGGTCCAGTCTCGGCTCTCAGAGCGCCCTCACGCGGAGCCACCAACAATATGGGTTCGGACATGTTTGGAGACACGGCAGACAAGTAGCTGTCATTTTCCGCTTGGGAGTGCAGTCGCTTGTACTATCACTTGTATTGTCATGTGTACTGTCTGTTTTATCTCAGAAAGTTTGAGTGATGGGGAGGTCGGGTCGGGTCGACCCGACCAGGTCCAGACCCTCAGACTCCACCTAGAGGCTGTTCTGGCACGTGCTAGTCTAGGCCTGGCCATTGCCTTGGGAGTGGCACCCCTTTTGGATCTGGCCGGTATGCAAGCCAGATGGCCCGTCATATTTTTGTACGCTGCCATTGTCTCAACTGCCATTCAATATCGGCAGCTCCGACTGAACCCGTAATTTGCTCACAGGTATTCACAGCCATTTTGAGGGTGCCTCGTGGCTGGCTGCTTATCTGCACGAAAAGCCGAAAACCACGAATTTCTCCAATTCGGTCGAAGGCAAACAGAAAGTTGCAGTCTAAATATTAATCATTTAGAGTGCAATATTTCAATTGGCTAGTATGTAGCCCAGCCGTTTCATACCACAAAACACTGGCAGGCTGGAGCATGGGTGGCTGTGGTACGGACCTCAGCCACCGTTCTGTGGTATGAAACGGCTGGGGAACATACTAAGTTACAAGGAGGAAAAACCACCACGCACAACATAACAAATTCAGGAACTCAATGACAAAGAATGTATTGCCTGCCATTCCAGTCAGCGGCGTCGGATAGCAAGCGACAGTCTCGGAATTCCAACACGGTTGTCTCATGTCGCCCAGATACTGCCTTGAGATGATTCCCGGCCTTATCTGGTGCGAGGGCTTATTTCCCCGGTGGCGACATACATCTGTCGTGCTTCCCGTCATTCTCTACGCCCCGCTTCCACCACCGCTTAGGACGCAACCGGCGCGCTCTTCCTCCACACCATGCCGAGAGCCGCAGCTCAACGACGGTTTGCAGATCTTTGACGACATGTCATCGGAGGCGAATGATTTCTAAGACAAGGTGCGCGCGCCGATTCTGCTACCGCTGTATTTGAGAGGGGGAGGTAAGAAGTCGTGGCGGAGGCGCATAAGGATTTGGGGTTGCTGACGCTCGTGACTGTACAGTCGCCCGGGCTGGATGCGTGCGATAGCGCAGGGTGATGGATTAGCGTAGAGGATACCCCTGCCGGTGTGAGCACTTGTGGGGCGACGCGACTGCCGGCGCCGATCCTGGCAGGACAAACACTCTTCTATCTCACCCGCGGTCTGTACACCTCTGGCGCGCAGCGCAAATCTCGAAAAACCGTCTTATCATAAATGCCGTCGTCGCCAACGGAGGTCACTTCCACCGGTTTGCTTTGGCTGAAGAATATCTGCGGAAGAGACAAGGGTTCGACTCCCTCCGACGCCGTACAAAGTCAATGTGTTGCGGCTTCGTTTTTTCTCTCTCTCGTCCTTCAGCGTTGTACCTGAAACTTGAGTATCAGAATGAGTTTCAGCAAACTGAAAGTCAAAGGAATCAGTCTTGGCGTCGACTAGGTGAATTTTGCTCTGATATTTCATACCCTCGGCGCGACAAAATTCAACAATCACCGGTGTGCTTGCCGAATGCGGGGAGTGAAATTTAGTATGGTCATTCGACATGCTTACCATCATGAACAACATGCCGGCAGAAACAATGTTATTGCAGGCGAATATTAAAAAGCCAACATCGGGAGGAACGGCGGGGGCACCGGAGCAGTCGGCAAGTCAAGCCGATGCCTCGGCAAACAGGGAATCGGTGAGCCGCAATCAGATAAAGCGGCTGAGCGTTGAAGGCTTCCGTGAATCCTTTAACAAATCCGATCTAACTCCGCTCTACCACAAAGCTTACATCTATTTGCGGTGCAACCGGCGCAGAGAGTTTTTTTCTGCCGTTTTGCGTTCTTTTTATCCTCGCGACTATGGTGCGGTTCACTTAGTCACCACTACTTTGTGACAACTGTTATTTCTCATGCAGAAGAATTCCGATTATGTTTCCTCTCGCCAAATTGCTCACTTTAACGAGGGGAAACTTTCCCCACGACAGATTTTTATTTGAATCAAAATTGAGTGAGTAATAAAATGTCAGTCGGCCCAAATTGGGACTCTTCATCAAAACAGCCCTCTTACTGGTCAAACATGTCGCAATTGAAAACAAATCTGAGAGAGGCAGCCGGCTCCTGGCTGATGTAAAGCACATTCGCAGACACACGAGAGAGCCACTGAGGGTGTCACACCTCTCCCCATGCTGCCTTCATTTGGTGCACTTCTTGTGCGTCCACGGCTTTCATGGTGCTGCATTGCTTCGTTTTGGACTCAGAAGTGCAGGTTGGAAGTTATGGTGATAGAGAATCTCCCGCCTTGTAGCCCAAGAGGTACAATCAATTTTTTTTCGGCATCTGACCGGTTTGGGACTAGTCCCAATGTAGTGATGACTAAATAAACCGCATCATAGAACAGTCATGTGTTGAACTTTCATCAAGGGCCTTTGTCCTTTCCGACTTCCAATTAGAGTTATTGCTGAAGCTACTCCTTTCGCTGAGTTTCCTTTCCATCTGAGCGTGTCTCAGCCTTTCGCCTCATGCCCTCGGTTAATTCCCATGCTTCTAGCGCTCATAAAATTGACGGCGTTACTTGGCTGACATACAGCTTTTAGTCGAATCGCCGCACACTTTAACTCCGCCGACGTCCTTTGTGTTTGAAGTTTCGCTACCTGAACCCGAATGCTGCCGTCTCTATGCCCTCCAGCATAATTGCAAGCCGCGCCCAGTCACGTTGCAATATATCTGACGCTCTCTGTCAGTGGCAAGTGCTCGTCCAAGAAGGGAATTGACCACCGCTGGCCTGTCCTGGCTTTCGTTGTTCTGTACTCTTGGGAGGCAGGATGCATTTTCTTGGATTGCAGGTCCGTGCGCGGTATCCTCAATTACAATGTTCCAGTGCTTCCCGGGCCGCCAGGCCAGCTGCACCACATGTTACTGACATGTACTTCATGCGTCTGGCGCGGAGTGCTCCGTACAGCTCATCGTCTTGACAATGGCAGTGAAAAGCGGCCTGTGGTTCTGGAGATATTATTGTTGGATACGACGGTGGTGCTCGGCCTCTACATAGTTTATTTGCGTACGCGGCAATAAATGTGGAATCATTTCTGATGAGAAGGCTCATATCCTGGATGCAACAGTTGTGGCAATGGGGTGTGAATCGTGTAGCAGGCATGTCGGCACACCCTGCCACATCCCGCCAGATGTGAAACAAGTAATGTACAAGGAAAGAAAACACGACGCAGAACACAATAATGCAGGAACTCAATAGAATGTATTACCTGCCATTCCGGTCAGCGGCGTCGGATAGCGAACGACGGATGGGGAATTCTAACACGGCTTTCTGGTGTTGCCCAGATACCGGCGTTGTGATGATTCCGGCGCTATCTGCTGCGAGGCTTATTTCCGCGGCGGCCAAGCGGCGGCGACATACATCTATCGTGCTTCCTGTCACTCTCTCTGTTACGCACTATGATCAGGCACATATTTCGTACGTGAGGCTGCAGGAAGATACAATAAACACAATGAGCCTTAGCTGCCTGCTGGTCGCGCACGGGGGCCAAGGTTGGTGTCTTCCGGAGCTCTGATTCAGTCGGGAGTACTCCACCCTAACTCCCTTCATCGACTTCATTGTACCTTAGATATGACCATCCGAAATCAGATACGTAAAGGTTTCTGCGCGCTTCACTTGAGCCTATTTTTCACAAGAGCGCGCCTGAGCACTGGGCGAGAATGTAACAAATGAGTGTCAAGGCTCGAGGATATTACTTCTGGTCCCGGCAGGCGGTGCCAGAGCGCAGGTAGTCGAGTTTGAAAGGCTTCGCATGGATAGAAAAACGTAAAGGGAAATAGATGGAATATGCTGTAAAACCCTTTTTTTATAATTGAAATTTTGAGCTCAACATGAGGCCCAATTTGACCTCCGACTTGATTTTCAATTTAGAAAATTGGGAGCTCAAGTTGGAAGCCTACTCGTGAAACGCGGTGTCGCCCGGGCAAACGTACGCACCACTTGACAAGTTGGACCTCGTATCACAAGCGTCGTAATACATGCCCAGGATTAAATAAGCGAAGTTGAAACATTAAGGTAAGCATCAAGCTGGGCAGCAGCTTGGATGTCAAGTCGTGGTCTCATGCACGACTTGGCATCCGACTTGTATTTTGGGTCCCAGATCTGAATCCTAAACCCGCTAACGAGTTCCACCGCAAGACTCGGCCGCATTTGTGCCAATGTACATCAACTGGCCTTTCAAAATCGATCCCGAAAAGTGAATAGCTCATTTGAGTGTTGTTCATTTCACCTCGGAAGCTGTGAAACCATCAGTCGTCCTTTAAATTAATCTATCCTGAGCCTAGAACGCTGAATGTCGTCCCCATGTCTGCCAAGTAATTCGAACGTCCATAACGGTAAATTATGTCTACGCTGAGTAGAATGGAGGTATGAGGGCACGTGCCCATGGCTACGGAACGATATAAAGGCAGCATCAAAACCAGAACCCAAATCACTACAGCCCTCATCGTGGTACATTCGAGAAGCTGAAGATGTACATACGAACCCTCTCCCTCTTTACTCTCCTTGCTGTTTTATCCGTCGTAAACGGGCAGGAGCAAGAGTGGTTGTGCAATTGCACTACAAAAGGCCAAAACAACGCGACGACCACCAAGCAGTGCTGTCCTCAAGCACCGGGGAAGTTCTTCCCCGGGCCCCCGGTACGTACCTACCATCTTACCTCAGTGCTCGTCTTTCCCTCACTGGTATCGCCTTTGCTAACGGATGTTGATTTTAAATTTACAGCCTCAGTGTGACCTCTTTGGCAGTCCCCTCGTCGGCCCGGCGCAAAACTTTATCGACTGCTGTGTCAAATCTCAAGGAGGCTTCTGCTGCGTCCCGGTCAATGGGACCACAGGCTGACGGAAAGAGGTGGGCTTTTGCCTTTAAATTTCAGAGGTTGCCTTCGTTGACACGTCCGCAGAGCAATGCTGTAACAGACGCTCAAAGCAAGTCCTGAATTTTTGTGCTTAGGGTTTTATGGAGAGGCTTAAAGAGATAACTTGTTGTACTGTCATTCTGAATCGATGTTTGGAAAATCCTTGTCAACAAAAGAGTGCCCGATGGCTAAGCTTTCAGCGTACTGCAAAAACCCCGGATATGCGGTGCCTAAGTAGTTAGCTCACTAATCTTCACCAAGCTCCAGGAAAAGGCTTCCTCAGTCCTCCTCGAGCGCCGGCAGGTTCTTCATGATAACCTCACCAACCCAAATATTGTGTCATTTCTCGGAATCGATTCAACGACGTGCCCGAGTCCTGTCAGAGCCATGGTTTCTCCGTGGATGCCCTGGCAAGCGTGTTGAAATATCTTACCCAATTCTTCTGCATCCGTTATGCAGTCCAATGGATGCGTTTCAATGCGTCAAAGTATAACTTCTTGTGCTGAAACTTCTGTGCCGACGTCCAACTTCATGTTGTTATTTTGGGTTAAAATATATTCATTCCGAAAACATTGTCCATGGAGACCTGTGTGGTGTAAGCAGTTATTCACTTGCATTTAGTCGTTCTAACTTACCATGTAGCGTAACATCCTCATGGACAGCCATGGACGAGCTAAGTTGGCAGATTTGGGCTCGCCGAGCTCATTGAATCGGAGCCCTCGGGAAAGAGCTCCACGCGCGGCGGCTCAACACGATGGATGGCGCCGGGCCCTCCGCATGTCAGAGTCGAGGTTTGCAGAGCGTGTAGAACCACGCGCTCATGCGACCGATAGCCGAACCGAGTTATCAAACTCTGTGAAATTTTTGAGTGAACGGCAAATGAGATGAGAACAATAAAATAAAATAAAACCTGGATTCACCGTACACACGGCCCCAGCCCGAGTTGAACGGGCGGCGTCTGCGAAATGGGTGTCCTCTGCGTATTCAATCAACGTTGTGCAGGTACAGACCGTCCGCTGTGGGGCCTTGCAAATACTTTCTTAGCTATTCTTAAGTTCCAGGTGATTTTTGCGCCAGCTGAACTTATATGACATCGATGTGACGATCTCACACTTGAACGTCCGCTATTACAGTCTGCCTCAGTTCCTTGAGGGTGGAGGCGGCTGGAAGGTCTTTCAGAGAGGTCGCGGCGGTAGCCACCACCCCAGCGGCACTGTCTAAAATACCGTGCATGCGGGCAACGTCTTCCGGATCGTCCTTGTCAAAGGAAATGTCGAGAATTCGAAAAGCATATGCAACCTCTTCCTGTATCTCCAGAAGGATAGTACGCCCTTTGAGCTTCTTCCGAGGTGAGGGCATCTGATGAGCAAGCAGTGCGCTGACACTTCGAGACGCTTCCACCACAGGAATTGGGTGAAAATTACCAGGGATTTCGGCTGCGCTCATCTCCTGAACTTTGCCCAGAGAGGAAAATAGCTTGGAGGGCTGCTGCTGATGATTTGGGCCATCATCCGTCAGAACCAGGGCGGTCAAGTAATCCGACAAAGTACTGTTGGTTTCGTCCGAAGGAGAGACAGAGACGTGGGATGGCGGCTGAGGGTTGTTGGCTGTCAGAGATAATGCCGACATCAAGCCCGCCAGGCCGGCGGTGCCGGCGGAGGGAGAAGCAGGGACCTGTGACGGCTGCGGCGGATTTGACCCCCGCTCGCGAGCGAGTAAAATCTCCTGATCATGAGCGACTTTCTGTGTATTTTTAACCCAGTGACCATGTCCCTTGATCGGGCAGTCCTTACAGAAGGTTTGTTTGGGAGGCATGGCTCGTCGTCAGCGCAAAGCGCTGACAAGGAGATAGCGAGGGAGCCGGGGTTATGAAAGTTGTCAACCCAGCTGCATTCCTTTTAACCTCTGGGCTGTTCTCTCCATGGGCAACAAGGGCTTGACGGCAGGTGCAGATCTATAACAAAGGCTTGAAGATAACAAGGAATTCGCTTCATTGTCGAATCAGTGTGTTATGAACTTGTGCCCAAAGAAGAAAACAAATGCTCCGCATCTTTTGAGGATAAACGATTTCGTTTCACCGGCCGGGGGTTCTGTGCCTGAATAGCAACCGAACGGGCTGAGACGGGCTGTGATGGTGGTGGAGAGCCAATTGTATAATGGCGCACGCGTGCTATTCGCAAACTGATTCCGTAGGCCTGTGCTATTGGCAGATAATTCCGTCACTTGTTCATAATCGCATTCATGTGAGACTATGGTGCTATGGCGCTTAGATATAGTAGACTGGGAGGCAAACTGCGTAAGGAATAAGAAGATGTAGCCATCCGCCTTGCAAGTACGCCTCTACCACAAAAAGCGTGAAAGGGAGGGCGAGGGAACTGGGTGGAAGTATACGGTCTGAAGGGACAGTCAGCTTATTCTAGGGGGCAGACAACATAAATTTACCTCGAACTTGGACACGATCATGGTGGGGGATCGGTGTATGGTCGGGATCTGCACCGCACGTTGGGCAGGCATCGCAAAGTGGGCAGAAGTATTCCGTTTCTGCAGGTAAGTCAGTCAAAATATTGGGGAACGGGGAAGAGAATGCATGCCCGACGAAACAGAAGGAGAACGGCGGAGTTGCATGCTGAAGATCAATAAGACTGGATGGATTTTGAATCGTCTTCGGGCAGTGCCGCTTTAAATGAGAACTAAGCACGAACAACAATGTCCAAAAGGGAGTGGTTTACCTCCAGTTTGGGAATAAGGCAGCTCATGAATGATGACGAATGCGTAGATCGCAAAGGTCCTGCAAGGACTAGTCGACCCGGTACCGTCAAGTTAAACCGTGTCGCATGTGAAACACGCAACAGGGCGAGGGACGTCGGGCGAAGACCATGAAAGAAAGAAGAGTGTGAAGACCGTGTTGTGTGTAAGACACGCAACAGGGTGTTGAAGCATGAGATGCATATGGGAGGATGAGAGAGACGCGACGTGATCAACGATCGGAGTTTCGGTTAGCGTACCGTCTGCTGCCGTCGGCCGATGAGCGCCTGTCTTCAGGCTCTCCAGTAATGTTACTTGTTATTAACGATGTTTCTCCTGCAACGACGCTCCACGACGTGCGCTCTCGTCAGTACTCCAATGGCTTGCTCGACGGTGTTTTACATTGTTGACCGAGCATTGAGCGCCATTCCTCTAGTGTTGCCGGAGTTCGGTTCTGAACCCCAGCCGAACCTGAAGCGAACCCGAACCGAACCTTAATTGGGGTTCGAGGTTCGGGCATTCTCAGTTTTCGCTGAACCGGTTCGAACAGGTTCGAACCTCAACTGTCTAGGCCTCAAAAAATCTCCAAGAACTTCATCTCTGGACAAATTTCACCCATAACCAGTGATAAGAATGGATCTACAGAAAAACTACAGGCATGGGTATTGTGCAATGATCACACATTGGCTTGAATGCTCGTTGAAGTTGCGAGTTCTAATTGGAAAAAGACGGTGGAAATATCCTAATGAGGAAAGAAAGTGAGATTGTGGGGCAGACTTGAGAAGAAATCATGGGCTTTGCTCACAGAACTGGCGGAAAGGCCATTTTCCTACCATTCCGACCCCGCCAACAAAGCTAGGGGACACTAAAGAATTTTGATGGTTCTTTCAGGTTCGAACCTGAACCGAACCTGAACCGCACCGAACCCCAGATCCGGTTCGAGGTTCGCAAAAATCAGGCAAGAACCGAACCTAACCGAACCCCGGCAACACTACATTCCTCAGTTCTTGGCGATTAACGATGATCGTCGCGACCTTGTTCCCAATGTACGCATGCATGGTCCCGCCGCAGCCGCCTGTGCGGGACCCTTGTTCCACCTTACCTCCGGTTCGATAACAAACAAACTGCCGCCGCGGGAATACAATACCGAAGATCTTTCCTGACAAGGATGGCCACATTAAAAGTGTGTCGCCAATAATCGAAGGTCTCAGAATGTATACCTCCTGCGGTTCTACTGTTGAATTACTTGGAAGCCCCTTCGAGCACGCTCCTCGCCGCTGCCTTTTCCACCCGTACAGGCGTGGGTGTCGCGCTCGGCGCTCCAACTCATTCCGGCGCTCCAGCTCATTTGACTCTTCCCAACATGATGCTCGGCGCTTGAACTCATTCCAGCGCACCAACTCGGACTCCCTCCAATACGGTACTCGGCGCTTCAACTTGCTTGACTCTTCCCATCACTCTCCCCTTGCAAAGATGCAAAACGCCACAGCTACTTTGGGGCGTATGAATCACCCAAATATTATCTCAATGGAAGGCAAACTCGAGTTGGTGCATATGTCTCTCTCTTTATAAAATAACGCGTGTCTGAAGCTTTTTAAACTCCGCTTATGGACTGGCGGACCCGAAATTTTGGATGCATCTGTCATCTGACAACACATCCACGCCGACGGCCAACTACAGGCACTTGCCAACTCCTTTGCGTTGCTTCTCTTCCCTTTTAATGCCCGGTCATCTCCATCTTTCTGACATTTCAATGATGACGGTACTGGTCAGAGTGCGTTCAGTCAAAACTCGGACGCGCTTTTGTGTTTGAGTTTGATGAGAATGATGGATATTAGATAATACTGTAGATTTATGTGACGCGCTTTTTAAGGCTATTCTCTCCCTCCGCGCGTCTCGACACCTCGCTGGGCCTCATGGTGAAGGCCATTGGATACACAGCACGCGACGACGTCACCCTCACACACCACCCGCCCTTTCCTCCAGCTGGAGAGGTCCCCGCGACTGGCAACGCGGTCTGGTACCTCTGCGACCTTGCGACACTCTGTTATAAAGTGATTGAACAAGGGCTACAATGTGCAGAACCAGTGCAGCACTAGCCAGCCACTGCTGAAACTGGTGCAGGGCAATGTCTCGGAGGCTTTTGGCCATCGACACGCGTTGTACGAGATGGACGAGAGCAAGAATGAATAATCTGATCGTTATCAACTGACAATCTCCAGGGATTATCGTCGGATCACCATTGGTAACCGCCATCAAACTCAGTTGTTGCCATCAAATACAAACTGAAACTCGACCTGAGTTCTGACTGAACGCACTCTCAAGTACCCCGGGTCCCCGCGGTTCGTTCGACGTTTTCGTGTCCGGCAATCCCCACAGTTCAGGTATTCATTCCAATCAGTTTGTGCTGCTCCTTTTCTCTTTTCATGGTCTGTCCTTCCGGCATTTCAGTTGAAGACATTCGTCATTTGATACAGTGAGAGACAAGCCCTGTAAACTCCGCTGATAGCATTAGCCGCACGAAATTTGGGGAGCGCTCAATACACGGCGCTTCTTCGGGCCTTAATCGGCATAGTCGGCACTGCAGCACTATTACCGTACCCTCTCTACGAGACTTTGCATGTTGGAAGCCTCTTTAAGGCCTGCAATCTCCGCCTGTCCGGCATCAGCTTGCCGACTTGCCGAATCTGCCTTTCTTCTCTTTGCAAGCCTCAGAGAAGTCAGTTGGGTTCAAGACAACTCAGTTCATATTTTGGAAGAAGATGGTGTAGAATAAAGACTGTTTCGCATTTATACACAGTATCTGCAGTATGCTGCCAGAAATGGCCAATGCAGCCGTTGATATCAGCTCGGCCACGAAACTGATACCGTGTTTGGCACGTTTCCTACAATCACTTTTCCGTCCAATAAACTTCGGTCATAGATAACTTTTCTTATCCACGAAATTAATTCAGCAGTCGACCTATCAGCTCCACAGAAGAGGATGCGAGGCCGCGAAGCGGCTGAGCAACCGCTTCTCTCTCTTTATAAAATAACGCGTGTCTGAAGCTTTTAAAATTAAGCCTGGCTGTGTGTCTGAAGCTTTTTAAGGTCCGCTCAATCTCCGCTAATGCCGCCCTGCCCAGCAGCTCGCCGTCGGTGATTGTCGGGCTCCCGAGTCTGCCGGCTTACAGTCAATCAACATTCGCCTTGGCCGGCACTACGTCACCAGTCTTGGCAGACACTGCCTCAGCGCTAGCACTGACAGATGGCTCCCACCCTCTCCCACGGCAACGAAACAAAGGCTGCCGCGGCCAGTGTCAGCATTGTCGGCAGAAATTAAGCCTTCAATGCCGTTGCTTCATATATTCACTCTTATCTCTGAGGTAATATTGGATTCAACCCAGTAGCATCATAGTTTTAAATATTCAGTACGCCTCTGAGACTCTGAGTTTAGTATTGAATGCAAATAAGGGGATGGGAGGCGCGAAGCGGCCGACCAGCCCCTTGTATACTATATATCTATCACTCAATTAATTAATAAGATTTGAAAGGATACAAGTGCAAGATTTCAATTGCCCCACAGGACTCTCGCTCTATGGTGGAAATGACCGCCGCTCTTGGCGGTATCACTCTTGCCAGCGAATTGGTACGTACCACTTTAGTTTGCTTCAATGTTTTTTTTCACATACGGCGCCTAGGGCACAAGATATTCCCGTCTGACTCCGGTTGGCTCTCATGTCCCCAGCCTTGCCAGTGAACTAGTAAGGAAGACAATGATTTATCTGAACTAACCTCACCCGATATCTAGGGCATTAGATGTTCGCGTCCTACTTCCGACTTGGACCCTCGCGCTGCTTCTCAGCACCCAAGTCTATCGGCTGGATCTGTAGTTGGCGACCTCGCCAGTGAGTTGGCGCGATGCGGACAGAGTATCCCCGCCGACGACTTGGTCTATCCTCGTTGGTCTCCAATCAATGGTTTCTCTCCTGTCTGCCAACATGTAAGTTCTCAGTTTTAATCATTGAGCGAGTACTAACGGACTTGACAGAGTTTCAATGCATCGGCGGGAACTGCAGTCGATCATTGCTCTCCTCGCACTGTGAAAAAACAGGCAAGTACACTTTTTTTTGCTTACTCCCCACCTCGCCAATAATTCGCACAGGTTGAAGACAAGTCTCCACGCTTTCGTTGCCCTCATGGTGTCGTCCATGGACATGCAAGTCCTTCTCGTATTGTAACGATGTCTCCACACCGCCGTGACGCCCATAAACATGCAAGTTCCTCTCTCGCCGATTGTTTGCCCCACTTAACATACCAGACAGAGTGAAGCTCGCGTCATATGCAAGTCTCAATACCGCCGGTGCCCTCATGGAGTCCCTGCCGACGTTTCCCTCAGTCTGGCTGTCTCTCGCTGCTGTCATGGTGTTGCCAGAAAAGTTGCTCCTTGCTGCCCTCATGGTGTCGCCAGACAAGAATATAGGACCGCTAGATAATTGGTACTATTACTCGGATGTTTAGAACACTGTTCCAATTCAACATGCTTTGCTCAAACTTATCTATCTACTCTCCGAGAATTTTCTGCCTGCAAATTTCTGTTCCAATAAGTTGATGGAGTCCAAACAGAGGTAGTCGACATGTTTAATACATGCGCATGTATTCACTCAGCGAACAAATTTCAAAATCATACGAAAATAAATTGAGCATCCGCAAAGGATCTATCCCTTCGATCCGTCTGAGTCGAGGATAAGACGAATGAAAGTCACATATGTAAACGTATGTGAGTCGAACAGAGGATCGGAGTCCGGAGTCTCGCGGTCCGTGGATAACGTGAACACTGCCACCGATCGCTGACCTACCCTCTACCTTCATCTATCACATTTGCCGTTGCTGTTGTCTGTTTTACAGACAACACCAGTCTCTTTCTTAATAACCTCGTGTATTACCAGCATCCCCTAGTACTTGGGTCCGCTGCCAACCATTTCGCGCTCGCGACATCTGCCGTTGCTGCTGTTCTGTTTTACAGACAACACCAGCCTCTGTCTCAATATCGACGATTTTGCGCTCGCGGATCCGTATTAAACAAATTCTTGGAGGTAAATTCTAGTTCTGTAGATTAAAATTGGCTAATTTTTCTCTGATTATCTCCTCCAGTAGCTCCCTGTTCTGGTACACCAGCCCCAACGATGCAAAAAGCATGGACGCTTGAAGGATCAGTATAATACTGTCGGACATGCTCGCACACACGCGACGCGTGCCGGTGATAAGCAGGATATTGAACCACCTATGAAATCGCTTGTTTTTGCGATTTTCATACTTCCAATATCCTGTATATTGTGTTTCTGTGGTATCGACTGGCTTTCCATAAGAGGCCAGTATCACCTGAGTAACGGGATGATGTTTCTGAGTAATCAAGAGTGTCTCTGGCAAGTGCTCGCTCCGAAACATGTAGGAGATGGTGTAGCCCAACTAAGCATATCAGCTGGATCAGTCGTTTCTGCTGTTTCTGCTGTTTCTCAACATCAGATCAAGTGGTTTCCGACGTATAGAGCGTTCCGGCGTGAATCATTGAAGGAAACATGTCAAGCATAGTTGTATGTGATAATGGAACCGGTGTTCCGCTTGTTCCTACTCAGCAGCTATGTCGGACATGAGTTCACAGGGTTAATAGCTGCCAAGTCTTGTGATCGTCGATCTCAGAACCATAGCAGATACTGATGGGGATAGTCAACTCTAATTTCTGTCGGTCTCTTTTCATGGTTTCCTCGAAGTCGGGTATCTTTTGAAAGCTATAGACAAGGGCTACAAGGTCCGACTATACCGATTCAAGGGATACTTCAGGAACGAAAGTTCCACAACTCAAGAAACACTTGGCAGTCACGGTCTCAAGTGCCCATCACGACGCCATGTGCAAGATATTACCAAGAAACGGTCGGAATATACCCGGAATGATGACTTCAGGCTCACCGACCAATGGGACACTTTGTCTCTCTCTTTATAAAATTACGCCTGTCCGAAGCCATTTCAAACTCCGCCCATCGATTAACCGGCGTTTATCGATTGCGCATCAATCTGTCTGTTTTTATACCCCGAGTTAGCGCGTTCGAATTAACGCCCCGATTGCCGAGCGCCCTGATTTAATATTACCTCTTTTGTTGATCCTAGAAATTTTACTGCCTGCACGGCTTCCAGAGCCATGGATGCCGATGGCTTCTTTCTCCACATAGTGATATATCTGCTCTTAAGTGCTGTTTCTGCTGTTCCCACGAACATAAAGGCTTCAGGCTCTGCCTGATTAGCGCCTTCGAATTAGAGCAGCGATATCTGCGGCAGCTGCCTAGCGCCCAGATTTAATATAACCTCTTTTGTTGATTTTGGACCTTTTACTGCCTGCACATTTTCCAGGGCCATTCCCACAAACACTTTATTTGACAGATGTGTTATAAAACCGATCGCTTCGGCGTTAAATATTAAATATTAAATGACGTAGATTCCCCGGTGAATAGCTGGCCACAGTTACTCATAAACTCAACTCAGCTCAGCTCAACCAAGCAGTAAAGGCTATTTAATATCAATTCCACTCCACGGACATTTCAAAAAAAGACTCAGTAAGAATTTTGCAAAAGGGGATGGGAGGCCGCGAAGCGGCCGACCAGCCCCTTGTATATTATATTGCTACATGGATACACGGAAAGAGGACGGATAAATGGACAATGTTACGTGTTTCTTTTATTGTCATAGTCATATCATCATTTGTATAAGTAGTCAGAGTAGTTTGGGGTACAGGAGAACAGTTTCCTGAGGGAAGCCCCTCACCATAGTTCAAGAGAACAGTTTCCTCCGGGAAGCCTCTCAACACAATTCGAGTTTCACAAGTCTTAGATACTGGGAAGGGGAATTCCGTAGAAACACAAGGAATAGGATTAGATTTCACTTTCAACTCAACACTTTTACGCGGATACGTGAGGAACTTTGGATACGTGAGGAACAGCTACGTGAGGGACTGGAACTGGTTACGTGAGGGACTGGATTATTGGATTGGGATACTGGATTTGACTTGGATTTGACTTGGACTGGGACTTTGAATCGACACAACACGCACTACACACTTTTGGAACAACACTATTGTCGCGGATCTTCAGGATACGCATTGGAAACTCAGGAAACATCACTGTTTCTTGTGTTTCTCAACTTGGTTACTATAAAATCGTATTTTCATCGGTCGAAACAGTTGTATCCTTTGGATCCTCCGTTTCGTCTGTATTGGAAACACAGTGTTTTGTACAACAATTATATTGAACAATCAGCTTTCCCCAGCAACCTTACAAAGGCTCTGAAACTAGGGACTGACACTTGTCGGCTACCTTGGAAGTAATTGAAACAGCTATCATACATTGTCTCTGGTGTTGGTTGTGGATAGACTCGTATCTATCTCGTCCAATATTGGTTTTGTTGTTTTGGTTTTGGTTGTTTCTTGTGTTTCCACACTAGGTTCCGAGCTTGCGCATCACCGGCCGCTTTCCGCCACAACACTATGTTGTTCCGCCCCCCGTCCTCCCCAGATTTTGCGACAAAAATCGTGGGGACACCGTTGCAGTCAGCAGTCTGATATGATTGTAAGCGAAACTTTTCTAACTCGGAAATGTTTACTTACAGCGATTGTCTGGACCCAGTCTTGACTCTTCGATGACAACTTGCCCACCAGTTTCCCACTGCAGCGGTCGTAGACATATACGGTTCCGTGGTCACTCCCAATGACGATGACCTTGGAATCATCGCCATAGCGCACCTGCCGGGGTCGGTTCTGTTTAGTGACCGGGACGGGGAACTTCTTGAGTTGCTGATGGTCGTGAAGGCGGTAAAGAATCGCTCCGAACTGTGGATCGTCAATACAGACCATCCCTATGCGAGTGTCGACGATTGCGTCTCCGCTGAGTTTTACATGAGCATTGCAAACTCCACTAGATCCAAGAAACTTGCATGCAAACGCCAGTTTCCCAAGGCTCAGAGTAATTGTCGATTTCCAAGGAACCAGTCAAAGTGCGACTGAAAATAGAGACACGATCAGGGTGAAAGCAGACAGGCTGAAGTCTTAGACTCACATTTTGCCGCCGCGACCGCCAAACACGAGAATCTCCCTATCGTTCCCACGCATCGCACCAAAGTGTATGGATTTAGGGACAAAATTCTCGATGTTGACAGTGAACAATTTCCGGGCGCCGACGATGAGCTCATGTCATAGACCTGAACAATCGAGTTGTAGTTGCAGACAGCCAGGCGATTTGACAGAGCGTCGAAAGCAAGTGCAGTCACTTCGGACGGCTGACTGAGTCGTCTGCAGAAGACTTCGTGGAAGCCCTCTTGTCCCTTGTACGTCGTCAGTACCGCTAATATTACAATTCTGCCGATGCTCACCGCACTCTGCTTCCAGCTGACCAAGTAGCCATTGATGGTACCGTAAAAGAGGATATCGCCAGGCTCGTCATCGCGGTTGGTCCAGGTGATTGTAGTAGTAGCCCCTCGCAGGCCTATTGGGAATTTCGGTCATTCATGGTGAATTCCATATTCTCGTGCCGTCGTTTCCTGTATCCACAGGGTAAGAGAGCTCTATTTATTGATATGCCAATGCTCACCGCCACTTGCTAGAACTTTTCCATCGTCGGTCGCAACAAGAGAGTAGATTGCCCCTAAGTGCCCTTGCAACTTTCCTCGGCGACGTCAGTTTCGGTGCATGAAGATGTGAGTTGCGTATGACGGATGATTACAGACCCGTATGCCAATGGTCCTTATTTAATGGCTCTTTGCGCCTTGTTCCTGCGACGGATGTTCAGACCCCGAGCTCGACATTTCTCCGCCGGAACGTCGCATTTTACTCGGCTGCAATACAAGAGCTGCCTTGTTCTCGGTCCTTTATTTCACGGTGCGTTGTAACAGTTGATATTTCTTGCTCAGACCCATTTTGTTTCCTCTTCGGAACTGCCTTGTTCTTTATAATGTCTACTTTATTCTCACACAAGAGCATCGCATCCGACGCTTGCATCGTCGTGGTGACCCAAACATTCATGAGCGATCGGCAACATACTTACCAATGGAGTTGATCCCGAATATTCATAGTGCGTCTAAAGGTCTGCCTCGCACCTACATTTCTCCTTGTTACTCTCGACATAATGCCCCCCGATATTACAGCTATTCAACCTTTCGCCAGTTCCTCCCCTCCTCCACAACCATTGATGGTGTCGCTCTGGGCGACCGACATTCACCTTCCCGAGCCACCCATCCCCACCGCCCATCAAGATATTCCCAGATTCGTCGCCCCAGCACCCGCCGTGAAAGTCGCTTGCCCTCACAAGGCTCTAAAGATCGATATTCCGCCACCAGTCCTGTCCACAGTGCTGTCGGTGACCGTGCTGTCGGCAACCTGTGCTGTTAACCCAGCAACGCCGGTTCCGAACTCCCCAGCTACGGTGGACGACAGCCCACCCGAAAGCCCTCTTACGGATCTTGACCAACGCAACGTTTCCACCTCAGCTTCCACCTCGACGAAGATTGCACGTCCAAGTGGAGCAGCGCAAGTCACTCTCCCCGTCCTTTTTGCAGATTGGGACTCAAAGCAGCTGGACGAAGTTCAGGTACGTAGAGTGGGGGTTTTTTTTTTGAGCTTTCTGTTATACTTACCATCGAGTCCAGAAACATATCAAGACGCTCTCCAAAACCCACCTCAATCGTACCAATTTTCTAAGTCAACCCCGCGACAAGTTGAGGGAATTTTACCGCCTCGTAAGTCGGTTTTTTTTTGGGGGGCACCCACAACGCATTGAACGTAGAATAGATGGAATTAAAATTCCCGTTTTTGAATAAATACAAGTGGTTGCCAGCCCGCTTCGCGGGCTGGCCACCCCTTTGTTGATGGTAGAATTTGTTATGTATTATCCTATGTACATTTACAAAAGAAGTTCCTCCCAAACAATATTAGTTGTCGACATGGATGAATCACCTTCATGCTTGAGAATCAATACATTTTTTGAGCCCGGAACTCGTGTCATCGCTGAGTAAAGTTGTCCATGTGAAAATACCTCTCGTCGCAAGTCAAGTCCTAATTTTTGCACTGTTAGGCCTTGACATCCGTTGAACGTGGTTGCATAGCATAGAGCAAGGGGCACCTGTTTGCGATGAACTGTGAAATCAAACCCGTGGGGTTGGAAATGGCAATTAATGCGAGGAATATGAAGTCGTATCTAAAATATGGCAGCAGATTAGCAAGGCACATATTGTGACAGGGGACATACAGGGTCTACAGTAATTCCAGCTACTACCGTGGAAATGGTTTCAACTTCAACTGTGTGGCGCAGGAGATTTCGTATTATAACTCTGGTATTCTTTGTCAAACCTCGAGAAGCGTCGAAATTCCTAGTGAGTCTACAGATTGCTCCCTTCTTCAGAACCAATTCATGCGGGGGTATCCCAGGCTCTTGAAGAGAGTTTAAGAACTCGGGGTCGGAAAAAACACCCTCATTAGAGTTATCTTCAGCTTCTATGGAGTCGTTGCTAACATAGCAATGTGACTCTCCGGGGACATTTTGCAAGATTGCAGTGTTGAACTCATCAACAAATATATTGTAAGGGCTCAGGATGGCCCGTAAAATGCAAGCCGCTGGATCGGAAAGTATGCTGCAGGGAAACACAAAATTGATGAATTCATGGAGGGATTGTGTATGGCATAAGCGGTCGAGGTTGACAGAATTGTTCAAATAATCATCGCCAATTGAATCAAGAAATTGCGAGAATGCTAAATCGGTCCGTTGTCGCATCGATGCCTGCAGTTCCAGAATTTCAAAGTGGTGGAAAACAGGTTGAGTGCGGAGGGATGCATTGCAGATAGCAGTACGACCCCCAAAGCGTACCACAGGTGCGACCTATACACATTCATTGCATGGCCGTGGAAAAAAACTACAACTTACCTGACGAAAGTCGCCAACCGTGATGAGCATGCGTCCTCCCCAAACCCGGTTGGACCCTGTGAGTGAACGCATAAGACGATCAGCACAATCAAATGCTTTGAAGTGGAGGCCCCCAATTTCATCTATAACATGGCACTTTGCCACTTGAAGAAGTTTGGCACGGTCGCTCCTGGCTCCAACAGAGGATTTCAGATGAGGATTGTTTTCATCTACAGGGATTCCATAAAGATAATGGGTCGTTCGACCCCCAGGATAGTTCTTGGCAGCAAATGCAGACGAAGCAAACACCAGAACGATGTTGTCCGATTTTCGTAGGGCACCTATGACGGGATACAGAACATATGTTTTACCACGGCCAGCACGGCCATCGACATGAATTGGCGGAGGATTTTCTAGAGCTGCAACTTGTATAATTCGATCATACACTGCATGCTGTGAATATGTATTAAATTCGGGTTCTAGCAATGAAAAGCTATAATGTTACCTGCTCTGCTGTCAATCCATCCTTGAAAGCAGAAAGGTTGGTGGGATCTCCACCCCAGCGTAATCATTCTGCATCAATTTCCTGTTGTCTTTCTGTGGGTTCAGGTAGCCCAATCTCTGTCAAGGATTTCCCAAGGCCTTGAAGCAAGCTTTGAAGGGCAAGTAGAACCTCGTTTCCTGATCAACTCAGCATTAGGGCAGGAAGTTGTCTGCAGCATGCGGTCCCTAAAATCTGCTGACAGGGACTCCTCGTGGGCTTCCCAAATGATTAGGGCAGGACTTCCTTCTGTTGCCAATAATGCAAAGATCCAGCGCAATTGAGCTGGGGGAGCCCCAAAGTTAAGCAACTCCTCGAAAGCCATGATGCCTTCATCACGGTTGTCAAACAATCCCATTGCACGGGCTGCTTCCTGGTAGGTTCCATACACAACTCCATCAATAGTGCGCAGATCAACCCAGTCGTGGGCACTACGGTGCAGCAGGAGAGCTCGAAGGTAGAAGACGTCGCTGTGGCGAGGATAAACCATTTGAATACGACTGACTCCAACGTGGCCTGGCTTATAGAAACGTATTCGCATCCGTGGATGATTTGGGTGTTCATTTTCTAAAATCTGCAAAGGATGCATTTCTTTGTCAGGATCATGTTTTTCCAGGCGGCACTTTGAACCGAATTCGATATAGGTCATGTAATCAAGGTCAGGATGCCGTGGTCTGGTCATGTATCGGACTAACAGAGTCCCATCCGATTCAGATCCATCTTTTCTTGCCATTTGTCCGTATTGGCGGCCCGGTAGGTGAACTGGGAGTCGCTTTACTCCCGGTTGTTTCTGAGAAATATGAAATGAGGCGAGCCGTGTTGCAGCCTCAATACTGGAAAGATATCTCCCCTGTTCATAATCACGGATTTCATCGATAGGCTTTCTCATCCCGATCGCAGATTCGGATATGTTCAATGGGTGAGCAGAGACTTCCAATTAGCCTGATCCAGAGATTTGAAGAAATATTTGAAGAGATACTGAAAAAGGGCAACTCCCGTAGAGAACTCGACGTTGATGTGACAGTCGTACTTCAAAATAAGGCATGGAACGTGGGAGACAATGAATTGATCTTCTGTCTGCCGTCGCCGGTGCTCAAAATATCCTGGATAAGTTCATGATTATCTGAGTACAATGATCAGTTTGAGAATTAACATACCCCGTTCATTGAACGATGATTGAGCTTTAGTCTGCTTCGGAAAACCATATTGACAGTTGCGTGGCCAACCACATCGATGGTATGTCTTTGCAGGGTCATGGCTGTGGGTCATGTGGCGTTTGACAGCGTCCCGTAGTGGACCTGGATTCCGAGGCAATTCTGCGCTGAGAAATTTATCAATATCTTCAGGTGATTTTGGAACATTCTTGAGAGCGACAGCTATGTGCTCATGTGGGAGACCCCGTTTCTGGAATTCTGTGACCCGGATATAATACAGTATGGGACCAAAGAGGATTTGTATATCCTTCATCAATGCCGAAAGATATTGTTGAAAAACACGGACAATGAGATCTGGTCGGTCATTTGCAGATTGAAGGGGTCACAATTGGGAAGTGATCTCAGGCCAGCGCGGGTTGGTTGTGAATGTTATAAAGAGAGCGACAGGGCCCAGAGCCTTACGAAGAGCAAGACAGTCAGAAATGTTTGCTGCAGACCAAGCTGGGGAGTGAACAAATGTAGATGGCAACCGAACATCCTCCACTGGCTCTTCATCACCAGTTCCAATGTATTCAGCCTCATCTGGGTCTGAGTGTTGATTGTGCTGTAGGTAAGTCAGCCGAGCCTCTTCAACGGCGCTCCAAGCATCAACCAAGTATTCTCCTGCAAGATATCAGTGAAATTTGGGAAATATTGAACCTAAATGCTCACCAGTCAACCGTGAGAATGTGGACATTTGTTCAGCGTTCATAAAAAATCTAGTCCGGTACCAGCGGGCCTGACTAAACTTTCTACCGTCTGAGGTTAGACGACTTGGTGACCATCCCAAGGTGCCGTGAGGGAGCAGTAGTAAGTAGTGCAATGGCTCCACAAAGGGCGAAAGAAGATCCAGAAATACAGGGTCATCATCTCCCTTGCGCTTAATGACCAACTTGCGCCGAGATGGCATAGAAGCTGGAGCTAGAGATACAATAGCTGCAATTTCGTTGGTGATAGCGTCTGTGTGTTCGATGTGCAGGGCGATGTCATCGTTGTCATCATAAATGTTGAGCTTTTCAAGCTCAGCTATGAATGGGTTCACCCGCTCCAAGCCTGCCAATGTGCTATTAATCCATGAGTGTGGGATGTCAAATTCGGTTCCCTTCATGAACATAGCCCAGGGATCATGGATAAACCATCGGATCGCATGCTGACCTTCATGTGCAGGAAGCATTCGATGATAGGTACGTCCACCAGCTAAAGTAACTGCTGCAATGCCATCAGGGAATTTCATAAAATCGCCGTCATAGACACCAATAGCTGTCAGTGAGAAGATGTTGTTCAATTTGCGTGAGATAGCAGCGGTTTTGCGATTATCAATGAAATAGTCCCACTCATCAGGGTACGGTGGAAGTAGTGGTTGGTAATGTTTGCCTTTGGGTCCGCATACAAAGCATTGATCGTGTATTCTTTCACCGGTCAAAGCCTGGTTGGATAAATTAATACAACATAACATGAGGCACGGAATGCGTAAGCCACCTTGATACCGCAGATTTTACAGACCCTGTTCCATTGAAGACCAATAGGCTTGGAACTCTGAGATGCATTAAGAATTGCAACTCGTTCCCACCATGGAGGCTCTGTACTGCGCGCTGCAGCTGTCGTACGTTGAATTTGATGGGCATTACGATCTTGTTGACGAATCTCTAACCGTCGCGTGTCGTTGAGACCATTCCGGTTCAAAGCACGAGCCCGAGTATTATCTCCACGAATTTCTGTTCGCTGAGAGTCATTCATCATTGCACGGCTGGTTGCGTGGGCAGTAGTGTTGGCTTGTTGAATTAATGCTCGCTGGGAGTCATCCATCATCGCTCGAGTGATCGCGTGTGTGGCAGTATTGATGTGTCGAATTTCTGTAATCTGTTCATCTGGCAAGAGAGAACGTGATAGTCTACGAGCAGCAGTGTTGGTGTGACGAATTTCTGTAGTCTCGTTATCTGGCAAGAGAGAACGTGATAATCTGCGAGCATTGGTGTTTTGTTTTCGCTTCAATTCCTGTACAGACTCATCAAGATTTAGTCGCCGTTGCCGCTGAGCTTCACGGCGTAATCGACAGCGACGTTCTTCTTCGGCTTCTTCATCAATGTATTCCGGCATTCCGATGAACGCTCCGAGAATGTGATTACTTGAAGCCCTGTCTGGAGGAACTATGAGAAACAGATAGTGGGAGGAAGGGATGCTAGGTGAAAGCAGGGTGCAAAAGCCATTAAGTCTCTCTCAAGGAGATCCCAGCTTAAGACAGATACGCTCAGAAGTAGCCCCATTTTTGAAGCAGGAGTCAGATCGTCTTTTCGGGATGGAGGTCCAGGGTCCTAGATAGACGCGTGTGGAGTCGATGGCTATCAAGAACAGTCTTACACAGCTCCGAAGCCGTCGCATTTTTACAGTAGACCGAAGTCCCGGGTCGTAAATAGACGCGTGTGGAGTCGATGGCTATCAAACAGCCTTACACAGCCCCGAAACCATCGCATTTGTTACAGTGGACACTGAAATGGAAGGCCAAAATCCCGGATGGATGTAGAAGGGGTTATCCAGCGGACTGCTTGAAGTTACACCTTCCTCAGAGATGGATGGCCAAGGTCCCGGATCGATGGATGCAACAAAAGGTTATGTAGCAGATGATCAGAGGCTGTAACGTACACGATAAACTGAGTGAAATTCCGAGATTTTCGGTGATATCGGAGATTGAACTCTGACAGCGGAGTTTGAAAAGGCTTCGGACGGACGGACGGACGGACAGACAGCCGTAATTTTATAAATAGGGTGACGACCAACATTGGGCCACTGCTCGCCTCCTTCAAGCGCATTTGAAGTCCAGGACTTCTTCCAACAGGCATGCTGCGACTAAAAAAGCTGTATTAGCTGCCACTGCCCTCGGAGCCGCTCCTCTCCACCGAACGCGTAGCCAGACGCAGACAAATGTGTAGCCAGGTGCGACTCCTTGGACTCCATTGACCAAGTTCTGATATCTTTCTAGCGTGCATGCGCCGGCAATAATGAATGTATCGTGTATATGTATACTGCGATACCAAATAGATTTATCAACCTTACGATGGTCGTTCCTGCGGCCGCCGCGTCGTCCTCTTGTTCTTACTAGTGCCGGCAATGTTGCCAACCAACGCGCCACTCGCAGGGAGATCTGCAAAAGGCCCGCGTATACCCCTCTTGGAACAAGAATAACAAGGATTACCCGAAATGTCGATAACAATGCCCGAATAGGTGCATGAATGTTCGGCTCGTTTGAATTACTCTTAAGACCCCAAGTACACGTTTACTTTCACCAAACTATTTCCCTGACACATTCCTCGACGATTTAATCAATCTTGTGCGCACCTTTACGGTTTACAGAGCAATTTTTTCCTCCGTGGACGCCTGTACCCAGCTATCGGTCGTCGTTGCAACGTGTCGATCCATGTCATCTCCGCCACCAATGGCGACCGTTACCCGTGTGTCAAGAGCGTCATGGGTGGCGACCGCACACAGCCATATGTGCACGATGTACGTGTACAGGTTGTGCGCGACCAACCCAATGGGCTGGTTGTCTCCCAATTCCGCTGCTTTTTCAAGCGCCACCAGCTCCTACCCCACAATAATGCTCTCGACGTGCAGGGGGATATTGTTGTAATGAGTGTCGACAAACACCATCCAGATTGTGTCATCAATATGGCACCTTCGGACCGTGCTGTGGCTGACTTTGTGGCCCAGGAGTAAGCTCGCCCTTTTCCGTATTTTCTCTACATGGATTGACAGTTTTTTAAGATTTGCTGCGCATTTGCGCAGATTTCAAACGGCCAGGCGCACCCTTGCTGCGAGCCTTATTACTGTGGCGATGCCTTAACCAGTTTAACTACATAATGATCGTACATAATAAATTACCCGAATCTTGCGAATCAGAATTTGTTCACAACATCTCGAACAATCTCTTGACTTCGTACTGCAGCGCCAGAGGATACAAAAATCTAGGCCAAATGCAGATTGTTACGCAAAAGAAGACTGCAGATCTTCGAAAGGGAACTGGGGAAATTACGACACATTTAACAACTGGATGCCAAGATCGCAAATCCTCCTAAACGGGAACAAGAACTCACGTTATTCCAGTCGGTAGAAGTCGCTTGGACCGTACTTGGCAGTGATCGGTCCTGGTGATTGCCGAAATAGCTGCGAACCGGTCATGAGATCTGATCCGCCCCCGCTCAATCTTTTTGCTTCCGTCCCTCACGGTCCTTAATACTTATCCTTGTCTTTGACTTCGTTGGTCCTGGCAGCTGCTGAATGTTTCACATTCAGCACCTGAGGCATCCTTCCTTAAATATGAATGCCGTCGTATACCGCGGATGGTTCTGCGGCCGGCGCGTCGGCGTCGCCCTCTTGTTTTTCCTAGCGCCGACAATGTTCACCAACACGCCACTCGCGGGGAGATCTGCAAAGGCTCCCGGATATCCCTCTGGGAACAAGCACAACAAAAATTACTTTGAAGTTCACTCCGATCGCCACTCCCGCCACGGACCCGCCTGCTGAAGAGGACCTGGAGAATGCAACACCAAACATTCCCGGATTGAACCTTCCTGCAGACGGCTATGCCAGGTTGGCTCAGGAGATTCTCAAGTTGGCACCTGGCTCCACGGCCGGTGTCACGTCTCCCAAGAAGCGACGGGCTAGTTCTAAATGGGCCGTCACTATTGCGGTCCCCAAGCCTGCTGAGTTGGCCTGGAAGGCAAGTATATTTCGACGACAAGCTATCCTCTCTCATATCGATCATTCCAGAATCAACTAAGGACGACCAAGGAGGCAAGATGTGGAGTCGAAAACGCTGAACAATTCGTGTTCAAGGCTGTGGCGTCCGATGAGGAAGTTCAGGGGTGCGAGGACGGATATTTGGAGCCGGATCCTGATGACTATAGGTTCCACTTCGGCCCTGGGTATCTCAACACAAGATGGAACCTTTTGATTCTTAACAAGATCGTGGACGCTACGATGATCGAGGGACAGCATCTAACTCCTGTCCCACGGGAGTGGCTGCTCCAGCAGCTTACAGGGCAAATGAAAAGAGCTAGGGAGGCTTGGGCCAGACCTCATCCGCGCGGAAACGAGACGGCTGCTGAAGGAATAGCCCGCGCTAATCGATACTGCGAGGAGCGAGCGGAAAATACGCGTGGTAATTCGGCCAAGTCGCGCGCAAGTGAATGGGAAAGCTTTGTCTGATTGAACCATTCTAACGAAACCCAAAGAAATTCAACGAGCGCGAGCGCATCATCGAGCTTATCATCTGTCTGAAAACGGGCACAAATGCGCCGGATGTCGAGGCGTGGAAGAGGATCCTAGAGATGCTGCTCCACCTCGGAAACACTGGGATGTCCTCGGAGGAGGAGTTCGAGAAACTTGATGGGAAGACAAAGTGGACCGGGTTCAAGGTCAAAATCTGTGTTTGGCGCGCTCAAGACGTGGACGATATTCTCTGGATGGTGGATGGCATGGGAGAAAAACTTTCCAAGGGAAAATTTGGACCCCCTGGTCCTAAACGGCTCCCTCGTGAAAGAACTGGTGCAGCGAGTGTTACCGGGGCTCCTAAAGGACTGCCCGAGTGCCTTCATGACGCCGGGTGGATTGAGAAAGAGTCGGAGAAGAGCCCCGTGTTCTACGCGGACCTAGAAGTCTCAAAGAAAGCGTTCTACTTGCTCGCTGCGTCGGCCGACATGGTGGGGTAGTGCGGGACAACCTCGATAGTGCTTAGAACCTTCATGATCTAGATATTTTGTACACGATTATGAGATGAATGATTTTGCCCAAATTTAATGCTTCACATAAGATGCTCAGCAGTGTCGACGAGAATCTTTAAAGGTTTCACCAGTGTTGACCGTAAAACGGGCA
Organism: Mycena capillaripes; assembly: GCA_029204075.1. Classification (NCBI taxonomy): domain Eukaryota; kingdom Fungi; phylum Basidiomycota; class Agaricomycetes; order Agaricales; family Mycenaceae; genus Mycena; species Mycena capillaripes. Next base: position 331,312 of record JARHKZ010000012.1, on the reverse strand, counting down.
ACAGTGGACGATGTGAGGATGAGAGGACAAGAGGATGCGGATCAAATCAGTGGCTGTGCTGACGTCCGCCACTCTCGTCGTCTCGTCCTTCCCCACATGCAGCTCGCCGACGTTTTACGTTGGCAACCTGCCTCCCTCTTTTCTATCATGTATATTGTGTCCAAGCTCGCCCCACGACTCATCGCCGGTTCACGGTGGTGACTTATGGCGAGTTATCCAAGTGCGGACAGATTCAATTTGCCTGGCACTGGAGTCGACCGCATGGTTGCATGAACCCAGTTCCATTGCCTGCGCTCGTGGGCTGTGCTAAAATAAGGTCGATGAGGTCCACACGATTTTTCTGGTGAGTTTTCTACATATTTCTGGTCCGATTCCCGCGTCTCATTACTTTTCTAGGTCTCCTGCGGTCGCCGAGCTGTTTTCTGCCTACCAATTCCAAGATGAATCATCCGCATGAGCGCAGAGGCTCCGAACAGATTAGAAAAAAGGTTCGCTGCGTCTGAGCGCAATTCGCAGAGTCAGTAGCATTGCACTCACTCGATGTCTCAACTTAGGCTAACCTAATTCACAGTTTTCGTAGCTACAAGCCTGATGGAAACCAAGGCAGACAAGATCACGAGCAAGTCTATCCACTAACAGTGCATATTTCCCTGTAAATTCTCATTTTCTCCCGACTAAATCCCCCCTGCGTCATGGAACCAGATTGTCTCGTCTTGTACAACTCGCAGACGTTTCATGTTCGCGACTTGCCTATCCATCCCACATCTTTCCATCTATGAGGCTCGGAAATCCCCGTCAATGGCTCCGGCGATCACATCTGCGAGGACTTGTCCGACATACACCAAACTGTTGGAGGCAATCACGGTCTGAGATTCAAGGTGGTGGCACCACCAACGCGCTCGACCAACTACTGCCCGCTCTCTACCCACTCGTGGCGGCGTATAGGCTTATTTCCTTTTTTGGAATTCTCCTCCTCGTCGACTTTTTTCATTCTCTAAACTGGGTCTGCGCGTGGCTTAGCGTGTCTCGGAGACGCTTCGTGGGATGTATGGGAGTCACGTCCCGCGCTGGTTCTACACTAGGCACTTTTTTTCCTCGGACTTGTTTGCGGGGGAGGTGCTTGCACACATTTTGTTTTCCTTGGGCGTGAGCATGCTAGGGGCTTGACCCGTCAAGGAGGGCGAGCATCGAGTTTTTTGTAGTGCCTCCCGCCCTGATTTGCCTTTCGTCCATGGCTTTTGGTCGAAGTGGGAGGAAGGGAGATCTCTCCAGATTCTCATTCTCTGTAGGTCTTTTTCGTGTTTTTTTTTGGAGTGTACATAACTCGTAACTAACAATAATTACAGAGCTTCGCGTCTCCAATGTCGTAGACTATTAATACACAAATTTCCTCTGACTTCTCGTGCGGGTAAAACGAATTCGCTGATAACAGGCTGTAGCGGGGTTCTGATACATCACGTATCTCTCGGGAGAGTTCGGCAACCATGTATGAAAGCCTCTCGCGAGAGATGCGCCATGATGTATCAGATGAGAGATCCAAATCTTTTGAGTAATTCTTCACGCGCGCTTCCCCGCTCGCTGTTCGTTGGCGCGTGGCGGTGAATGCCCGCCCTTCCCGGAATGGCAGTTGCCCCTAGGCATCCTTGCACTTAATCTACCTGTATGATATTTTTAGCAGATCATATAATGACTTGCCCGCACGTTTGCGTGGCCTAAATGCAAACACAAGTGGCACGAATGTATTTGCGAACACGATGATTTGGCAGGGAGGAGCTTTGTTTGCTGTTGTTATTTATCAATCCCCTCTGCTTCCCACCATTCCCTTTCCCACCGTTCCCGGCTCCTGGGGCTGCCCTCTGCTCGATCCAGCCATATAGGCTCTTGAATAAACGTATCAATTTCTGGTGACTCAGATCCTGGCCCTTCCGCTCGTTTTCTGGCCCTCTACAGCCATTTTCATTATCTGGCCTTCTCTGCGCTCCCGCCGCTCCTCCCTTCGCTGGCGGCCCCGGCGCTGCCCGGCGCACCTTACCCACCCCTCGGTTAGGTCTTTTATCATCGCCTTCCGTCATTTTCAGCGCGGCAGCGCGCCCAGTGCACCGGTGTCCCTACCCGCTTCCCGCCCCGCGCTCCTGCCGCTTCCCGCCGTGCTGTTACCCTGCCCCATCGCCCCCACCATTTCCAGCCCCCCAGCGCGCCCAGCACGTCGGTATACCGTCCGCTTCCTGCCATGCGCTCCTGCCACTTCCCGCCGTGCTGCTGCACCTGCTTTCACCCGGCGCACCTCACATAAACCTCGGGGAGGTCCTTGGGCATCGCCTCCCGCAATTTCCACCCTGCCAGCGCGCCCAACGCGCTGTCCCGCCCACTTCCGGCCCCGCACTCTAGCCGCTTCCCGCCGCACTCCCGTCATTTCCAGCCCACCAGAGCACCCAGCGTGCTGGCGTCCCGCCCGCTTCCCGCCCCATCGCGCTGCTGGGCCTTCCCTTGCCTGGCACACCTCAAATACACCTCGGGGAGCTCCTTGCCGCCCCTCCCTCCATGCGCTCCCGCCGCTTTCTCCCCTCCACGACTGATTGCGCCACAGCATTGTTCTTCCGGGCGTGTGCAACGTTGCCCCTCCATCCTCTGTGATTGATCCCCCCCTGCATGTCTTCCCTATACCCGATCCCGCCGCTCCCCGCTGCGCTCCAGCGCCACCCACGGTACATCATTCTGGTAATTCCCGATATGAGATCATTCTTCTCGCGTCTCCTTCCCGGTGGGCTCTCTTTTTCCCGCTCTTCTCGTCCGATATTTCCTTTGCCTCTGCGGTAGTCATTGTCTATTATTGTCTTCACTCTGTATTCCTCTTGATGCAATCCTTCCGCACATGTAGCCTATTATATACTCCCAATATAACTTGAAATATCAGGTCTTGATAGTTGGCCGCCTTATTCTAAGTGAAGTTAGCAAAATCTTGGTGAAAATGATCAATGTGCATTTTTTTTTTGCTTTTTTCTCTGCAGTCGTACACCCGGTTACTTACATGGACTGATTCAGATTCATATTTGTCACATTCTGCACTCACATTCTGTCTTGGGTGTTTTCAAGTTTCAAGTTTTCACTTGAGACCCGGTCATTTCTCAGTGGAAAGGGAAGACTTCCTATTCTGGGCACATTGATCACGATTGATTCGACTCGACATTTTATTCTGTTCGCAAAACTTCCCCGTTTGCCTCAAATTTTCAGTATGTTGTGTATCTGGAGTGTATCCATCCACCGCCCTTTTCCATGGATTTCCTTGACACTCTCTCACGTTTATATAGAGCATATTGCGCTTTTTGGACACTTGCCTCCAAAATTGTTGCTGTGTCCGAGAATCTCAGATTTAAAGATCATACATCAATTGGTTCGCTCCCCCCTTCCTGAAACTGGTCGGAATTCGCAAAAATAGCCAGTGAATCTCTCGGAATATGACAGGTTTTATGTTCTCATGGTTTTTTGAACTCGAAATTTCGTTTTTTTCATAGGAAATTGCGGTTGACCATTCTAAGAAACTCCGCCTATTCAGAACTTTTATTTGATGAGGTGGAGGACGTAGGAGAAGTGGATTGTGTTGTGCTCATATGTATCACAGCCGTGATCAGTCACGCATGCCGCTGATGCCGCTGCCACGTCGGTTACTATCTCGCCCTTTCGCATCCCATACGCTAGGCGGACGATTCGGAACCCACCAGCATGCGACTTGCGATGGCCTCCGAGCTCCGGTTTCCCCATATTCGTGGGCCATCCTGGACGAAGAAGGGCACACTGAGACGTGCACGAATGCAGGTACTGTCTACGCTCATGCCCCTAGGTTCCGAGGTACGCCTCTGGTTCCAAGGTGCATCCCCGATCTCTCTCTCTATACAGAGCAACGTCCTTTTTCTAGTATGGCACTGCAGAATGTCCGAAATGGACGGATCCCCTGCATTCCCAAACTGCTGTATTTCCAATCCGGCTCTTGACATGGGACGATCTTTAATCTGGATGCCCCATTGTACACTACGACTCCAGCCGCTAATGCGCCGCATCCGCGGCTGGTGTGTTTTTGTCTAGGCACGTCTATCTCCACGCTCACCCGTATCCGGCGCGGGGTCTGGCAGCTTTGCGCCCGGTACAGCGACGTGCTGAAGCGCGCACCACGCACCAAGAAGTCTACGCCGCGCACGGGGCCAGTACGTGCGGCGCAGGGTGCACGTGCGGCGTAGGGTGCCGTCGCCCTCATCGAGTGCGTGCGCGCCACATGGCGTCCCACGTGCTCACGTATGCCCCCCGAAGCGTGGCGTCGCGGCGGGCCCGCTCATGGAGTGCAGCTGCGTATTTGACGGACCCGCTGCTGCCAACGACTGCGATGGGTGCAGGGATCGGCAGCGGCCGTGGGCGCAAAAAGCTGGAGGTGTGCGAAGCAGGCGTACTCACTCTGCTACCCACCGGGCGCCAGCGGTGGCCTCTCGTTGGTCCAATCTGCGAGCGGGAGGGCGGCGAATCGCTCGCACCGAGGATACGAGGGTAAAATTATTTCATACTTTTTCCTGCTTCCATTTGTATACATGTTGTAGATACATCTAATATCTAGTATTAGCCAAATTTTCAGCGGGATCGGTGCAGAAATGCGGCCAGCGCCGCGCGACGGATTCGGGGTCGCCAAAGCACATAATTGCCAAATTGGTATGTTATGTCAGCCCGCTCTGAGGACCTTGGCAAACAATGCCAACCACGCTCGACACCGTCATCAACGACGAGCTCGCATGTGCTGGCATCGCCGGTAAGCGCATGGGCACTTCCTACCTAAAAGGTATATGTCTCTCACATGATACATCATTGCGCATCTCCCAGGAGAGATCCTGATACATGGATGCCGATCTCTCCTGAGAGTGCATGATGTATCACTTGTCATTCATCATATCTTTTTCTTTCTCCATCCACCAAGTCGCCACCGGCCAGTCCCACTTTCAAGACATCTCAACACCTTGCGGCAGCCCTCGCCGTGGCGAGGTACGCGAGAAAATCTTGACTCAACCCGTTCAACTGAACTTGAAGTTCAAGTTGTCTTCTGCTGGTGCAATGCCACCACCCTTATACAGTCGAAACCCGCGCTTCCGTGCATCACCCGGGAGCAACTCCCTTACAATGTATGTTGCTATCCTTCCATTTTATTCCCGCTTCTCCTCACCATCCTTTTTTTCTGCATCTCCGCAAGTTGGTGGAGGAGGTACCAAAAGTGAGTCGTATGCCACTGATCGCGAATGCCCCACTTACTGGTATCTCCTCGTCGACTCGAAGGCCTCCTAGTTTCATGCAGTCCGCTTCCCTTCCCCCCTTTCTCCGCAGAGGCACCGTGCACGGTGTGGTAACGTGCGATGTTGGGGCTGGTTGCGCAGTGACAGTCTTGCGGAACTTGAGTTTGGATAGCACTCAAGTTCAAAATAAAAACTCCAGTTCTTGTTGAACTCAAGTTCACGCAGTGCATCACCCTATTTATAAGATTACGAATGTCTGTCTGTCCGAAGCCTTCAATCTCCGCTGTCAAAATTTACACTCCGCTGTGCCGACTCTCCGCTCATGCTGTCATCATCACCTCATCACCCTATTCACCCTATTTATAAAGATGAAAAGATGACGGATGTCTCTCGGAAGCCTTTACAGCCCTTTGCGGAACTTAGGGCGCAGCCTGTTTTTTTTTTTTTTGGGTCCGTTTTCAACAATATCGTCGGTGTGACCTCAAATCTCAGCCGATTCGCTTGAAAATATAATCAATCGATTCGCACGGCAAATCCGGGGGGCATATCGTGCCGGTATTTCTGATGGCATCATTTAAGTTACCATATATGGAAATTTCGGTATTTTCATATATCACCGCTGTAGCGCTGGAGATATGGCCCCGGGAACCTTAGATTCTTGTTTTGAAACACTAGTGACCATTCCCAAGGGCATCTCGAAGCCAGAATTTGTTTGTGGTCCCTGCATGGCATAAACAATGCACTTCAATTATATGATGAATTTAAATACCCCTTTTCATTTACTGGAGGGATTAAAAATAACATCTGGCTTCGAGATGCCCTCGGGAATGGTCATGAGTGTTTCAAAACAAAAACCTAGATCTCCCAGGGCCATATCTCCAGCGCTACGGCGGTGATGTATGAAAATACCGAAATTTCCATATATGGTAACTTAAATGATGCCATCAAAAATACCGGCACGATATGCCCTCCGGATTCGCCGTGAGAATCGATTGATTATATTTTCAAGCGAATCAGCTGAGATTTGAGGTCACACCAACAATATTGTTGAAACCGGACCCCCAAAAAAAAAAAAAAACAGGCCGCACCCTAAGTTCCGCAAAGGGCTGTAATCTCCGCTGTCGAAATTTATACTCTGCTGTGCCGACTCTCCGCCATTTTCCGATGCTGTCATGCGCATCATGCGCATGCTTTTCCCCGAGTCGAACTCTCCTCAACACCTTCCACAACGCTCTCATGTTTGCCTGCTGGCTCTGTACTCCCTGTTGATCTGCTGCTGTACTGAAATTCTATGGACTTCCAGTTTCTCTGCCACTGCCGCTATGGCTACATCCCTATTTCTCTCCATCTCCACCGGCGTGACGGAAGTGGTTCTAGCCTAGGGCCCTTTCAAGCAACCTTTGATCCCACTTCAACGAAAGCAAATGTTCTTTACGCTTCGAAATTCTATTACTTCCGATTGGGCCGGGTATCTACATAATACCGCGACACCGCATTCCACTGACAATCCTACTTCAATCCCACTGCCTCCCGTAACTTCGTGTATCTTCTCTTGGGTGCATTGCAGGAATGGAAGGAATCATCCGAGACTGTGCCGAGCAGGAGACAGAAGCAGAGACTCGGCAGCGGTTGCGGCGTGAAGCTCAGAGAGAACGGAGGAGGAATATGGACAATGCTGAGCACGAACTACAGAGAGAGCAAAACACCCGCACTCGCAGACACTCACGCTCCCTACTTCCTGACAGTCGTGTCACTGAAATTCGCCGCAACGACTCCTTAGCACGTGCAGCTAGCAGGTCATTACTCACAGATCTCCAACGTGAAGCCATTCGTCGAAACGACACCATCGCCCACAATTTGACACGAAATACGGCTGTACATACTGCATCGACAAATCTCATGAATAACCGGTGGTGGGAACGTGTTGCGCTGCTTAATGCTTCTCAGACCGCCGAACCGTTACGCCTTCTGTGGAACCGAGTATGTAGAATATGCGGCATCAAGGTGCGTGCTTCCGAACCTTCTTTGTTTTCCCGCTATTCATAACTGCTCTTTCCTCAGGCACTCACAAACGAAAGAATACACGACCAATGCTTCGTTTGTGGTCCCAAGGGCGTACATTATCAGCCTCCGCTCCCTCCCTATCCTGAGGAGTGGGACTACTTCATTGACGACCCAAAGACGGCAGGAATATCTCGCAAATTGAACAACATCTTCTCACTCACAGCCATCGGCGTCTATGATGGTGATTTCATGAAGTTCCCTGCAGGGATTGCAGCAGTCACTTTAGCGGGTGGTCGGACCTATCATCGCATGCTTCCTGCTCACGAGGGCCAGCATGCTATTCGGTGGTTCATCCACGACCCTTGGGCTATGTTCAGAAAGGGTGCTGAAATGGAAATTCCCAACTCCTGGATTAGCAGTACACTCGCGGGATTGGAACGAGTCAACCCGTTCATAGCCGAGCTGGAAAAACTGAACATCTACGATGACAATGACGACATGGCACTCCACATCGAACATTCTGACAGTTCCGCCAATGAGATAGCGGCAATAATTTCTCTAGCTCCAGCCTCTTCGCCATCTCGACGCAAATTGGTTATCAAACGAGGAGGGGATGACAAACCAAGATTTCTCGATCTACTCTCTCCACTCACAGAGCCTCTACACTACCTACTGCTCTTGCCTCATGGAACACTGGGATGGGCACCAACTCGACTTACATCTGATGGCAAAAAACTCAGCCAAGCTCGGTGGTATCGTACACGATTTTTCATGAATGCTGAACAACTGTCAAGATTTTCGCGATTAACTGGTTCGTATCAATATTCGTGCATTCAATTTTGACGCCCACTTTCGCAGGCGAATATTTAGTCGACTCGTGGAGCGCAATCGAGGAAGCGCGTCTTACGTACATTCGCCACAACCAACATTCTGACCCGGATGAATCTGAATACATCGGCACGGGTGACGAAGAACCCGTAGATGATGTCCGCTTACCATCGACTTTTGTTCATTCGCCAGCGTGGTCTGCGGCCAACATTTCAGACTGCTTAGCGCTGCGCAAATTCTTCGGACCAGTCACTTTGTTTATTACATTCACCGCCAATCCCCGCTGGCCCGAAATTACGTCCCAATTACGGCCCAGACAGTCTGCAAATGATCGGCCAGACCTTATTGTGCGAGTTTTTCAACAATATCTTTCCGCTTTCATGAAAGATATCCGCAAGATGAAGGGTCCGATCCTATATCACATTCGAGTTACAGAGTTCCAAAAACGAGGTCTTCCCCACGAGCACTTGGCTATCGCGCTGAAGAATGTCCCCAGATCACCCGCCGAAATTGATTCCTTTTTGAGTGCCGAGCTCCCTCGGATGCCTGGCCCATTGCGTGACGCTGTCAAGCGCCATATGACCCATATTCACGACCCTGCCAAGTCCTATCACCGTTGTGGCTGGCCGCGCGAATGCCAATACGGATTTCCTAAGCCATTAAAAATGTAATCATCTTTCAACGACCGTGGTTTGTACCCATCACTTTACACGGCATAATCTTCTTATACGGTCTCATTAAGGATATTTTGAGCATCGGCGTCGCCACCCTGAAGATGCATCCATTGTGTCTCACATCCCGTGGCTAACTCTCAAGTACGACTGCCATATTAATGTTGAATTCTCCACCGGGGTCAATTTGTTTCAATATCTTTTCAAATACTTCTTCAAATCTGTAGATCAGGCTAATTGGACAGTACGCCAAAAAACCTCCGATCCCACCTCCTCCGAATCCATCCACAAGCCTGTTGAAAAAATTCGGGATTATGAAAGGGGACGATACCTTTCCAGCATCGAAGCTGCGATGCGGCTGGCATCTTTCCATATTTCGGAAAAGCACCCAGGAGTCAAAAGACTGCCGGTCCACCTCCCTGGTCGACAGTATGGACAAATGGCCCGTAAGGACGGCTCAGAGTCCGACGCTACACTCCTGGTCCGATACATGTCGCGCCCCATCCATTCTGAACTCGATCATATGACATATGTTGAATTTGGGTCTAGATGTCGACTGGAGAAACACGATCCCCAACAAGAGATGCACCCCCTTCAAGTTCTCGAGGACGAGTATCCAGGTCGCCCGCGGATGCGGATTCGCTTCTACAAACCCGGGCATGTTGGAGTATGCCGTATCCAGATGGTTTATCCCCGCCATGGCAATATATTCTATCTTCGTGCCCTCCTGCTCCATCGCGCTGCCCGAAACAGGATCGATCTGCGCACCATTGACAGAGTCGTATACGGCACATACCAGGAAGCTGCACGAGCTATGGGCCTTTTTGACAACCGCGATGAAGGAATAATGGCTTTTGAGGAACTACTAGATTCTGGTGCACCACCAGCCCAGCTCCGATGGATATTCGCCGTCCTTGCAGTGGAAGGAAGTCCAGTGCTATCCATTTGGGAGGATCACGAGGCTTCTCTCGCAGCCGATATCAGAGATCGAATCCTCCGTGTAACTCCATCTCCACCTCCTGATTTGGTCCGTAACGAACTGCTACTTGCCTTACAAAGTCTGCTCGGCGGACTTGGAAAATGTTTGACAGACGTTGGACTTCCAGAGCCTATAGAACGCCAAGAAGAAGTAACTGCTGAGCGTCTTCGCTGGGGCGGCGATCCGAGCAATCTTTGCAGTTTCAGGGATGGACTTACACCAGAGCAGGTAACGAGACTGCGATTGTTTAGTATCTGGACTGATTAACCCATCCAAAGCGTGTCGTTTATGACCGTATTATGCAAATTGCAGCTATGGAAAACCCTCCTCCCGTCCATGTCGATGGTCGTGCTGGACGAGGAAAAACATATGTTCTTTATCCAGTGATCGGAGCGCTACGAAAATTGGATGAGATTGTACTACTATCTGCGTCATCTGCTTTTGCAGCTAAAAACTATCCTGGCGGTCGAACAGCCCATTACCTCTACGGAATTCCAGTTGACGAATACAATCCCCACCTGAAATCCTCTGTAGGACCTAGGACGGACCGCGCAAGACTCCTTTTAGCAGCCAAATGCCATGTCATTGACGAAATTGGTGGTCTGCATTTCAAGGCGTTCGACTGCGCAGATCGACTAATGCGATTGTTGACGGGATCCAATCGTATTTGGGGAGGACGTATGTTAATCACCGTTGGTGACTTTCGTCAGGTATGTCCACATTTCCGCAAGAGGAGGCACATGACTACATTATTTTTTAGGTTGCACCTGTTGTGCGGTTTGGAGGTCGAACGGCTATATGCAATGCGTCCCTGCGTACTCAGCCAATGTTCCGTCACTTTGAAATTCTGAGGCTGGAAAGATCAATGAGGCAGCAGTCCGATTTGGCTTTCTCCTCTTTCCTGGATGCGATTGGAGATGACCATCTCCAGAATTCTGTTGATCTCGGTTGTCTACAACACACCCAAGGTGTTGAAGCCTTTATCAACTTTGTCTTTCCTCCCAGTGTGGTCGCAGACCCATCTGTCTGCATCACACGGGCAATTCTGAGCCCATTCAATACATTTGTGGACGATTTCAATGCTGCCATACTTCGTACCGTGCCAGGCGAGAGTCATTGCTATATCAGCAGTGATTTGATCGAAGGCAGCGGTGAAAACTCCAACGAGGACGCATTCTCTGACCCCGAATTCCTGAACTCGCTTCAAGAACCTGGGATACCTCCCCACGAGTTAGTCCTAAAGATAGGCGCAATTTGCCGACTCACTCGCAATTTTGATGCTTCTCGAGGTCTGACCAAAAATACACGGGTCATCATCCGAAGGCTTCTTCGCTACACCGTGGAAGTCGAAACTATTTCATCTATAGTTGCTGGCAGAGTTATTGATCCAGTACGTACGAACATTGCATCTTGCCTTACCCATAGTGAACAGAAATTAGATTCAGCTCCATATCCCCCGTATCAATAGCCACTTTCAACCCCGTGGCTTCGAGTTCACCGTTCTTCGAAAACAAATACCTCTTGCTCTTTGCTATGCGACCACTTTCAACGGATGTCAAGGCCTAACCGTCCAAAAGTTGGGACTTGATTTGCGAAAAGAGGTTTTTTCTCACAGACAACTGTACTCCGCAATGACCCGTGTTCCCAACTCTGACAATGTTTTGATTCTCAAGTACGAAGGCGACGAGTCCACGTATACCACTAACATTGTATGGCAGGAACTTCTTTTGTAGGGTACTTTGACCGTACCTAAATTAAACTCCACCTTCTACTGTACTTGATAACTACGAATCCACGATCAATAAAGGGGATGCGGGACCGCTTCGCGGTCCGGCAACCGCTTGTACTTAGTAAAGATATAAAACCTTGATTATATTTAATTTCTTGGACTTAAGTCGTTGGGCTAAACTTAAGATGGAATGCAGACCTTGAGCTTATGGGAAGGTAATATTGATGGGGGTTCGCAACTAAAGAGCAGACTGGATATATTCAGGATATAGCTCGGTATTTAAACTTTTATCTATAAGTCAGAGTAGTAATGATATCAAGGCAGTGTGAAACATAATGGAGCATATGGTGGTGGAGGTAAAGGCAAGCTAAACCTAAAGAGCGCATGGCAACGGTGAAAACCAAAACATCAAAAGGGAAATATGGAGAGGTACATGTGTTAGAATATTTCGGTGTTAATACTCTTGAACTCTTCGTAGGATACCTGCCTTCAATCTGACATAGCCAAGTCCCCATCGGCTCGGCGCACAGGTTGAAAATAAGGCATGAATGCTCAGATGGCCAACTACAGGGTCGAAAATAGTATGAGCTGCTATAAGAATTTGTGCATACTATGGTGAGCTATGGTGAGCTATGGAGAGCTATGAAAGTTGCTGCTACAGCTATCATGTTCTATGACTGTCTATCAATAGTCTGGTGAGCACTAAATAGTGCTCTATAGTGACTGGCTGGCACTACATAGTGCTATGTAGTAAGTACCAGAAAATGTAGGTGGCAGCAATCATTTGGCACAATGTCAGGTGTTAATATGAATCCTATTTCAACTTTCTGGCAGTATTCATGCACCAGTTCAAAGCATTGAGTTTCTGAAAATCACCGCATCTGAAAAAGTATTTTGTGTTTTACAGGCTAACAAAGGCTTTTGAGGCAAACTGGCCTTAGAGATGTCTTATAGCTCTGATTGAGCTCTACAACTTTTGTTTTGGGTCTATTTTTAGACGACTGACCATTTTTGACCCTGTTAACCAGATTGACACTTCACTTATCTATCAATATCACTACAACTTCACAAGCATGGCCCACCACTTCGGTTAATGTTGAACACAAGTTGAAGGATGACCTAATAACGACAAAAAAGGTAAGGTCAGGAAGCTGACAGCAGAGGTTCAATTATGACAGCACAGTTTGAAAAGGCTTCAGACAGACAGACATAGGCCGCAATTTTATAAATAGGGTGACTAGGGAACCTATAATGTATACTGTCATTGAGGTCAGTAGTGAGGGGAGCAAGGTTGAACTGTGGTTAAAAGGTAGAAGAAGCATGGGGTAGCCTTATATATCATCAATAATATTACCTACCAATGGTTGTTTAGTCCAGTATCTAAGTCTCCTACTTTACATTTTATTTGTAATCATGAGGTCGCGCGTTTGATTCTCCCAAGTTGTATTCATTTATTATTGAAATAGTTAAGTATGTGCTCACACTTGCAATAAGTCAGTAAACTCAGTTATTACTTGAATGACAATAGTAGTAATAGTAACAAAAGAAGGTGGAAAGCCATCATTTTTCTGAAGAAATGTCCTCCATTATGATAAACATGCCCCAATATGAGGTGCTATGGGGTGCTATAAAACTGGACCCCCCCCTTCCCACGTTTCTATGGGGTTGGCAATCTGCTATGGCGGGTATGGCAGCTATGAGGGGCTATAAGGGTACTTTGTGTTTTCTTGATGCAGGTACGGCTGGAAATGCAATATGCAGACGATGAAGCTGTCCCACGCAAAGAGTCATAATATACGTGCTATGGAGTCTGCTGTTAGTTCGCGGCTTGAGAATGACATTTTCCTGCTTTAGCACTTGTGTACTCCTATATCCTAAATGGGCGGATGTTCCTGCTTGTACTGTAGTATTACGTTCAATTCGTCAGTCACGTGTCACACTCATTTTCTCTGAGGGCAGCAATAATTTTTTCTCAATTTGTCGGATTTTCTTTGATTTTTAGAAGTATCAAAAAACCCGCGGCAGTGACAAATTGAACGTAATACTACAGTATCAGATGCATCTCATACGGGGAGTCATAATCATAATGTGCTGGCAAAAATGTTGTATCAAAGTTGGTTCGCACCTGCCTTCACTTGACCCCAATGTATGTGCTTGTTTCGCTACGGCATCTTAAGCCCATGTATTTCGCCAATTACGCATCTTCCTCTCTAGACACTAAAATCGAGAACTTCGAAGATATGGCTTTGTAGGCGCTATCATGGCTCTGTCTACCGTTTGGACTAAAAGAGAAGAAGCTTATGTCGAGTTGATATCTTTCTAGAGAGCTAGGCATTAGGCTATCGGCGGGTTTCGCGGTCGTCCGTCCAGCGGCGAGCGCGGTGAACACATGCACGAAATTGTTTGCAAACGATGAGATATCGGGCCATTGCGGAGTTGCACAGCTCTAGGCGAAGATCGAATTTGACGGCGGCGGGATATTATATTCAAGGATGGTAGGGGCCTCAATCCCGTTGTGTCAGCATACCGCATGGAGTCAAGGCACAGGGCATGTCGCAGGTGGGAGAATGGGTAGGCTCCAAACAGTCAGATGTACAACCAAACTGGAGAGAGGAAAGGTGAGGTGCAGTGACGAAGATATCGAGCGAAACTGGGGAAACCTGCCACAGAGTGCGAACGTGTTTAGGAGAGGGAGCCTCCCCCTCGCCGAAGACACCGATCGAAGATCTAATGCAGTCTCGGTGAGTATCCCCGACTGCCATCGCAGAATGCTTGGCCAGCCTGAGTGTGAGTACCGGTTGATAAGGGGTCATCGCGCGACCACGGGGCACCACAGAGAGGCCTGAGTGTCCTCCTCGCTCCAGAGCGTCCGCCAAAACCAGTATCATGTCGTCGGTCTGCACAGGCTTCGCCGGCATTGACTTGTCCTCCACGTAGCCCGGTGTATCACGGTATAACGAGAATATGTGGGCTAGGTTTTCGGGAGGGATGGGTTGTATGGGCGGGAACGCGTCGTCACTCGGTCGTCTTCAAGCCATCTGAACTGGCGCTCAGGGTGGGAGATCTCGTCGTCGTAACACGCAGCCTCGTCAGGGGGGTCCCGTTTCTTGATCCCAGGTAGTTTTGCCATTCATCAATCCGCAGAGGCTTCTCCTGCTTCATTCGTAGGCCCGATGCCCGTGATTCTCAATACAAAAAACCAAAGATGATCACAGGCGGTAGGGTGAACGCTCAAGTTCATACTTTCGCTTCTACTTACCTCGCGTCCCTGCCGTGCGGAATGTGTCTGCGCTTAATTTTCGAAGAGGCTGAAGGCAATAGTTAATGACACGAGCTCGAGAGAATCACGTAACTTAGGATAATGGCATACAAAAGAGGTGCGACAGTAAAAACTGTACTCCACACCGCCATCCCGTAAGGTAATAGAAAAGTGCATGGACGGTTCTGCATCCCCGAACCTGCGTCACGATGCCACGCAGAATGCAGACTTCGGGCAAGTGAGTCACAGATATCGTCCTGGTACAGCTTGCACCCTACGAGGACGAGCCTCCGTTGAGGATCCCCACCTCAATCGAATCAGCCACACGGGGAGCATGGTGCGCATCGTTTATGGGGTGGTCGCGCTCCCTCAGGTTAGTTGCCTCTCGCGGGCCTGCATGATGCACTGTGGTCCCCTATCCTATCGACGTACCCCCGCAAACGGAGCCACGCAGGCGTACATCAACAGAGACGCACAGTCGCCAGCCCAATTGGGCCTCTCGCGCGCATGTAGACCGCACCGCGTGGCCGTGCCGCGCCAAGAACTACGTGGGAGCGAGCAACGACGGAGACAGGCCGCCGCGCAGCGGAATACAAAAGCGACTGGAACGGACGTACTTTATGCCATCAGACTCAAATACGATCCCTCGTGGCCCCTCTATCACACCCGCATGTGGTCGCTTTTCGTCTTTGAGCATCATCCACTTGGTAGCGCGCGTGCCAAAGTTGGGCGAGGAATTGAAGAAAGCTACGGCTTAGGAGGCAGTCAATGAGTTAGGTATGCGGCGGGTAGGGAGCGCAGAGAGTAGTGGTTCGAGACGACAAGAGGTACGATGGGTGTGGACGGTTCATCAGGAAAAACCCCCCAGGAATTTGTAGCCCGGTTAATTATATTGTTTTAAATAGTGTATAGTAGCTTACCGCGACGCGTATGTAGTCGCCGTTGTTCCTGTAGCATGTGTGCCTGTATATATAGCGCATCATTGATTTGCCCTGGTGAGATGTTGGACTATCTCTCCCGGTGCCAAGACTATGTCGACTATATTGATCCGGCCCGTAACAACGGGGCACAACATCTTCTATGGCGCTACTTTTTGGCAACATAGACCCGGCCCTTTCCTTCTCGCCTCCCATGACCCAAAGAATGACGCAAATGGATTTCAAGGTACTGTGGGTCGAAATCCATTGACGTCATGGCAGACTTGATTGAGATAGGAAGACTCAATACATAAAAAAACTTGTAAAAAGCTGAAATCTAGGTAAAACGGTCTCTAGTAAATGTATCTACATGTATGTAAGGGTTAACATAAAATACGGAAGCAGTATCTAAGACATTATTTGAAGTCCATGTGCGGTCGATCTTGAGACCACATTTTCCCATTAAATGACAGCCGCGCACCAGTTGCTCCACAGACACAACAGCAGCATTGCGACGGTGGAAGCGGGTAGAGCGGTGGGTAGTGTACATGCCTGATACTGGATCGGGCCGATTGAGGGGCGTAAACCATTCAATATAAGCGAGAGGGTGAGAGAAGGTGCCGAATTGGGGTGGAAGGTTGAAGATGACACGGATTTGAGCTGGTCGTAGACCTGCCAAGGACTTAGTAGGTAATAAAAGGAAATATAACTGGCAACTAACCCATGATCCCAGATGACGGAGAATACTGAGATGGGTCTTCGATAACAAGTGCCGTGTCGAAAAGAGCCGGAGAGCCGAGCGAGCGACCTTTGGCAGGAACGGCAGGGACAGCGCGGATGCGGTTTGTGCGGTGCTGGTCTGACAGATAGCGGTTTCGGGGCAGATGCAGAGAAATTTTATTATAGACGTCGAAGCGGTCGAAGGGTCCAGGTAGAATGGGGCAAGATTTGAAAGTACGCTTGAGGAATGCAGTGAGTGCAGGTATGATGTCTACAGCGCCATGGTGCATCTGCAAGTGGGCAACAGACAGTTTGCAGGAGGCCGGGCTCTTGGCAATGGTATAAGAAGTTATGGCGGAAGAGTTAGGGGCTGATACGGGCACCGTGACTTTATCCTCGCCAGGGCCCTCGTCATCCGAATCATCGGAATCATCAGAAGCTGGCTGCAGGATCTGCTTGTCATACCAGGCCAGATACGATGCCCGAAGAGCCACAGCCTCCTGGCGCTGGAGCCAGAGAGCCATTTGCTCAGTATAGTCACGACGATTGGTGGCCCGGTAAGCTTTTTTCGCAAAATCAATGTGGAGACGTTCCGGCGACTCCGTGTTATAGCCGTCTGCGCTGCCGAGCGCCCGGATGGAGTCGACATAATGTTGGATTGCGTGGAATTTGGGAATGTTAAAGTGCTCTCGAATGCCGAGGTCGATAAAAATTTGTTAATGATTGTGGAAGGTGTCGAGCGCATTCTGCAGGGCGTCAAGGGTTCGAGATGTGTGAGACTGGAGTTGGGCGTAGTAGATAAAGTCAATCAGAGCCTTGACGACTGTGAGAACCTTCGCGTTAACGGCACCTGCCAACACGCCTACGAACACGCGCTGCATCTCTTTGTGCTCCGTACCCGTCCACTGCGAGACTGAAGAGATCCCTTTCTTGAAGTGACACAAAGCCGGATAGGCGTTCATGGCTTTAAACCGTGCATCCAATTCGTCTTCACCAATCAGTTCGGCGCACCAACTGACAAGATGATCCTTGAAGACGCCTTTGTGAAGTTGATGTAGAAGGTCGGGTGTGAAACATCCAAAGATGTCTGTGTGCGGCAGGTCAGCCCAGAAAGGTCTGTACAGGGCTCGGATTCCATCCGCGTCGAATTGGTCTGAACTCTTGCGGGTTCGGTGATCTTCCAGCGCCTGCAGTGTGGTTGCCTCGTCACGAAGAAGCGAGTTAAGCCGGTTCCCTCTCTCGTTCCGGCCCACTAGGCACTTGGGACACCTGTTCTCCTTGCAACACGCGACCAGACATTGCTCGGGGAAGTCCGCAATGTATGCAGCCAGAATCGGGAAGACCAGACGGACAAACCTATCGGCACAGACCATCTCGACGCCGTTCTTCCCCGCGGCGATGATGGGCTTCAAAAGAAGCGACATGCAGTGGTGGAAGAGGCGGTATCCCGCCAGGGAACGAGCATCGTCGGTAAAGCAGGTAAGTTTGGACACCGGCAAATATCCTATTAAAATTGTCGCATGCGCTGACGGCTGCCGTCGAATCTCTTTAGATATATTTCCAATGGTCAAGTACACGGGCCAGGCGGTTTTGTCGCCCTGAAATTGCGACAATTTGGTTTTGTCAGATGAAATTATCATGCCAGTAATGCATGCTCCAGGAGGTAAGAGTTTCTACTCGTTGTTAATATCGGACAAATATCACTGAAGAAAGTGCTTCACCTGTATTTTCCACCACCAGTTTGCCGTCCACATCTCATCGATGATACGGCTATCTTCGCGTCCATCCTTACGGCTATAAACTCTCTCCGGTGCGTACGCCATATGGTCTTTAAAGGCGGGATTGCTCATCAATTCTTTAATACACTCAACAGGGTCCCGCCTCCAAAGTTCAAGTTCCTCTGTCATGACCTTGTTGTTGTCGTCAACGCGATTCCCCACGACAGTCACCATTTCACACGTCCAGTCCGGTCCCGTGGGAAGGGCATCGATCTTTTGGAGGAAGGCACGATTGTTGTGGAAAGACAGTTTCGCCTTCTTGTTCTGAATACATCGGTGAGTGACTGGAAATTTAACTGGAGATAGCGGAACTCACAATCGGTAGCTCAAGATGCTCATCTGTAGCAGTCTGGCTGACGTTCTTTGATAGCCAACTTGCAAGCTCCCATTCGTCGCTACCCAGAAACGGCGAAAACTGTGAATCCCCCTCTCGCTTTTGGTTCTCTCGCATCTGCTCAAATAGGGTGTGTGCTCGTCTGAGCGGTATCCCAGCCTCTGACTCCCCCTCCTCACCATCCACGCCCGGGAAAGAATCTACAAAACGTTTCAAGTTTTGCGGATCGTCATCATCCATGACTTCTTCCACGGTCGCTCGCCTAGACTGCGTCGGGTGAAGTGGCTCTGGGGATGGTGAGTCGTCCCCAACTGGAGCCACAAATTCATCGCCGATCTCCATCTCGTCGTCACTGGATGGAGTGGGAGATACTGGTCGATCTGGCTCTGGTTCCAGGGTTGGTGGAGGATCATCAACCTCATGGGTGTCGACAGTAACAGCGCCGAGGGCGTCCACCCATTTTTCTCGGCAAGCAGGGGTATTGGCGATATGGCATTTGACTGCCCCTCGATTTTTCACGGTGTGCAAACAGTAATGGCAGCGCGCTGAGCCAGGCATGGTGGACGACGATTGTAAGTCTTTTTTATCACGTTTTCACCAAGTCATCAATTCTACCGCGTGTTTCAGCGTGCGCGATCGCGCCTGCGGTGCCGCCATTCGGCCCGTGACTTGAAAAACAACACGACAACTCTCTCCAACAACCACCACCCAACGCGACCAGTTTGTTGATAAATAGGCTCTCCCAGAGGTATAAAAGCTGCTGGGTCCCGTTCTATATAAGCCGTGGTGCGCCCCCCAACTTCTCTCCTACTTCTCTCCCTCAGAGCAATCGCTACTGCCTTATCGCTGCCTTATCACTACCCATTTTCTCGCCCTTCACTCACAATGTCTCAACAGCAACGCCGTTCTCATGTCCCCGCCCCTGCCCCAGCCCGCAGCCAGCCTGCTCGTAGTTGACGCGACAAGGAGAATGACCAAGGTGATCCTTTCTCTGCCTCGCATTTGACCTTCATGCTAATGGTACAGTAGTCCACCACGATGCGGATGACAGACCCAGCCGCTCGGGCAAAGGTATGCCCTGCTCACACGACGGTGCTCCCTTGCTCATCGTATGTATTTCAGAAACCACTGGCTCTCGGGCCTTGGCCCAGACTCACTCGCAAGCTCACCATGTGAATACTGCTGCTGCCAGCGATGACGATGACGAAGGTTTGTCTCAGCTTCATCTCTCTGCAAGCATAAGCATATACTGATACCTGCATTCTAGACGACGACGATGGCCACCAGGCCGGACCCGAAGAATTCCAAGACAATGACGGCGACGACGATGGAGAAAGTCCCGTTCGCCCCGGGTCAGACGCATGAGTGCCAAACAGACGCAACTCGGTATGTCTGCCTCACCGCCAACGGTGTGTACATTAACGAGTGCCCTTCACAGTCGAAGAGATGGAGACTGCCGAAGCGCGCAAGTCGGCCAAGGTCAATCAGGCAGCCAAGACTGCCAAGAAGCGCCAGCTCCGGGCTGCGGGGCTTGACGATGACGAGGTTGTGGAGCCGCGCCGGGACGACACGGTGAGTTTTGTGCCGTCTGAGGGTACCAGGATTGACTTTATCTTTCAGTTTACGTCTCGCACTGTGCCGTCGCGTCCCAAGACCACGAAGGTTCTAGTCCAACGCGACAACCGGGTCCCTCCTCCCCCCAAGTTTCCGAGCAGTAGCTGGTATCTGACAGGCTCTGCCCGCCCCAGCACCTCGACCCACCACGACGTCGACGCCCGTGACACGCGTGACATACGTGACACTCGCGACGACTTTGAGCGCCATGGCCGCCCCAGTCGCGACCAGACCCCTGTCACTTTCCGAGGACGCAGCCCTGCCCCTGTGCCTCGTGCACCTGCTCCTCCTCAGGTATACATTTTCGTTTTTTTACAGGAATGTACTGAGGCGTCATCAGATGTATAATATTAATGGTGGACATGTTCCTGACCATTTGACCCTCAACCTTCACCATCAACGTGACGAGTACGACGAGGACGACTCCAGCCGCACCCGCCCTCCCCGTCCTATCTCTCCAGCCATCGGCGACAAGCGCGCACGCTCACCTGAAGATTCAGACGACCTGCGTACAGTACAAGCCCAGCGTACTGGAACATCCACAGGCCGCCCAAAGGCTAAGGATTTCGACGATGTCACGCAGGAGGTCATCGCCTTGGCGATCAAGTTGTACCGCTGCTACGTCAGCATGAAGTATGGCTTCCCCGATTCCACAAAGGAGCTCGAGTTTCTCCGCAAGTCGTGGGCCGAGGCTTGTTCGCGGCTCAATATAGTGATGGAATTGACTCCTACCATCTCCAAATTGGTGTGTTGCACCACCCTATTTATTTCTCGGCTCACTCATCGTCAGATCACCAATCGCGCCTCCCATGTGCGCGGGGAGCTCAAGACCAAAATGACAGACCCCGTTGACCTCATGTGTGGCTTCAAAAGCGGTCAAAACAAGAAGGTCGTCGCATACAACCAAGAGCTTGCAGAGTCGCTCAAGGAAAACTTGACTTTTACATTCAAGGTATGTACGCCTCTCGTCCATTGTGTTCGCTTCACTGATTATATCCTTATATACTAGGATCCCAAGACCCGGAAAGGTATTTACCTGGCCGCTCTCATTCAGAAGTCCATCAATATTATGTGGTTCGCCAACTCTCGCGATGAAGGCGTCACCTTCCCGGAGTTCTTCAATCCCATCACCAAGCCGGGATTGGCCCTCATCCTCACTGCCGTGCGTTATTCCTTTTATTGTTTTTGGTTACCCTTCGTTAACATCTCTCGCACAGGCTGAGAATTTGATTGACGAGCATTTGACCGGCATTCGGAACAACATCCCCTTCACTGCCAACGAATACCGCAGTGTCTACGATTCGCACCTCAAGGCCCTCGAGGAATTCGACGAGCAGACTCAGCCGTACAAGATATTGGATAACATTCTCATCCGCTTGCACAATATTGGCCGGTACGTCTTTTCATCTATTCTACATCCACATTCTCATGGCACTTTAGCTTCCACTCCGGTGCCCAGCCCCTCACTACTGTCAAGAAATCGGCTCTGAATAAGACAGATGTTGCCGCCGCAATCCGAGAATACGAGGAGGATTCGGAGACAGAGACGGAGGCCGAGGATGGTGGGGCTGATGCACGCGACGGTGACGACGATGACGACGCGTAGATAGTAGATACAATTTATTCTGATTTGAATTCCATTTATTTATTTATCCTATCCTGCTGGCGTGCACTACTCAGATCCAAACCAGCTATCCTGTACTACCTTGACCTACGTTGGCAAATTTGTCTACGGAACTACGGCGCTACATAGCCGAGGCGTGTGACTACGTCGAACTATTTTGGGACTACAGAGTCTTGGCGTCCAACTACAGCGTGCTATATTTTTGGGGGGTTGCAACGCTGCTCTAGGAGCTACCTACACTACGTAGGGCTCCATAACCACCCAAAATTTTCCTGATGTTATCGCCAAGAGCAATCACATTGCGTGAGAACGCAGTGCGGAGCTGCCACTACGAAGCTGGGCTGCTGTGCATAGAGCCGGCGCAGGAGTATCGCGGTGGTATGCGAGCCAAAGTAATCGAGCCTTTCATTTGAAAAAAGAGGGACCTTCCAGTTGAAGGGACGCGGGAGTCGACGCGCGGAATGGAAGAGACCGCGGAGGCCGAGCAAGAACGAGACTGCGTCTCTAACCCAATGCCCATCCAGCAGAACGGCAGCCATGAGAGTACCAGTACTTATGAAAGGCGGGGATGAAGTTCGATAAAGAGAAGAGAGCGATACCTCGTATATTAAAGAGATCCCTCGAATCAGTATGTACCTGTTTTCTATCACGTCAGTTCGCCCTTTTCCGAGCCACGTTGCCCAACTATCCTTAACTAGGTTCTCAGTTTCCCATGAAACGAGTTTACCGATCACCATTAAACTCTGCCGAGCTCCGGCAATGGCATCTCACAACCATGGATTGCTGTTCAAGACCTGCTCAAAAGAACCACATGCGTCGGGTCCTTCTTTCCCTCCCCCTTCATCGCGCATTCGCTCCGGCACATCTTGTTTGATCCGAAAGTTATGGTCTGTCTATTCTACACGACATCGACCTCCGGAATCCACGCTTGTCGTCGTCGTCCTCCTTGCGATCTCTTTCTCGCCACCTCAAGTTTCCGTTGGGTCAATAAAGTGCTTCTTGCCAGCACCGTGCGTGTCCTCCCCCCTCTCTTGCAAGTTTTCGATAACTTTTTTTTGTTAAAGAAAAATCCCGATGACGACACGGACTCGACACGGTCACTCTCGCCTCCCTCGCGCGCTAGTCACCGGGCATATCTTGCGAACCTTTGCGCACGCCCGAACACCGCGTCTGTCCTCGCCATGACCCGACGGCCGCCCGTCACTGGCGACTCACACTGGTCTGTCCGGCCGCGGGTATGGTGCAGGTGCGTGCAGCGTCTAGTCCTCTTCTCTTCTCTGTCTCTTTCTACCGACATCCTCACCCATTTGCGTGTGTTTCCTTTCCTGCTCCCGGCTCCAGTGCCGTCATGCACGGTGCGTCCGAGCTGGTGAAGCAGCGCAACGGCGTCGTCTCCGGTTCGGGATACTTATGAGCACTGCATATGGCTGGGCGAGTGTGGATCAGGTGTCGAGCGACTCGAGCCGCAGCCGCAGGTCTAGCGAGCTTGAACGCGATCACGAGGGGAGCGCCGCGCTCATGTGTGGAGTAGCCTGCGCGTGATGGGGCCAGAAGATGGTCGGCGGGTATGCTAATGGGCTGCGTGTGGCATGCGCATCCGTATGACTGGCCCAACGAGCGTCGAGCAGGAACGGGAGAATGCAGCGCCTAGTGAGGGAGCAGCGTGCACTGCTGTGCGGGAGATGTAGGACGACGACGAGACGTTCGTCGCATGTCGCGTGCAGTGCGTTGACGTTCAGCGTCTTTGCGCCGGGGTTGTGCACGGGAGGTGTACACTGACACGGTGATACATGATGCCGCCCTCCATCGCATGGGAGCGCGCTGCTGGCGCGCGTGTGGGGTGCAGGGGGGGCTTCTCTGGCGCTGCGTAGGCGTCTTTGGTTGTGAGATGATGCTAGGAGCGGGCACGAGAGCATCCGTGGTGCGTCGACGGGGCAAGATCACGGCGCCCCATGCATGTCTGACGCGATCGTGAACTGATCGTGTTGCGTTCAGCCTGCAGTATACGGCAGGTTGATGCGCGCACTCTGCGTGTGGAGTTGGACTCGCAGGGCGGTTAGTGTGCGAACACGCAGCGAGTGCATCAATGCTGGGAACGGTGCGCAGGCGCAGATGGCGCGAGACGGGGGTGCGCTGCGGACAAATACCGGCAGCAGCGGGCAAGTGTGGGAAATGCAGACGGCTGGAACGGGAGCTGGCAGTGTGGAGGAGCACCAGTACGCCGTGCTGAGCAGCGCATTGATACAGAGAGAAGCGCGCGTCGGTGTTCGCGCTCTCCTGCACATGACATCCCGGTGACGGCAGGGCGCCGGGTACGTGAGTCGTGAGTCGAGGACGAATGTGTCTACCTTGTTGTGTGTCGCTTCTTGACACATTACATCCTAGGCGTGTTGTAGTAACTTCCTGTAAAATCCAATATATCAACTTCACTCAAGGTCAATTTGTTCGGACCTCAATGGACGGCACATGCCCAAAGTCCTTGTTGGCGAATCCTGAATGCACCCCACAGTAGATTCCTCCTTTTCTTTGATCTTTGACTCCGTGACTCGGCACACTGTGCATGTCCATCTCGTGTGGAGGCAACCTCCGATTTTGAGTTCTCGTCTCATCAGTTGCCGTCAAATTCTTCAAAGTTCTGCACTACTTTTCAATGAAGGTGAACCGTTTCTGATTGAGGTCAAGA
Organism: Mycena capillaripes; assembly: GCA_029204075.1. Classification (NCBI taxonomy): domain Eukaryota; kingdom Fungi; phylum Basidiomycota; class Agaricomycetes; order Agaricales; family Mycenaceae; genus Mycena; species Mycena capillaripes. Next base: position 306,908 of record JARHKZ010000012.1, on the reverse strand, counting down.
TCTTGTATGCTGTCCTGCAAAGATCTCAGCCATTTCCAGTGTTACAAGCGTCTTTCGAATTACTCATTTCCCATTCCCTCCTTCTTTTGTTTACTCTGTATTTCTGGTACCGCCTAGCGAGAACAAGTGTTCGTGAGCTCGGCTCCCGGGTCATAAAGGATTCCAACTGTGGTCAACCCTAGCATTTATTGCGTGAGTTTTTAGCGTTGACATCATCCTCGGCAAATAGACAAGTGATGAATAGATCGCGTGAAACTCATCTCGATGGCAGCCTGAAATTCAACTTTCCGCTCTAGAGTGCCAATTTTACCCATCACAGTATATGTTGTACAAAATGTCTCATGCTGGCTCTGGGAACTAAGACAAGTAGTGCATCTGCCAGCAGATCCCCTTGCAGTCCATTTGTATGTTAGCCAGATTTCAAAATTGAAAATTTTACTCTGTCATGTTCATTTTATCTAGTACCAAATCTCCTCAAACCATGGCAGGTGTATGTACGACTCCCCGGGAATTCTTGTGGTTCATTGATTCAAGAATATATAACATATTTCACAGCCTGGATGCTTCTGGCATTGAATTAGATCAAAGATGCAGCTGTAGTGGTTTGTTAGGAATTTGGGCAAAAAGAAAAAAGAGGAGCAAACCAACCACACAGCACCTGAATATCAAAGCATAGTGTCCAGGGGGATTGCCTGTGTCTGTGGTTCCTGGATAATTTGAGACTGCTTCTTCTGCAGGATTACAAGCCGCTCTTCGATCCACTGCTGCCGACCAGAGTAGTGAGCATGTTCATACTCATCCAAGGCCCTAGTGAGGAAGTTTTGGGCCTCTGCAAATCTGAATTGGGTAATGCACAAGTTCCCCAACTCTCCCAAAGCATTTCCCTGGCCGAGACAGTATCCAATCTCGGTGGACAGATTGAGAGCAGAGTGGAAAGCTTGCTCAGCGTCCTCAACTCGATTGAACTTTATGTAGAGCTCTCCTAATGTGTACAGGTCATTGGCCTGACCAAGCTTGTCATTGACCTCAGTATGGAGATCAAGAGCAGACTGGAGAGCTTGCTCAGCATCCTCAACTCGATCGAGCTTTATGTAGAGCTCTCCTAATGCATTCCAGTCATTTGCCTGACCGAGCCTGTCATTGACCTCAGTGTGGAGATCAAGAGCAGACTGAAGAGCTTGCTCAGCTTCTTCAAGTTGATTGAGCCTTGTGTAGAGCTCTCCTAATTCCTTCCAATCATTGGCCTGACCAAGCTTGCTATTGACCCCAGTGTGGAGATCAAGAGCAGACTGGAGAGCTTGCTCAGCTTGCTCAAGTTGATTGAGCCTCGTATAGAGCCCTCCCAACACGTTCCAGTCATTGGCCTGCTGAATCTTGTTGTTGACCTCAGTGTGGAGATCCAGAGCAGACTGGAGAGCTCGCTCAGCTTCCTCAAGTCGATTGAGCCTTATATACAACTCTCCTACTTCCCGCAGGACATCGGCCTGACCAAGCTTGTCATTGACCCCAGTGTGGAGATCCAGAGCAGCCTTCAGCATTTTTTCAGCCTCAGGAAGTTTTTCAATGCGATGATTAATTTGTCCTTGTTGACGATAACATCTACCTTCCAGGCTCTTTAGACTATGATCATGTGCAACAGAAGCTGCATTTGAGAGGAGCCTTGTGTCATATACCTGGAGATAATAGCAGGTATCAGAGAATACCAGTATATTGTTTATGACCAAGGGAACATCAGGATATTTGGTGAGACTGGCATCCAGTACTGCACTAATGTTGCCAATTTCGAATTGTATACCATCATGAACTGCCTTGGATGTGGTTGACACATCAATTGGAATAAAATCAAAATACAGCTCTGCCATCTGAGCAAAGAGAGTGGTGGAGAGATTGGTTGTCAAGTCAGGACAGCCTTGGATGTACTGCCGCACAGGGGACAGTACTCGAAGAAAGCCATCGAGTGCATATGCAAGTGAACGCTGCTTCAACACTCGGATAGCTGATCGTGTTCCTTCAAAACTGTCTCTGAATGATCTCTCAAATTCTGGTATCCGTGACTCGCACATGCCCTGGGGTAACATGCACAGAATTATGAAGAAGTCAAGAACATAATATATGAGTAGAGGACATACATGAGGGATCACAGCATCCCACAAGTCACGGATTGTCTTGAAGAGATCAATTTGAAGGTTGGCCTGAAATGAAAACCACACACTGAATGAGCAACTGGAAAAATCACATACACCATACTGTACCTGAAAGATGTTTAGGGCCAAGTCAATGTCTGTACCACATTTTTCCGCAGCAGCTTTGAGTTCAGCACGGTGATATAGGAGACGAGCCCTGTCTGCAAGACGTTTGGAGGCGGGCTTGCACGCATTCATGGTTTTGATGACTTTCAGAAGGCAGCTATGTGATTCTGTCAGTCCAAACACAAACCCTCTGATATGTTGAGCACATACACCTCAAAATCTCTGAAGGCCCCTTTGATCATGTCAGGCAGTTCTTCATCCATCATGCCCTCGCTGACACATTGCGAGCGAAAATTATCGATAACGGTCTGGACCTTCTGGATTTTGGACCCGACATTCCTCCAGGCAGACTTGCAGACATCGACCTCCTACAAAGAAGTCTGCTACGGTTGGTATATCATGTGTCTGATCACGCACATCAATAATTTTCAAGACTTCTGTGAGAACCGTCGAGATAGCGCCTAAGTACGGCACCTTCTCTGTTGCAGATCCCGCTACGTTCAAGGCGACGGCCGCCAAATGGACTGCACCCTTTGCATTGTCAATGATTGACTCTTTCAGCCCGACAACTGAGGAAGGAAAAGCATTAGCAGTGTAGCACAGTATCCATGTCAAGCTCATACGTCTGGAGACTGAGTTTGGCATTGAAGGCTTCACTGTATGAGGGGAAAGGGAAGGGGATTCACTGCCGGCCTGCCCATGTACACGTGTTTGCATAGCCCTGTGGCTGACAGGATGGTGTCTCCTGGGAATCGGACAAAGGTCGGCGATCAATATCGCTGGGGAAAAAGAAATAAGGCGCTGTAGCTGCCGGCGAGTCAAATTCGTTCACTGTGGCAGCAACTCTGTGGTAGCTAAATAATAATGAGAGACCCAATATATATGAAATTGCTTTAAACCAAACTACGCACCTCCCCGGCGATTGGGCGCCTAAAAAGACTAATTTCGTCCGAGAGAAGGTGGGCCGTAAGATCATGGGGTTGATGTGATGTGGATTACAATAATAGCATGTGTGAGGCATGTACGGAACGAAATTTCAATTCGGACCGCACAAGATGAATGTGTGACTGGATTGAACATTGGAATCCCAAACTAGCCCGGTCGCAACTTTAAACAAATGCCCGGCACTTCCACCAACCATGGGCCGTTTATATGGCAGACAGGGCGCAAGAGGACAATATGCAGAAACGGTACGAATAATCGTTTCAAGTCGCCCACGGGCAGGAATGGCATCAGAGTTCACAAATCTGAGTGGCTGAGGGCAACGTTGAACGACCTATTTATGAGGAACTGGTACCTTGCGTGAACGGAGGCCAAGAGAAAAATATCCTTGGCCGCGTCTCTCGAGCCAGAGTTGGTCAGCATGGTCAAAGTTTGTCTTGAATCCTTTTGAGCGCCGTTGACCCAAGTTCCCAGTTCGACGGCAACTGTTCCCTTTCTCCAGCCTCCCAGCCCCTAGAAATTTGGTTCCAATTGCAAAGAGACTTGGAAAGGCCAAGAGGAAGAATATCAGATGGTGAGTCGATTCCCCTTTTTTCCCCAGTGGACCAGAATTTCCCGAAGCACAGCAGCGCACCAGGCTAATAGTCATTGATTCAAAAGATAATCATTGACAGGAAAGAGAGACGATATCAAATTTAAACCACAAGACACGAGGGTCTTGGGTGATCTTGGCCCTACTCAAGGATCAAAAGCAGAGAGTCGGAATCCCTCAAGAAAACCGACTCAGAGAAGTTGTTGAGAAGATGGGAAGACGCTGGGCAGACAGCAAAGAAATCGCCCAAGCCGCCAACCAGAATCCGCAAGAGTAGTGCATTATTTATCGGGGAAATCGCAGTCTCTTCCAAGGGAGATACAGATTGGGAGGGCTTGAGAGTCGAGGGAGAGAACGAGACCACATGTTGATGTTGATTTATTTCACACGTCATCAGCCTGCAGATGTCCTCCTCTTGTCCTTCTCCTCGCGGGCCAGTCATCTCCAGCCATATGGTCTCAACTTTGCGTTAATAATGACGTTCCCCCTTCGCCTCTTCTGCTCCGTGTGCCTCTACCCGATTATCCCCTTCAACTTGACGCACGAAAAACCCACCGGACGGCGAGACGGTCCTCGACTCCCCTCGCACCCGACCTCTCGCGCCATCAACGCTCCTTGTAGATATTCGTGCGTGAACGCATCACGACCGCACTCGCCACCCTCGGCACGCTCGCCCCATAGCTCGTCTACCGCGGCGTGTGGTGTTTTGGCTTTAGTGATGTTCAGGGCCCGGCCTGGCCTGAAAGCCCGGGCTTGGGCCCGGCTTGAGCAGGCTTGGGCTTGGGAAATATCAAGCCCAGGCCCGAGCCCACAACCAGGGCTTCAAGCCCGGGGCTCAAGGCTTAGGCCCGGGCCTGACACATGCAATAAAAAATCTGGATATGTAACCATATTACACAGTAAAACTACAGTTGATTTAATGTAGGAGCCACAGTGTGTATTAGAATGCTTACTGGCTTCATTATTTAACTTCTCGACCGTTCAAGCTTACAATTTCCTTTTTCAGATGTTCTGAGCCGGCAAGTTACGCTTGTGAAAGCTACCAATTCCCGTAATTTCTCCAGGGGAAGTTGTCCATATTTCATGGAAATAAAATATTGATCCAATGGGTGAGTTTTCTGAGTTGAACATCGAAGAAACATTCGACTTTATAAGGGATACTGAAGCCCGGGCTTCAGGGCCTGGCCCGGGCTTGAAAAATCTCAAGCCCAAGCCCTGGGCCCGCTCAAGCCCTGTGTCGGGCCCGGCCCGGCTTGGGCTTACCAGGGCTTGGCCCGGCCGGCCCAGGGCTTGAAGCCGGGCCCTGAACATCACTCTTTGGCTTCGTCAGCGGTGGGAGCCTCGGGAGGGTAAAGCCTGCGGAGAACCGTCGAGGGCGCTGCCCCTGTTTGTGAGGCCCATCCGTGCGTCTCTTCTCTCGCTGCGGAAGTACTTGCCTGACTTAGGCACAGAATCCTGTTCATCTGCGGGATTGTGCAGATACGGTATGCGCGGAAAGGCAATGCAGAGGGTGCGTCCTTTCTCTCTAATTTCTTTCTCTTCAATCCCTTTCCTTTGCTTGCAATGCCACCGGGTGACCCAGATGCGCGCCTTGGTTCTGCGACTATCCGCGTTCGCCGCGGATACGCCGCAAAATTTGCCTCCTCACTGCAGCGCATGCGCCTTTCTTGGCGCCATGACCGAGATATGTCTCGCTTTCCTATATGCGGGCCATGTCGCCGTGCGCTGCACCACGTCCGCAGCGCGAACTCGCTGCCGGGGTGACTAGCACACTGTGGATGCGTGCACGCGTAACTGCACTCGCACATAGAATGCATCCTCGGTCGTCTTTTTTTCTTCCTCATCTTCTCTCTTCGATGTCATATCCACCTTCGGTCCTAACGCATTCCTTCCCTTCCCTACCAATGACGAAACTCTCCGAACCCTCCTCCAAACCCTGTTCAAAGGTCGAGGAGATCAAGGAGAAGACAAATCTTCACGAGACGCGCGGGTTCTTGTCGCGGTATGACTCGAGCTCTCTCGGTGAGCGCTACTCCGCCTTTTCGCCGTCCGGGAACGCGGGTGGAGGTAGAGGAGGGGGAGGGAGTGCGGCAGGAGGAGAGAGCGCGTCGAGTCCGTATACGCATCGGCGGCAGCCGCAGAGAGGAGGTGCGTATCTTTGTTCTTTTGCATCAATTTTTTGCTCGGAGGTGGGCGGGACGAGGCGACGCGGCGTGTACGCCAAGTGGGGGTGGTGCGCCCGCATCTCAGAACCCGCGATATACATGCATGTGCGCGCGAATGTGGTGCCGCGACTATGGCACGTACACGTTGCGGCTCGTCACTGTGACTCGTGCTGGTGGCGTACTGGTACTCGTCCTCCCCTCCCCCAGTTTGCGCGCGGCGCGGGCGGGTGACGTGTCAACTCAGAGCGGAGACGAAGACCCCCGGGGCATCGCTGCTGCACGGTGACCCCGTGGAGTCTGCGCTCCCGTCGTCCGCGAAGCAGGGTCTGACCGTCGCGCGCAACATCCCTTCGCTGCTCGAGCTCGTTGGCTGGCTGCTGCTTGTCCCCGTTGAGGCCAGCGCGTGCGAATGATGTACCAGGAGCGAAACGATGGGCCGCCATGGCTTGTTGTACCTTCGCTCCCGCGCACGCTACCGTCGTCTGCGCGAGTCCTGTGCGCGAATAACTTGGTATATCCCGTGGGCAGAGAGGTGGAGAGGCGGCTTTTTGCTCCTACACGCACGCGGGCCAACGGCTGTGCATTGAGAGGGCGAATACGTTGGCGTTCGCGTTCGCGTTTCCCTCTTCTTCTCTTCCATGCCCTTCCTCCTTGTGCTAACGCCTCCCATCCAAGTCCCCGGTCGCCAATGGGATCAGCACCTCCACTGCTCCCACCACCGCCGCCCGTAATTCGACTTGCTCGCCTCCTCTTCTCCCTCTTACTATCTGCCGCAGAGAAAGCACAAGCGCGACGACCTCAATCTGCGCGAACTGTTTCGCACACAATGGGCCGGTGCCGGAGGGGGTGCAGGACAGGTGCGTACGAGTTTCCTGTATTCTTTTATGCGTCCCTTCTTTTGACCAGGGAGTGCCGAGCGAGACTGCCTACGGGGATTTCCTTTTTTGGGAATTGTGCTCGGGCAAGCTATATTTTTTCTTCCGTTTTTTTTCTCTTGGCGTTGCCGTGGACTCGGGAGCGGAGGGGATGTGCTGTTTCAGGCTGGGGGTGCAGATCCGCGTCCGCATACGTATGCCTATGGATATCCGCTGAGCTGCAGCTCAAGTGCCTGGGGGAGTGGCTCAAGGCGCCAGACGGAGAAAGGCGGCATGTACGTGTCCAGACTCCACGAGCAGAGGCAAGCGAGTGGGGGTCCAGCAGGGGGGTGTTTCGCGCCATGAATGTGGCATCCGTGGCGGGATGTGTCGACGAGCCGAGGGCCTTTATACCCGGAATGGGTATGGCGCAATGAGCGACGCCCCACGAGTAGGAATGGAGCTGTGCGCTTCTCGGCGTGACTTGTTGCGTGCGGGGCCGTACTGGCGACGGGCCGAGGTCAAGGTCGAGCTCCTGCAGCACCAGTGCATCTTTGATGTACAGCGCTCGACGTCGCGTCTTTTATGCCGCATGTGTCGTGCTCGAGCGACGGGCGCGCGCGGGTCTGGACGAAGCAACGGCTTCAGGCCGAGGCGACCCGTGTGGGGGAGGGCGCGGCGTCGCACCGACACGAGAGAAGTGTACGTGAGCAAATCGATATGAACGATCAGGCCGTGGGTCTGTCCGAGGTCGACGCGGAACAGGATGAGCGTGGTGTCTAAGGGCAGCGTGGGGATGTGGGAAAGGCACCAGCGTGCCATGGCCAACTGGCGCATTGACGTTGGGGTAGGGAGCCTAAGGGAGGAGCTCCCAGGCGTGATTGGCGCACGGCCGAAGCGACGACGGGCGTGTGCTGCAGCGCCTGCCTTGTGTTGCGGCATCTGTCTTGTCGTGGCGAATTCTATGGCGGCGGTGGCAGCGGGGAGAAGCGCGCATCACTGCGGTTTGGGCTCGAACGCAGTAGGAAGGGTGTTGAGCTTCTGCGGTAGTGCGGAGGTGCATGGTGCCTGAGGAAGTCTGCCAGGGCGGGCAGGGTGCAGGTGGGAGGTGGATTTGTGATCGAGTCGGACCATGGGCGGATATATTGTTCGTTTTGGATACTGATACTATTTGTAAAGCGAAAGCACAAGCAAAACAACCTTCACGGCAGTCGAGTTTAGAGTGAAAATACTTCGATACAAGCACGAACAGAGAGAGAAGCCAAAGAGCCGGTGAATACGAAGCACGAAGAGAGCGCACATGCCGGATAGGGATGGCGCCAGATACAAAAAGCTGTTGAGCTGTCCAATTCAATTCGGCCGAGGTGACGAATACTTGCCGTGGTTCCTATATCGACCTTCTATTTGGCACCTGGCTGCCGCCTCATCAGATTGTGCGCTAAGACGTCGGCGAACGCTTCAACAGTTGCATTTGACATGTAGCACACTTTGATGGGAAACAGAACAGCAAAAGGCTGTACAAATTAAGCTGTAGATCAGAAGCAACGAGATGGAGCTAGCAGAAGGGGATAGAGCCAAACAGTTGGGCGCGTAATCTTAATAGAACGGTTAATATCTTCAGGCCGGCCCCGACAGCCATCCTTCGCAATTAAATAGCTTAAGAACGGTGAAAACATCGCAATTCGCATGGAGAAGCAGGGAGCTCAAGGCTGTATGTGTGCTAGTGCAAGAGAGATATATAGACCACCCCTGGTTTCTAGGGACCCCATAGTCGGGGCATCAATTTTGATGGTGGTAGATGGAGTGTATTACCCCGCCCTAATCACATTTAAAACATTGAAGCGAAGGCTGTTCGCGAGAAATATCTCACCATCAAATTCGTCCCATCTTCTTATTGCTACTTGCCTACCTACCGTTTGTTGATACCTGACGTCTCATCATCATCCATGATAATCAGCCGCTTTTAAGTACAGTGTCGATTGCTGTACCGGATCATTACTTAACGGAAGCTGTGCACTGCCTATATATATTTACAGAGCTTCCAACAGGACGTGTCGCTCACTGATCTTGTCTCGACATGGAAAAGCAGCAACTGGCTCCTGATCCCGGACCTCAACGGCCAAAGTCCAAGCCCGTCAACCCTTTGGGATGGCTGTACGCTGTGCTGGTTGTCTTCGGTGCATCGGGCGTTCTCCTGGCCGTGGGGATTGCTGGAAAGATTGGGCTGCAGTTTGTGGACAAATTGAAGCCGCCACACCTGGCTCTCTATCAGAACGAAACTTGGGATCAAGTTACCAACCGCAGTGGTGTTGTGAGACCACTCGTTTCTGGAGACGACAGGTTCGACATTATTGCCACTGTGTGGCTGCGTGGAGATGCCTCTCAGCAGGCGGCCTATCAGCTGGATCGGTACCCGGATGCAGCGAGTGAGCTGGTGGAAGACTCGAAAGACACCCATTTCCACAGGCACATCCGTATGCCCAACATGGGCACGCTGTCAGTGTGGTCTGACGAGGGAGTCAGGCCCACCAAGGCACAGGATGACATCTTCGAAGTTGCACTGTATTCCGGAGTTATCATCCAGAACGCCATCTTATCTGACAAAGGTCTTACAGCGGAAGTTCCATTGGAATTTCCGCTTGGAGTTTTGTGAGAGCTTCCTCCATTTTCGGGCACCAGAGATTGACTTGGCGAACCAGCTTGGAGCAGAACCTCACCGCAGAACACCTGCGCGCATCCTTCGTCGTTTCTCCTTCCGTGAAGATGGATCACCTTCGAAATTTCTCCTCGTGGATGCCAGACTACGTGTTGGAAACTCAGTGGCGTTCTCGACCTGCGTTGTAAGCATCGCGCTTTCTATAAATTCCGCAACGCGCTTATCGACATATGCTTAGACTTACCGACCCGGAATCGCTGATTGATAGAGCTATTGACTCGTTTTCCCTTTCTGTCCCTATGATCGAATTCCATCCGATCATGAGCCATTGCGATGTGACGCTCAATGCCGCCGGTTTCAATGCTACTACGCCGGCACACAATCAACCCTGGGGATCAAACGCAAGGCGGCATCCTCATGTAACATCACGGTGAGTATTTTGATCCTCTCTCGCTCTCCATTGCGATTCTTCATATACAGAGTTCACCTGCGGATCCTCAATGAGCAACATTTATTCAATTTGGAGGCATACAATACCGTTCACAATAAACTGCGAAGGACCTCGGTGAGCTACCTATGTCCCATGAAACGACTCCTTTCAATATATAGTCGAAGTGCGGACTAGGATACAATATCGGAAAAGCATTGCCGCATCGCTCAGTCTGCTCGCGCACTTATGAAGAAGTGGGCCCCATGCAGACGCGTCTGGATTTTTCAGATTCGCATCATGGGGAAGCTGAATGGGCATATGCACCTTTCCTGTCCGCAGCTCCCAATGCAGCAGGGCCTCTCGTATGTCGTTGCGAACTTACCATCTTATATCTCCTCATGCAGCAATAGGATTACATACCTGTTCCGGTCAACCGAGTAAACTGCAGTGCCCAGTCATCTTACAACTCCACAAATTTACCTGTCCTCGAGCCAGCTCTGCTGAATGGTACGTCATTAATCAACAAATGCCTACTGCTGTGACGGACTGCCAAATCAGACACGATGAAAGTCACCTGGCACGTTTCTTTCTCTGGGCGAACTCCCCGTAAGATGCTTTTCAGCGATTTGACTGCATTTGCTCCTACAATAAATGCCAGTCAGAGCGAACTGGAACGAATTGAGGCGCAGGTCCAGTTTGAGCACCAAAGTGAGCCAGCTTCCCTTTGGCTTTCTGTATTGATAAATTCTATGATTATGATGCAGATACACTTCGTGCCCACAGATTCCATGCTGATTCGCATCCCAGAAGAAGACTGGTCGCATACACTATTGGGTATGTTATATTATCAAGGCGTGGTTAGTATGCTATCGACACTGATGATAGCTTCCTATGCGGTCTGTTCGCGTTCCTTCTGCACATTGTGTACTACCGGAGACTTATATCGACCGTTGGAATTTCTATTCGGGGACAGTGGCTCGACATTGCAGGTCTCCTCGCCGGGACAGTGGAGCCGATGTTCAATTCCTCTGATTCCGTGGAGCAGATAGTTCTAGGCTGCTTCTACATTTTTCTCTCGATGATTCCTCTATTTGCCATTACTCGGATGCAACTTAGCTGGCGCGGATTCACACGGCTGCCCGCCACCTTTGCGCATGCCACTCATACGGAGCGTGCAAGTTCTCGTATAGATGCGAAGTCCAGTTGGAGGTTCATTGGAACGGTTAGTACAGCCTTTACTGATGTGTAAAAAAAGGTCTTCACTTAGTGTTTTTTTTTTCAGTCCATGTTCATCTTGGCGATATGCCTCTTCTTAGCCGATCCTTTTAAACGCGACCTCATCCCATCCCCTTTACCGCCGGATCCTGAAGCAACAGCGCGCTCAACTGCGAATGATATTTTCTCTGCCAGTGTCACTGCAGCGCATTGCATGTCGGGGGTTCTTCAATTGCTCATGAACCATCGTGCACGAACATTTGGAGGGATGTACAAAGCCACCGTTTGGTTAATGGTGGCAGAGCGAGTTTTTCACTTCATAGCATACCTGCCTGCGATCCTTGGCCACATCCCAGACAGAGCGCCACTCTCCTTAGGCACGGTCATCGTAGTTCTGCCACTCTTAGTACAGGCGTGGCAGGCATGGACGTTGCCCGCGGCCAAAATAGAGGAAGAGGAAGAACACGAAAACTGAGGTTTTGATTTCCTCGATCACAAAAGTATGCGAAGCTCTATTAAATAGTCTGAAGTACTGCTTACCGGCTTTCTAAGGTTCATAATGTAATCATGACTACCGTGGATATATATTTCCACCCGCGGTTGCAAGGAGCTGGTGTCCGAGCATTTTCAATACTTTGTCCGAACCTTTGCCCATAAAATGCATTCTTTTTGTTTGCTCGCTGATCTTTTGGGGCTTACAATGCATAGGCGGGGTTATTGGGCTGGGATTCAACGTCTGTACCTGACTTCACAGAAGCTCTTTACTCACATGATAGCTTACAGTCGCAAAATTCGCGTACGAAGTCACCTAAATGTTTAAGGCTACTCCAATGCTTATTCTGTCATTTCCAATGCGCTGATTGTGCTACCACAGCGCAACGATTAAGTTTTTCTCACTTACCACTTCACATTCAACTTTAGCTAGATGTTCTGATAAAGAATTGCTTGTCATATAGGGTAGTCGCGTTCCGTGTGGAGATCGAGGCTAGAAAAGCCAGCTGAACTTTGCTATGTGGCAGTGGTGACCCCGTGTGAATGGCGCTGATGATCATTTCTGGCTGTGGAAGTTGACGACCGTAGCAAAGAGGTCCGGCTAAGCGACTGGTTAGGTCCCAGACTGTCACGACAGGGCTTCCAAATTGGGATGTCATGGCAGTCTGGCATTGGGACTAGGAGCGAACATCATTGATGACTGTCTGGATCTTTTGGATCTTAGACCCGACATTTCACACCGACTTGTAGGCATCGGCCTCCTGGGCCAAGTCAGGCGCACTTATTATCCCACACGTGTGACCATGTACATCGATGATTTTCAATACTTCCGTGAGTGCCATCAAGATAGCGCCTAGGTAGGACACCTTCTGTGTTGCAGATCCGGCGACGCTCAAAGCGACGGCCGCCGAATGCACTGCACCCTTCGTAGTGTCAATGAGTGGTTCTTTTAGCCAAACAACTGAGGAAGGGAAGCATTAGCAGTGTAGGATGATATCGATGTCAAGTGCATACGTCTGGGAGTCCCTGCCCCCGAAGTTGGCATTGAAAAGATGGATGTATGAGTGCAATGGGAGGCAGTATTGATTGGCGACAAATTGTGCCCGTGCACAGTGGAAGGATCCCAATAGCAATTCATCAAGGGCTCTGCTCAATCCGTTTCTCATAAATTTGTAGGTCGGTGAAAAACCTTTATCCAAAGGGTTTCAACCAAGTAATCAACTTCAACCCTAAAAGATTTCTAAAATTCACCCAAAGTAGGTGGGTCTGTTTATCAAACCATGCTACTTGGTCAATGTAGGGCACTCTGCCAAGAGAATTAGCCAAAAAGAGACACTATGAAATGTAGAAAAACACCCTTTTTTTTGGTCAATTCCGTCGACCCAAGCACAATTATTAACCCTCCCAACAGCCTGAAGATTCCGGATCAGCCAGAAAATGCCCTAATAACCCCTCCAATGACCGTAATGTGCCATGCACGCGAAAATTCGACTTTGGGGCAGTTTTTGCGAAATTTATGCGAAGGTTTGCTTTAAGCAAAAGCTGCATGTGAAACACCATAAATTCAGAAGTGCATTCATGACACTCCGCTGAGACAACACGAGCTCAGTGGAGGGCAAGTCGCATTTCAAAAATCCCGAAACAGTGGGACCATCGGGACGTCGCAGGGAATAAATAGCTACGGCTTTCCATCGATAGCTGGTCGTTTATATTATAGACGGGACCGGGCAACGTGCTGAAGCGGTACGCGTAATTGTTTCAAGCTGTCCAGCGGGAATCACATGAGGGTTCCCAAATCAGGGTGGTTGAGGACGACATTGAATGGGTTATTTATGAGAATCCAGTGCGGTGCGTGAACGCAGGCGAAAAAGAAAAAAAGAAATCCTTGACCAAAGGGATCGAGCCAGAGTTGGTCAGTATGGCGCACATGTTCTCCTGTTTCACCGTAAATCGTAGAATTGATACGAGAGAACTCGGGTCGCGTTGAATACCTTTGAAAATGTGTGCAACGTCTAGAACAGGTTGGACGAAGACGTGACTGAGAGGAGTGGTTCGACCGCCGAGTGTCAAATTCGAGGACGATGCCCTTTAAATCCGGTCCACGGCGAGAGTGGTAAATCTAGAGAAGGCAGTGCTGTGGGCATGCAACAGGGGTTGGCAGTCATAACTGAACCGAGCAGGTTTCGAGAACCGCGCGTGAGAGAGCAGCACGGCGATGTGGTTTAACCATGCGTAGACACCCCAGATATCCCGGTCTGGCGATGATTTTAATTGAGGCGGGGCACCCAGATGAGAGTCAATGAGTCGGAGATGGTATTGAAGAAGGAAGGGAACTGGGCTTGGGGATCTGATCTCGTCGAGAGAGGTGAGTCACAGGAGAAAGAGGCCCGGCGATATACATGGCACTTGGAAGAGGATTTTTTTTGCTTTTGCACGGCCGTACAGAATGGTTTGCGAGCTCGTGGTTGTAAATTCGTAGAACCAGACCGATAAAAGCGAAGATCGAAAGAGAGACGATTCGAAACGCAAAAAAAAAGATGATGTGTTGCCCTTTCATGTCTGAGTACGCTTTGTACGTATAGTAGGCTGCTGTCGAGCCATACCAAGAATCAAACTGAATCTTGGCGTAATTACTCGTATCTTAAGCAGATTATTACTCGTATTACTCGTATCTTAAGCAGATGGCTCGAATCACATTGTACCTATTTGTTATTCCCAAATTCATGCCTTTTTTCCCTTGGTACCTGCACTCCATTGTTTTGGGTGGCTTGAGGCGCTTATTTTTTGAACATCACGGTTAACCTTTGGGCGCCTTTAGCAGGCGCTGTGGTAAGACGCGTGGATGTCGTGAACTCCATCAACGCCGCGGCCAGGTTTAGCGTGTTTAAGCCCCACTGTCATTCCGGCGGCTTCCGTCCTATTTCCCATTTTGTTTCGAGGTTTGTCTGCTAACGGGTGCATCCGAAATTAACTTCGGTCCAGAGAACTGGACCCGCAACTAGATTATTTTGGACCTGTTTGTTTTTCTTCCTTTTTTCCCACTCCTGATCGGCGACAGCCCCATGTGTATCTTATTTCCCATTTTCATTGTCAGCTGACCCGTGCATCAGATTTTAACTTTGGTCCAGAGAACTGGTCGCTGTATTTTCCACTTCGCCGATCAGCCGTTCAACCCCCGTTCAAAAGGGAGGCTCCCTTCACGTCCTTCTTGCTCCGCCCCCGTCATTTCCCCCGCACTGCGCTGTAAAGCGGTGCGCCATTCGTCCTGTTCTGACCTCCTCCGTAACCAACTAACTACCTGACACTAGGCTCTGATCATGCAAGATGACGTCCAGCCATCCAAGGTAAATGCGGCTGACAATGATAAGCGTGAGCTATTTCGTGCATTTTGGTCCGCCTCCCTTTCCTTTTTCTTGATGAGGTAGGTTTTCAACCTCTTGCGCTCCTGCACCACTTTCCCATGAACCGGCTTCTCAGTGATATTTCCGAGTTGACTCCCGTGTTCTGGCGCTCCCCGTGAGTCTGCTCGAGTTTGGATGCTCTAGGCTTACATACGTGCCCTTAGGCTGTTGAGATGTCTGCGAGAGTCGAGCATATTTTACCTCAAGATAAAAATGGTTCTGCCCCGCACCATATATCTGATGTTCCCACTTCCGTTACGCTCAATTTAGATTTCCTATCGACGTAAGCACAACTCACGCCATCACGTTCCCGCCCACAACCCGACCTCAGACAACCATCTACCCACGCCTGTATGGTGCACGGCTGCACGGAAATTTGTATTTAATTTTTTGCGCTCTTGCGAGGAACCCTCCCTGTTTCCGGTATGTTGTTGCTCATCCTGACCTTTGCTGATTCAGCGTTCACTTTTCCTTTGACCCAGTACCTTATGACCTTCAAATCCAATTCTCTGGCTCGTGTGAGCGGCCCACATCCAAAGTTTTCTGCTCACCCGGCGAGAGAGATGCTACGCCCTGGTGCATCCTTTATCTTTTTATCTTACTAAGATTGAAAGAGATAGAATGAGTCTGATGTGACCGTGACCGTGATGTGACCCTACGCGTACAGCCGTCAGGTTGTACGCGATGTGTCACATGCACATGATCTGTTACCTATGTAACATGTCATTATAGACCCTTACACCGGCATTCAAGGGCAGTATAAATCTACACAGATTTCACAGGTTAATTTTCTATCCAACCTCAAACAAACGGAATCATTTTCCGCGTCTGTTCGGGAGGTGGCAAGTACGGGACGGATCTGTATTCAGTCTTCAGTAATTTCTGAAAACCGAGGGATTGGTTATTTTTGACATGTTTCAGAGTTCGCACCTATGCCGAAGCGAAGCGAAGACATGTCTTGTTAGCATTAACCGGATTCGACAGAGTTGAAAGGCGGATAAACAGCAGATTACGCGGAACACAGTGCCGGAACGTTCACGTAAATTCTCGCATGCTTTTCGATGCGTAGCGACCGCAGTGAAACTACTTGGAAAGGGCTAGAAAGATAATTTGGAACGACGTTTGAAAGTTGAGGCTTCTGAGTGGCGTTGGACAGACTGCATGGAGTCCACACTGGATTACTATTATTCATAATGGCCCGAACAGCGTCCGAAACAGCTAGAAGAGGTGCCAAATGCTTCACCGACGTGATGCGAAGCGTCCGAAGCTCACCGCATCAAATGCTGTGCGGCAGGACCTTGGCCACCGCCAACGGCGGCCAACCTTACTCGATTACCGCTTTCGCTTTCGGGCGCCTTTCTTGCTGGTCTTTGTTTTGTGTATTCAGGATTTGTTCTGTCAGGAATTTTCGGAATCTCGTAGATCGCACGGTCCCCGCTGGAATAAGTGCCGGCAAACCTCGCAACTCTAAGTCATTTCTGCTAGAATGATCCACTGTTTCAAGCTTCAACTCATCGTATGGTTATTTTCTGCAGTGCTGGCTTTGGGGCCATCGCTTGCCCTAGAAGTCGAAGTTCAATCTGGAAATGACATTCCTTCCGATTTAAACTGGTCCCATTCTTTCGTGAGTTTTATCGGTACTTTCTCATTGATATGGCAGCCAAGGATCAACTTCAGGCAATGGAAAACGGGTTTAGATCTGGCTAAAGCTTTTTTTTTGACGTTTGCCAGGTTTTACTTGGCGGGGTTTTTTTGGGGGAGGAGCAAATCTGATTCCAGCGCAATTGCCCACCGCCGTATCTTCCTCTCCAGTCGTCCACAGATTCCAGCGGGTATGTTTTTGTCTTCAGACCTATCTAGTTGCTTTGTTGCATCTCCTCTCGATTTCAATCTCAGGTGCCTCAAACGTAAGTAGTTTAAACCAAATCTGTCTGCTTTGGCGCAAGTAAATATCCTAAAATTTTCAACAAACGAGGCACGACTTTCGATGTTGAAGAGTCTGTCTACGAGACTACTTAAAGGTATTAAAATATTACTCGCAGCTCGACAGCTGGCCTCTGCGCAGCTCTTTCCGAACAGGGTACAATCCCTCGCAGCTGAAGATGCTACTCATAGGACCACATTATTTCCTGTCATCGTCACACCGGAGACCACTCATTACTCTCAAGCCCTTAGGTCTTGGCGTATATAAGAAAACCAGCTCCCGTTGGCTTAAGTCAATCATGTTTTGCTGAGAAGTTGACTTAATCGGATTAAGCCGCTTAAGCCTCTGCCAGGGGACAAAATAATGTATTTTCTACGGTAATAGTACCACTAGCAGGACAGCTTTAAGCCGATTAAGTTCATTAAGTCCATTACCCCGATTAAGTCGATTAAGGCGTTTGAGAGCTCTTCAAGCGCTCTAGGTCGATTGAGTCGATTCAGTTGGCTGAGTCGATTGGGTCGATTGAGTCAACTGAGTCGACTGACACGGCGCTGCTAAGTTTCCAAATTAGTCGACTCAACGCCATCAGCCCGATTAGGTGAATTCCGCCATCAGCCCGATTTAAGCCGATTCAGCCCGATTAAGCCGACGGGGCAAATCCCACCAGGACTGACCTCTACAGTTGGAGATCGCACGTGAACAAGTCTCTCCGGATGAGCATGTCAAAATACAAAATTGTCATTCCAAAGTGTGTCTAAAATATCTATCCTGTCAGTCTGTCAGTGTTAACTCCGCAAAGACAGCCAAATACGCACTAGCTTGAGATCTCCTTCCCGTTAGCATCAACATAGAAAAAACCGGGCTTCTTCTTGCCAGCAGAGCCGCCGACCGCGGTCGGTACTTTGGCGGGCGGACGCTTTACTCGCACTGGCCGCTCTTCCGCTCGGGCGCCGCCAGGCTCGACACGAGCTTTCTTCGCCGGGCGTTCGCCATCCTACTCGCGTGTTAGTGCCGCACACTTCCAGTTTCCGCCCACATACCTCGTCATTGTCAGACGCCTTTGGTGGACGACCCCGCTTCTTCGATGCCTTCGCGTTCGCGGTCTTCTAGCGTCGCGTGGGTCAGCCTCAGTGAAGCAGGTTATCCAATTCCCAAACGTACCGCTGCCTTTGGTTTCTTCGCCGCTTTCTTTCCTTTGTACTCGCCGCCGCCGTCGTTCTGAAGTCACGGTAAGCGAGGGATCGTCGGGGAGCGGGGTACACATACCTTATCACCTTCCCCACCTCCACCCTTACCGCCGCCGTCGTTCTGAAGTCGGGGTGAGCGGGGAATCGATAGGGAGGCGCGCTACACGTACCTTGTCACCTTCCCCACCTCCGCCCTTGCCGCCGCCCTCACCGCCGTTGTTCTGAAGTCAAGGTAAGCAAGGGATCGCCGGGGAGCGGGTACACATACCTTGTCACCTTCCCCACCTCCACCCCTACCGCCGCCGTCGTTCTGAAGTCGGGGTGAGCGGGGAATCGATAGGGAGGCGCGCTACACGTACTTTGTCACCTTCCCCACCTCCGCCCTTGCCGCCGCCCTCACCGCCGTTGTTCTGAAGTCAAGGTAAGCAAGGGATCGCCGGGGAGCGGGTACACATACCTTGTCACCTTCCCCACCTCCACCCCCGCCGCCGCCGTCATTCTGAAGTCGGGGTGAGCGGGGAATCGATAGGAAGGCGCGCTACACGTACCTTGTCACCTTCCCCACCTCCGCCCTTGCCGCCGCCCTCACCGCCGTCGTTCTGAAGTCAAGGTAAGCAAGGGATCGCCGGGGAGCGGGTACACATACCTTGTCACCTTCCCCACCTCCACCCCCGCCGCCGCCGTCGTTCTGAAGTCGGGGTGAGCGGAGAATCGATAGAGAGGCGCGCTACACGTACCTTGTCACCTTCCCCACCTCCGCCCTTGCCGCCGCCCTCACCGCCGTCGTTCTGAAGTCAAGGTAAGCAAGGGATCGCCGGGGAGCGGGGTACACATACCTTGTCACCTTCCCCACCTCCACCCCCGCCGCCGCCGTCGTTCTGAAGTCGGGGTGAGCGGGGAATCGATAGGGAGGCGCGCTACACCTACCTTGGCACCTTTTCCGCCCACACTGCCGCCCCCACCGCCGGCGCCATTCTTCTGATGTAGAGGTAAGCGGAGAATGGATCATGAGGGGCGCGACGCGTACCTTGGAAGAAGCCTTGCCCTTCTTCTTCTTTTGCTTGCCGTTTTCTTCCCCGTCCACGTCTACATCGTCTTCCTCGGCCCCGCCGTCCTCGCCACCCTCGCCCTCGTCCGCTGGCAAAAACACGAAGCGCTCCTCCTCCCTATGGTTCATAAAGAACTCCGCCAGCATGATAGCCTTCGCTCCTCCCACGGACTCGATTAGCTCCATATCGACGGGCAGCTGGAAGCGGGCTTTGTCGTAACAATCAGCAGCCGCACTCCAGGAGAAGCCATCTGAAGGTCGGCAATGCGCTGGGGAGAAACTTCAGTGAAGCTCATTGCTAGCGATCAACTAAAACGTACCATATAGCTGGGCGATAAACTGTTTCACGACGGACACTATCTTTGCCGGAGCCATCTCGTCCACATCAAGCTCGGGGAAAAGCGGGGTGCCGTCTGTATCCAACGGAATCTTGCACTCCACGTTATATACAGGGACCCGTGCTGGATGACTGTGAGCTGAGCGACTGGGCTTTTGCATGGACGGAACTTACGAGGTAGCGTTTTCTCTGCGTACGCCTTCCAGAGATTCCACACACCTTCCCATTCCGAGCCCGACTCATCGAAATACTCTTGGTCCCCCGAACTATGCGCAGATGCACTTTATAGACAGTTAGCATGAAACCCAGCACGATTGGTCGCCACTCACTGTCCGCGTATCAGGCTGTCTTTGACCGTTCTGCACGACCACATCATCGTTATTGTCATCTCCCCGAAAAGGCCGCTCTTGACAAAGTCGTTCAAATCCGACCAAATCGCGCTCGCGAAACCCGCCTGATTGATTCCGATGTCGTTCTTCAGAGCGGCCGCTCGCGTCCCGAACTCGTCCTGCGTCGCCTTGCCAAGTTGCTCCCACAACTCCTTTTTACTGACTTGGTAGCACTCGATGACACGCTTGGCCTGAACTGACTCCGCCTTGGTCTTGGCAAGGGCCAAAATCGCCTCTTTCCTTTCGATCTCGAATAACCGCCGCGCGGTCAAAGTTGGGCGCACAAGAAAGCTCTTGCTGCTCGTCAAGCCGTCATCGCCGCTGGCCTTCGAGGTTCCGGTGGCATTGGACCGACTCTGACCAGTCGACCCTGTCCCGCGCTTAGTCTGGTAGCCGGTGAGGTGGTTTCTGAACTTGGTTTTTATGCGCTGCAGTATCACGAAATTAGTGTTTTGCATCTCCATAAATGTCTCGACCGTACCAAAAGGGGAGATGCTCCTCGATCCGCATCCTGCGCCTTGCTGGGAAGCTTATCCAGGAATACAGGTGATTTGATGATTTCGTTCGCCTTCTCCTCCTTCCATTTGGCCACCGCACTCGCGTTTAGCTCCCAGGTTCTCTCGAGGTCGGAGAAGAACGAAGCTATATGGACCTCCTGTTCTGCACTAAACTGGGACCGGCGACCCATGGTAAGAGCGGGGAGGGAAAATAGAAAACAGAGAGATGGCACACACAAAGTCCTTATGTACCAACGCTTTGGCCACGCTCGCCAATTCTTTGTTTTCTTTGTGTTCTTTGTCTTACGCTTTGGACTAGACTTATCCGCGGTATTTCAGCCGGAGTCCGGTAGACTGTATATTGCGATTAGCCCAAAGTCAGAAAAACGAGTATAACGGGACTGACTCGGAACAGCACAAACTGATATCTACAAGCCAGCACCCATAGAGGACAGGTAGGTCGATTCCAAGTCCCCGCTTACAGGGACAGTGGGCGAGCAGCTAACAATTTCAAGCCGAAATCGACAAAAAGGAGCCGCTAAAAATTCGATTTCATAAGACAAATGATACGTAGCACAAACGTATAACTTGTAGAGAGGAATTATACGTAGAGAAACATGGCGTAGGCTTGTACCGAGACTGTCCATGAATACAAAGATGTAGCTAGTGACAAGATGAAAAACCGTGGATGTATAGTGCCCGTTTGCGGAGACAGTGGCCATTGGAGACAGTGGACAGTAGTCATCGGGATACGGCCGACACAAAAAATCCAGATAGTTGCCATTGGGAAGGGGCCGACATCAAGTCAGGCCGAGAAGGAGACAGGCTGACATAAAGTCAGGCCTGCTCTGCACGACATAAAAGTCAGCGCAGTTGGTGGACATTGTTTGAGGTGGATTTCTGCCTGCTGCAAAGTAGGTAAAGTTAGTTTTATACGGGCGATTTAATCAAAGAATTTACCAAAAAAGAAATAAAAAGAAATAAAACGAGCAGATGCCACAGATCTGCCAGCCATCACGCGGGTCGTTCTGGGGTACACGGTGAGCTGAATGTCGGAATCAGTGGCAGAAGAACGCACCTGTACTGGCAATCGGGGTGGCCAAACTGGGGTGGCGGGGACGGGCGGCCAGAGGAGGTGGCGAGCGCCAGAAGGTGGGGACGGGCGGCCAGAGGAGGCGGTGAGCGCCAGAAGGAGGCGCTCGTCGGCGACGACGACGTCGCAGAAGAGCGCGTCGACGTTGTCACGGTCGACGAGGAAGAGGAGCGAGATGTCACAAAGGTCACACTGTGTTACTTACTCGCTTGAGAGGCCGAAAGGGTCACGTGTCGGCGCGACGCGCTAATTAGCACCAAGCTCGACCAAACAGACACGTTCCTTCTTTTGCTTTTATTCCATCTCCCTCAACTCCCTCTTCGCTTCTCAAACAACCATGTAAGTGTTTCATAGATTGTTATTACTGACTATTACAACGTTTGTAGGCCTCCCATTCGTACACGGCAGCGCCCCAGCGCGAGCGAGTTGCAACGCAGAAGAGAGCTTGCCGCCATGTAAGTTTTTTCTTTCACTGCCGTTCTCGATTGACTTTTCAGATCGCGTATTCGCGACCCGATTGACCAAGCGCTGGCTCACATCGCCCACCCCTGCTATAAAGACTTTCGGGGCGACTTATACACCGTTTGCCGCGTCGTGCGCGTCTTCGACCACGAGCTTCAAATGTGGGTCGGCGCCTTCGACATCAAGTCGGGATTTTCCATCGACGCTGTCCGCCGCCAATTCGACTACCGCGACACTTGTCACGACATCGAGTTCATATGGTTTTACAAATATAAATCCGACACTGTGAAATTGCTCGGTAAGTTTTCGTGGATTCTAAATTGTTAATACTGACTGACCTGAAGAACCTCTCGTTCATCTTACTCTACGTGCGCTCGGCGCCACGATCGCGTCTTACCCCTGCCCGGGCTGCGGGGTCCGACACCGGGAATTCTATTCCTATTCGGCGGCGGGAGGGATTGAAGGTCTGTGTAGTATCATTGAGTTCTGGTTGGGCGCGATGGGGCAGCGGGTGGAGAAGTAAGTCTTTCGAATTCTATTTCGACTCACCGCTGATATCTTTTCAGGATTCTTATCGATCCTATTAGTTAGAAGTCGGCGCCAAATGTACGATCAAGTCTACGAACGAAGTGAGCGCCATTTGTTGCTATTAAAATAAATGAGACAAACCTGGGTTAATTCCTGCATCTAGCAGGAACTCCACACCTCCGGCGAACTAAGCGCGCGCGCTGCACCGAGTCCGGACATCTCTCAACGACACTTTCTTACCCAGTGTGTTATACTGCAATATATGTCCTCTCTTAACTCATTCTCACCGTGCCGGGTTACTGTATTGACTGAATGGACAAGGATGTCCGCGCGGAGGTACCCTATATTCGCATCCTGTTGGATATGATTGATTTATTCCAGTATCAAACAAAATCCCCCCTGGAATTTCAAAAGAAACTCTCGCCCGAATAGACCGTACTATTTTTTGATATAGTGCGTTACCCCAACACTATCGGACCCTTGGTTTGTGGACTTCTGCGGTGAGCCCACATTTTTGAGACATCTGCGAGGACTCACGTACGTTGGCGACAATATAATGAGGTATGTGTCAGTAACCCTGCCCACACTAATTAGTATTCAACGTAGAAATCTGAAATTATGTTTCTTTCAACTGGCGTTTTGTGGCAGCCGATCGAGAGGTAGATTTTTCGAGTCCAGGGTTCACATCGATCCTTTTAGTTAGATGTCCACGCAACATGTAATCAAGTCTGCGAACGAAATGAGCCCCGTTTCCCTCCGAATAAATAAATGAGTCAGACCTTGGGCTAATTCCGACGTCTACCAGGAAGCTCCCACCTCCGGCAAACTGCGCGTGCGCTGCATCGAGCCCGGACATCTCTCAATGCACAAGTTTTTCTTACACGCTGTGTCATCTTGCAATATCTGTCCTCTCTTGACTTATTCTCCTCACTATACTTGCACACCGGGCTATTGTATTGATCGAATGGAGATTGGGTACGATTTATTTATTCCAGTGTCAAACAAAAATCCCGGCGGAAATTTAACTGAAATTCCAGTCTGTGCCCGACGCGAACAAAAAGAGGCTCTTGTTGAACTAATGACCTTAACCGGGCTTCGAACCCACGCGCCCCGGATATACTGCACGTTATGGTGACATAGCGCGTTACCCCGACACTATTAAAGCCTTGACTTAACTCACCATGTATTGTTCCTCCTAGATTTCGACAGTGAGGCCTGTTATTCTTGATATTTGCGAGGACTCACATTCGGCAATAATATAATCTCGCCGTCGGCGCAGTCGCCGTCGGTGCAGTGAGTTAAGCCTGAGCAATCCCAGCCGACACTATTAGTATTTAACGCAGGAAATCAGAAAATATATTCCTTGGAACTCACGTATCGTTCCATGTTCCACTTCGTCGGTTTTTTTGGCACTTTGTTTCATTGGGACCAAACTGCGGAAGCTGTACTCTCGCGCGACGAGGAGGATACATATTTTTTACATTCCGAACAAGCGGACCACGAGTTAGAATTTAATCGACATATTCCTCCCATTTCCGTAGGTGCTCATCATCCACCGAATTCCGGCACAAAAGCAAGCGCTGGCGCGCACCAGCATCTATCCAGGTGTCCCAGCTAATCTTCGCCCATAAGCCCTCCTTGGCTCTCGGCTTGCGGGTGTAGCGTTGGATCCTCATATTTGTATGGAGGTAAATGGCCTCCAATGCTTCTTTGTGGTCAATAAGCCTAATCCGCTCATTTTTCTTGCACGGGAGGAAAGTTTCGGCGAGATCTCTACCATCCTGGCAAGGTAGTATAATCAGAGTGACTTCGCTTTGAAGATAGAATCAGGGGAGCGTACTCTGTGCCACACGGTGACCAACAGCCCTTCCCCGGTGTGTACCTTTGCAGTGTGCTTGGGGTGCAGCTGGGAGGCGTTTTTCCCGACGAGCTCCCCGAGAAGACGGGCAGGAGGAGGCAGCGGGGGAGGACTTTGGTGTCGCTGACGGCGGTGTTGCCTGTGTGTTCGGGCCATGGTGGGAGAGAGAGACGGAATACGTAGACAAAAGGAAGATGTCAGATTTTGTTAAATAGCCCAACGCTTTGAGTGGCCATTGTTTCTTGTCTTTCAAGTGCCGCTTTGACACTTTGAAGTAATGGATCGCTTTTCAGGCGTCAGTCCGGACGGCTACAGCCAACATAAAGTCAGGGGACGCTATAGCCGACATAAAGTTAGGCTGTTCCGGAAAGGCGACATAAAGTCAGCCAGGCAAGATGGAGTCAGCCGCAGAGGTAGAAGATAAGAGGGAGTTACTTGTTTGGTCCGGTTTGTCAACACCTTCAACCAGCTCAAAAAGGTAATCGACTCGAGCATACCATAGCTCGAAAAGTCGTCGCGTTCCCGTGAATTACAGATGTAGCATCAAGTTTCTTGATTCATACATGATTTATACATGATTGACTATTTTTTGACTATTTTTTGCTATTCGACCTATACTACAAGTAGAGATACAATATATTACTCTTTGGTAGATTCATTTAGCAGGATACAATATATTACATGCACGATTTGTAGTACTCGTCTGTAAGTCCAATTCGTGAGCCAAGCGCATGGGGAGTACGGCTGCGCGTCCAAAGTATTCGTAGAACGATTGAGTATAGTACGCGGCCACCGCATATTCAAGGTCCTCCATTTCGGCCTTCGTCCAGATCTGCTCCTCAGCCACATCCCGCTGAATAGCGGATGGGCGCCGGCAGTCGGTGACCCAATCGAGCATGAGGATGGCCAGACGCAAAATATATGGGTGGCGCTTGTCCAGGTGCAAGGAAGCCAAGCCTTTCTGGCTCTGGGAGAGCGACATCCCCACCAGCGTCCCGCCCGCGAAGCAACGATTCACCGCGGATGCACACTCCTTCTTCGAAGCCCGTCGGTCCAAGGAGCGAAGCTCGAAGCGGAAGTTGATTTCTGCGACTTCCCACACAATCTCTCGCGCTCGTCTAACACTGTAGGCTTCGAACCGCCCTCCCTCCTCCAACATGCGGTCATCGATCCCGCTGGCCCGAGCACGGTGGCGACTGTCCTAGTCCTGTTCTTGGCTCGCGCGTTTTTCGCCTCTCCGTCGAGTCGTCCGTCCACGAGCACCTCGCGCCACTCTTGTGACATCAGACACAGCGGGGTCCCATCGTTTGGCCCGGTGATACGATGGATGAAAAAGTCTTTCAGCAGGACCCAGTTGTGGATGCATTGTTGACGACGCCTTTCATCCTTTTGCGAGACGAGCAGCGCAGGTTCGGGGAGGAGGTAGTGTTGGTCGACCCCACGGTAAGACTTCGTCGCCCGCTTATCTACCCTGCGTAGAGCGCTCACCCAGGCTGGTATCGAGTCAGGCATCTCGTCCGCGCGGAACATCTCGAATTTATCTCGCCCTGCGTTGTGCCCCGCCGTTGCCCCGTGTGGGCGATCAGGTCCCTTTTGATCTCGACCCCCATGGCCGCTCCCCCTCGGCAGTCCCCTTTGTGGATGTTTGCCTTGAGATTTTCCTTCCTCGCGGTTATCTGTCGAAGAAGTCAGCCGCGGCACGCAAAGAGCGAAGGAGAGAAGACTCTTACACGGATGATACCTGGTGGAGGGGGCGGGAGCCGGGGCAGAGACGATGCTTGGCGGAGCGGTGCTGGGGCCGGCCTCAGGCTGCGAAGAGGGAGGAGGAGGAGATGGAGTAGTGTCGTCCTCGAAAGGATCCCTATACCAAGGGGTCCGATATGCAGCGTCGCCCATAGCCTTGATTTTGGCGTCCAGATTCGTCCCGCTGTGAACAACCCGTTGCCCTGCCATCTTCTCTTAAATCAGCATGAAGGGCTCCGTCAAGGGAGCGACGGCCAGAATGTTGTTCGAAACGAATCCAAACAAGGGGCGGATGTGCCAGAACGGTAAACCGGCGTAGAACAAATCCTGGGCATGCTGAGGTTGAATTACGAATGCCCCCATGCACTGCGGGACAGG
Source organism: Mycena capillaripes (assembly GCA_029204075.1). NCBI lineage: Eukaryota > Fungi > Basidiomycota > Agaricomycetes > Agaricales > Mycenaceae > Mycena > Mycena capillaripes. The sequence continues at coordinate 280,468 of JARHKZ010000012.1, read as the reverse complement.
TTTGGGATCGATACTTCTGAAGCCCTTGATCTGTCCTTCGTCCTTGCGGCGTTTGTATACCGCCGTCCAGACAAGTAAAGCGCAGAGTTTCAGGTAAGTTCGTTGAACAATCCTAAGGTCCAACAGCGCATGCTCCCACGTCGTCGGGAGAGTTTGTAATCGTTCCAGAGCCATGGTCATGTACCGGACCAATGGGGTCAACAAGGGCGATGAGTGTCCCGCGTTGGCAAATTTCTCGACGCGCTCGATCATCTTGTCAACGTGTTTGGACAACTCCGATAGCTGGTGACGAGGAAGACGACCCAAACGGCTAGTAGATGCGCTGACCACCATGTCCGCGCGGACGGGATTCCACCACATTACATCGCAGTCTGCCCGTGCTTCGCGTTTCGGGATAGCGGCGAGGTGGCAGTATGTTTCGCTGTACTGCTGCGGCCACTGCGTGGGGTCGTCGGTCCCGTATCGCATGTCTTCTCTGAGGTAGACTTCGTGGGGCTGGTTGAAGGAAGGCAGCGCGGGCAAAGCGGGGATGTAATCCGTATTCGTGGTTATGAGGAATGGCTCGGCGTTGATGATGACTATGGCACCGACGCGCCCATTGAAAGGGCCCAGGGGAGCTTGATACGAGGTCAGATTCATGGTGTATAGTGAGCGACAGCAACATACCATTGGGGTTGCGGTTCCTGAGTATGTCGCTGGTCATGACAGGATAGGATTGGGTTTTTGCAGGCGACCGTGGTGCGATCTTGAGAATGAGCAAAATCACTGACAAAAAGTCAAGTGCGTTGGCCAAGGGAGCACTGACAAAAAGTCAAGTGCGTTGAAAGGAGCACTGACAAAAGTCAAGTGCGCGGGCGAGATGATGGATGTGGAAAGGTCAAAGAGGAGATTGATCTTGTGTGATGATGTTTGGTCGCGCGTGACCCGTTGCGTCGCGTAAAATGTCAATCGCAACCAAATTCAGAGCTTATTCGTGTGTTTCACGATTTTTTTTTTTTTTTGAGCAGAGCTGGGTCCGTTAGAATATAAAATGCATGTATTGGAACTACTTGGCATAGAATTATAGAATTCATTTGGTACGGTACAGCGCACGCTCAGTCATCGTCTGACTCGTTGTCGCTAAAATCCCTATACTTCTTACGTTCCTCTTCCAACCACTGCCCAATGCGAGGGCGCTTGGAAGACCCCTCCACAAACTCCGGGTGTTTCCGTCTGAAAGACCCCGAAGAGCCGGAAGTGGCGCCTGATGTGGATACGCTTTGAGAAGATGCGGGGGTAGGGCCTTTGGACACGAATTGAACGTCGTCGTCGTCGTCGAGCAAAAACGATGAGGATACAATCTCAACGTCGTCGTCGCCGCCGTTCGACACATCATCACCATCGCCATCGTCATCAGGTGCTGCATGAATTCATGAGTACTGCACGATTTGAAGAGCGCCAAGAACTCACCGAATGGCGCTGCTCTCTGAACCGTAGCCTTCAACTTCGCGAGCCCAGAGCAATCCTCCTCCGTTAGAAAAGCGGCTCTGTATAGTATATAATGACCGCGTTCTGTTATGTTAATGGGCTCGAGGGTGTCTGGTTTCCACGTCTGGGTGAAAACACAATAACGCTCGAATGGAATTGGGTTGGGCCCAATAGCGTTGACGCGCTGGGCAATCCTGCACGCAGAGAAATTGAAACCGCCGAGAAACCGTACCCAGACACGGCTTTTGTGAGGGTTCACAGCCGCTTTGTTGAAAACGACGATTCGAACGTCACGCGCTGGGAGGTGCATGAGTCCTGGTCGGGCTAGATAGAGGGTATTGCGTACTTTCGTTGTGGATCGTGTCGTACGCGAGGGCGCTGTACTTGTCATACTCGATATCCGTCTCGGCTTCTGATTCTTCAGCAGCAGCAGCGGATTTGTTCTTGGGTTTCCGTTGCTTTTTGGCTGTCAGGCGGTAAGCGCTCCAGAAAAAATGGGGCAAAACGAGAGCTCACCGTTGCCATCAGGATATTTGTCCTTGGGTTTGCCTTTCTCCTGGTTGGATTTGCCTTTGACTGCGAAGAGCCGGTCAACAAGTGTCCCCGAAACAGATCGCAAGAACAAAGCTTACCAGGAGTGGCTGCTTTTCGACCCCGTACCTTCTTTTGAGGCGGCGCGCCATGTGCCCGTTCCCATTCAATCTTTGCCGCTAAACCCAGCGTTTTGGCTGCTTGTTTTTCATCTATGAATGCGTGAGCAAAAGAGGTAAATGAAACGCCAATTAAGTACCCTCTACGCCCTCCTCTAGTAGTCGTTTCAGCTGCTCTATACCTTGAACCAGGACCTTGGCTAGTTCACGGTCGACCATGGGGCCGTACAAGGTTTTGCAACGGTCAGCTTGTCCACTTTGAGCGTTGGGTCTGTTGCGCTGCGTGTAGTGTCCATTAGAGATTCATCCGTCGAGGAGACTGAGGATACTCACGTAGACGCTGTATTCGCCCACGCGGGCAGGCCCGTGGGTCTTCTCGCCGGTGAAGATCTGCAGACTATGGCGGAAACCGTATTCGCAGGCAGAATCGAGGAGGTCCTGGGGGGTGGTCCAACCGCTTTAACGAGATAGAGGACAAGCGGCGAGGACTTGTCGGGATCGTCAGGATTGTAGGCCATTTGGAACGTATGGGGCGATTTCGACGACGAACCGGAGCAATTTTATGGCGGCACTCGCAGATCCAAGCGTAGTGTAAAACAATAGGCCTAAAAAAGAAGAAAAGCAAGCAACCGGCCGATTACTGAGGACAACAATAATCAGAAGGAGCAGTCAGCACCGCGGTCAAGAACAAAAACAATTGGAACGCACGGCAAATGCAAACGACAATTCCGACGGCCCTTACGCTCGGCATGTTATCTGCCATTAGAGGCAATGGACGCTCGTTTTGTTCTCAGAATGTCCAGCAGTTCATGTTCATCCATTCAGAAGATAATATATTGGTGTACGACTACACAACCCACTCCATTTCGTCGTCCGAATTTGGAATGTCCTCAAGTTCGGGAAGGTCCTCGTCGTCCGAAGCATCAACCCACTCTTCGACTTTCTCCCCGCCGATGCCTGGTGCGGCGCCGTGCGTCATGTTGTAACTGTATTGGCAGGCAATATCGTATTGACAGACATAATGGTGGGAGATGAGGTTGAAGCGGCTGCGAGGGACTCGGGCTAGAGCCACGTCCATCAATGGAGATCTCTCTCCGCGTTCAAGCAGGTCCGTGAGCGACGCCACGTAGATCTGTGTAATCAATGCTGCGAGATGGTTTGAGCCAGGTCTTACGAGGTATGCGGGGAACGTACGGAATCTTCTGGTGTCGAGCGCTTGGACGTATAAACTGTCTGCTAGCGCTGCTACAAACGAGGCTTGAAGTCAGGTACAGCTCGCATGAATATTCAGGAGACGTACCGAGTAGCATTCTGTAAAGCCAGTGCCAGTCGGAGACCAGGAATTCCTGGCGCCTTCCAGGCTTTAGTTGACGCCCATGACTGACGATTGTGTCGAGTTCGGCCCACTCTCGCTCGCACGTCTCTGCATCATACAAGACAACATTGCGACCTGTACGGGGTCAGTCAATCGCAACCGGGAGAGACCGGAGGTTCCGACGACGGAATCGATTTTTTCTCCGCTCTGATTTGACATTCTGGGTTCAGAACCATCGCGAGCAGGAATACGGCGACGGCACTGTGAGTCTGTGGAGTTTGTTAAATATATTGGCACGCAACTACGGCAACCCAGAAGACGGCGCGACATGCCACGAAGTCGGCGCCGTGAACTCATGCTGGAATGTGGCGGAAGCAGAGTGAGACGTATATGCACCAGGGAAAAGATCTGTCCAGAAACCTCATTGAATCGGGGTAATTGAGGCGGGAAACACTCGCACCTGGAGGTAGAAGCGGGGCAGGGTTGCCGTAACCGCCAGAATTGACAGACGGCGCCAAGGGCGCTTCCAACGGGATTGACGCTGGGAAATCACCCAACGCATCGTGATTGACGTGCGGGAGTGCCTAAAATTGAGGAACACTCGAGTGAGCAGGGCAGTGAGAGCAGTTGTTCATCGTACCGTTGCTGTTCTTGTCCCGTGTTCTCCCAGAAAAAGAAGGAGCCACCCATTTGTTGTCTGTCAGAACAGGAAATATGAGTGTCCAAGCCTGGCGTGGAGCCGATGGCAGCGGCATACACACCACGAGGACTGCCAGAAAGCGGGCAGCGGGGTGAGATGATGGTGAAGAAGAGCAGTCGGCGCATCAACTAGAATGACGGCATGCATCAGATGGCTCGCCGAATTGGGGCTTACAACGAACTCGCGCCATGTTCTGACGAACTTACATGCCCTTGATGCGTTCCGACGGGTTCTGACGAACTTGCACTTGCTTGGCTGCTTGTGACGAGCTTGCTCCATCAAACTACGAAGATCATCCATCAAACTACGAACTTGCACATCCTACGTAGTGACGAAGGTCTATACGACTCGGCTATGCTGAAGACGTCGAATGTAGTTCGAGACATGGAAGGCAAAAGCGAAGATTTACACTCCAGTTCAAGCGGTCATGCTCAACTATTGGAATGGCGGGGCCCGCGGGGCTGCCGTGATCGGGCAGGAATGCACGCCGCGGCTTAGTAACTCAAACGCGCATACCGCGTTAAGCGTGCCAGGAGCGGAATTGAAAACCACATTTGGTGGGATGAAGAAAACCTAGGAAAACTGGGCTAGTCAGCAGCAGCGCCCGACGAATATACGCCACGGTCAGCGGTTGCACCCCCAAGGATTAAGATTAATTACTAATAGCACTCACTTCCGGCTTAATCCTCAAAGCTATAGCAGTTCATTTATATGAGTGTAATTAATACATAGGCTTAATCCAGGATTATTTCCTATGATAAGGCCCTCAGTGGCTCTGCAGCACCTGCGAAATCGGGGATTATGTAGGATCAGGATTATTCTGTGGGATTTTGAGGCTGCGCCCAAACAGATTAACGGGGATCAGTATTATTTTGAAAATTAAGATTGCTGTGGATTAGGGTTATTGTGTGCATTATCAGGCTGCATGACAACGGATTAACGGGGATCAGGATTACTTCACTCTCTTTATAAAATTAAGCCTCTCTGTCCGTCCGAAGCCGTATCTCCGTATGGTTAAATTGCGCCGCATGACCACAGCACGGCAGATTAGCGCTATCAAATCGGCATGGGCGCCATCGGGCCGGCATACGGAAAGCAATCATTATATTCAGCTCTGCTTGCATGCCGAGCTGCGAACGCTTGATGGCTGGCTTATTACATGAAACGCATGTAATCACTCTCTTTATAAAATTAAGCCTCTCTGTCCATCCGAAGAGCTGCAATCAGAGTCACCGTTTACTTCAGCTTTACCACATTTCTGACTAGAGCATTCCAAAACAACTTTCTTAGATTGCGCTATGCAAACAAATAAACTGAGCAAGTGGGAGCCGGCGCGAAGCGCCGGCGACCGCTTGTTGGAGATTAAGATTGCTGTGGATTAGGAATATTGTGCGCACTATCAGGCTGTGCGACAACAGATTAATAGGAATCAGGATTACTTCCAGGATTAAGAGTACCGTGGATAAGAATTTTGTGCGGATTATCCAGGTGCCAGCATGTTCAACTGATGAGATTATGTGAGGATTATGCTGGGAACAAGCTTAATTCTACTTGCCGGATTGTTCCCAGGCAGAAAGTTATCGTGATTATTGCGTCGCTCATAGCAGAGATTATCTAGGACAATGTTAGTAAACACAGGATTATCAGGGAGATAACAATATGTTCGGGTTCGGAGCTGGATGAAGAAGATTGGAGTGAGGAAGATTCACACATGCTGAGGTGGCAATGAATGGTGCGATGAAATGAGATGCAAAGGATAGACCTACTCAATATTTGACCAGTCTCGCTCGTGTGTTGAACAAGACAGCGCTTTGATAAAGAAAACGGCCTGCAGAAGCGTAAGCAAAATTGTGGTGTGCCACTCGCCAAATACTTACGAAAGAAATTGGCTCGGGCACTCGCCAAAGCGGCAGGTCACTCAATCACGGTGCATAACTTAGTGATACACCTATTCCAAGCAATTCAGAAATGGCCATGTGTATGCAGAGGGAAATCCACATACCATGCAGAAACCCTCACTCGTATCGCTGACCCCGAATTTCTAAACTCTCTGAATGAACCTGGTATCCCTCCGCATGAAGTTATCCTCAAAGTGGGAGCGATATGTCGGCTGACGCGCAATCTCAATGCAGCACAGGGTGTCACTAAAAACACTCGGGTCATCGTTCGCAACCTGTTCCGATACACCGTCGAAGTCGAAACCATTTCTACAATGTTGGCAGGACGAGTTGTTGAACCAGTAAGCACAACCCGTGCGTAAATGTATGCACCAGTTACTGAAATCAGCCTGAGATGCGTATTCATATCCCGCGAATCGCCTTCCACTTCCAGCCGCAGGGCTTCAACTTTGTGGTCCATCGAAAGGAAATGCCATTGAGTCTGTGCTATGCCACGACATTCAATGGGTGCCAAGGTTTAACCGTGCAAAAACTTGGCCTGGATCTACGTCGACCTGTCTTTTCCCATGGACAGTTGTATTCGGCGATGACGCGGGTGCCTGACTCGGAAAATGTCTTGATCTTGAAATACGATGGGGACACATCGACGTGTACAACCAACATTGTATGGAGCGAACTTCTTCTGTAATAGATTCGAGTTCCACAATGTAAACGAAAGATATTCATTTCAAAAAGGGGATGACGGCCCGCGAAGCAGGCCGTCAACCACTTGTAAAATTAAGCCTGTCCGTCCGTCTGAAGCTTTTTAAACTCCGCCCGATCTCCGCTGATGCCGTACACCACGGCAGCTCTCTGTCATTGATAGTCAGGCTCCCGAGCTATCTTTCTCGCCGGCCCACAGGCAATCATCATCCGGCACTCTCGGCACTTGACGTCACCCTTCTTGACAGAGAGCGAGAAAAGTAACTTGTGGCCATTAACTTTAACTTTGATGGCCGGTTCCCTTGGCGGGGCTAACTTTACTTTACTTTTACTTCACTTGACGTTACTTTTCCCACGCGTGATGAAACTTACTTTACTTGTACGTCTCACAACGGGACGCCCAGGTGTGCCAACAACGGTTGTCTCGTGCTCCTCCGGGTGTTTATTGGTCGGAAACGGGACACAGCGCATTCATGGGTGTTTGACGTTGAATGTTGGAACGTGCATCGGGGGGAAATCGGGAGTCAGTGGTATGAAATGGGGCAGTTAAGCCATAAACTGCACCAATGCAGTTTTATATGTTCACATTCCCGGAGGACTCCTACCATTCAAGGTCTCCCCCCGGCACCAAAAAATTAGACTTCCTTGTCTCAGCTCCTATACGACTCGAGCGAATCCCACACGCATTGTGTCTGTGGGTGGGTGAAATCCTGCAAAGATGAGTATTCCAGCGGTCACTAATTGTAGCCGATGAAATGGGGATCACCTGAGACTTTAGTTCTGACAAACACTGGTAAGCAACCTGCGTTATATCTGACTTTCTCTTTACTTCCCTACTTAAATTTCCCTCAGGTACTCAGGTTGACTTAACTGTCTAATTTAGGCCAAACCAAGTAAGCTATTGTATCAAGTTAACCGGTTTTTATCAGAGTACTGTGTCCTGGTAGAAGCATCGATATAAATCGTCAGGATGAAGACAAGGGAATCGAATTTTGTCGATGCACAATAGTTTGACTACACAGAGATTAGTTGTGCCCAGGGGGCCTGGAACTCTCTACCTTGGCTGTCAACGAGCGCAAATTTCTTCGCCCCGTCCTCTTTCCCGCCATGTCCTTGTGAGATCGGTGGCTTGGAGGTGCTGCGGCTCAAATGGATATTCAACTTCCAGGGAGAATGGCTCAAAATGCGTAAATTACATGAGATAGCAAAGATATGACCTGGGTGGCATCGTCATCGATGCATGCAATGCAACCCTTTGAGTGAACGAAATTGAACTTCGACATCGTCAAGATCTCGGTAATGTCCACTCACGCGAAGCTCCGAAGGTTTGTAGCTAGTGTGCAGCGACTTACTCATGTATCTTCCTTGCATTTACTTTCCTTCACGCACCGTAACTTTGCCGTACTTTCCGAAACTTTACTTTACTGGAGTCAGCTTACCGGTATTCAAGTTAACTTGGGCGACCGAGCGCGATCAACCCAAGTAACGTGAAGAACCTAAGTTACGTTCGGAATTATAAATGTCAATGTCTCTCTCTTTATAAAATTACGGGTGTCTGTCTGAAGCTTTTAAACTCCGCTTATGGACCATCGGGCCGAGGCTTTGGAAGCGCTCGGTCCTGACTTTTGGAAGCGCTCAATAAACGGCATTTTTTCGGGGCTTTTGGCCCCATGACGCGCGCCTATAAAAGTGTCCACAGCGCCAAACTCCGCTTTGGCCGGGGTATCAGTGTTTAAACTTTGCTTGAGCGCCAACACGGCGCTAATGCCAATTATCAGTCCACTTTGGAGTATTGGAAAATTAGGAGTTTGCAATGGTGAAGTAAAGTTTAACACAATTTAATTACGGGTGTCTACAAAATGACAGCATTTTAACCTCTATCAATAGCACTGTACATCACAAATTATGTCCCTCCGTTCGTCTGCTGAGTTTGTTATTTGTAAGCTCTTGACCTTTTTTTGAATTTCTGTGATCAATCAAGGGGGAGGGGGACCACGGAGCGGTCCCCCGAGTGCTTGTATATTTAGAGGACACCGAGGCACGGAAACAGACTGGAGTGACTACTCATGCCGCCAGATGGAACCAAATAGTACGTGCGCCGTGTGATTACACTATTTAGTTCGCTTTGAGTTCCAGCCTCCCAAATTCTCTGCATTCCAACATTGAACCGAATGGGGAGAACAGGAAAATTAGAACATGATTATGAATGAGTTTGCACCTGGGGGGCTCTAGGATTTCAAATTTATTAAGACACATTGTTGCACCTGCACATAACTGTTGGCTGGTCACCTCGGAATCGTGAAGAGTCTTTAAATCCGACAAGCCATGCCTTGGCTTCGCTCCGGCTTAGGGGTTGAGGAGGTAGAAATAAATTCATCACTGGAGCTGTGGATATGCATGAAGCTATTTAATCAATGATGGGACACATATTGACCACCAGAACTGAAAGGAGAACCAAGGATAGAAGATAATATTATTCGAGACCGAATAGTGACTGAAACTTGAAGGAGGGACCGTACACTGACCTCAGGGTTGGTACAACCAAGAAGGTAGGAATTATTGCTACAAAAAAGGATGGTTCATGTCGGTACTGAAGGAAGAGGTCGGCATTAAAGGCGTGGAGTTGAATAGAAATTCGCGCGTGGGTTAATGCATTCGCTCCGCCTAGAGTGAGTGGAAATGGTGAGCAGGCGACGAAGTAGGTCGTGTTGGGACTCGATGACCGGGGTGTGGCTCACTGGAATCTGGCGAAGGGAACACAGAAATGGAATAGCACTGCCCGAAGTTGAATCATATCGTGAGGAGCCGTACCGGTCTTGAAATGTCGCAATCGGTCATTGCTCCGCAGCAAATGTGTCTTGCTATCAGGCCTACTCGTCTTGAGATGTATGATTGAATGCTTGTAAAACCTTGACGCGAGGTTGCGAGAGCATTACGTAGTATTTGAGTGGCCTTGGCTCGGACTGGCGGTCGGTAGATTTGTGGATGGCCATTCACAAACACGCAAAGGAGAAGTGACGATGGAAGAACGAATGCAGTAAGCTTCCAGCAGAGTTGAGACGGACAGAAGATTCTGTGTTGCGTAGTTCTTGCATTTGCTGCTCGCGGTATGTGGCTGAGGGTGTGATTATTCCGAGGCATCCAACAACTCATTGAGAAGGACGGTGGCACGGCTCGATGCTTGCCATATCTTGGGGCAGGCTTGAATTATCCAAGTACAGCCGAAAACCATGTAGAGTGGAGAGGACAGCGGATGGCGGAATGATGATGGGGGGGGGGGGGGGGGAGAAAAGCACAGCAAGGACAGATGGGCATTCCTTTTAAGCAGGTCTTTAGCACACGAAATTTCGCCGCGTACTTGCCCCAATTGGGCGGCAAGTACAGATTCCAGAGCTAAGTGGTGATCGCCATCGTTGTCTGAGAATGAACATGAAAAAAAAAAAAGACCGAATTGGGTGGACCCAGAGCGAAGGCTGGAATGGATGAGAAAGAACAGACAAAATGAGGTGATGGCAAACAGGTACACACTGAGACGGGGCATCTGCTTAATACACAAGGTATGGCTGCGTTTTCCTCATTTTTGTTGGCCGACTAGGATTAGACAAATTATCCTGAACTTCCGACTGAGTCAGTGACTCCGAGTGGGAGGGAGGAATTAAAAACTAGAGAAACACGTGGATTAAACTTCGACGTAGTAAACCATACTGCGGGTGAAGACGGGGTCCTCCTCACAAGGAAGCATATGTACGCCAGGGAGGAGAAGTTGATACTTGGAACTCCCAGCCTCTATCAGCGGCAGTTTTCCTTCTCCATTTCAAGATCTGACCTCATATAACATTCAATGCAGAGCATTGGAGGCCCTAAAGTGAGCTCAATCAGGACAGGTCGACGATAGGTTCATGACCTGACCTGAAACATTGCAATCCCCGGCCAGCAAATGCCGAATCTTGCGGTAACTATGTAGAATTTGGGACGAGTTTTCACCGACCCTGATGTATGGGCTCCTGACATGCATATATTGACTATATGTGTCAATCTGTGCGGTCATAAGTCGTTTTGGCATCCAAAAAGTGAGTTGTTGATGCTAACTTGCCCCCGCCAAGTTAGATCAATGCCATCAGTGAAAGTAACTTATGCCATCAGATGGCAAGTTACTTTCGCCCTGTCAAGCGGTCGCAGACCTTATACAGGGTCATGGACGTCAGGAAACTCATTCCTCATGCAGATACAGGCATATAATTAACTGTTACTGCCCAAACATCATGGAAAATGGCTCAAGCTACCATCAAGTCACCACAAGTTAAAGTAAAGAGCAAGTAACTTCAAGTTACTTCAAGTTACTTTTTTGTACTTTACTTGTACTTTTACTTTACTTTACTTGTGAAACTAACTTGCCCTGCCACAAGTAAAGTAAAGTAAGTTCTGGCAGAGCAAGTTAGTTTCACCAAGTAACTTTGTGAAGCATCTTCTTGACAGAAATTGCCCTGGCGCTAACATTGACAGATGGCTCCCACCAGATTGAAATAAAGGCGGCCGCAGCAAACGGGCGGAAATTTAACGAGTGCACTCAGGCAGCATTTTCTGAAGAGTTTTTTATTCAGTGGAGTTCAAAAAGGCTTCGATTAAAGGGTTAATTTTGGAGAAGAAAAAAATACAGAAGGAGACGACCTTTTCTACCGATGAAATTGAATGGTAGGCTCGAAAGATGACCAAAAACAGACCAAAATATTTTATAATGGAATGAAGGGGAATCGATTAATCAAGGCTGCTGTCTCATTTGTTAGTCAAGTTCATAATTCATCTTGTTCCCCCACTGCCAGCACCGAACTGAATATCAAACACAGTTCAATTCAACCAAGTAAAATTTTGAATGGTATGTTGCTGCCAATCTATCCCCTATGACTTTGTTCAGCGCACATAAGCCGACCAGCCCCGTGTTGTATCTAAAGGAGCTACGGTGAAGATGTCAACTACTAAGAAGCCCATGCTTTCTCAAACTCACGCCATCTTTCGCACATTCAATCGGCCGTCAATTCAAGTACTGTTCAAGTATCTGCAATCTCTCTGTCACGCTCAATTCGACCCTGGCGCAGCTCACTGGCCCAGAGGAAGTTGCGAAACGGGCTTTACTTACGATTCTACGAATTTTTATTATTTCCTCTTTATTCCTCGTACTTGTTTCAGACTTACTTATAATTGCTGAACCTTTAGGTTTGGCTACCCTAGGGAACTTGGGTTTCGGCCCATTTTGCTACATGTACAAACAAAGAATTAGTCACCTAAAATTAGTCATTGCGAACCTAAATCAATAGAAAATGGAGCAAGGCATAGAACCAAGTCAATATTCAAGGACATATTTTTCAACTTCTTACCGGGTCAAATACTTGTGTGTGAGAACATTTCATTTTCTGGAACCAAAGAAATTGTCTGAGTTCAATTTCTGTTATTAGTCATTCCTGCTTCATGTATCGGCTGTGGTTCCGAGATCAATCACCTCATCACGATCTTGATCTTGCCGACGCCCACGAGCCGATTTCGTTTCCTGAATGTCCTCGGAGCTCCTCCATTGGGGACTGGCAACCCGTGCCATTTTGGGAGAATGGTACAGCCTTCCACAGTGACTCTAAAAATTCAAACTAAATTGTAGATGACACTTGAAGTCGATCTCAATGTAATGTTCCGCGCCGAATTTTAATTTTTTTTGCGGGAAAGGTGAAATGGGAGCTGTGAAATGGCTGTGAAAGTCAAAGAAAAATTACTGGCGGACACACAAGGGCAAAAATCAAAAATCTAGCTAGAACATTACCAGCGGAATGTGAACCCAAACACATCTTGCACTGGGAGTATCACTGCTATCCTAGCCGAGGCCGTTTCCAGGTCGGGATAGGTGTGGCTATGTCTGGCTATGCTTCGGCTAGGCCTCGGCTAACCATCTAGCTACGGCCGACTAGCCGATGGCGGCGAGCCCGGGATATCTGTTGGCGAGCTGAGTGTGGCTATGTATGGCTATGCTTCGGCTACGCCTCGGCTAGTCACCTAGCCGGTACCTAGCTAGACCTAACAGCGGCAACTAGCCGATTCTGGGGAGGTAATGCTGTGGCTAACCGGGCGTTGAACGCAGTGTATGGCCAGAATCTGGACCGCTGAAGCTGCAGCAAAGTTCCACCAGTGGGGGGACATCAAATCCCTTTATGTTGCTACCTCCATGTCCTCCTTTTATGTTGTGCCTGTATCCAATGGGTTGCAAGCCCATACCACAACCGCTCGTGCATCTCTGGATCAGGCGATTAATTCTGGACTCCATACACACCAGCGCCCACTCTCGAGCCACTGGGCTCCTAACACTTCAAGTTCCTTTCCATGTGACGTCGTCTCTATTTCCCGAACAATGTTCTGTGACTGCTTCTCTGACTTCTGACCTTGCTTGCCTTGGACTGGTTCAACTTTCTTCTGTTCTCTGCACCTGAACTTGTATTAGTGCATCTAAGTTCTGGTTAGACACCCTCACTTGACCATCAGCACTACAGAATATCGACCACCATCGTCCACCGATGTGTTGTAACCTCTTCAGGACATTATTCTGGAGTCACATTCGCTGTTGTGCCGGTGTTCTGAGGAAGCATCAATGAGGACCCTTCCTTATGCTCCTTGGGCTAGTGCGGTATATACCTCCCTGTACACGAGATATTGATATTGTAGCTGCCTATATGCTCGCAGCGTGTGCCACCTATGCGGGGTGTCCAAACATTTCGTATGTGGCGGGATGTTCAGGACATCTGGGATTCCTTTCCATTCACACTAACATAAAGTATGTCAATTTGTCAGGACGAGAAGGACCAGATTGTCCGCGAGGCCAAGCTACTGATAATGCATTGTTAAAGTGATATAAATGTTCTTCTCGTGGTGGCAAGTCGTATTAAAATGAGAACTATAAACGAGATTGATATCTGACTCTCAAGTCCGACTACTTGATACTAATAGAGGTAGAGGGGTTGCAGAACTTTGGGCAATGTCTCAGCAGAATCATTCAACAATTCCTTCTCAGTCAGTAGTTCACATGTACTGTTCCATCTCTGATTCTGCTTAGAATAACACAGCCTGTAGTTGTATATCACAAAAAAAAAAAGTATCTCAGTGCCTTCACGTTTGGTTCTTCTAGGCCAATGGTTTTGAATCATAGAAATTTACTCTTCAGATTAAGAAATGATTTCCAATTGAACCCTCAATCCCAAGTCATCAAACTCTAGTATACATGTGTTAGGGACGGATGGTGACGATCCCTACCAAGCTGCGGGGCACCTACTTGACCAGTAACGTCAACCAGGACCTGTACTGTAGGAGGGTTTGAGTTTAAACCACATCGTCTCCAACAATAGCCATGGTTTAACCCATGGTTTGAACCATTGGTTTAAACCACCCCTTTGGAAGCCAGAAAGAGGAGGGTTTCAGCCATGATGAATTAAACCATTATGCTTCCGACCATGGCGGTTTAAACTTCAATCCATGGTGGTTTAAACTGCTTTCAACCATCAGGTTTAAACTACTTTAAACCCTTGGTTTGAAAGATGGTGGTTTAAACTGCAATAGTGTAAACCGGTTCAAACCACCAGGTTTAAACCATTAATGGCCAGTTCAAACCAGATGATTTAAACCATGGATGGCTTCAACTGGTTCAAACCAAATGGTTTAAACGGTTTGAACCAAGGTTTGTTGGACTTTTTTATTTTTATTTTTACTTGTGACCAAAAAGCACTTAAAGCTGGCCCATGCCCAGGCAAGCACCTACCTGGATAATTTCCATATAAGGAATAGTACTTGCCAAATATGGAAATTCATGAAAAATGAAAGTTGTAGCCCTCATCAAGCTCTACAAGATTGACTAATTGACTATAATGATTAGATCAACGGTTGGGCTGAAAAAGGCAAAATACTTTCGAAAACACGGCTCCTTTTGGTAATGATTTGTCCATATTTTGTGAACCGTTGGACCAGTTAACATGATTCTAATACTGCTTTAAAGCATTTGAAAGTGGCTTTCAAATGGGCATATTCATCAGTGAATTCCACATGGCTTCTATATTTAGTTTAGCATCAATTTGGTCAATATCTGGGGAACGACTGGGTATGCATGCTGTTTTAGGCACTTGAACATGGCTTCCTGATGGTGTACAAGCGCTCGCCGGCGCTTTGCGCTGGCTCCCACTTGCTTCTGTCAGCTGAACGCATACAGCTTGATCATAAGTCACCCTCTTTAAAAAATTACGTGTGTCTGTCTGTCTGTCCGAAGCCTTTTCAATCTCCGATGACTTCATTGATGTCATTTAGAGCTCCGATGACTTCATTGATCCTGGCTCCACGGTTCCTTGTGCCTGGGTGATCCGTTGTGGCATCGGAGGCTTTCGGTTCAGTTCCCGCCGCTCCGCATAATCAGCATCCATCACTTCTACTTCAATTATGCTCGCAACTCTCTGTGGATTCCCCGATGTATATCGCTCAAGGATCACCTAATCTCCGCCCGGTCCTTCCGGCTCCGACGTTCCCACTCCATTTAACGAGGATCAATTCAGCCCAGTTTTAGATCCCCAATTCTTAGTTATTGTCACCCTCTTTATAAGATTACGCTTCTCTGTCTGTCTGAAGCCATTTAAGCTCCGCCGAATCTCCGCTGATGCCGTACACCGTGGCAGCTTTTCGCCGCGTTCCGGAGCCCTGTTTCCCGCCGGCCCACAGTCAATCAATCATTCGGCATTGTTGGCACACAACGTAACCCTTGACTAAACTTTGACAGACACTGCCCTGGCGCTAACATTGACAGATGGCTCTCACTGCACCAAAACAAAGGCGGCCGCGGCGAACTCTTCATGCGCGCGCCTATAAAAGCGTACACAAAGCCAAACTCCGCTTAAACACTTATTCAAGCGCCGGTTTGCCGGGGCCGATAATTGGGCGTGCGCACACACTTGGTGTACACAATGCCCAACTCCGTAGGCTCATTCAAGCACCGGTTTGCCAGGCTCATTGTGCACAGGTGTGCGCATGGGCTTTCACTACAGTGCCTTCAGCTTGGCGCCGGTTTGGCGCTTGAATGTCAGTGTGAAACCTTTTGAGGCGCTACTGTATAACCGGTGCAATGACTTGAATTTACTTGCTATTTCATCCATACCACCCTTGCTTTGGAGGATTAGCTGGGAAGAAATTTCTGAACTTGACTGTAACAGTGTAATTTGACAAAGACCAGAAGGTTCACATACTTATTGTCTTGCTCGAATTTGGTCGACACCCAGAGCTGCAGAATACAACTTGCAATAGATGCACTGCCAGTGGTTTGTGATAAACCTAAATTTTATCATATCCAACAAAAGACTTCACACAGAGGTAATTTTATAGAGGGTGAAGAGAGACTGGCAAAAATGAATTGCCGGCATTGTGTGGGCTGTGGCCAGTCTTCAATTAAAATTTTGCTATCAATCTTGCATGAATTCCATAAAGCTTTCTATGACTTTGCCCGTACTTTACTTGCATCATTGCCTCACAAAAAAAAAAAACCCCAGAAACGTCATCGATACCACTATCTCCTTTTCATAGCAAATTATGTCTCTCCATCCGTCCGACTGATTTTATTATCGGTTCTCTTATGCAAACCAAATGCAAACAGCTGTGCATCCAGGATTTTCGTATTTCTGTGATCAATAAAGGGGGAGGGGGACCGCGGAGCGGTCCCTCCGCGGTCCCCCGAGCACTTGTAAATTATAGCATTCAAATCCTAACAACACAGGTTCTCAGGCCGAAAAATCCAGTGTCTAACATCAATTCAGCTCAGTTCAACTCGAGTTTTTCTCAAATTGTCAAAGATGTACATATAACCAAATCAGCAAGTGGGAGACGGCGCGAAGCGCCGTCGACCGCTTGTACATATGTAAATACAGCTTCAGACAGACAGACACGCTAATTTGATAAAAGGGTAGAAGCGCTCACCGGCTCCCACTTGCAAACATATGTTGCATTCACAGGGCAAGATGATTAGAGATCTCGTCAATTACAATGGTAAGAGGTACATTCACAGCAGAAGCTCTTTCCAAATAATGTTAGAGGTAAAGGTTGAAAAATTGTCTACATACTTAAGAATCAGGACATTTTCCGCATCAGGTACCCGCCTCATTGCAGAATACAGCTGACCATGAGAAAAGACCGCTCTCCGAAGGTCTAATCCTAGTTTCTGGACAGTAAGACCCTGACATCTATTGAAAGTGGTTGCATAACACAGGGCTAGTGGGATCTGTTTCCTGTGAACAACACAGTTAAAGCCTTGAGGTTGAAAATGAAAATTGATTCGTGGGAGGTGGAGTCATATCTCATAACTGGTCAGATTTAGTCTTCCCTAAGAGTGGAAACACACTCACTGAATTTACGGCCTTGCCTGCTACCACTGAGGGTATTGTCTCAATTTCAACGGAGTGTCGAAGCAGATTTCGAACTATGACACGAGTATTTTTCGTCAAACCACGGAATGCGTCGAAGTTCCGAGTGAATCTGCAAATTGCTCCAACCTTGAGAATCAATTCGTGCGGTGG
Organism: Mycena capillaripes; assembly: GCA_029204075.1. Classification (NCBI taxonomy): domain Eukaryota; kingdom Fungi; phylum Basidiomycota; class Agaricomycetes; order Agaricales; family Mycenaceae; genus Mycena; species Mycena capillaripes. The sequence goes on along the minus strand of JARHKZ010000012.1, from coordinate 263,165 downwards.
AATTCCAGGTTCCTGTAATGAACTCAAGAATTCAGTGTCTTCAATACTGCTTCGTTTGAGCCCTGGAGCTCATCCTCAATAGAGTCCTTGCTAACATAACAGTGTGAATTTCCTGGAACATTGTCGAGTATTGCCATGTTGAATTCATCAACACAGGCGTTGAACAGACTGAGAATAGCACAAGAGCGCGGTGGGCCGCTTCGCGGCCCACCACTTCGGCTGAGGGATGATCAATTGGTGCTTGAATTGGAGCCGGCCTAACACTGATAATCCACAGACTCGGAACTGATGCTGAGGAATGGGCGCTCAAAACCCATTGTTTGGGCTTGTGGACACTTTTATAGGCGCGCACGCTCAGACAAAGAGCGGAAATCTGGCGTGTGAGCTTGTAAGACAGATGTGATTGATTAGGTGGGGCCAGCCGTCGATGCGAAAGATGGCAACCAAAGTTCTGGATTGATAGACTCCGAAGCGGAGTTTGAAATGGCTTCAGACAGACACGCATAATCTTATAAAGAGAGTAACGAGAAATGCAGATTGAGGGATTGCCAAGAACATTGGGCAGGAAGACGAAGTCAATGAGCTCTTGTGGCGATCTTGTGTGGTGTAGTCGACCAAGATCCACGGATTCATGCTCATCATCGTCACCGATTGCATCAAGGAATGCAGAGAAAGAAGGATCATTGCATTGGCGAATTGAGATCTCTAATCTCCAAATTTCAAAGTGACTGAAGACTGCTTGAGTGCGTATGGATGCCTTGCAGATTGCTGTCCGTCCTCCGAACCGCGCGACGATGGCTCCAACGAGGGAGTATCTGCTGATCCAGAATTCTTGAATTCTCTTCAAGAACCAGGGATACCTCCACACGAATTGGTTCTCAAAATTGGTGCCATTTTCAGACTCACTCGCAATCTCGACGCTTCCAGAGGTCTGACAAAGAATACGCGAGTTATTGTGCGCAAGTTCCTTCGTCACAGTGTAGAAGTTGAAACCATATCGGCCGTCCTCGCTGGTAGAATCATTGATCCCGTAAGTCCATATCCTTTTATGCTACATATCCCTTCCTTCAATCCGAAATTATTAGATACGCCTTTACATTCCACATATTAACTGCCACTTCCAACCCCACGGGTTCGAATTTACGGTGTACCGCAAACAGATCCCTCTCGCTCTGTGCTACGCGACCACCTTCAATGGCTGCCAAGGTTTGACTGTGCAAAGGCTTGGCGTCGATTTGCGGAAGGATGTATTTTCTCATGGGCAACTCTACTCGGCGATGACTCGCGTCCCTGATTCAGAAAATGTCCTGATTCTTAAATATGAGGGAGATTCGTCTACATGTACCACCAACATCGTTTGGAATGAATTGCTGTTATAGTGAAGTAACATTGCGCGTATATTAGTAATAAATAGACTGAGAGCCTTAATAATCGACATTTGCAAAAGGGGATGACGACCCGCGAAGCGGGTCGTCAACCACTTGTATATGTCAAATCAGCCATGGGATATGTGCGACAATAGAGGCGTCCTCTTCCTTGCGGCGGCGGTGTTCAAAATAGCCTGGAAGTAAAATAAGCATATAATTGAAGTCACCGGTGAACCACATACCACGCTCATTGAATGATGATTCAGACTTTCTTGGTTTCGGAAAGCCCTACTGACAATGTTTCGGCCACATACGTCTTGGACGGATCGGGGATATGGGTCATGTGGCGCTTGACAGCTTCCCGAAGGGGACCAGAAGCCCGAGGAAGCTCTGCGCGGAGGAACTTATCAATCTCTGTAGGGGTTTGAGGCACGTTCTTGAGAGCAACTGCTATATGCTCATGCGGGAGACCGCGTTTCTGAAATTCTGTGACTCTAATATAGTAGAGAAGAGGTCCAAAAAAATCCCGGATGTCTTGAATGAATGAGATAGATATTGCTGAAAGACACCAACAATCAGGTCAGGGCGGTCATTGCAGACTGCCCAGGTTGTAGTCAGGAGGTAATTTCTGGCCAGTGTGGGGTCGTTGTGAACGTGATAAATAGAGTGACTGGACCCAGGGCTTTACGAAGGGCCAGGCAGTCGGAAATATTTGCTGCAGACCAGGCCAGGGAGTGTACGAAATATGACGGTAGTCGGACATTTTCAACTGGTTCTTCATCTCCTTCGATTGTGCGAACAAACTCTGCTTCCTCTTCTTCTGCATTTGAATGCTGGATGTGACGGATACAAGTAAGTCGTGCCTCTTCGATGGCACTCCATGCATCGACCAACCATTCTCCTGTAAGAATTTAATTACTCAGGGTATGGAACTCAATCTCGCATCGCCAACTCGGGCCCTTCAGGGTCACCCAGGTCGTAAGCCCTGGTGCGTACAAGTTGGAACTCCCGCCACAACTCTCTCGGCTCCACCCGGTCTTCCCCGTGGTAAAAGTCGAACTCGCTGTAGACGACCCCTTTGGCGGCCGGCCGGGCTATGACGAACCGGCCCCGTTTCTGCCCGATGCTCCGGGCGACGCCCCAGAGTGGGAGGTTGAAGAAATCTTGGATGCGAAGGTGCGATGGAAGTCACTCTACTTCATGATGCGTTTCAAAGGCTACGACGAGTCGCACAACCAATGGGTTCGACACTGCGACCTCTTTGCCCCTGAAGCCATTGCCGAGTTCTATCGGAAATACCCAGTAAAGCCACGCACCATCGCCGTTGCCAGCTTCGATTCCCTTCCCTTCCAAGATCCCTCCTTCCACGTTCGTTCTATGCGTCGAGGCACCGCATTCCACAGGGGGGTGATGTAAGGGGAACCCCCGATCGACGCCGGATCGGTCCCCGATCCAGCGGTACTACTACCCCGACCCGGCCGCTGATCGGCTGCCGGCTCATCGATACGACCAACGGCCGCCGGACTTCCGGATGGCATTCCGCTTGTGACCAAGCCCGGGACATTTGCCAATCACTCCGATCACATGATCCTAGTCAGTAGCTAATTATACTCACGGCCGGCGTGGGAATCCTCAGAGTTTCTTCTCTTTGGATCCCCCACGCCAGGTGCGCCTCCTTGTATATTTAGCTACTTCTAATTAACCTTTGGATCCCCCACACCAGTCCCTGAGTACCTCGGGCCTTCGTGGTTGCCCTTACAACCCCACCATTCAATTCTGCCCATGAGTGGTGAAGGTTATTCACATTGAATTCAACTTATCCATGGGCTTGGACACACAAAATTATTTGGCCTGTCTCAACCAGGGGCTCAGCCCTTTGTTTGCCTTGCAATGGGTGGGAGAGAAGGACAAATTTCCTATGTCATCGTGGCGCCAGGCCAGTGCCTGTCAGATTCTTGTCAGAGGTTATTGGATGGTGACGGCAAGCTGCCGTCAACAGCGCTGAGCGGCATGATACAGAATGATGGAGCTGGTTGTCTTGGCAGATGCAGATCAAGGCTGGCAGTTCAATATCCAGGCGGCATGGACAGTCATCAGTGGAAAAGCTTCAGACACCGGTTATTCTAAAAAGAGAGAGATAAAGAGGTAGATATTCAACAAATTGGTGCTAAACTAAATATAGAAGCCATGGGGAATTCAATGAAGAATATGCCCATTTGAAAGCCACTTTCAAGTGCTTTAAAGCGGTATCAGTATGATGTTAATTGGTCCAGCGGTTCACAAAATATGGACAAATCATTATCAAAAAGAGCTGTGTTTTTGAAAGTATTTTGCCTTTATCAGCCCAATGGCTGATCTAATCACTATAGTCAATTGGTCAATCTTGTAGAGCTTGATGAGGGCTACAACTTTCATTTTTTGATGAATTTCCATATTTGGCAAGTACTATCCCTTATACGGAAATTATCCAGGTAGGTGCTTGCCTGGGCATGGGCCAGCTTTAAAGTGTTTTTGTCACAAGACAAAAAAAAAGGCCAACAAACCTTGGTTCAAACCGGTTGAAACCATCTGGTTTGAAATAGTTGAACCCATCAGTGATTTAAATCATCTGGTTTGAACTGGTTTAAACTATCAATCACTGGTTTAAACCATCAATGGGTGACTTCCCGTAAGTGTAGATAGTTTTTTCAGAATATATTTGCATTTCCGGCAGCGATGCCGGGGCACCTGTCAGGACCCCATCGGACTTGGATCTGAGGTTATCCGGTTTGGACCCTCCTTCAAACCTTAAAGTAGTTTTAATCTGTAGGGGGGTCGGTACCCCTCCGACAGATTATTCTAGTTGTACATCATGCTGAATAAACACATTTGGCAACTCTCCGCCAGGCCATTCGCTGGATTCGGTTGCGTGTCACAAAAGTCACAGACATCACTCTCTCTTTGCGCTCTCTTTGCTCTTCCACTTTCTCTCTCGTCGTTTGGACCCACACCCTGGCAGCTGCACATGTGAACCATGCACGTTCGTGACAACTCGACAACTGATCTATTGCCTCACCGAGTACACCGAGACACTCGAGCCTCAATTGTACATTGGATTTCCTACTAAGTAATTGACACACGGCAGCCCAGTGACTGGCAATCTCAGCTGTTTACAGATGCCAGTAACCTTCTCGACGACATAAAGTTTCAATGCACCCGAAGGCGCACACAGGAGTACTTATAAAGTTGGGCTCGCATTCTGGTGTTTCTCCGTTCGAGGTTTGTTCCTCGTTCATTCCATTCTTTTCCTTCAAACACCTCAGTCGTCCTCAGCAATGTCGGATCCGTCTGTCCCTCCATCCACTCAGCCATCCAACCCCAATGTTTTCCACGACGGCCGTACAACCTGGATCCGCAACCCAGATGGCCTATGGGTTCCTGCCCCTCCGGAGGACCCCCTGTATGTATTCCACACCCATTTTGATATCACACTTGACTCAGATATCATAGCCGCCGCCTCTGCAGCCTCCCTTCGGACTCGGCGCCTCAACACTAGCCATCGTCGTGGTCGTGCTGCTGTCTACAAGGCCAATCCCGACCTTATCCGCCACGATGGGCAGGTTCGATGTGAGCGCCTTTATGCTGATGGAGGTGCATGCACTCAGTTCTACTCAGATCACTCCAGCGATGACGAAGAGGAGAAGGAGAACTGGAATCCCAGCTCGTCGTCTCACTCGCGCCATTCTAGCCTTCATCAAGACAACAGCTTCTCCCTCCATGATGACGACACTCTCATCGACTATTGGAACCTTTCTTCGACCTCCAGTCATGTGGCAGAGGCTCCATGCGCACCGGCGGCCACCGTAGATGGTGCTTCAAACAATGGAGTCGACAACACGTGAAGATTTCTTTTCCGTTCTCTATTGACATTGCCTGCATACACTGAATCTACACTCTTTAAATACCCACATCGTAAACACTCCTTTAATTAACTCCTGTCTACTGTCTACGTAGTAATCCACTTGTTTACTCGTAAACTGCGATGTTGTGAAAGCGGGCGACCCGGTCTGAACGACGCTGTTCTCCTCGTCCTCTCTTGTCTGCTTCCACAGCGGCATGTAAACGCTGCGGATCTGATTGATCCCGACCAACTCGGCGCGGAAATTGTTCAAGCGAGCACAGATCTCAAGAAGATCACCACGCTCCTTTTGGCGGCCTATTTCTAGCGGGATTCGGAGCCGCCCAAATGAACCTTGCAAACCGCGCATCCCCCATTCGGCTGTTTGCCGGTATGATAGCAGCTCTCGGTCAAATGCGAGCTTTTCCTGAATCTCGGCAGCGGTTCCTCTGATTTTCTGCCCAGTTTTGATCGGCGCCCTGATTTTGCCTTCTATTTGTTTTGCCCTACGCGGAAATGCTGTATCGGCGACCAGATAAAACCCATCTGGCGTGCGACTGCGAAGCTTTTCGTAGGCAGGACAACACGAGAGTCGTGCCAGCTGCCTGGAGCATTAAGTTGGGCAGCGATAATAGTTCCTGTTGTTGGATTGAAGAAGTGCATTGGTTTCCGAGACTGAAGCCTACCTTTGGGCGAAAAGACGAGAACAGAACTGACATAATGAGCACAACGCCATCCTTTGTACGTGGCGTTCTCTATTTCTTCATTGGCTGATGTCTGGCATTCCAGATTGAGTCCATCAATACTCGCAAAAGCACCGGTCAGGCGGGGATGGCGCTCTAGAATCAAATTGTTGTGCTCGTGGAACTCGTCCGCATGCACAGGCCACTTGATCCTACCAGCAGGCATCTTACGGAGGACACCCAAAAGGATCTGGAGGCCAAATGTGATGTACCGAGAGATGGTAGTTGGAATACACGCGAAGATTCGCTGGAAGCTGATCTCCCGCATCGTTGAGTTTAAGGATCCATCAAGGGATCGTGCACCTGGACGTGTTCGTCCAGAGCTCGATGTGTCCTCCCGTGGAATGGAGGTAGTTTCCCATGCGAAATCAAATCCTGCGTCCAGGATTGTGTTGAAAGTCGCGACATCAAAGCCCATAGTTGTGATATACGCCCGATCGTTTCGTGTCCGATACAGAACCTGCCATGCAGTGGCTCCCCGGGGGTTCTGTAGTAGTTGAGGCCGGCAGAGATACAACCTGCTTGGTTGTCGCCGCTTCGTACGCAGTCGATGGGCCTCAATCGCGGCAAGAGAGATAATGGCCACAGCAGACCCTGCAAGCTGCTTCCTCATCCATCTCGATATCCTCAAGCTGTTGAAGGCAAACAAACACGTCGATATCCATAGATGTTGCAGCGGGGACGCGCCAGTGGGAGTAGAGACGTGTTATATGGTGTTGTTTGGCAGATCAACAATCGCCGCTCCGTGAAAAGCCTAATAATCTAGCTCTAAACTGAAATATATCTTACGGGAACGACAAGGAATAGATTTAATCCTTGAATCGCACATGCTGACATTGTTGGCACCCCTCCGATATTCCTTGAAAACTATCTATGCTTACAGGAAGTCAACCAATGGTTTCAACCGGTTTAAGCCATCTGGTTTGAACCTGTTTAAACCACAATAGTTTCAAACCATAATGGCTTAAACCATGGCTTATACTGGTTTAAACCACTGTGGTTGAAACCAAAGCCTGCTCCCTATATATTTAGAGGAGGGTGGTTTAAACCGGTTTAAACCAGGCTATTGTTGGAGACGATGTGGTTTAAACCGGTTTAAACCAGGCTATCGTTGGAGACGATGTGGTTCAAACTTAAACCATGCTGTTGCTGCCTCAGAATTCCTAATTACATATTTAATATAACTTCTCTTTTTTCACCCTTTCCAGGTCAAAACACACGGTGAATGTGCCATAGCATGTATTATGCCAATGTAAGTCGACAAGTGCAGTATGCAAACAGCTCAAAGTGCGATTTATGAGGAGAAATCGGTTTGCGGGCATCCTGTAAGACCCTCACCACTGTTTTGGATGAAAATCGGGCTACATAGGAAGTCTCATATTATGAGGACCTTGTAGCGACAGACTGCAGAATATAAGGATACCGTCCTATTTGTATTCTTTGGGAGAAGAGAATGAGCCTATGAAGGGAACAATTGAATAACATTTAGGCACACATGAGCTGTTCTCTGACAAACAGTCACATGTTGTTTTGTTGGACCTGTTTCAGTTTACAGGAAAGGGCTCTGGGTCCGATATTCCCAATCTGAAGGGGCAGTCCGCTACGTATTTCTAACGCGAGCAGATTGAGTCTACGAGCAAAGAAAAATGTCGTAAATTGGGTGCAGGGCAGCTGTTCTAGTGCAAAATTCTCAGAAAATATCGGACAAAACTCATTCTATTGCTCAGACAGCCGTTTCAAATGCCAAATTAAAAATCTGAGGAGCGCATCCCTTGCACATTCCGAATGTGGGTCAACTCCTAAGGCAAACGGACCGGAACTGAGGGCAGGACGAGTGTTCTAAGCAAAAAGATCAAAAAGTTCCCCAAAAGGCAAAAATTTCGGTTCGCACCTTATGTTCTGCAAACGGCTGTAAATACCTTTGAAAATCTTTTATGTTCGTTCCATAGTCACAAGATATGCCGGAGCTACGCTCCGGCTGGTTAGTACGTTGGGCAGTAATGGCTAAGAGTGAGAGGCTCTGAATTCAACTTGCGCGACAGTGCGCCAGTGGGCGAAGTATTGACTGGGGCAAAAATAATAGCCATATCTGCACTAGGAAACCCATCAGGGTTGATTTTCAACCAACAGATTCAACTTTGCGATGCTTACTATTCAACTGCTGTTAGTTTGTTACTCCACTCTACGACAGAATGTAATTTTTGCACTCAGTGGCAGGTTAAAATGTCAAATAACAACCTACTCCTGCAAGGGAAGTACCAGCTCATTATAACATTCATTGGTCGGTTACTTTTCGTCTTCACACTGAACCTCATAGAAGGTGCGAGCCAAAGTTCTGAGATTCATTTGCATCGAATTTAGAGTTATTTCGAGCTCAGCTGTTGGTTGATAGAAGAATTGAATCGTTGAAAGCTACAAAATTATTCTATACTATGAGGCGTCCACGAACTCAACCAAGAGGCATACACCTATCAATAAATTGGCTCAGACAGAGAACGCTCCATGCGCCTCGTAATACAGTGGAGCCAACCAACGGGATGCGGAAGCTGTGCGCATATACGTCTGTGGCACATCAGGCTTGGCGAAAATAAGTTATGCAGATAAGCATACTATAGGACGTGAGCCACCGCGATGGAAAGTGCGTCGTGACAGATATTCTACGCAGAAATGATGTGAGCGGATTCCATGGGAGCTCGGTGATCAAGGCATACATACAGGCGCAAGTTTTCCATGGCGATCCAACTGCGGGATAGCCCGAAATCGCTATGCAAAAGCCTCAGCTCTTGTGCGTTGCCGCCAGGAACCCACACCTGTTAACACAATCTGTTCGCAACCGCCCCCATCAAGCTTCTGGATGCTGTACGCGCCGCTGCAAGCAATCGTTCGTACGACAGCACGGGATCACCGCATTCCCCCGCAGCTGCCTTGCTAGACACCCATACAAAATGACGCTCCGCAGGGGGGATGTCGGGGCGAGCGGAGGTGGGACGCGGCAGTTGGCAGGTCCTGAATTAGTATTGGGATGCAGGTTTCAATACATGTATACGTAACTTTTACATCCTTGTATGGTCCCGACTCCCGAGCTGAATGGGTGTGGCGCAGGACATGTGTGGCAGTGGAGAGGCGGGGATCTCGATGCACCGACAGAAAGCTTGAGAAAGTCAGCGGGCTACTGGCTGCAGAGGTGTGTACGACACACCTGGTTCGACGTAGGGCTGATTACCACTGGAGGTACGCTGGCGGGAACGGGCGCAGTATGGTCCGGTGCTGTAGCATTAGCTAGCGTTAGCTAGCGTTGATTACCAGTTGAATTGTTTGAATTAATCTCGCGAAAAAGCTTGGACGAGGCGAGGGCTATGGGCATTGATGACTATATAGGTAGAGCCGAGCGAAACAGTCTCATAGACGTTGAGAATTTGAATAATCCAGGTTCATTTGAAGCCTTGAAATGTTGCAGAAGCTCATTCCGTCGTGACATTGAGTTATGTTGGACAATTTGTTTTGGACGATGTTTCACTGCTTGTTCGTCTTGACACGTAACGACCAGCGGGCTTGAGCGACTTGAGTTGTCCCCAATTTGTGGAGTGCAGAACACTTGCAATGTCTTGTGGCGGCTTAATGCGGGCAGAAAATCGTGTTGAACAACGCATCGGAGAGACAGGAAAGGATCGGGAGGCAGAGATGATGGGGGGAAGAACAAAAGAAGGCTTTCGGACGGCCCTCCCTTATCAACGGATTTTGAGCGCGAGAGAAAAGGCCGCATGATTTCTCGGAATTGAGCGGCAGGGAGCTCGGCGCAGGTGGATGGTAATCGGGAAGCCAAAAACAAATAAGCGCCTTGATAATGATCTTTGTGTGAGAGGACCAGGGGACCCTAGAAATAAAAGGAAACTGGATTGTTGATCCCAGATGGACGGAGCAGGACAGTTGCAGGAGGTTTGAGACCGCAGGTAACGTTGAATTGGTATGAAGATTACAGCGTAGCTCTTGGATCAGGACCACCATCATGGTGATCCGGCGTCTGGCCTCTCCGCGGCCCAAGAGACTAGTACCCTCCGGGGGAAGCTAACAGACGTCCTCTACCTGGGAACCAGGGAGGGAATTGCTCCGCAGTCAGCGAGAGCGGTGGCAAAGCCGCCCATCCGACACAGTCAGTGCTCGAGGAGACGAAAAATGTCTGTATAAATTCGCTATACTACGTGTATCTACCAGCTACGGCGATATACAAGACCCCCCAGAGCCTCCAGAAAGAATATGAGCCAGGGAACCCCGGAGCGCGACGCTGTCGATGACTGCGCCACCCGTGGCGCATTCGCTAAATTTTGGCAAAGCTTTGCCAGAATCTCCCGGAAAGGAAATAAGTCACGAGTCGATTTTCCATGCGAGGATACAGTCTTGTCGCCCATCCTCGCAGTCGTATACGACGGCGACGACCTCCTAGCTCGCCATCTCCCATGCCACCCTCTGAACCGCCATGCCCGGGCCGGTTCGCCAAGGAGACGAGACAAACGGACAAGGCGCGAACAAAGGGTACAAATGACCTGCAAACCACGCAAAGCTCTGAAAGAGAACACGGCACAAAGAGACGTGGGGAATACTTAAAACAAGTGTGTATGACGCACCCTCTTCAATAATCCCCTCTCATCCGCCGTTCACACTCCTGCTCAGCTACAAACTACTGCAACTCCCTGCATTGTAAGTCGTCGACGACTGGAGGTACCCAACACCGCTTAACCGTGCAGTCAGACCGCCAAACTGTCCGACCAACAAGACCCCCCTGCGCCAAACGGCCACGCGTCCAAGAGAAGCAGGACCAACGGCGGAGCGGTAATACGGACTCACCAGGACGGAGACGACCGTGAACGCTCTCGATCCCCCACCCCCGAAACCATAGACGACCTCGACTCGCGTCCGAAAAAGCCTCTTCCCCTCATCACCCCGGCACAGATCCACAATATGAACAGCACGCCGTACGCCTTCCCCAACCCGGAGGACATGACGGGTCTCCCAACCAGGGCGGAAGAAAACCCCCACACGCAGACATCGCAACGCGGGGAGGTGCCAGAGGTACTCCCAGACGCCAATCAGCTGAAGGTCCCTTTCACGCTCAGCATCTTCCCCCGCATCGTCATCCCCTACTTGATCCTCACGCAGAACATGGCCGAGGACCAGGTCGAACAGATCGACGAGGACTGCCTCGCCGTCCTCCCATGGAATGCAGGTCCCAAATTCTACAAGGAGAACCCCCACACTAGTGTTGCCGCGGCTCGGCTCGCGTGACGGACCGGCTTTGACCATGGCTCGGCTTCCACTGTGTTCCTGCAAGGTTTTGGCAGATATCCATGTTGTGCGATATCTTGCCAATACTGTTTGCTTCATTTTTTCCCAAGTAACATATGTTGTATCTATAATTTATAGTGCGCTATGAGGCAAAAGATCGAGCCTTTTTGGCTGCGGCTCACGGCTCAAGCCGTGATCCGAGCCGTTTGGTATTCGCCCCTTGCATCAACTAGCAAGGCATATCATGCCACATTAAGTATCTTAAATCGTTCCTATGCTTCACCCGAACGTCTCTAAATACTGACTTGGGTACAATGTATCATTATACTCAGATGGGAGCACAAATGGTGAGCTGTGACCGGATGTGACGGCTTGAGCCGCGGCAACACTACCCCACACCAACAGAGAGGTCGCGAAATTCCTCGAGTCCCTCCCTTTCGACACGTCCGCGATCGAAACTGCGCTACCCAAAGCCAAACATAACCAGAAAAGAGACTTCGAAGGCCCATGGCCTATGCTACTGAAGGGCGCCGACAACGACCTCACCGGATTCCTCCTGTGGCACCAAACGTTCTCCATCAACACCAAACTCACATTCAGTGTGGTCCGTTTCGACAAAGACGTCGAGTCATGGGTCGTCATGACCATCTCGGGCAACGCCGTACGCAACACCCCCATCGCGAAGGCCAAGGTTCTCGGCGCTATCAAGCGCCGCCTGTGGAACAACACTCCCTTTGTCAACTTTGTCAACGGGGTGCTGGGTGCCGCCGGGGTCGCCGGGTCAGGTCGCCAGCGCGTAGTGGAAGCCACCAGGATGTTCAACCTCACGTACGTTGAGACCGACGACCAAGCCGGGGACCACGCGCCTGTCTTCCAGCTCACAGCGAAGCCGATAACGAGCGACCCCGCACAGCACCGCCAGTGGCTCGCGCACATCTGAGGGATATCCGGGGGATGTGTCGCGGGCATCCACGCCATCCTCATAGACAAGCGATGGGTACGGGGTGCAAGTCACAGATGCACCCCGCGCACAGCTGCCCGCTCCCCAAAGTCCCGGGGTGGCTCGGTCAAGTCCCCGACAACGCTGCGCGACATGCTGCCCGCGTGGAACAGAAGAAGGGAGGCGGGAACGGGAACAAGGGGAAGGGCAAGGACAAAGCCCCCCGCTCCCGAAACGGGTGGAACGTCGTCGAGCGCCCGCGTCAGGGCCGCAACCACTTTTGATACAATTGTACACTCACACCATGCAAATATTATGATCTCCGAATATCCTATAGTGTGATATGTGAATAGAGCTCAGTCAGAGTCCTTGCTTTGGGGCGAGAGGAAGTCGGGAACGTGTCCGCAAAGGGTTTTGACCCCTCGCGCGTTAACGCAACACCAGATACTAAATTTACTGACGGTCTTTTTTAGCTTGGGAGGTAGGTCGGACAGGACGTTGAAGGTGTGTGGTATTCTCTCGACGGTCACGTTGGCAGGCCCGCCTGGACTTAAGTGCCGGGAACCACGGTGGAAACACGTCTTCGCCCAAACGGATGCGTGGAGTAAGCCGTGGGCTGCTAGCAATGGCGTTGATCCCTGGGGCCTAGCAAGTCTCGGGTGGAGCCCCCACTTGCAACGAACACTAACACATCTAACAACATCATTGAAGCATTATGGGAATACACGGCAAACGGGATACAGCGGGCAGGCAGCTCCAGAGGGGGCGCAGGCTCAACCGCCAGCCACGCCCCCAATGATGGAGCTCCTGTTTTCGGAGGCGGACACGCGTCGCGCGGCCAACGGGAGCTCGGGATTGACCCCATGTCAAGGGGTCACCTGTGCGAGGAACAGAGGCCCGCCGCAACCGAGTCAGTCAGACACCGGAGTCCTGTAAACCAAAACAGAGACGGCTTTCAGTCAGAAGGCCAGTCGCAGTCAGCGACAAACTCACAGTCAGTGAGAAGGAGGCGAAGACCACCTCCCGCGCAGTCAGCGCGTACCTCGCAGTCAGGGAGAGGCCCGCAAAATGTGGGGCAGCCGAATAATCAGCTGCATGGGTGCCGTAGTAGAGATGCCAACCAACAAAATGGTCAAAATGCGGGGGGTGATCCAGCACAACCCCGGCAACCAACTGCAGATGTGGATGGGAATGATATGGGCCAGCAGCCAGACCCTGAACAGGGCGAAGAACCAACGGTGGAAAGACGACCAAACCGAAGGAACCGTAGAGCAGCAGCTAGGAGGTCTAAGAAAAACACTAAAGCAGCTATCAGAGTCGCGTCACTGAACATCAAAGGATGGAAAGCGACTGGCGCACCTCAACCCAAGTGGAATGAAATTAACCAGATGATGCGAGAGAAGAGGATAGGCATCCTTTTGGTTCAAGAGGCACACCTCAACGAACAGAGATGTGATAGATTGGAGCAGCTCTTCAGTAAAACTCTGAAAATATATCGTTCAGAAGATCCGCAGAATCCCACTGGCAAAGGGGGTGTGGCGATAGTCCTGAACAGACAGTTAACAAATGTTAACAAGGTTACAATAACAGAGATTATACCCGGACGCGCAATCCACATTCGGACGAACTGGCATAGGGAAGAAAAAATAAATGTATTGGGGGTCTATGCCCCGAACGAGGCTGCAGAAAATGCAACTTTCTGGAAAGACTTGGAGGACTACTTCACTGCTCAGCCCACATCCATGAAGCCGGACGTAATGGGCAGAGATTTCAACATGGTGGAAGATGCAATAGATCGGCTACCAATGCACGAGGACCACTACGCGCAGGTGGAGGCACTGGACAACCTTAAGAATAGTCTAAATTTAAAAGACGGGTGGAGGGACACATACCCAACACTGAAGAAATATTCCTTCCTCCAAGAGGGAACAGGGTCACAGTCGAGAATAGATAGATTGTACGTCTCGCCGCGACTCTTAGCAACGGCACGGGAATGGAAGATTGAACCAGTTGGAGTCCCAACAGACCATAAGCTGGTGTCTGTGCAGGTAGCGAGCGAAGACGCACCTGACGTCGGAAGAGGTCGATGGTCGATAGCCAAGCACATTATCAAAGATAAGGTACTAGCGGAGTTCATTAAAAAGCGAGGACTGGAGGCGCAAAGCCAAATGGATACAATGGGACAGCGAACGCAAGACCATAATATACAGACCATATATGCCAGCTTCAAACGAGAAGTGCTTGATATGGCACGCAACCGGGAAAAGCTAGCAGTGTCTAAGATCACGCTGAAAAGGAGAAACCTAGAAGCAACTCTTGATAGAATCGCAAACAATGAGAAGGTCACTGAGGATGAGAAAACCAAAGCCACAGCCGAGATTGATAAGAAGCTCACCGACCTGGAGAGGGAGAGACACCAGAAGGCCCGACAAAGCACGATGATGCGGAATAGAATTGAGGGTGAAACTATATGCCGGCACTGGTGCCAGTCAAATAAGGTAGCGAAACCGAGAGATATGATGTACGCACTGCGGAAGCCAATGGCGGCTGGAGCCGATCCGAATGACCCAGCCCAGTACGAGAAAGACTCGCAGAAGATGGCTGAAATGGCCCGCGACTACCACGAGCAACTCCAAGTCGACGATACCCCTCCTGCAGAAGAAGTCAGAGAGGAGAAAATACACCAGGTACTGGAAAACATAAGCACATCGACAACCGACGAACAATATGAGGCAATGCGCAAGCAACTTCTTGAAGAAGATGTCGCCGAGGCTCTGAAGAAGTCCCAGAATAACCGGGCCGCAGGCCTGGATGGAGCAACATACGAACTCTGGAAAACGATTCACGCGAGATACATTGAAGACGTACGTTGTGGTAGGACAGCCTTCAACCTGATAGGCTTGATGACGAAAACTTTTAACGACATTGAGGCTTCTGGGGTGGTGCCAAGCACGAACTTCTCAGAGGGATGGATGTGTCCAATCTATAAGAAGAATGATCGTAACGAAATCGCAAATTATAGACCAATTACCTTGCTTAACACAGACTACAAGATAATGACGAAGGCATTGGCCATGAAACTGGCAGTGGTAGCGCCGACCTTGATACATAAAAACCAGGCCGGATTTATACCGGGCCGGAAAATCATAGACCAAACCATGCTCGTACGGATGATCATGGACTATGCGGAAGCAACTGAGAAGAATGGATTAATAGTAGCCCTGGATCAGGAGAAGGCGTACGATAAGATTGCGCACGACTATCTCTGGAAGACACTAGAAACATTCAATATCCCGGCTGAATTTATTAGTACAGTTAAAAGCCTGTACCGGACGGCTGAGACATGTGTCGCAATAAACGGGCATTTAAGCTCACGGTTCAAGATAACCAGAGGGGTGAGACAGGGCGATCCAATGTCCTGTATCCTATTCGACCTGGCCATTGAGCCCCTTGCCGCATCTTTAAGGAACTCAACACTGCAGAGATATGAGATCCCCGGGACAGACGAGAAACTGGTTGCTAACCTGTTTGCAGATGATACCACAACTTTCCTGGCGGCAGATGACAGCATTGAGACTCTGCAGACCCTCCTAGATGACTGGTGTATTGCAGCAAAAGCCAAATTCAACCTAGCGAAGACAGAAATAATTCCAATCGGAACTGGAGAATATCGGGTCAGAGTCACAACAACAAGGAAGACAGCGGAATACCAGGACGAAATCCCAAATCATATGCATGTCGTCAATGAGGGCGAGTCAGTGAGAATCCTGGGCGCATGGTTCGGCAACGACGCAGATGTAGCACAGCCGTGGGGACCCGTCCTCGAGAAGATAGATGCTGCGCTGGAAACTGGAACCATAGCAACCCGACCATCAAAGGTCGAAAGCACATAGTCCAAATGGTGGTTGGCGGCATGACTCAGTACCTGACACAAGTTCAGAGGATGCCAAAAAATGTCGAAAAGAGACTTACTAAGAGGATACGGAAGTATATGTGGGGGGATGAGAAAAATCGAAGCCCCGTAGCAGAAGCCACACTCCAGGCCCCTGTAGAAGAGGGAGGCCGCGATCTTCTGGACCTGGAAGCGAGAAACCAGGCTATAGATATAATGTGGCTGAAAGAATACCTGAACCTGGGGCCCGATCGAGCCTTGTGGGGCTACTTTGCTGACACAATTTTTGCCCACAAGGTGCCAAAAGACGAGAAAAGCGACCCCAATGTCCGCATTAACCCGTTCCTGCAGTCCTACAAGACCGCCGGTGGGAGAAAAATCAAAATCAAACCTGAAATGAAAAGCCTGTTAGACACCGCAAAAACCTTTCAAGTACGACCGGAAGGTCTCGCATTCTCACGGGAAATCCTACGACAGATGCCGGTCTGGTACCACCGAGAGGGGAGCCCTAGGATCCGCCTCCTGAACAGCTCTAATGCGAGCAAATGCCTCAGGAGAAGACACAAGGTAATAACCGTCGGAGACGCTGAAGATATGGCTAGAGGTCTGGGTGTCCATGCACACCAGCCATCGAAGGACTGTGGGTGCGACAATTGCGAAGAAATGAGAGAAAACAGAGGGTGCGAGAACCCGCATGACTGCTACACGAGGGCCCGGAACTTCTTGACGAACTCCCATTCAAATGGGACCCCCGACATGCACAACCCGAGGACTATGAAGTCCAGGAAGATGAGGTACCTGATCTCGATGGCTGGATCATCTTTGATAGAAGTGTGACAACATCTGGGCCACTAGCAAATATATTCAGGATATTTACCGAAGGAGAAGTAACGAACGACGTACCAGACCTACGCCCAGACCATACCGCTGCAATGGACGAAACAGTAGGCACGGATGGGTCCTGCTTTAATAATGGCCAAGATAACGCGACGGCAGGTGCAGGCATCTTCTATGACGAAGATGATGACAGAAACGAAGCAATTCGGCTGCCAAAAACATTTGAGCAATCAAATCAGACCGCCGAAATGGTTGCGGTGAAAGAAGTAGTTCGGAACTCCCCTGAGAACGTCAAACTGCGGATTGAGACTGACTCCAAATATGTCATCCACGCAGTCACAAAAAATAGAACGAAAAACGAAGACCGGGGCTACATTGGTGTTGCAAACAAGAAACTCCACCAAGCCACCATAGCCACCCTGCGCCAAAAGAAGAGGGAAACAAAAATAAAATGGGTCAAAGGCCACAACGGCCACCACCGGAACGAAGGCGCAGATAGAAAAGCAGACGAGGGGGCAAAGAAAACCGAAGAAGATGACATACCTGTCACCATTCCACCCACGCTAACCGTAACAGGCGCAAAGCTGACCGCAATGAGACAATCCCTTGCCTATCGGGCAGTACGTGACCGAAAACGGAATAAAAATGGGAAGAAAAGAGAAAGAACTCGGGCTAACATCGAACGGGCCAAAGGCGAATGTGAGGACAACTTTGGATTCATACCTACTGAAGACAAGATTTGGAAGTCGCTATGCAATAAGGATATCTCGAGAGAAGCCCAATACTTCCTATGGATGACCACACACGACGCCTACATGGTAGGGACACATTGGCAGAGGGAATCAACTGATCCAGAGAAGCAAGCCTGGGGTGAATGTCAGCACTGCAGCAAAATAGAAACTATGGAACATATACTATCGGAATGTGAGATCCCTGGGCAACGAGAAGTCTGGGCCCTCACAGAAGAACTTTGGAAAAAAAGGAACTCCGAATGGCCATGGCCTGGCATTGGAACAATCATCACGGCCGGTCTAGCAACCTTCAAAGGGGAGGACGGCAAAGTGAAAGCAGGAGATAACCGACTATACAGAATCTTGATGTCAGAATCAGCCCGACTAATATGGCTCCTCCGCTGTGAGAGAGTGTTGCAACACAATGGAGAACACCCAACGGAGACTGAAATCCACAACAGGTGGGTAGCTGCAATCAATCGTAAGCTCCAAGAAGACTGCAAGAAGACAAATCGGTACAAGTATGAAAGGAAAGCGCTACCGGTCAAGACCGTCCTACGAACATGGGCGGGAGTCCTACATGAGGAGGACAAACTCCCAGACAACTGGTCGGGAGATGCTGGGGTTTTAGTGGGTATCCAGCCGAGGCGGCAGCATGGGGGAGGAGGCGAGAGGTAAGTATGGGGGTGATCGCGGAAGGCTGCGCCGGCTTAGTCAGGAGTCCCACACTCAGTGCGCAACACATTTCCTCAGCGGTGATTATCAAAATTCCGAGGTTTCTTGCTTTACCTCAGATACCTTTACTAAGCGGGCGACGCTGAGCCGACCTATGTCGGCTCGCTGACCACTCAAACCGTTCCACCAAAAAGAAAAAAAAAAAAAAAAAAAAAATACAGCGTAGGAGAAGCTGGCCTAATGGGGCACACGGCGAGATGATGGGGGGTCGAACAGAAAAAAGGACCGAGCGGCTAATCTGAGCTGATCGGTGAGGTGAGGTTAACCAAGCGCCCCTAGTCGTCTAATGGAAAGGTCAGCTGAGCCAACAAATGCGGTATGTTCGGGAAAACAAACTTGTACAATCTGATTCGAGAGATCTCTTTAATATACGAAGTATCCTTGCCACACCATCCAGCTGCAAAACCTGTCTGCTATGTTATATATGCTGACAAGTCAAACTCTCGTCTTTTGGCACGCAGAAAGCATACGCCGTTGTTGCCCGAGTAGCAAATATCAAAATTGGCATAAGAAATAGTACACAATTTGGTGGTGGCCAGGTCGTTGGTCATCAGCCCATTGTACGTTTTTTATTGTCCATTGACATCCTCGCCGAACTCAAGCGATGAATTACTAAAGGTGAAGGATGACCCAAAGGAGAATGGGAAGACTGCATTCAACAATTTCAAAAATGTGGTATGGCATACTGTACCACCTTCTACAAGCTGCTAGAATCCCTTGTACATCCCTCAAATGTTGGTTCTTGGACCGAATGCGGAGATGGACAGCTTCGTTGGCATTGGCCGGTAATCTTGATCTTAGCAACCGACTACGAAGAGGCGTAGGTGGTTTGGTTCATTTTGTTCTACCCATTGCTTATCACGATTACAGGTGTGTTATGTCTCTTATTCGTGGCTTGCAGGGCTACTATCCTTGCCCGATGTGCTTTGTTCCTCATGACGCACAGTCTGATCTTTCCTCCGAGCATCCACTACGCACAGACAAAGGCTCTGAACAAATAATCACTGAAGCTAGAGCATTACGAACACCTGGGGAACGGGAGGAAATGCTCAAGGGCAGGGTATTGCGGAATGTCAATGTATGTTGATTTATTGACTCTGAATCTGCTAAACTCAACAACCGTAGAATGCGTTTTGGAAGATCAGGGATGCAGATCCTCACAGCGCCATCTCTTATGACCCCCTGCACTCAGATGATGGAGGTTTCTGGGGCGATCATCTTTTTGCTCACATAAAGGAAAGAGTTACAGCCAGAGAGGCAATTGTCAAAATCGATGCACAGATTTCGGAACCAGTTTGAAGGAGCGGAAACGGGCGCGACATAGGGCATCACAATATTTCATAGATGAGGGTAAACTGTGGCGCCTAGGGGGAGGTGTTGGGGTGCGTGCACGTCCGAGGAGGGAGTGCTTGACAAGGCCAGAGGCGAGGGTGAAGGCGATGAAGGCGCACACGGAAGGAGGCCATTTCCACCGTGACAGCATAAATGGGAGTATTGACTGAGCCCGCGTAAGTCAATACAATTTCTTGTGACCGAGGAGTGACAGGTGGCGGTGTGCCTTCTCCTTTTGAACCACCACCTGCACTCCGACAAGCCTCGACTACGGGCAACGAAACTCTGCTCAATCACTCGAATTTTTCACATCTCACAATGCCTACCTCTTTTTCCAAACTGTCTCTCAGCTCCACCGTAACGAGCTTGTTTCGGCGGCCACCGTCTTTGATCTGGACACGACTGGGACCGTAACCGCTCTCCACGCTCGCGTGAAACAATACATTGACAACAACGAACATCACATGGGTAATCCCCACTACCTCCCTCTCTACTCTCGCCAGCAGCGCACTCACTATGCTGGCCGCGAAACGCTCTGCTACTCCTCCCCCTTGGAATGGTATAGGAGGGTCCGAGACATCTCCACCTCCTGAAGATGACGCCAACTCTGATCACGAGTCTCTCTCTGATGACGCCGGGAACGCTGGCAACGATGAGCACGACGCTCAAATCCAACTGCTAAAGAGTCTACCTCCGGCGGTTGTCACAAAGGCTATTGGGGCTATCTTTGCCAATGGTACGCAAATATATTCTATCCTGTCTTTCCTCCCAAAATCTTCGCATTCTATTCGAGCCTCACAAGCTCCATTTCGGGTCTCCCGCACCCATTTATATTCTGATTCGAGCCTCCCGTGCTCCATTTCGGGTCTCCCGTACCCATTTACATCCTGATTCGAGCCTCCCGTGCTCCATTTCGGGTCTCCCATACCCATTTATATTTATATTTATTTTCGAGCCTCCGATGCTCCATTTCGGGCCTACCATGCCCCTTCATATTCATATCCGAGCAATCTCAAGCTCCATCTCGGGTCTCCCGTACCCATTTATATTCGTATTCGAGCCTCCGGTGCTCCATTTCGGGCCTACCATGCCCCTTCATATTCGTATTCGAGCCTCCCGTGCTCCATTTCGGGTCTCCTGTACCCATTTAGATCTCCGACACTCCACCACCTCGACAAGAACAGGAAACTCAAGCTCGGCATAACTGCCTCAAGATCTTGCAATTTTGTTAGGGCTCTGCCCACTTCGTCTTGCTAGGATTCAATTCCACGATAGGGCCCTGTCCATTTACGGGTTGCATCCTGCTAGGATTTCAACTCTACACTAGGGCCTTGCCCACTTCCATTTAGGGCTCGTCCCACTCACGGGGGGCGTCTCGGCGTGCATTCCGATTACCAATGGTCACCCGTTACGCCGGGATTTTCTACGACCGCCTGCGCCACAGGGTTACAATGTGTGCATTCGATTTTTCAATGGTCACCCGTTACACCGGGATTTTCTACGACCGCCTGCGCCACAGGGTTACAATGTGTGCATTCGATTTGTCAATGGTCACCCGCTACGTCGGGATTTTCTACGACCGCCTGCGCCACAGGGTTACAATGTGTGCATTCCTATTCTCAATGGTCACCTGCTATTCCGGGATTTTCTACGACCGCCTGTGCCACAGGGTTACAATGTGTGCATTCCTATTCTCAATGGTCACCTGCTATTCCGGGACTTTCTACGACCGCCTGCGCCACAGGGTTATAATGTGTGCATTCCGATTACCAATGGTCACCCGTTACGCCGGGATTTTCTACGACCGCCTGCGCCACAGGTTTACAATGTGTGCATTCCGATTCTCAATGGTCACCCGTTACGCCGGGATTCTCTACGACCGCCTGTGCCACAGGGTTATAATGTGTGCATTCCTATTCTCAATGGTCGCCCGTTGCACAGGGATTTTCTACGACCGACTGCACCATAAGCTCATAAATCTAATATCGCATTTTCGTAAGTCGACGCAGTTCTCCATACCGAAGAGCTTCCCCAGATTGTGTGCAATTCCTGGGTCTACCATCTCGTTGAAATTTGATCGGGCTGTGATACCAAGGGTCTGGCCATACCTTTATGTGTTCAGAGAGCCTCCCATGCTCGTTCACGATTCCATGCTTCCCACACCCAGCTCACTTCGTGAGGTCTACTTTACCTCTTTGGGTTCGCGCTGGTCTTGACACATGAGAGCTTTACAAGCTCAATCACAACTCCAGAATCTGCCTATATCTAGATTCAGTTCGAGCTGGACGCTATGCTGAAGACGGTGACATGGTCATTGGCACTCACATCTCAAAACGTCCCGTTTGTCACTAGGGCCACCATGCCTAATTTACCGTTCACTTACTACTATACCGGCACCTGTTACGCCAGAATTCCCATGACCGCCTGCGTCGTAACATCACGAGCTCGAATTACGTTTATTACACCGGAATCAGTTGGTTCAAAGGCTCACCTGATCTACTGGGGTTTGTTCTCCTACTGCCTGCACCGAAGTGTGCGCTGGAGTTTTGCCCTTTACAATGGGATCAATTTATTCGAAAGCTCACGCTTTCTGCTCCGAGTCTTCTTCGACTGCTTGCGCCACAGTGTCCCCTCAGTTTACGCCCGGTGCCAGGGGGTCAATTGTTTAGAATTGTGACCTGTTTTACCAACATTTTCCCTGATTGCCTGTGCCACAAGTCTTATTCTGGCTGTGCCTTCGGATTATGAATGTCCCTGAACCGGGTTGAATAACTGTGTATCGGTCTCGACGGGTGCATGAAACACTCATCGGCGTAAATGCCATTGCTCTTGCATACATTCCGCAGCATATAATAGGCTCAAATCCTCGGGTCTTGATCGTGCTTGCCACCACCTTCTCGTACTCGCCTAAATGTGCGATTATGGGTCTACACTGGCTACGGTGCATAATTTCCTCGACTTGGATTCCCTCGCGTACACCTAAATGTGTCAAACTCTGCGGCCTTCCTCCATGATTTTCGCCTCAATGTGCCCTGCATTTACTGTCTCGCATATCCCTCTGTAACCCGTCAGTTTTGCGTGGCATCAAACCTTCGAGCCATCTTGTTCACATCCACACGCCTAAACGCGCATTGCATCGAGTCGGTGTAACTACCTATGGAACATGATGCAGCTGAGTTGATCTTCGACATCGTTGCCTATACTCGGCTACACAAGTAGTCTTCATTCCATTGATATGCTTCAGCAGAGTACCAATTTGGTTTAACACTTTTACACTTGCGTTGCCTTGAAATTGCGTAATATCTCTGGTCAATATCCGCCTATCGATCCTACCATCTATTCCACCGCACTTACACTCACTTCATCCTTCCAACGGATACATTTAGAGCTAAATTTTCCTCGATGTTTAGCAGAGATAACCACCACCTAGATGTTTCTACATGCCTTATCTCGATCACTGAAGATATTAGCGTCAATTACTGGCCTAAGCTGTTGAGACGCCCTGATTCCTCGTCTCAGTCTAGCTTCGTATACCTGTCAGATCATCTTTCCTGGCGCTTGCCCGATTTTTGTAAAATATCGGGGTTCTCCATTCAAAGCGACCACCGAACTGAATCATCGCTTACCTACCTTCTATACACTTTATCCCTGCTGCACATTAAGTCGATCAGCCTAACACCCTCAATAGCCTACACCCTACCCTAACTTGCGCCAAAACCTAGCTGGCATATGGAGTTTTCTATATAGCCCCAGCGTAAACCAAACTCAATGATCTTACTCTTTGCTCTCCAATGACCTTCACCTAGACACCCCATGCATGGTGTTCTCCGATTACATCCCTCTGCCTATCGAGAAATGAAACTTGGCAGCCTGACACCGTAAATTATTCTGAATAATTTTAGGAGCACCCCCGGTCTCTTCGCTCTAAACTCTCTGTTATTATTGTCGTCTTATGTGAAGCACCCGCTCTCCATAATCCCTGTTACCTGGCTCGTTTACCCGATACGTACCGGCGTGCTTTCAATCAAATGGCTTGCCGTCATCTTCTTAGTTGATTATTATTTCCACACCTAGCCTCAGCTCATTATCTTCCTCGAACTGCGTCCGCCAACATTTATGCCAACATTGATGCCTAGAAGCAGTTTTCATGGCATTCCAAGTGATATCGGCCTCTTGGAGGTCTTCAGTTACATCCTTACATACATATACTGTGGTTCTAAGGCCATTCCCGCCTTTAGTCTCGCTTCAGCCCATGCGATGATGTTCGGGGCAATCTCTTGTCTGTGACGAATAAATCCCTACGATAACCTGATACAATCCGCGGATATTTGCGCCCGGATATTTGCATGCAATAATTATACCCTCGCTTCCGACTAGTTGTTCAGCACTTGAATTTCAACGGACCTGCCCCTCAGTATACCCGAGGACCCCGAAGCGCTTCGCTGCGACACTCCAGCATTTCACTCCTCTGTCCGTCATAATCTAGGCTCTGATCCTCTCCGATGCCATGAATTCAACTGGACACTCTACAAAAGTCAACAATCAGTTACCTTTTTAATCTCGTGGTCCATCCCTCGGCTCAATACTGCCCTCAAACTTCGGCATCACGCTAGCTTGTGCCGTTGCATATCACTGATATACTCCATGAACCAACGCATGACATATTAAATGTACTATCATTTGATTGGCATACGGCAGATGGTTTGTCGGGCAGTCATGGCCCACAGATTCTGCAGTGCTATAATAGCACAAGGCACAAGGAGAATACATCCTCAGATCTGGCTCAATTCCCTTCTTTCATGCGAAGAAAAGTTCTACCTCCAACATTTCCGGTACTACCCTCCACGCGCAATACTACGAGAGCCGCAGAGCTTGTACGAATCAGATGATATTTCGCCGCCTTGTTCTTTTGGGTTAGCCGGTGGCGTTGCCTCGTCTGGGCTGCTCTTTTGGGTTCATCTTCGCAACCCCATCGGCTCTGCGACCTAGATCTGGCCTAGAGCACCATCCACACCCACAGTATACTACTGTTGTCTTGTGTTCTCTGAACTGAACGAATCTGCGAACAAGAACTGGCACCGATGGACAAGTACCATAGCCCAAAACTTGACGAGTCGATCGTAAGCGCGATCATGGAATGCGCCAAGTGCAAGGGCTTTGGGCCAGCGCACCTGAACTCACTGCTCGACCCAGTCATTTGCCGACACCCGTTCGAGCTGGTCGCGGGTGATTATCTTTCAATGCCACAGGGATTCGGAGGGTACCACGAGGTCGGCCTATACATTGACACCTGCGTGCAACACATCTGGGGCTTCAAGTATAAGGAGCACGGATCCGGCGCCGCAACGGAGGAGGCGTTGGAGTACATATGTGACAACTTCCTAGAAATGAAAATGTTCATGCTCGACAACGGGAAGCACTTCAAATATATATATATATATTTTGGCTGGTGTCACGCAAATTTTTCACCAGTGTCGAAATGTCGAATCGGTTGAACGGGTCACGCGTCACACCCCGTGTCGATTTGAACATAAAAATACAGTAAGTGTAGGGTCTCGGCAATGAGACTAACCCAAAGCTATGGGATGGGGGTCACGGCTGACAGGTTGTTAGGATTGCACTTATTAACTCACTCCTGTTTCTCCAAATAATCATCTATAGTTCCTGTTGAGCAGCGGTTTTGACACGGTTTTATCTATATGGTGTGATAGCGTTATGTGGATAGAATAACACTCCTCTGAGATCCATTGGCCCAACATAAAATACAGCTAAATTATTCTGGCTAGAAAACTACGTCCAGATTAGATCTCCTCAAGGTTTTTTCTCATATTGTATTCTAAGGCACATCTCCTTAGAAAAATGATCAGACTTGAGTGAAAATAATTGAATTCCGAGCCACCAGGCTATTGCCTGGCAAGGAGAATCAAAAGAGAGGTTTGCGGTGTTCCGGTCCGGAAGATATGCGGGCTGAGGGGGCTGCCAAATGGAACTTTTCTATTTGGCAACCCCAAACCGGCTGGCAATGGGGTTGCCAAAGAGAATTATCCTACCAATATCCTTGACAATTTCGTCCCCATGCCAATTTTCTTGGTATTGAGACAGTGCCAGACAATCTTATGTCACCTTAAACATGGGCTGTGTGCCACCGCATCAATACACCTCGAAAGCTTTCTCTGCTCACGCCTGCGACACACTTATTCCCAAATTTCGGGCAATCCCGCGATCACGTGACCGTTTGCGCTGCTAGTTTTGACACCTATTGATCCCCGTATACGCTGCCGTCAAATTTCCCCATTGTACACAGGTGAGCGGCATCTGCACAGTTTTACATGTCCATGAGAACTAGGAAGCTCCGACTGCGTAGGCAGAGACCTCGCTTGAAGAAGGGTTGAGGGAATTCGCGCGAAGGCATGAGCCTCCCCCAAAAATAACATGCTCACCATCCGCAATAACCTTGTGCGTGTATGTCTTTGGGGCTTTGCGAGCTCCTGCTTGCGCCGGTAGGTCATGCTGGTAGTTCACAAATTGACAATTCTCTGAGCAAGTCCCGCTGCCCAGAGAAGTTGATCCCGGGAGGCTTAGGATCATCGGATCAAGCCGGTTTATTGAAAAGTGGAGCCATTATGACCCCGGAGAGACCTTGACAAGCAAGGTAACTCATTGCACTGTTCCCAAGTTCATCGCCCCTTCTCTATTGAGATTGCGAGCCTCAAGGCACAAAATTCCCCGCTCTCCGAGGGCGTCTTGGTCTTTATTTACTATTTCTGACGACTTTTCACCGGCGCAAAATTGCTTGGGAATCGAAATCCGAGATTGAACACGCCGCATGCCAGGCCACGAAATCCTCTTCTGTGGAGTTGAGATTCAACCTTCGGGATTCATCGGCGGAAGAAGAGCCTAACAGGAGCACACAATGACCGAAGTGTATCTGAAAGAGAAGATTAGCAGGCCTAAAAGTCCTGGAATAATATTTGATTTTCCGAGATGCAAGTAAACAATGTCTGAATAGCACCAGAATCTCTATGCCGTAGTTCGTGATTACCGCGTTTATCCCAGCCTGTTAGAATAATCATTTGTTCGATTTCCATACCCACCCCCTCAGGATCACGGAATATTAACTCTCCGCTGTTTACAGCTTTTTGCGGAACATAGGGCGGGTGAGTTTTTTTCTGTTTTGAACATTTTTCACGAGAAACACTGCCGTGAGCTCAATTTTGACCCGATTCCCTTGAGACCCGGTGCGTTAGAATCGTGTTGAAAGTCTGCAGTCGCCACAACACCGGTATTTTTGATCGCCACACGTAATGAAATTTTCACCAAAAATGTGCGGTTTCCGGTAGGAACACTGTAGCAGTAGGATTAATGCCCAGATTTGTCTAATTTGTTTACAGCACACACTCATATATGTTATCTAGTCAATAGTTATCTCACATATTCAATCTACAGACTCATTTTGATTTGGCACACACTTTTGTGAGGTAGATATTCACACCCTACAATGAATAGAGCTACGTACAGCAATTTGGCTATGGTCACAGTAGAAAATAGTGTGGTTGACTAGTACCACATCTGATGTACAACATATCCAAGAATTAGACCAATCGGGGCATTGATCCTAGTCCTACAATGTTCCTGCCGGAAACCGCACATTTTTGGCAAAAATGTCATTACGTAAGGCAATCAAAAATGCCGGTGTTGTGGCGACTGCAGATTTTCAACACAATTCTAACGCACCTGGTCTCAAGAGAATCGGATCAAAATTGAGCTCACAGCAGCGTTTCTCGTGAAAAATGTTCAAAACAGAAAAAAACTCACCCGCCCTATGTTCCGCAAAAGGCTGTAAGCACTTCAGGCATCGCAATGCTTCCACAATATCACCCTCACATGTACACTACTGTAGTATCACAATCAATTCTTGTGTGATGCGTGACCAAAAATAAAAATTCGTCACTTTGTCAAGAGGTCCCGGGCCATGTGACAGACTCGAAAAATTCGTCAAGTCTTTGGAGGCCTTGCTGGAGGTGGAGGGCAGTTTCTCAGAGGTGAACAGAACTAAAAAAACACCTCTATAGATTATAAAGCATCAAAGCTGAAGAACCGTGACTTTTAGTGCTTGAATTACTTTCTTTTCATGTACAGAGAATGGAATTTTGGCTTTATAGCAGCTTAGCTGTCGACCTGAGATGATTGAATTGTGGCTGCAGCGCGGAAAAATCTGAATTTTACGTGATTTCAACGAAATTTTGAACGCGGCGTGACGAAAAATGTATTCGTCAAGACCCTCCGTGACGCGTGACCCAGTCGCAAAATTCGTCACGTCAAGGGCCCGCGTGACGCGTGACTGACGAATTGATTGCAGTATTACGGTACTGCCGCATTTACATATTGTGAGGGTCGTTATCATCATCTTGGTGACTGCACCAAGGCCGGGCGGTGGTAGTGGGTCCTTCACGTGGTGCCCATTGAACAGACAGACCGGTTTTTGCAGGTTTATTGAGTCCCTGCTTCTTGTTAAGGGCCGAAACAATATCAGCGAAAAGCATCCAAGGAATTCATCGGTCCACATCCGATAACGAGCATGACTTCTCCAGCGCAAGTTTGGTGCCAAAGTCGGGGTAGTCCACAACTTGCACAAGGGTGAAGTTCGAAAACAGGTCTTTCATATCCACAGTATTTGCTACACGAATAATTCATGGGCGACCAGGGAAAGCATACTTGAAATGACGTACCAGATTCGCCGATAACGACTGGCACAAATACACACATCACCCTCTTTATAAAATTAAGCACCTCTGTCCGTCCGAAGCCTTTTTAATCTCCGCTGATGCCATCCGCCATGGCATCCCGCCGCCCTTGATCGTGCTCTCTTTTCCCGCTGGCCGACGGGCAATCAATCAATCGGCATCTTGGCACTCAACGTCACCCTTCCAGCATACTTTGACAGACACTGCCTTGGCGTTAAATTTGACAGATCTCTCCCACCACACTGAAACAAAGGCGGCCGCGGCGAACAGGCTCCTTCTGATGCAGTGTAGTAAGTGTCATTTACGGCTGGAAAGATGATCCATTCCGTAGGCCATATTGATCGACAACAGTGCACAATCCGATGAGGTCGAGCGGACAATAAATTTAAAGATTTCAGCAGATGTACCTTTTGCAAGTAGGCAGACAATTTTTTTGATGTCCAGTTCTTTTCACCCTATTTATAAAATTGCTACTGTTTGTCCGTCTGTCGAAAGCCATTTAAATTCTGCTGATGCCTATCGGTGCCGCGCTAATGGTCAACTGGCAGGCTTGATCTGCACCTGGGGAAAACAACCAGCCGAATCATTCTGTACCATTGCCGCCCACCGCCGTTGACGGCAACTTGCCGTCACGTCTGATAGCAATCGGACAGGCACTACAATGACAGTTTTATCTCCTCCCTATTCCAAGGCAAACAAAGGCTTACTCCCACTGGTTGTAATAAACAAATCTTTGGTATGAATAAATTGCATGGAAGGGGATGGGAGGCCGCGAAGCGGCCGACCAGCCCCTTGTGTACCTTCGCATTAGTAACCAGCTTCGAATCCTCATGTCCTGGGAGGAATCCTTAAATTGTTGCGTCATGCAGGAATTATCGACCCGGACGACATCGGTTGAGTACTACGCACTGGCCCGCCAATTTCAAGGTCCAACGTGGAGTGGTCTACATCTACCTCCCTTGACTTTTTGCTCCGCATGTCGTTAGGAAGCAATCGCCTCCTTCGACTCGGCCTGGTATCCTGCGAGATTGCGTAGTTTGATTGCCTTTTATCTCAATTCTCCCTATAGCTCTAAATTGGGTGTCATTTCGCAAGACGGGCCAGCCGTTCTCCTGGAATTCTGCGCCAGTATCAGGGGCGAACGAATCATCGTGTGTTCACATAATCATTCGTTACACTAAGCAAGTAACCGTTGCAGAGACCTCAACAAAACAAAGCCGCTCACGATAGCTCCTTATTCAAGGTCCACAGTGTAATGATTTGCTCCTGCTCACAGCGCATGGTAATCGAGCCTGCAGCAGGATCGTCCGTTCGATTCGGGCTTGGACCATGGTATTTAATCCAGAGAATACTTCCTTTTTTCTTTTTCTCTCGCAAGTTGCCAGTGAGCTGATCATGACCGCAACCTTCTCCATATCGACAATAAACCGATTCACGGTGGGATTATAGCCTGAAGTCGCCGACGCTCAGCGGTCACCGTCGAGCTGATTTCGGCTGGTGCACCAATCAGGGAATTCGCGTAGCCGAGAATAGCCGGCGTCGGCGCAGCCCGGCTATTGATTGTCGGCATGCTGTTGAAGGGTGGAAAGGAGGCTCCGATTCAGGCTACATAGATAATTTTAGACCCTCACTGGTCTGTAAAAATTGCTCGAGGGTCCAGTTACAAGGCAGTTGCCTCAACTAATTCTGCGGACCGCTTTGATCTTGGCCGAATGCAGGATTTGAACGGAATTGCCATACTGTTTCTGGAATGAATGTCTGTTCAGACACATAGGATATATCTGCATACCCGGGTACACCAGAGGAATATTTGGAAGTAGGTCCGATCACCTTTCCACCGTCTCCGATGGCTTTGGTGATATCGAAGGCGGCAAGAATGGAGGCGACAGTGATCCAGAGGTCGTCCATGGCTAAGAATTGCCCCGGACAAGCTCTGGTGAGCTTTCCTGTATAAACATGATGCGAATTGAAAGCTAGTTCAATGGCGTACCTTCTTCCATAACCGAAGGCCGAGACAGGGTCGGGGTTACTTCCTTGCGTCTGGCCTACCGCAAGGAAGCGCTCGGGACGAAATTCCAGAGGTGTTGGATAGAGAGCCTATGAACTCTGAGCATCTGAACTGAGTCATTTAGGAGAACATACTTCATCATGAAGGATGGCCCTGTGAATAGGTTCATGTCAATTGTCGATCCTTTGGAACGAAAGCTTTGGTCACCATGAATTTCCGAGGACGATAGATCCCGCCGGGACCCGGTATCCTCGATATTCATCCTCCACTGCAACAAAGTGCGGTATACCTGTTGGATAGTTCAGCTAGCGGGAATTGGACCATCGATGCAACAGACCAAGCGGGGATGGAGGATTCCATCGAAGCATCTCTTTCACCAGCGCGGTGATGTATGGTAACGCGGGCTTATCATCGAATGTGGGGAGACGATCGCACCCGAGTACGGAATCAATCTCCGACTGCGCCCTCTTCTGAATCTCTGGGTGTAATAACATGGCCAAGACGAACGTTCCCAGAGTCGCCACCGTCGTTTGACTGCCGGCATTGAAGATGCTTCCAGCTGTGTCTCTAATTGCATGCTCAGAGTAATTTTGGCTAATTGCATCCTCAGAGTAATTTGAGTCAGAAGCGTCCCCTCCCATTGAAAGAAGCTTCGAGACATATGAGCCTTGTGGCTCACCCGTGGCCTTGAGACGAGGATGGGAGATGAGAGATGAGAGATCCGCCTTTGTCCACTCACGATTATGCGCTTCGCCTCTGCAAACGGTACTCTCACCGATTGTCGCGTCATTTGTCCCCACTTCTTGGCTGCGCGCTTAAATCCGGCTCCGGGAAACCACGTAGGAATGTATTTCAAAATCGGAATGGCATCCTATAAATTCCTTTAGCGAATGGAGTTGAAAGTGCACCCACACTTGCCACCAAATATTTCCCAGGCACGCTAGCGACCGTCAAGCCGTGCATAGATTCTTGAACCAATTTGAGGTAGGGATCATTAATGGGCAAAACATTGATTCCATAAGCAATAGACATGATCAACCCCCCGGTCGTCCTGTGTGACAAGAAATAAGCTAACGTCTTGATACGCTCTGGAAAACGCGCTGTCGGAACTCGTCTATCATATCACATTCTGGGTTTGTCAAAATACGTCGGAGCAATGCATGAGCTGCCGCATGTTCCATTGGCTGAAAGTGCGGTGTGGCTCCGGCGCTGAAGGCCGTGTTGAATAGTTTACGTTTAGCACGCCTAAAGGGGGTTTGTTTCTTGCAGTCGGACGACTATGGATTCACACACCAGTGCGGTCCTAGAGATAGGGTTATTTGATGGTTAATAGTGAATGAATACCGGCGGCGTACCGTATTTCATGAATCCTGGGGACGAGAATTAGTTCGGAGGTTAGATTATTGATATCATCTCATACCCATGGCAAAGTCCCATCCCATAAGCTCATTCAGCATCGGGAAACGTGGCCTAACTGATGATGAGAAGCACCACCTGGGCCGTGGTTTGAAGATCTCGCCTGTCGGAGTAAATGGAGGACCGTTTCATCATAAGATCATTCGTGGCCTGCACGGAAGAGAGTATAATTATTGATTTTCCAGCGACATTCAAGTGGAGGATATCAGAATCTGCACCAGAATGGTAGTATCTGGGCACATCCATGAAAAATAGAAACAAACCAAATTCTCTGCTCCATCTCTGGTACGTCTTCCACTCTTCTGACGTGGGCATGTCGAAAAGATTGCCAACGAGCGGCAGCTTCTTCGGACCAGGAGGTAGCGCCAGCCGCGAGCGTTTCCGAATCGAGCAAACGAGGAAAATGCAGGATAAAAAGAGTATCCCGCATGGAGGACCATAGAGCTCTAGGATCAGGGGTGACATGGTTGTTGGGGTAAAGAGCATGAAGAGCATCGAATTGTCATTTCTCTTCTCTCTCTTTATAAAATTACGGCTGTCTGTCTGAAGCCCTTCAAGCTCCTTTTATGGATCTTTCAGCCCGAAATTGTGGACTGCTCGCACGCCACCGGAACTGCAAGGCACCTGAACACTGGATGCTCCCACGGTAAGCGCTAATGTTCTCTTGCCGCATTCGGCGCTCACACGGCACCGGAACTACACGGCACCGAAACTCTGGATACTCGCACGGCCAGCGCCAATTTTTTCTTGCAGCCCTCGGCGTCACTCAACAAGCGCTAATCTTTGCCTCTCGGCCGTCATGCCGCCATCTCTCTTGCCCGCGCCTTCACGGCAGGCGCTAAAATTCCTGAGGATGCTCACACAGCAAGCGCTAATTATCTCCTGCTGCCAGTTGAGGACTTAATGGGTGGGCTTTTGAGCTCGGATGACTTCGGTTCATCACGGCCCTGCCGCTTGCTTGGTCCAGATCCCGAGCCGAACCCAGGGGCCAGGGGAAATTGCCGCGCCTGCCGGGCATTGCCGCGGCAGTGCCGCGGTATCCTTATGCATCATTATGCATATTTTGGAGTACCATGCAGGGTCTTCTGGTGGCTTCATTTGGGTCAGTGACGCTTGAGGGCATTGATGAATCAATTTAACCAGAACTGCGGTATTATAAGCGTGAAACATCAGACTTTTGGCAAAGAACTTGTGACCTTGTCACAAGCTTCACCAAAATCGCCACAAGTTTGACCAAGTTCGCAAGGTCACAAGACATGTCCGGAAAACCATAAGGTCTCATTCAACTATGTGCAAAGGCAAAATTTTATTCTTTTTTTTGCAGTGCATCAACATATCTAAGGATATCCGGATGCCGCTACTCTGGAACTCACAGAGGGTGTGCTTCAAGCTCCTGAATGGGTTTTCTGGTCAAGCCTTCCATTTTTCAGGTGTATTTTTTTGGCGCCTTGACCTTGTGAGCTTGTCGGCAAGCTCACAAGGCCAAACAAGCCACAAGTTATTGGTCAAAAGGCTGATGAACCATGTTGAATCCAAGCCCAACGATCTTATTCCTGACTCTCCCGGTTTGCTACATGCTCAGGAACAACAAAGATGGTCAGAGAAGTATTATTGACCATCCTAAAGTTTTCTTGAAGCTGCAGGTCTGCACAGCAGCGCCGCGGCAGGTGCGCGTCATTGCCGTGTCAGCTCCCTGCAGTGCTAACTCAATTCCGTGCAGTGTTGTCTCACTTTACAATGAATCTCTCTCTTTATAAATAACGGGTGCCCGTCTGAAGCCTTTTTCGCCCCTTTTATGGGCCTTTTAGCCCGAAACTGTGGGTGCTCGCACGCCACCGGAACTGCACGGTACCAAAACTCTGGATGCTCTCACGGTAAGCGCCAATGTTCTCTTGCCGCCTTCGGCCCCACTAACACAACAGGCGCTAAATAATTGTCTCTCAAAACTCCGCCAACTCGGCACTTAGATTTGGCACGGATTAACTTGCCGAAACCTGCCCTGAAGTCGGCTTATTTATTTGGATGATGATGAATCTCAGCATTGAGCAAGTGTGCCACCCTCAAGTTTAATTCTTGATATCACCCTCTTTCAGGGTTTTGTCTTCTTCATAGAAGTCCGACAAATACAACGATGATGGACTTTCAGCTTAAGTGGACCTCAACATCGGCTCTAATTCAGTGGAACTCGCCGCTCTCGCACAGAGACTTCTCCCAATGACTCCTCCTTCGAATAAACTCGGCCCGTGGGTTCCACTTTCCGAGGATTCGCCTGGCGCCCAATTAAAGCCCCGCTTTGGTCCAAACGGCGATGTGACCATCGCGTCGGGCCGCGTCTTTGATTTTGCTGTTGCCAAGTCAAAGGTGATGTGAAGTCGAAGCTCCAACTCCCCCATAGTTCCCACAGAAAAAAATCGCGTTCCTTCGAGTGAGATGCTGTTCATGCTATACCTGAGTGCATTTCTCCCCCCTTATAAAACTACCCTGCCTTCAATCATCAATCCCAACACTTATGAATTTATTCACATCTTCATTCATGGAGGATGTATGCTGTGGGGGAAAATTATGACAGAGCAGAAGATCCACATATTGTCTTCTTTAGTCCACATTCAGAGCTACTAAATACAGCTGCTGCCTGTGCTCTTAACAGGGAGAAAATACAGGCTAAAAGAATAAGGCAGAGATAATAAAGCAGCACCTGTGAAAAATATGCCCTTGAACTTGAACTTAAATCCAATTTCTGCAATCAATCAAGAGGGAGGGGGACCGCGGAGCGGTCCCCCGAGCGCTTGTAAGTATTAATAATACCTGAGGCTACCCGAGGCTACAAGGTTTATACATGGTATTTAGGGCAGAAATCCCTTGGTCAGAGCTTCCTTCCTGTGGTCCTGGGCTTCCATGGATACTTTAGATTTTGATTGAGTATGATAATTGGATTTATGGTTCCCAATGACACCGGGCAGCAGCAGGACAGCGTCGAAACGACACCACAGCCCAAGTGAAGCCTAACTAAACACCGGCCGAACCATTCCGTACCATTGCGGCACCGCCTTTTACGGCAGCTTACCGGCACCTCAGCCATAAGGCAAACAAAGATCTTGCCTCTATTGGCTGCAATAAAACAGGTTTGAAGAAATAGGCTGTGCACCGAGACTAGAAAATTATGGGGTTAGAAGCTTGAAGCACCGATGCAACATGAGCAAGATGTGAAGCAGTAAATTGGAGCACAGACGTGCGCGAGACGGTGCGAGATGCGCTTGCCGCGCCCGTCTCCGCTGCACTGCGTAGGCGTGATTGTGGCCGTTCGTGTCCGGACAGGGGATGAAGTTGTCTTCTGTGTCATTGAACCTAACGGAAGTATGTCAGGTCAATTTACTGCCAGCCAGCCAAACAGTAGCATATATTTGGAGTGGTTGTACGGAACACCGCCAGCATTTATTCGTCAATGGGGAAGAGATCAATGGTGGTCCGGGGTTCGACCCCTCGTATTAGAATATGGCTGTGCATGCGCGTACGGCACTGGTCTGGTTTCTATTTACCACAATTTGCATTGCAGTTCAACCGTAGATTGTCCAGCCGTTTTGAAAGTGTGAGTTGCAGCTCGATGTTTCCTCAGTCAAAAATTTTTCGCTGGGTCCTCTTCTGCTTCATCATGAAATTTTACAACCGTCTGGGGCACGGCAAGATTAGTCTCCTTCGTGGCACGATGTCCCGCCCGTAAACGCTGCACTCGTTTTGTTCTTCTTTCTTTCCCAACTCTTCCCTTCGTCCGTCTGCATCATTTTCTGATACTCAGACCATACGGCAGTTCTCATGCGCCATCCACCCCCCTTCCTCTCGCCGCTTGGAATCGAGAGAGGGTTCATTCACAGGTCGTTTTGCGGAACTCTTCCAGGTACAATGTTGGGACTTACGGAGGAGCTTCTGTATCTCACACCATGAAGCGGTGTCATCCGAGGCTTAATCTCCACAGTGTCGCATTCTCCGGCTTGTCCCAATCGTCCCAGACAGTTTCTCCTTGTCCAAAGCTAAACCGAGGTGTCGGCCGTGCGGTAGAGTTGGTATGATACGGATCCTATCGAATTCTCTAGCCTAAATTTGGGCGCGGATAGTGCGCTACACCGGCTCCAATTTCATGTCGTGATCTTTACCGCGTCAATTAATTTCAAGGCGGGAAGTCAGAAAACAGAACATTGAAGATGGTCACCGGGACACCCGGCCGGCTGGAGTCGCCTTGTAATGGTGGACTTCAACCGCCGACTGCTTGTTTGACCTGCCAGCTACTCAGCAACTCTTTATGTTTCGACTCTTCCATTGAATTTCTAAGAGTTATCTGGATTGATTCTCGACTCCCTCAAAATCGCCTCATCAAACACTGGATTATCCTCCAGGAACAGAGAGTACTGAAATCTTCAGTCACGCATCATGTACCAGTTGAACGGCCACCGTCCAACTATACTTACGCCAAGCACGCCACTTTATTAAATCTTTTCACTGACACACATATTGCTGAGAATCGGGGATTGATGGATCTGTATCAGTACAAGAGCGCGGTGTAGCCCTTCGGTTGAATTCGAAGGTTTTTTTTTTTTTTTTTTTTTTTTTTTTTTTTTGGATACTTACTTCACGGGTAACGGAACCAATGACTTGAGCACATCTGAAAGGAAAGCGATGGAAGGCGTGGGAGGCTCCTTATAAGACTAGATACTTATCCATATATCATTTTGGTGCTCAGGAGGTAGAGTGCAACCAATACTGCCTGTCCTTGTCAATTTTCAGCCGAAAGTAATGAGCTGATGTTAAGCGGTGTCGCGAATGATGCCGGGTTGCAGGGTGGGAAAATTAATTTCTTATTCCCGAACTGCCACTTCGCTCCTTTCTCAACCAATTCTTTATCAATTCACGACTTGTGGGGCTCGTTCTTCTTCCCTGACAGCAGGCTGCCATCTGAGCTTTAAACTGGCTCCATATCTTCCCTCCTCTGTTGGTGGACACGCGAAATATAGCCCCATCCAATTGTGAGGACTGGAACCGGACTACCTTCATATCAAAACAATGTTTGACCATCCGAGTCCAGGTATTGTCCAGGATTATCTTCATATCTAATGCCTCAGTTTTAAGCATATTCCACAATATTATCGTTGTGATAGCTCCCACAGTCTATGTTTGACACTGCATCTGCCTAATATCTGTGGTATCAAAGTCTAAACGTCGGGTTCTCAGGTGCATGACGGAGGAGTGGATTTTGGTATCCGGGTATGTTCATTTACTTCCTATAAACATGCCTGCAACTTATTTCGGCCAGTCAGGCCCTCTGGCTCATATGCGGGCCCTATTTCTTTGGCATGACTGATCCCGACGCTTATAGTTCAAATTAAAAACACTTTTCTCTGCCATATTTATAGGTCCTTTGAACCACCATTCAAAAAGGACGAATTGTGAGCCATATATATGATAACACACTGCAAGATCACCGCTGCAGCCGTAAACGATAGATCGCACAAGTGGCCAGGTACCCCATCAATGGGAACTCCGACAGGAATAAATTCACTGAGGTACGAGGAGGTACCCAAAATGGCCCCCACTGGGATCAAACTGCTCGCAGGAAGCGCGCCTATTCCCTAGAGCCCCTAACCCTTGGGTAAGGTGCTCGATATGGCTACCGACAGGCCAAAATCTCTAAGGTGGCCAGGTTCCCCCTCACAGATAGTAAGGTATTTCAGTAGCAAGATAGTGAAATAATGGTTTGTCTGGACAGTTTACAGTAGTTTATTAAACCACGGTTTAAGCCATTAGACAGCTTGCGCAAAAGCCGCAAGGTTTCCCAAGTGTTTCAACCATTTTTATCCATTTTTTTTTGGCTCAATACCATCCCTTGTCCCTTTAAACTCACATCCAATTTTAGAAAATAATATGCATTGCATCTGCAGGCGTGGGAGGCCGCATTTCCGGCACATCATCAAGCTCCACTATGGCAGGGCCAGCGAGCCGGGATGTGGAAATTAAGTATAATTAACTATTTCTCCATAAAGTAGTTTACCCAACTTTGTAGTTACCTACTTAGCTTGGCGTTAATAAATGGAGAAAGGGACTCTTTTCTATTTTGTACTACCATCGTCCGACCCAGTGTAGCCAAGCGGCTAGAGGCGGAGCGGCCCCTCCTCGACCTATACAGTGTTTTTCGTCACTGTGGGCTATCTAGCCATACATCGTATCATTTCGGCATCGTCTATCGCTACCCTCACCTCCACACTCTTTTTCATCCTATCGACACACTCTTTTACAACATCCTTTTCGTTCTACGGGCCGAGAACAATCTCGCATTTTTATTCAACACTTCATACTACACTTCTGGACCACCAACCCCTCTCATTGTACCTCCCACTGGGAACATATCCCTACTTCACCACTAGCTTTGGTCCCACACTCCCTACGTCTGTTACGCGGCAGGTGCAGTGCCAGGGAGGCTCCCCCATCCCTGACTAACTCTCCTTCATGTCAGGCAGCTTCAGAGTCAGAATAGCGATTTCACACTAGCAGGAAGTCGATTTGTTCACACGGCTTTGTGCAATGCAAAAAAGCTGCACACGGCTCGTGCGGCTTTTGCGCAAGCTGTCTATTGTGGTTCAAACCAGACGGCTTAAACTGGTTCAAACCAGAGGGTTTAAACCACTGGTTCAAACCAAACAACACTGGTTCAAACCAGTTACCCAGATGGTTTAAACCGGTTTGAACCAGTGTTGTTTGGTTTGAACCACATTGGTTTAAACCAGTTCAAACATAAACATGGCTTAAACCGGTCAAACCAGATGGTTTAAACCGGTTTGAACCAAAGTTGTTTGGACTCTCGTTTTTTCCTCCTCCCTTAATATTAGTGCCTGCCCACCTCCTGACCTGACTCCTGCCAAACAAGGAAATTCATACCATTTGTCCTCAAAAAATCAAAGAATCGTGAATAATTGCGAAAAAATTGCTTAAGGCACAAATAGGTTTGATTTTGCTAATCCACTTCCAAATAGATCCACACTGATTTGACGAGCCTACCTTTTGAGCAAGCCTTGAGTGCCTGAAAGACAGGTGGATTGGCAAAATGAAAAATAGTGTAGTTGAGCGTCCAGTTTTCTGGATCGAGGTTAATTTTGGATACACAGAGCGTCAGTTGGCCAAACCCAGAAGCCTTGGTTGGCGCAGAAATGATGTAAAATGCTTGGTGAATAAACCCATCTGAAAGCCCTATTCAGTCGCTATCTAACAGTACCAGAACTGTCTGTGGGAATTTGTCCAGCGATTACTCAGATATGGCCCAATCATTCCCTAAAATGAAACGTGTTTTCAACAGTATTAAAGAGCTTGCGCAAAAGCCGCATGAGCCGCACATGGTATTTTTGCGTTGCGCCAAGCCGCATGCGGAAATCAAATTTGAACTTGGTGAGAAACCGGCTCAGCGGAAGGGCAGTCAGGTCAAGGGAGAAGAACTGGTGGGCGGGAAAAAAGTCATAGCTGCCTCAACTGCTGTGTGCAAGGCATGAAAAGTGTGTGAAGTCTGTGTGGAGCTGAAGTGATGGCCCTCCACCCAGCTGTGCATTGACTAGATACCCATCCAGATAAATGTAATACAGAATTAGAGAGCCAGGAGAAAGCATTGAACTCACCAAGACAAGGAGAGAACCCTGCAAAAACTCTGCAGTTTTGTGCAATGCACAAAACCCGAGTGCAGCTCGTGCGGCTTTTGCCCGAGCTGTCTATTTAGTAAAACAAGAATTAAGAACACCAAAGGGAAAACCCACAGCTTCGCGCAATGCACAAAAGCCGCAAGCGGCTCGTGCGGCTTTTGCACAAGCTCTCTATTTTTGCCTTTCTCATCCCAACTAGTGAGCTGGTTGCTATAGTCAACTACCAACCTATTTGTGCCTTCAGCAATTATTCACGATTCTTTGATTTTTTGAGGACAAATGGTATGAATTTCCTTTTTTGGAAGGAGTCAGGTCAGGAGGTGGGCAGTCACTAGTATTAAGGGAGGAGGAAAAAACGAGAGTCAAGACAAAAAAAAAACATGTGTCCAAACAACAACTTTGGTTCAAACCGGTTTAAGCCATGTTTGAATAGGTTTAAACCAAGGTGGTTCAAACCAAACAACTTTGGTTTGCGGTTTAAACGGGTTTAAACCATCTGGTTTGAACCGGTTTACAGCTGGTAACAGTACCGAAGGCGCAGCTCGAAAATTTCTGTTTTGGGCTGTTTTTGATCCCCTCTAAAGAATTGCCTGTATCTCGGCCAATTCTGCACGGATTAGGTCTAAATATAGCTAGATTTTCCAGGCTAATTCAGTTGCAATTAGTGATAGAGCCAGATCCGCAATAATATAATCTTTTGGCTTGCACCCAAAACACAGCTCCCTGGCCAAATTTTCTGTCGACTGGGCTCAAACCATGTTGGACACCTCCAAATTTTCTTGAGTAGCACCGTAAATGCATTTGGAATATTGTCATAGAGCAAAAATAACGGCCTATCTGGTTGAGAACTCAAACAAATAAAGCAGTTCATGTATTACCGTTCAAA
Source organism: Mycena capillaripes (assembly GCA_029204075.1). Classification (NCBI taxonomy): domain Eukaryota; kingdom Fungi; phylum Basidiomycota; class Agaricomycetes; order Agaricales; family Mycenaceae; genus Mycena; species Mycena capillaripes. The sequence continues at coordinate 222,707 of JARHKZ010000012.1, read as the reverse complement.
TGTCCGCAAAGCACGGTACAGCTCTTAGGCAAGACATATAATTATTTTTTGCTCTATGACAATTTTCTAAATGCATGTATAGTGCTACTCACAAAAATTTAGAGGTGTCCGACATGGTTTGAGCCCGGTACACAGAAATTTTGGCCAGGGAGCTGTGTTTTGGGAGCAAGCCAAAAGATTCTATTATTGTGGATCTGGCTCTATCACTAATTGCAACTGGATTAGCCTGGAAAATCTAGCTATATTTTGACCTAATCCGTGCAGAATCGGCCGAGATACAGGCAATTCTTTAGAGGGGATCAAAAACAGCCCAAAACAGAAATTTTCGAGCCGCGCCTTCGGTACTGTTACCAGCTGTAAGCCACCTGGTTTGAACCGGTTTAAACCACTGTGGTTCAAACCAAACAACTCTGGGTCAGACCGGTTTAAACTTGAACCCATGGTTTGAACTGGTTTAAATCACAATGGCTTAAACTGTGGTTTAAACCACGGCTTAAACCAGTGTAAACCACGGTGGGTGAAACCAAAGCCTGCCTCTTATATGATTATAGGAGGGTGGTTTAAACCAGGCTATCGTTGGAGACGATGTGGTGTAAACTTAAACCATGCTGTTGCTGTCTACCCAACTTTGCTTTACTTTACGGTTCTCAAGTTAACTTATCAGCCAAGTAGGTCGATTTATAACTGCCACGAGATTGCCGTCTCTGTGGGTGGTAACCGATGGCCTCTAAAGGACTGAGGACTCCTGCAGTTGAAACTGGAGTCTCCCGGGGAAATGATTCCGTTTCCTGTCTCAGTCCTCATCAGATTCAAGCAAATGCCTGCTGTACATTTTCGTGATCTTCTGGAGGTCAGAAGCGAGAACGGATTGAATGCGGATTGCCTAGGTCAATTCTTATCTTCCCATTACTTCCCTGGACTTCGACTTACTTCCCACCCCAGTATTTTACTTTACTTTAATTCCAGTCCTCCAGTTGACTTGGTTACCGAATCCTGGGAGAACTCATCAAGGTAACCGTTTATAGTCCCACACCGGCGCTAGCAGGACACGAACCACGTTCAGATTCATCGGTCGGGCCCGAAACAATCCTTTGGTAATTAGGTTGGGGTGGGTTATAACCCTGCCGCTGACGTACCTTTTTGAAGGGCCAGCCTTTAAATGGGTGTTTGAACAAATCAGTGCTCAAACCGGTTTATGTGCTGAGACGCGAATTAATTAAACAAACTTCATATGGTTACTGTAAATTTCGTGTACAAACTGGTGAGTTATGATATATGAGTGACCCCATAACAAACTCTGTTCTCGTGCCTGCGTTGATCTGTATGCACACAGCTACGTTGCTCTAGATCCATTCCCACGGTTCAAAATCTCAAGCCAAGTGCGGTGCGGTCAAGCCCGGAAGCAGCCAGAGAATATAATGAGCCGAGTACAGCACTCCCCACCATTGAAGTTGGCCTTGAATTTGGCCTTGCCGCGACAGCGCTGTGGAATCTGCATGACCCTGCTTCAGCTTCTTCTGAGGTGCAGGCTATTATATTTGTGCATTCACAGCTGGTTTGACTATCACTGCTACAGGCACGTCATGGGTGAATTGAGTGCACTGCGCAGCCAGTGAGATCAATCTTCCCGGTGGTTCGGGCATACTTCGATCCCCTAGAAGTTATGCATAGTATGGTCACCAGTGAGCAGTGATATTCACTCACAACTATAACCTATGTGACTGAGATTACAATCTCAGCTGCATGGCCGTCAGTCCAGTTCACCGAGAATCTCTATCCGGAGCCGTAGACCTACTAGTTGGGTCTTCGGCCATTCACTTCCTAGGTTAGCCCGAATGCATGGACCGATATTCCGGCGTGATTGCGGATTCGACATGTGAATGCCACACCAGTCGCAAAATCGTTCTGGTGACTGACCTAGTATGTTTGCTTGTAGTTATGTCTCGTCACTTCCGGTAACTTGTAGTAACTTCCCCCTACTAGCCATAAATTAATTTCGCTTATATTTTCTGACTGGTACTTCGAGTTATCTGGTCCATGTAAATTAGGTCATGCCAAATGACCTAGTTATGCCTCAAATATTGAGTTAACCTGTCTAGGGGCGACTCTCAACATTTGCCCATACGAGCGGGGATTCTTCCTGTGCAAATCAGGGCCTTCGCCTCCCACTTGAGGTCACTCGACCGTTGGCTCAGAAATACTGTGGTGGAAGTGAATACTCTACTTTCAGCGGTGCCTAAAAACACAAGCCTCGTTCCACCGCTGGACCATTGATCCTCCTTGGAAGCATGTATGATTTATATATGTACCTTGCTTGGTGTTATTCCGTTCTGCTGACTGTTAATCGGTTTACTTTGCCTAGCTTGCCTTCTACTCGACTGTCCTGACCAGTGACCACCACTGCAAGTAACTAGGCCCTCGAGTGAAGTTAACTGGCTGTTACAAAATCAATCCATTGTAGAGGGCACAGTGACGTTAATGAATCCCTTCAAACTCGATTTCCTGGGTCCAACATTTGCCAAATGCCAAGATTGAAAGCTACTCCGACGCAGGAAGCTAGTGCATGAAAGGAAATTTTAGATGGTTGAACTGCCGGTCCCGGTCCCCAAGTCAGCTGTGGATGTTTGAGTCTGACATTTACCTAGATTAAGTTGTCCAAAGTGCGGGGATGGCCCGACTTCTATAGCTCGAATCAAGTACTTATGGACCCATGTGGTGGTCCATGCACGAATACGAGCGCTGTTGAGCTGAGCTCCTTGAGTCATATCTCTTGCACGTCGTGAAATTGAGTCCCAGAAAGATTGAGTGCTAGCAAGATATTTAACGGTATAGCTCACCCGGTGTGATAGGACCAGGATTCAATTTGACCACCGAGACGGCGTCACGCAGGGAGAGCTTTCAGGATGTGCATATTTGTATAGATAGGGTTTCAGCAACCGCGGATGAACACCGTGGAACTATTCAAGCCAGGCTGTGTGTCTCCAATGGACCGTTGGGTTGACAGGTGTTCTATTCGACGGCATGAGTGCGTCTCACACATAATCAGCATGACCGAAAACCATAGTGCAATGGGCAGGAAGATAGAGGATAGATCCCAATCCCTTCTGAGAATGGCTTGGATGGTCACTCAAAGACCTTTAGGAGTGTACACTGCACGCGATAGAGTGAAGCAATCCAATTGACTGAGCTACACTGGGTTAAAAATCACTTGCAGTAACTTGGGCTACTTGCCATAAGCTTACTATGTCTTTGCTTTGCTCAGGTACAGATACCTCAAGTAGCTTGGCCACATCAATGCAACGAACTTGTAGCTCAAATTGGCAGGTTGGTGTCTCTCTCAAAGTCAATACCAAGCAGCAGGTGAATAGAGTCTTACGCTCACTCAGGTCCTTGCTCATGGCTGACTCAAAATAAAACAGTTCATCCCTATGTAGTATGGAGGGAATTCAGGTAGGAATGCAGCGAACCTTTGCAGGAATCCACTAGAACAATTAGTGCCAGAAATGCAGAGACAATTTTGGATCTGAGTCATATAAAATTGTGTTTTATTGCAGTACAAGCGGCTGCTCGGCCGCTTCGCGGCCTCGCATCCCCTCCCTGAAGTGTGAGTTTTGAAGAATTTCTTTCATGGTTTGAACGTGGTTCGAAGTAAATAAATAAATGCTGATTGACCGATGGTGGAGTTTTAAAAGGCTTCAGACAGACAGGCGTAATCTTATAAAGAGGTAGAGTAGATAGATAGATAGATTCACAGCTTGCAGTGAGTCAGCATGGAAGCTGATCTGGGGGATGAGCTTATTCCAGTGATTTGTGCCGTCCAGGTGTGTGGTAGTCTAGATGATCGAATTAGCAATGAAAAGGGTATAATGCGATGACTGTGTGAAATGACTCTTTTGACTGCCTTGGCGCTGGATGGGCGTCTGAGTTTGTTTGAGCAGGCGAGGCATGTGGCAGTCTAGAAGACTTGATTGATTGTAATCAGGAAAAATCAGGATGAATAAGTAATTGGCGCTTGGGGCGGCTTGCGATGAAGGCTCGGCGGCGGTTGCGAGGGAATGTTCTGTCGAACCTTCAGAATGCCCTGTTGTAAGGGAATGGACCCACTGGCGCGGTGCGTCCGAAGATGCCGAGACCGATGGGCGCCACTGAGTCCTTTCCCACCTTGGCGCTGGATGGGCGTCTGAGTTTGTCTGAGCAGGCGAGGCATGTGGCAGTCTAGAAGACTGGATTGGTTTTAATCAAGACACATCACGCTGGCAAAATAATTGGCGCTTGGGGCGGCTTGCGACGAAGACTCGGCGGCGGTTATGCGGGAAGGTGCGATCGAACCTTTAGAAAGCTCCGTTGTAAGGGAGTGGGCCAACTGGCGCGGTGCTTCCGAAGATCCCGAGACCGAGACTGATGAGCGCATCCGAAGACAGCCTTGATGGGCGCTTCCAAAGATCTGGGGACTGATGGGCGCTTCCGAGGAACCGGGGACTAATAACCAAACGCGGAGTTTGAAGGCTTCGGACAGACACCCTTAATTTTATAAAGAGAGAGATATGGATAGATTGGAAGGTCGCTGATAAAAATCGCGAACACATTTGAATGTTCAACAGTGGGCAGTCGGCCATCAGTCTCCGGGCCGGGTTTCTACTGGTTCTTACGTTCGTCCCAGCTTGTTGTCAGCGGTAGGATCTCTGTGACCCATTATATGAGCCAACCGAATGTTTTCGGTCATTTACAAGTATCAACTTCATGGACATACTTGCGCTTGACAATTAACTTCGCTCACGAAGTTAGATCAACACGATCAGGGAAAGTAACTTATGCCATCAGATGGCAAGTTACCTTCGCCCTGTCAAGGGCTAAATTGGAGCTAGATAACCTGCTATAGGGTTCTGGCGGTGAGGACACTCATCATCAGTGGGGATCACAACAGATATAGGTAGCTGAGAAACAGTTTATGCCCAAACACTGGCTGCAACAGCCCAAGTTCACCAGAAGTTAAAGTAAAGTTAAAGTTAGGTGGAGTTACTTCAAGTTACTTTTTTGTACTTTACTTGTACTTTCACTTTACTTTACTTGTGAAAAAAACTTCCCCTGCCACAAGTAAAGTAAAGTAAGTTCTGGCAGGGAAGTTAGTTTCACAAAGTTACTTTGTGAAGCATCCTCACCGCCCTGACAATGACAGTGAAGAGCAGCCTGTGGTTCTGGAGATTTAATTGCTGGATACGACGGTGGTGCTCGGCCTCTGCATAACTTATTTGCATACTGTAGTCTTACAGTCAATTCGTCAAGGGGTGTGACGGGTGACCTAAACCACCCATTCGTCAATTCGTCAACGGGCCTTGGGGTGCATGATAGCCTAAAATTTTTTGTCAAACACTTGAGCCTATTTTTCATAAGAGCGCACCCGAGCCGGGGCGAAAATGTAACAAATGAGCGCCAAGGCTCGAGGAAATTACTTGCTTCAGATCCCGGCAGATGGTGCCAGAGCGCAGGTGGTGGAGTTTGAAAGGCTTGGCACGGATAGAGAAACGTAAAGAGAAATAGATGGAATATGCGGTAAAATCCCTTTGCATAATTGAAACTTTGAGCTCAGCATGAGGCCCAATTTGACCTCCAACTTGGTTTTCAATTTGGAAAGTTGGGATCTCAAGTTGAAAGCCCTATTCGTGAAACGCGGTGTCGCCCTAGGCGGGGAAACGGACGAACAGCTCGGCAAGTTGGACCTCGTGTATCACAAGCGTCGTAATACATGCCCAAGATTAAATAAGCTTGATGGTTACCCCAATGTTCCGACTTCGCTTATTTAATCTAGGTGAATTAGTCCGTCAAAATTACCTAGTTTTCATCCAAATCGGTGCAGAACTCATCGAGTTACAAACAATTCTTCGAAAACTTACAAAAACAAGAAAATTTTGTTCGCGCCTTCGGTTCCAACATTGGCTGTAACTAGGTGGAAGTGAAACACGATGGAAGATGCAGAAGCAAGATGGAAATGAAATGTGATGGAAGTTGTGGAAACGAGATGGGAACAAAACATGATGGAAGTTACAGAAACAAGATGGAGACGAAACATGGGAATAAAACATGATGGAAACCTAGACATCACAAACAAGATGTCTTGTCCCCAAGTAAGACAAGGGGATTGGGTTAGTGAGCTCCGAGTTCTGAAAGAATGATTGTATGGATTGCAAGTCCCACAAATGCCAAGGCCGTAACAGTACTCACCCCACAAAGAGCTGTAAAAACAGATGGAAAGGCAAACAGCGGGCATCCTGATCAAGGGATTCTGGGTTGATTCTTAGGCTGTTGAGGGCTGCTGAGGTTGCTAATAGGTAGTACCATACCATTTCGTTCAAATCAACAGTCACGTGTCGCACACCACCTGTTAATGTCGAATTTTGGTCATGGTCATGTGTCATGCAGGTGTTTGTCGAATGTCCCAAGCATGACCAAGGTCTCCAAATTGCCCGGGGATGCCAAAAAGGCAAGAAATTCGAAATTTTGTGTCGCGAGCGTCGAAATTTTCGGGGTGTCACACAAAATTTTTGGCACCGTTAAATTGGCTGAAAGGGTCACGCACCACACCCCTGTCGATCTGAACGACATGGTACGGTATACACATAGCCTTTGTTATGGCAAGTTGATTTATATGCATATCTAAGTTGGGTGATTCTATTTGACACCCCGGATGCTGCTTATAAATTGAACGCCCCTTTCCATTCCAGGCAATTTGCCGAACGGCCAATGTTCACGCATAGTATCACAGACTCTGATTTGGAAAAATCTCCAATCACAACCTCATTTCTACCCGGTTTCCTCCGAGAAAAACCAGGGAGACATAGTTGTTCCCCTGCTATTGCCATACATAATATCTGGGGAATGCAGTCCCTGCAGCGTACAGGAGAAATTGAAGGGAATATTTTGTGACAGTGCAGATCATTCACTTCCACTTCGGGGTCCATGCTCGGAAGGTTCATACCCTCCCAGAAGCATGCCCAAAAAATCTGAAAAAATCTGACTATGTATCTTGGAGCTTGAGTTACATAAAGTGGATGCCAAGTCCATATTTTTTCATGAGCTTTACAGGCATTTATATTAGAAACTCCATGTTTCTCTAGTCCCTGGACCGCCAGCCTTTTCTCAAACTTGGCATCCGGGATTTTACCCAAGATAGCAGGGGTGCTACATTCATAAGCAGCTCCCGGGGTGCCAAATAGAATAATTCATCTAAGTTATTGCACGAGAACAGTACCAAAACTTGACGGAAACAATCTTATCTACACAGCCGCATCTATGACACACCCAATTTGGTGTGCCATTTCGATGGCATCTCCCAACACACCCGAATAGGTGTACAAAATCGATGGGATCAACTGGATACACCGTTTTCGGAAATATCTAATGGATACACCCTTTTTGGACATGATACACCATATCAAGTGTATTCCATCACCACAAACACCGTAATCGAGCCCACATAGCGATCAAGAGAACTGGCCTCTCAAACACTGTGTTCCCACCCTATGTAGATGCACTCAGATGTACGTTGGTCCATGTCTGGTAACATGCTGCGATCTTCAGCTATGTCCGGCCACATATGTGTACGCCATGACATCGGTGTACATGCGGCTATGTCCGGCTATGCTGCGTAGACACGGTGTCAGCTACGTAGGTCTACTGTGCGTCTACACTGTAAACACATATAGATACACCTCCCTCAATTTCATAATGCAGATCTGGCCTCCATTTTGCTGTTCTACTGGATAGGTCAGCTCATGACCATCCTTTGTGGATTCCAATGTTTTATTGGTGAGCACTAAATTTAGGACCTCCAGATTTCCCACATTTGTCTACATTGGCCTACTTGCATCTACATCAATCTATCTCCGTCGACGTACATGGACCGAAGTAGACTAATGTAGACATATGTAGACCAACTGTGTCTACATGCGTCGACACAAGGAGATGAAGGGGTCGGTCTACCCTTCTTCTATGGGGGTAGACAGCCCTTCTGTCTACAATGGGTCAGAACGCAGTGAAAGTTTCTGTCATCTGTCATCCATCCAATAGGATAGTCCAAAAATAGCGTAGCAGTCACACCTTTCGTTTAGTCTGAATCTAGATCCGGGTGAGTCGCTGTTTGGAGTCCTATTTAGCTCCATTAGCGCGCTTGGTCGTTGATGGTCATTTAGTACTTAACAAGACTCTCGTCCACCGAAGCACTGGACACTCCCGATGGTATCCTTCCTCCTTTTGATGATTGTTCTACTTCTAACCGCTATTCGCGCGGCATCGCAAATTGCGTCCCCGGCTTGGCGGGTACGGTCTTCTGATTCTTCACTCTTCGATGGAACTGAGTTCCTTCGGTGTTGCACAGCAGCCGAATATTACGACATTGCGGACGGAGCGAGTGCGCCTGGCCGGTGCAGCATTAGATACCGGCTTGGACAGACTCGGTGCAGACGGTCTATTCTCACGTGGGAGTTTGGTTTTTCAAAACAAGCATGCATCCATCCCTGAGTTCTTTCCTGTCTAAAGCCGACCCCTTCGCAATCACGGGGATGTTCTACTCTCAATTGGCAATGTTTGACCTTGCAACAAACCAGACAACGTATGAGAGTGCACTCGACCAGTATTTCCAAATCGTGGTCAGCAGTGCAGCTAATTTTTCCAATCCACTGTGAGTAGTGTAGTTTCAGTTCCAAGACCGTTCGAACTCATATCTTGGGTAGGGTCGGTCCATTTCTTGGTTTAACTCGGGTTCGTTCTCACCGGTCATCCTCCTAGACGGGATATGGATTGTAAGTTAATAAATATTCTATCTGCGAGACGCAAGTGGAGCGCGACATATTGTGCCCAGGGCTTTCGGGCATGCCGCTGCGAAGGCATACACTGCGGAGAAGAATTTCACGCTTACGAAAGTTTGTCAAAATGGTCAGCAAGGCTTTAACTGGTTATCAGATCTCTACTGATGCATTGAGCCAGCGCCTATGGTTGGAGGCACATGGGTATGTGGCTATCACTATGTTGGAATTACCCTCTTTATAAAATTACGTCTGTCTGTCCGTCCGAAGCTTTTTAAGCTCCGCTGAATCTCCTCTGATGCCGTACTCTGCAGCAGCTCGCCGCCCTGATCGTTTGGTTCCCGTGTGCGCGCTTGCCTCTTTGCCTGCACACAATCAATCATGCGGCATTATCGGCACTTGACGTCACCCTTCTAACAACCTTTGACAGACACCGCCCTGGCGCTACATGCCAGATGGTTCCCACCGCACCGAAACAAAGGCGGCCGCGGCGAACAGGCCAGTTCTCTGCCCGCATAAATTACGACGCACTCAGATGAGCGGTGGAAGTATGGAGTCCATGCAACTCAACTCAGCTCCCCTCAACCAAGTAGAGTAGAACATTGTTGCTAACCTTGCGCTAATGACTTCGTTAAACATATATTAATTTTAAAAAGGGGGATGGGAGGCCGCGAAGCGGCCGACCAGTCCCTTGTTGGTTTTAAATTCGAATTTGATGGCGAAGTACAACGACGAGCCCAACGACCCCAGACTTGAAAGTTATGCCACCGGGTGCGCACGGTCCGTTCAACCTCCTTCAACCTCACATCAATTTACATTAGATATTTCCTGGGGTACGTGCGGTGCTCAGCCATCCGCTGCCCGGCTAATCTGAGTACTATCTCAATCCACAAGATTATCTGCTCTTCTGGCTGAAATAACGTTGGATAAATCATATCTCCAGGCGGCAACTGAATCGGCGGATTTTATCCTTTCTCAGCTGTCCAATGTCAGACACATTGTCGAGCCGGATATGTCTGCCAGCGTCAGTGACTCTCCATGTGATGTCTTCTCGGATACTACGCCGTTCGGATCGGGGCTTTTGATCGAGGGACTTGCGGTTCTCACCTCCCTTACGAAGAACACGTCAATGCAGAACCTGTGAGTCCGCCTGTCAATCGACTTGTGTTCGATCCGAGAGTTCGCACACAGGCTTGACAATTTTCTCGCTGCCACTATTCCGAATACTGCCTGGCAAGGCGAAAATGGAATCTTTGCTGTACATGGTAGTTCTTCCTCCGATGCCACATTTTATTTGCCTCACGCTCAGTAAACCTCAGGGGAAACGGGAGATACGAACCTCCTGCAGGGACTGGGGGCAGCGTATCAGCGCAATGTTACAAGCCCCGCAATGCACGAGTACATTGGCGATTACATAGCGGTTCAGGTATGTAACGACAGAGTATCTATACAACACAAAGTTGATCAAGATCTTCGATCCAGTTCAATGCTGTTACGCAGTTGGCCACCTCTGATGGCAGCAATATCTACGCCGGCTCCTGGAAAGGGCCACAAAGCTCCAGTTTCTCCGGGACTAATCAAACCATGGCCCTCACCGCCCTCATCAATGCAATAGGTGTTGAGGATGATGATGAGTCTGCTACCTCCAGTACCACACCAACAGCCAGCTCACCCACACCACCTCCCACCTCTTCCGGAATCCCATCTTCTATAACCCTACAGAAGGGATCCCCGCACCTGGGAGCCATTATCGGTGGCGCATTGGGCGGCGTTGCTGCGATCAGTCTCATTTTTGCAACTTTATGGTGCCTGCGTGCACGAAATTCACGGACTCCAAAAGATCCTGTCGGTACACCACTTCGCGAGTCCGAAATCAATCCTTTCACAGCACAAGTGGCATCTTCTGGCCTGCCGCCAATTCCATTGCAGGCAGGGGGGAAGCGCTTGGAACGCTCGCTAGCAGCGGAACTATCAACAACGCACATGAACCTGTCTTCCAACATCTCTGAACTGGGTGGATCTCCTTCGCGCCTCTGCTATACCCACGGAACAGCTGGTCACAGTATTGCACCAGCGCTTCCAAAATCGCTACTGGGATGACCGGGAGGCTCCCCCCGAATACCCTACCCTGCATTAAATAAACGATCCAAGGGTCTGGCCGTAAACGGGATGACGCTGGGTGAATCTTGAGTGGAATGGGGTACAGATTTGGAGGGTGGATTGGGGGGGGAGTTGGTATGTACATGCTTGCCTGAGATCGGGCCGGTGCGGTCAGTTATGATAGCGTGGTATAGCGAGAATATGGCGTCGAAGTAAGGCGAGCGCACAAAGGTAGCGACGCATTGAGTTCATGTTTTGAGAGCAAAGGGTCTTGCATGCAGGGATTGTGCAACGCATCGTCAAGACTGGGTAGGGCAGGCATCAGGATGAACAAGCGGTACACAGGAGAATTACGGCCGGAGGGTTGAGCTGCGGTCCCGTCGAAGGTCCTATAATCCAACCCAGCCCCCCCCCCCCCGGGTCGCTGAAATCCAGATTTGGCCACTTTTTGGTGTCATTGTTAAGCAATGGGCGGTGATATGCCGAATCCAACTCTATGAGTAGCAAGGTGGTCCAAGTCGTCCCAAATTCAATCAGATACAGGTGAGGGAACTACATATAAACTGGTGGCTATGAAATACTACTCTAATCTGGACTGGCAATGCTAGACTAGCACCGGGCTACTTTACGGGAAGGGCAGTGATTGAGGACGAGACTAAACTGGAACGAGTGCAGATGGGCTGCGGAGGGTGATACAATATCTAAGGAGGAATTGAGATGTATTGCACGGGGTGCGGCTCTCTAGTGTACACGGTACAACAGGGGGGGTTTATATAGTAATTTGGTACCGCTGCGACGTAGATACCGGCCCAAAATCTGAGCAGGCTCGGGGACGGAGCCGTGTAGAGAGTCAGGGAGGGTCATACTAGGAGCGGAGAACCCTGCGCAGGGGAGGGGCGGAGAAATGTCAACCGCGGGGCACGCGTTTGCTCGGGCTCGCTCCCGCATTGTGTGTGCGTTATGTGATAAGCTTTCTCCGTTTCCGTACGCAGCGCGAGCTGATGCGTATCAGCGGCAACCAGCACCTCCCAATTCCAGTCGTCCGGATTTGGACAGTGAGCAAGATCAACCGCATCGGTGCCCGGACCATAGCTGCACTGAAAAAGTGACCAACACACCACCTGGTTATTATGAATGAATGGCATCAAGTCGGTGCCCGTTTTCGCGGGGAGACGGCGGTGGGGCACCGTGGGTGCCAGTGCTGGTTCTGGGTGCGCTGCGCTACGATATGCTGCGGTTTGCAACGGGAAGCTAACGGCTGAGCTCAAATCATTCCGTTTCACCCCGACGCATAGGTGCGTTCCCCAATGTGTGAATTGTGGCGCGTTCTCGATCCACAGATATATCTCGCTCCTCTGCAAGTACAAGCGTATTCTTCCCAAATCATCGTTAGGCTGACTCTTCTTTCGAACTCGCTTCTCGCGCTACCCCCCGTTCCAGATCCACAGAATCAAAAAGAATCTTGTCTCAATCCTTTGAAACCACATGCCCGACCAGCAGCGGGTCACCCTTTGACCATCGGAAGTCATTGGCGTCAAGGTGGTGGCTAAACACGGCTGTATATCATCATCCCCGGGCAACGTGAACGTAAACGTGCGGATGAGCTCAGTGAGGGTGACCTGTAGCTCCGCTTCTGTAAAAAAAACCACATTGAGCACCAAAGCATCAAAGCGTTAGAGGGGAAAGCAACTCACGCAAACCGCCATCTGTGGTTACACACGGTGGTCAGACAGTAATCAATGGCAGGCGTTGCGAATGCAATGTGTATTTGGACATTAAAATAAATAAAAATTGGACAATGTATTGAGAGCTGCCAAATTTCCAAAGGTCCAGCGCTTCCAAAGCCGCGCTTGAATCAGCGCCTTGGAAACTTTAACAGTGAGCCAAAAGAGAAGTTTGGCATTGTGTACACTTTTATAGGCGCGCGCGCGCTTAAAGCTGATCATGGGGCCAAAAGCCCCGAGGAAGCGCCGTTTATTGAGCGCTTCCAAAGGTCTGGCCCCGGCGCTTCCAAAGCCTCGAGCCTAATTCCCCAAAAGCGGAGCTTGAAAAGGCTTCAGACGGACATGCTTAATTTTATAAAGAGGTAGATGCCTCACGCAAGACTTCTTTCCGATATTCTCCGACAATCATATCGGATTTGTACTTCCTCTTTACCTCGCCATGGTCGGAATCTTGGGTTTCAACATTCCGGAGAGTAGAAAACCAACTAAAAACATACCGAGGTCTGGCTTTTCAAGTCAAGAAATAGGTGGAATATAAATAAGCATGAGCTATGTAGGCTGTAATGCTCACCGGCCGTGTTCTACCTGCGAGAGCCGAATGGACGGCATTGGTTCAATGGGGGAAGATCTAATGAGAGTTCTTATCTACTCAACACTAGTACTGGAACTGAATAGTCTCTCATAACCAATCGCTACAGCATATGGTAGCTATCTCGATTGCTCTCAGAACTGAAGGCAGGTGACAGGGAGTTAGGAATATTGATGAACAATTGCTTCGGTGTACTGAAATCGGAAAAAGTGTTCCTAGATTTAAGGTATCGGCATCCGAGTGATCGGCCTCTCAAGTCGACATGCCTCTATAGAGGATCACTGCATTCAAGGAGCTCCTAGACTGAGACCTACACAGACCTACACAGACCTACGCTCAGTTTGTCAAGGATTGCGTAGGTCCTGGCAAGGTGAGTGTAGGCAGCTACACATACTCTGTGTAGCTGAGTTTAGGTGTGACACAGGCTCCTAGACACACCTAGACATGCCTAGACTCACCTACACAGAGAGTGTGTAGCCACCTATACTTACCTTGCCAGGACCTACACAATCCTTGGCAAACTGAGTGCAGGTCTGTGTAGGTCTCAGTCTAGGAGCTCCTTGAATGCAGTGGGTGCGTTATGGCGACCAAACCTAATCAATTCAGACTATCCACCTTGCGCATGGACTTTGTACATCCATTTACGGCCTTCGTTCTCCAAACTGGACAGTTTGGACTTTGCCGCATCCCCGCTGATCAATGTCGGTGTATATACTTAATCCGTCAAGTGTGAACATTGACCTTTTGTAGTCATATAGTATTGAATGAAAATTAAATGGGATTGAAATAGTTTCGGTTCACCTGGAACCTCATCACCTGCCAATGTCATCCCATTGATAAGAATCGATGCGGCATTCCTGTGGCTGCTGCGCTTGGATTCAGAATACTCAGAGTTTAGTTACTACTGAATAAAGTGTATCATTTTAAACTTCAAACTGTATTGGGACCTAGACAAGATTTGATCTCCAAGAACACCTGCGGAAAAAGCTATAGGCTGCGCGGTACTGCCGCGGCAAACACAGCCACAGCCGTTTTAGTGTACAACAGCGGTTCAATTTTCCTGTTTATTTACATGCCTAATGCTGCCACCCCTTCCTTGAATTATAATTAGACTCGAGACACAAGATGATTGGGCTAAATGTCGTCATATTTTGGCTAGAGATTGGTCAGATAGTCAAGATTTAGTCAAAGGCTGATATAAAAATGAGGTGAGTGCAGTGTGACACTTCAAGGTTTGACACTGGGTATATGTGGTCGAAACAATGTATTCGTGCTCAAAAACATTGCCCCACTTGATTTATAGTTATAGAAACTTGGGGGAATAATGTACAGAAGATGTGGCACTGCCGCGGCAAAACACAGCCACCGCCCACATTGTACAACACTATTTCAGCGGTTAATTATCACATTCTAGTTCCAGTAAATCAATTGGCTAGATATTCCAGGCGATTGGGTCAATTTGTACAATGTCTCATGCAGAAATTGGTCAGATAGCCGTACTTCACAGAATGGGGAGGGTACAAGTCCAGTTCATGCGTTATATTTCGAGGTTCAGGGTGGAGATTTTCTACCTCTTTATAAGATTACGCTTCTCTGTCTGTCTGAAGCCATTTAAGCTCCGCTTATCTCCGCTGCTGCCGTACCCCATGGCAACTTGGTCCCCCGGTTCCCGAGTCCTCCCTCCCGCCGGCACATGGCCAAGCAATCCTTCGGCACTGACGGCATTTGACGTCACCTTTCCAACAAACTTTGCGCTGGCGCCAGAATTGACAGATGGCTCCCACCACCCCGAAACAAAAGGTGCCGCGGCGAACACAACGGTAAGCGAACCTGAACACAGTGAATAAGAACAATCTGGTCAACTCCATTCAACGAAGTGCGTGATAGTTTGTATGGTATCTTACTCCTGAGCACTCACCACCTTATTCAGTTGCAAACAGAAAGGGAATGGGAGGCCGCGAAGCGGCCGACCAGTCCCTTGTATGGTCTAAACAATGTATTGGCATTGAGAAACATTGTCTCAACTTGATTTGAGGTTGGGGAAGGCCTGTGGAAGGATTAGAGGCTGCGCGGCACCGGCGCGGCAAAAGACAGCCACCACCGCGTTAGTATCCAACAGTACTGTGTCCGTTAATTTGTTGTTAGAGAGCACCCTAATGCACTGGCAAATTTAAAATGGGAGTCACCAAGGCATCAAAAATTATGAGGAAAGGAATGAGAGATGTAGCTCATAGGGCATGAATGAATCACTTACCTGCAACCTGTGTACATAGTACATGTTCAGCCAATGGAATTGTTCTCCTATGGTGAATTTAACTTCTGGATACTAATGGATAGTAATTCGACATGGAATAGCATGTAATGAAGTCAATTCCTGAGATGCCTGGGGGGGGAAACTGCTCATAAAACTGGGATCTAGTCAAGATTTAGTCCAAAATCAGGGGTCGTTCCAAGTATTACATTTCAACGTTTAAGGCCGGAGATTTGTGGTTCGGACGATGTATTAACATTAATAAACATTGCTCAAAGTTGAACTGAGATCAGGCAAGGACTGTGGAACGAAATATAGCCTGCGCGGCAAAACACAGCCACCGCCGCGTCAATGCGCGGCATTTTCACCCAGCCCTTTCCGTACTTGACTTGCCTCTCGTGGGGAATAGACCCCGTATGGTTCTTCCACAGCACTTCCTTTGACGAAGCATCAGCGACTGATGCTCTTCTATCAAAGCCCACTTATTTTGTCATGCTCTGTGACCACAAACCTTTCCGTCAACTCTGAGAACTCGGTCTGTTTGGGAAAATATATCATCCCGTCCGTCAGGCATACATCGCTGCCATCGTCACATTTGTAGAACACACAAGCCTGGTTTTTTCCATCCAGTGTGTCATTCTGTGAGATGAGGTGCCTCATATGTCCATTGGTATCGCTTAGGATCGTAGATCTATGTGCATATTTTGTAGGATTTATCTTTTGTTCGTATGCCCTATATTTATTTCAGAGCTTCGATGTATTTTTCATCGTTCTCTGAAACTCTTACACCACGCATTCGCAGCCATCGTTTGAAGAATTGAATGCACCTGAGTGTTTGCTCGCAGTTCATTTCAAGTTCATTTACTGATCGCTCTTTCATCCTTCATCCTTCGCATCTGCGTCTGACTTCGCACTTCAAGGCTATGCCTTCAAGTCAGAGTGAGTCATTGGGTTCTGACTCGCTCCAGTAGTATATTAGGGGGAGTCTCCGCCTCTTGTTCGTACAACTTGCTCACTTTGCCAATCAACTCTCTGTGAACCACCACTTTTGCGTGACTCTGAGTTGAGTTGCTGCTCAATCGTGATTATCTCTTTTATTGTAGCATTTCTAGACGTTTCAGTTTATTCAGAGTCCTCTACCTGTCACTTTGCTAGACTTAGCAGCCAATTGGAGTTCTTTCATCTATTCGCATTCTCAGGTTGCTAGACTTGAGCATTAAATAGATTTATGGTAATGAACTCGAAGCTATCAATTAAGTTGCCAACGTCTCGGCTGACTGATTATATAAGCGTTCTTGAACTCAAATATATTCTTTCTCACTCATACTTGTGTTACGCTGTTCACTAGTTGCTTGAATATGCGCCGTTTCGCTTACAAGTTTCAGGAACCTACGTGTAACTGGGCTAAATCTAAACCCAATTCCTCAGTTGAAAATGCTAGACATATATTTCAGAAACTCCACAGGCTTGGAATCATATTCGCGAAACAGAAAAAAAGAGTGGGTTCCGCCCTGCTTCGCCGTTTTATCATCTAAGCCGCAGTGTCGGTTCTGGTCTCCAATTTTGCTTGGGCCCATGCCATCACCCTTTCTCCCCCGACGAGTTCCACAACAACCGTGCCTGTTCTGGAAACAGCAACTTCCGCACCGTTCAGTACATCCCCAGCCTTCAACACGCGTGTGGACGCGGAACCTCTGCTCGAAGAGCCAGAAAGGTGTGCCCGGGCGGCGGGTAGAGCCTCGTGTGGCACCATTGCAAGCATGCGTTGGACTGACGGAAGCGACACCAAGGTATCTGCAGTAGATGGGGCGGCAGCCACACGGACGTCGATTTCACCTTCTACAATAAGCGCTATCGCTGCGTTCCATGATCAGTTTCAGCTCTTAATCGGGTGTCACGGACGACGGACTCACCTGTTCCCCGGATTACATCTCCCAGGAGGTAAACGGAATCCCGCCCCCCAGCTTCAATCAATCGCGAGATTGTCGAAGATTGTAATAAATCAACTGTACTCGCGCCGAGTACGGTGGAGGGCTCAAGATCGAAGAAACCACATAATTCTCTTAATGCTGTGTCCTTCTCCTGGTCGTCAAGCCCTGGAATTCTGAGTCAGTGCACATATCATACAGAAACAACCGCAGCGTACCTTCCGCATTACTTGCAGCGAGCAGCCGTTTCTCTCGCTCCCGTTGGCACCACACCAGACATGCTTTACGTGTTTCAAAAGCCGCTATTCCAGGGCCACTCTGCGCGGTATTAGAGACTTTGCGGTGAGCCACCGGTAGCCACCCGGTGGCTCCCGAGGCATGCGGTGCCGGTGGCGCCTCAAATGACGTGCACCACACCCAAAATGAGCCGCCAGACGCCACCGGGTCAGCCACCGGATGACGTCGCTCTGCGTAGTGGGGGTGGAGCCACCCACCACCGCATGCCTCGGGAGCCACCGGGTGGCTACCGGTGGCTCACCGCAAAGTCTCTATTATCGAATCCAAACCCCAGTGGCACCTTCGCGCGGATGAAGTCAGCGTGAAGTTCCCCGCCTTCATGCACACCGCACACGACGAGTACGCTGTCTTTCAATCCCAGCTCGCGAACGCAGCGCAAGAGTACGCGCGCTACTGCCGTCTCGATGCGGTGTGCATGCGTGAGGTCGAGGATGAAACACGAGGCGGCGACCGGGGACGCCAGGAGCACCCGCTCGAGGGACGGGATAGATGCGAAGACTGGGATACCAAGTGAGCATGGGCCACGGTCCTGGATAGAAAGACCTCGAACTCACAGATGTACCCCGACAGAACGACCACCCGCGCGTTAAGCTTTCGTAGAAACACTCTATTTGGGTGTGGGGAATCAATCTAGGTGGTCGGCAGGGGCCCAAACCGATGGGCAAACAGTCATTCTTGGGCGAGTCGCGAGGCGGGGTCACAGGGGACAAACATAGCCGCACTTGTCATAAGCACATCCGACAGGCATGCGCAACGTCTTCACTGTGTCTTTGCCACTAAGCTTAGGTAATTGAGAATTTCCTTGACGTGGGTTCAATTCCACCGAATGTCATCTTTTCATCTTTAGGCCTAATGTGTCCAAGGCACAAAGCTGGAGAACTTCAGGCCAGAAAAAATTGCCATGTACATTTTTGTGCTCCATATGTGCACCCCGACAAATAACAGAAGTTAATGGACCAGTTTAAATCTGTTGATGCACTCGCTTGTGACCTCATAATTATATGTAAATACATCCCTCTGTCTCCTACTTCTACCATCCCATGCAGCCTCTGAAACACTTTCCAACACCTGAGAATTTTCCCTGTGTTTGCTAATTATCATGGTTTATTGCTCTGATTTCACTGAAATTATACGGTGTTTGCCATCGAGCAATTCCAGATGAGAAGTAGCCTCAGAGCCCTCGGACCTTGGTTTTCAGGCCCAATTAGCTGTGGTGCAACAAGTACTCTGCTGGTATTGTACCATGATATGTCTTGTGCAGTGAAAGTTTGCTACTATTTGTGTTCTATACCAGACTCTTTTCAGATGATATATTGGCAATGGTTGTACCGCAGGTGTGAGCCTTTGATCATTCTGAGCTGACTTGAGATGATTTTTTGTTATTGCACTTTGCACCCATTCGATAACCAGCACCTTACATCTGTTCACACAAATTAAAAAACCTGCACCTATCAAATCAACTGCTTGACATTCCCGCTACCGTAAGGTATGGGTCTTAGAGAGCCTGATTTTTCGATTTTGGGTGTGCATCACATTTTTGTCAGCATCTTTCGTGTAATTACCTTTTCTCTCCGCCAAAATGTGTCAGTTTGCAGTCAGCATTGTTCTTGTAAGCCTATTCCGAACATTTCCGCTGTCTCCGTGTGACATATAATGTTCCTGCTCGTACCTGGATGTTGTATGTGCTTTGTACCTGAATGTTGTATTTAATCCTTCGCCGCTTTTTCCTCCCGCAACATTCTGCAATATCCCACTCTCTACCTCTGTCAACCCTTGCTGATCTCTTTGGACTGGATATTAACTTCTCGAATTCCGGCACCTCAGTCGTTGGTTTCTAGTGTGCTTACCCTTCCATCTGGTAACGGCGTGTGCTCCATGAATCTCAAGCTCTCCGTAACCACTCGTCTCGCATATGATCTTGTTCTGGGCTGTGGTTGGCTTTTTTTCGCAAGACCATGCCG
Source organism: Mycena capillaripes (assembly GCA_029204075.1). Lineage (NCBI taxonomy): Eukaryota > Fungi > Basidiomycota > Agaricomycetes > Agaricales > Mycenaceae > Mycena > Mycena capillaripes. The sequence continues at coordinate 203,059 of JARHKZ010000012.1, read as the reverse complement.
CCGGGCTTGGTGAAAGTGACGCCAGTGACGCCAAGTGACGCCAAGTGACGCCCTCTGCCGCCCCGATTGACGCCCCCCTGCCGCCCCAATTGACGCCCCGATTGGTTTTGGGGGCGTCAATTTTGTCACATCACGCATTGAGTGCCGCCCTCAGTGCCGCCCCCTAAATTTTAGTCAAACATTGGGATAGCTGTAGAATACCACTTCATATTGCCTACATCTTGCCCAACACTCCCTCCAACTCGGCCCGATCCCCTGCAGACACCTTTATCCATGCCAAGGATCATTTCATGCCGCCCGCAACCACTTCCGACGATGTCAAGAAACGGCGCCAATGACAGGAAATTGATCTGACCAACATTCTCAAGCCAAGGTGGGTGCGGTCAAAATACCTTCGGAGCGCAGGCGGACTGGCGAGGAGGAAACCTCCGAGCGTCCTCTGGAAAAGGCCAAGGCGTACACTGAAGGTATGTTCTACTACGTGCCTAGGTTTTGCATATTCTAATACACTTCAAATATAGCGACCTCAACTACACAACTTAGAGTCATTGGTGGTATATACTATCTCTGATTCTTTGGACCTGCTTAGACTCTCACTATTCTATTACTACCGTTGTACCCTACCAAAATGGTGAATCACGCGATAAATTGATCCCTCTGGAAGGATGTGTTGCACCTCAGGACTAAGCCGACACATTCAAGTCAATGTGTCGGTTCTGATCTGAATGTGTTGCGAGTGATTGGAATGTGTCGTGTCCCACAATGTGTGTGCACGGTGTTTTGTTTATCCCGAAAGCAACAAAACATAATTATTTGACTCAGATGGCATACAAAAGACCTTAGCAATCAACATACCATTTGAGTTATAAATCGTCCATCGTGAGTGACGCCCTTAGCGACGCCGACTTGACGCCAGAACGTCACACTGACGCCCTGTCACGCATGAAACTGGCGCCCCCACTGGCGCCCCCCCATTTCATTGCCGCCCCCCCTCAGACGCCCCCAGTGACGCCCCCATGACGCCCTGTGCCGCCCCCACTGCCGCCCTTTGATGCTCCACTGACGCCCTTTGACGCCCCCAACTGCCGCCAAGTGACGCCCCCACGAGGAAATTTTTGGCATAACCTGTGTGACACTGGAGTTTTTTCTGGTTCAATACATGGTAGAAACTACTAAGGAGTACATTAGAGGATATGGAAAGTCCCCACCAGCAAACGAGCACCAGATAAACTATTACATTGCCGCCCCATTGACGCCCCCCTCGGCAAAGGGCGTCAAAGGGCGTCACTGGCGTCACTTTCACTTTGCCCCATGCCGCCTGCCACGTTTCACCTCTCCTCGGGTATCTTTCATCCCGATCAGCAGCCAACAGGTAGGTATTTTGATGAAATTAATGTCCACCATTCCAACTTTCCGTCACAAGCCATCATAGCGTCAGCTTCTCATTCATCCCACATGGTCCCGAATACTGCCGCAATGGACACCGGTGCCCAATTCTTGGTAAGCGCGCTCTCACTGGGTAAGTTCTTGTTGGTCATTGTCTGCGATGCTCAGCACCCATCAGATCCCGGATGCAGCTGCATTTGTGATGAGCCCCTGGCTTGCCACTGCCCATCTACATCTGGTTCTATGCGGTCTGTTATACCCATGATTAAAATGACATCTTTGAATCTTTTGCATGATATATTGCTCGGACATCATGTTACCTGCTCCCGTATCTTTCTGTTTTATGCAGATTTACCCATAATAAAATGTTCACTTGAGTTACACGCTATCCCACATGCTGGCTTGACTTCAGTTCAATGCCCACATCTTCTTCTCCATCATATCACAACTGGGGCCTGTGCCGACCACGGAGTGGATGTTTCCTTGTCTCTGAGATCAGATCGTTCTGCCTGCCGTGCACTCTGCCAGGATTTCGAGTCAGCTGTAGACATGTCAAAAGCTGTTTTCAACGTTATTCTCGATGCAGATGAAACGCAAATCTCAACTGAGAGTCTGTCACATGTCGCCGCCGCCTTGAATATTTCAGGACCTGGGAACCGTAGCCTACGTTTCAAATTACGCTTGGCCATAAGGAAACATGCCAAAGCTGTCAGCTCACCCGACACCCAGTTCCATTTGTTAGCATCCATCGCAGACTTTTTCAGCTCGTTTGAAAGCCATTGCAGACCTGTTCTTCTGTCGATTGCTGCGCTCCGTCGCATTCAGGTTCCGGAAAAGGCAACGGTCGATTTTCTACGTACTGAAATCACGCAGCATTTGTTATCGTGTCATTGTAGTCGATTCTCACAGTCTCATCCCCAGGTATCCTTCCAAACGGTTTATCCCTACCGGAATGCGCTGATGTCTACAACGAATGGCCGGGCAACAAGTTGGATCCTGAGCTACAATTGCATATTCGGACAGCTATCCATGGAAGTAACATATCTCTCAACTCAATGTGCCATGTTCTGATCAACCTCAATGTTGAACATGATGATGGCGATAGTATTGGTCGGTTACACCGAAGGCTCAAGTGTTATATCACTAAGTTGCGACAAGGAAAAAAAGTCGAAGGCTCCGAGGAACAGCAACGCGCTGCCCGAGAAAAATATGGCGAATGGCTTGCAGAAATACGGCAACTATGAGCACAACTTGTACTCCAATCATTGAAGAAAAAAAGGCTGGTTATATTTCGGAGCAGACAAGTTCAGAAGCTTTGTCTACGTTTACCTGTGCTTCATGTGCTGAGTCCACCTCCTTACACTCCCATTGTTCGGTAACTGTCGGTGACCCCAAATTTGATTGAATATTCTCATGCGGCCAGATTTAAAATCGGATGAGACTAATCTACTGAAATGTTTCAAGTGGCTGCACCCAGTGTCCCCCCTGCCATGCCCTTTGATGAACGACCATTGCGCGACTTTCTACTGGATCCGGCCGGTGTCTCGTTTTTCCCATGATGGTAGTGGCCAGTTCTCTCGCTATGTAAATCTTGCCATTCGGACTTGAAGAGGAAAAGATTGCCTGCCTTGGCTTTGGCTAACCAAATGTTTCTTGGATCAGTCCCACCGGAGTGTCAGGAACTGGCCTATTATTTTTCAACCAACACCGGGTTCTCCCAGCCCAGGTTGCCCTTCCCCGAACGACTGGGTTACGATCGTAACATCCTCTGTTTGGCGGGATCGGATTATCCCTCATGACTGGGTTATCATCAAACCCCGAACACTCCTTTGTCTGCAATTAACCCTAACGGCGGAAATCCCGCTAGGAGGGCGGGGCCCTATCAAACCAGTCACCCTAACTTATGGCATTGTACCTGACCCCGGCTCCTAGCTTTCCGATTGAACCCTATAGTATAGAGTATATAAACCTATGGTAGAATCCTTGTACAGTAGATTCTACCTCGTCTAATCACCGGCATTACTTGGGCTTGACTACGGGTTGTCTCTCCACTGGCTTCCTTCTGGCTTGCGACCTTTTTCATCGCCTGTAATCCAACCACTGTTTTCCTCTGCGGGTATCACACCGCATTCGACTCCTTTGACACCCCGCCACGGAGTAGTCTTCGAAGGATCCGCCCTTCCAACGAAGAGGCTGTGCAATTGATACTACTCCTCAGTGAACACACCAGCTACTAGTTTCGAGTCAGATCCCAGCTGGGATATTTCACTCCGGGTTCTTGTCAAGCCGACCTAATAGGCCGTTGCTGACATGGAGCTCAAGGACTTGACTATAATAGAATCTATGATTGCACGCTGTCGCTCCAAGTGCTGGATATTTCAACAAGAGTAGTTACCCCTTGCTTTGTGGTACGGAGTTTGTTCCGCAACCCTACTTCCAATCACCGCGATCAAAGAACATACGTTAGGTCGACGTGGTGATCGGCATCTCCCACGAGGCCTGCACAGCATCAGTCGTGTCTTCCGCCTCTACGTCCACTGCTCCAGCAATATATCCCCCCTCACCGGTTCTTTGTTCGGTTCTGTCTCCTGTGTAAGCAAACTTGTAGGACCGATATAGTGCCATCCACACCATAAGTACATTCTGGGTCTCCGACGACCATCCTTCGCCGTGCTGGCGAATCCAAACCGTGAATTTCTATGGTGCGAAGAAATTTGGTTGGGGTATCAGGATCATCGCTTATTTTTTGCTCAGGAGGGTGCAGGAGGTAATGGCGGAGGGGGCGGTAGACAGGGTGGCAGTGGGGGTGCGGGAGAGGGTCTCACCATGAACTATGATATAAAGCATTTGAGAAATTCACCATGAATGTGAACCACATACAGCGTCGTAACGGAATGGGTGAGTTCACCGCTTTAACCAACACGGGAACCTGAGGTCTATTTATATTGAGTGATGCTGTAGCTGGAGACGCTTTTCACGACTCCACGGAAAGATACCCCCAGCCAAGATGTCATCCCGAGACACGGACGCAGATTCTTGACAGTCTGTGGAACTTCAGAATGTATTAAATGTCTCTCTAGCAAAAATCTATCATTTGGATTACTCGTATCTTAAGCAGATGTGGTGAATCAGATTGTACCTATTTGCACTGCCGAAAATACCTCATTCATTGACCCAGCTGACCGTTTCATCAGGAATTGGCCCAGACGCCCAGGCGCTTGGTTAATTCAAGTTCGCCGATCAAACACGCAAGCCCCGCACAAAAGGCTGGCTCCGTTAGGTGGCTTCTTTTCTTCCACCCCCCGCCTCATCACTGCGTCGCCGCCTCTCTCTGTTCATCTTTGCACACTTCCAATGGTAATCCACCAAGCCACCAAGCCTCACTGCGTTCACACTGTCATTTCAAACAGTCGGATCACATTGTTCGTGTTTGATTTCCCACTCCACGCTCCGCTCTTCCGGCCTTCAAATTAGCTTCAGCTTTCCCGCCATGATGTACCAAATGACGAAGCTCCGGACTGCAGAGCCCATAAGACCTCACAAAACAGCCATCAGGGAGTCATCTCGCTTCGTTCCTACCCCCTGCCTCCTGCCCGTTCTGCGTTGTCCACAAAAATCAACATTAATCAACCTCAACACGACGCAAGCCCTTAGTTCTTTGTTGCCTGTCATCAGGCTTCCTTGCGCCGCTCAAGTTAGCAAGATCACCAACATCAACAACTCCAGGACCCGCAAGACGGTTCGCTTCAAGTGTCTGACCTCAAAGCCCAGTCTCAAAATGCTTTCCGCCATCAAATCATTCAAGCCGTTCCAACCGCTACATGCAAGACCTCTAGACTCCGACGCAAGCCCAGGTCGAGCAAGCCATCGGAGTTTTTCTACCCTAGCCATTCGCGCTGAATCGCTTCACCTTTCTCTTGGTACTCTCTGCTCCTTGCCTGCTGTATCACATCGTTCATTGACCACATCGTTCCTTACAGGATTACTTGGCTTGAGAGCGCCGGCAGTGGGCAATAGTTGAATATCCACATTATCCTGACGGTGAAAGGGTGCGTGTGCATACATCTAAATTGAATGAATGTAGACTAATTTTGTCGAGTTGTACAAACATTTATTTCATATACCCCACGGATAGTTATCAGACGCTTGACTCTTCCGCCATACACAGCCCGCAGTGCGTACACCGAGATTCCCTCTTCAAAAGTTTGCTCAATTATTTCGCAGATTTCAGAACGGTTGGGACATGTATTAGTTGAGTTTATTTTCGCCGCCTCACCCGCTGTAGCCTTCTCACAAAGCGATGACGAGGTTCCGGCTGCCTGTCGTCTATGCCGAATATCCGACCTATCGTCCCGGGCTCTACTATGTACCAGAATTTACTATGTAGTGCATTTATCACTCTCAGTTCCAATTCACATGGATGGCGACTTGCCCTGAACTATATATAAATATTCGCGTTGTGATACTTTCTTTGTGAGACTGTCAGAGTTTTCCGGACATCATGACTGTCTCTTCGCTGACAGCTGGACGGTTATGAAAGACCGTTTCCCCTATATTAATATAATGATGTTCACTTCTCAGGTTGAACATCAGATATAAATATATTGACTATATCAGAAAGAACTCCTGCGCCGTAGCGAAGCGAAGGCACATCTTGTTTGTCTAGAACCTTGTATATTGAATTCATCCACAAAATGAGCCTTTTAACCAATTTTATTGAATATATGATATTTTTACAATTTTCTCTCTATTACTAATTCGGCATGAGTTAACTGAGTATTTCCATATAGTTTCCATGAGAGCCGGTGGAGAACTCACTGGGATATTGGGAATTCTTTGAAAACATGCGAAAAAGCACATTTGTGATCCGCGCCTTCCGTACTGCGAAGGGCTGTAATATTTGGACTTGCATAATTTGACATTCGTTGATAATCACCCCATTCCCGAGAATTAGCAATCATTATCCATAATAGAGTGTTTGCGCTGCAGCCATTGGAGCCATCTGATGGCTGTTTGGTGTTGTGCAAACTGATGGCTAATGGCTGATGAATGGCTAATCAAGCGGACTTTTTGTGAGTTGTTTTGGGCCAGAATGAGAGGCTATGAGCATATGAATGCATATGGACCTCAACAAATGGCCAATAATTGCATAAGAACATCAAATTAAATAAAAGTGAAGATTTTGTACCTACCATCCAACCAATGAGGACATGGAGGGAAGAGGTCATTGGTAGATGAGTGGTAAGACTCTCACGTGGCTGAATAACACCTGAAATGTGAGTAGGAATTGTAGCCATTTGAGCCATTAGCCATCAGTTTGTGCAATGCCAAACAGTCATCAGATGGCTCCAATGGCTGCACCGCAAACAGGCTAATTACCAATTGCAGTTTCTCCTGATGTGACTTGACGTGGCTGAAATTTCTCCTCTCCTCCAACGCTCACTCATGGCCTATGTCTCCTCACCAATGTACATCCTGGTAGATGGCATCTACACCTTGGCTACCTCTCGTGTATACATATCACTTGTTTCTCCTGTGACTGTCGTCTCCTCAGCTTTCATTCACCTCGTCAAATGCTTGAGGTCACTGCCTGCAGGCTGAATGCCGAACCGAACCTACCCTCTATCGGCCCCCTATAATTTTTTGGAATTGCAATATTGCAATTCTAGATAGCCAAAGAACCAAGAAACTCGATTTGGGCCTCAAACTGACCGAAAACTGCACCCTGAACCCCCCAGGTACACCCCCCTATACGCTTCTCTCCCCATATTTCAAGATTCTTGTAGCTCAAAGATGCTGCTTTTCCTCGGGTCACACTGCAACTTCACCTTCGGAACATGAAATGCCTTCACTAATTGAGGTTTTTAAATGCATTGGGTGCTTAACAAAAGCTTGTGAGTACCATTGATTGCTGATAGCCATGACCAGCTGCCTTAAAATAGGCTGAATTCAATAATAAAATCAATACATGCAGACCCGCGGTGTACCCGTGGGTTTCGGGTCCATTAAAATTGAAAGCCGTACCCGTACCCGGGCCGACCCGACCCGAAACCCCGCCGGGTTGACCCGTACCCGTGTCCTTCCCTACTGACAAGCTATGAGGGTCAAGCTAGAGGGCATGGGTGGTTTACGTGCCTTTCATGGACTGCATAGCCTTCTGCAGATCGTTCTTCACCTGGGCCAAGATGATCACTGCATCATGATTCTTGCCCGCTAACAAAGAAGCACAATTCGTGTCAATAGACAGCTTGCACAAAAGCCGCACGAGCGGCATGCGGCTTTTTTGCATTGCGCAACGCCACATGGCAAATTTGAGATATGAGTGGTCTGAATGAATGATTTCAATGTAAGCTTACCTGAGGCGAAGGAGAGGTGCTATGGAGAGAGAGAACATCTTCGGCATTGCCTCTGTTGCACGGCAGGCACGATAGTGTGGAAAAAGGAATTGGAGCTTGAGTGATGCCTTCGTGATGCGTGAAAAATGCGGCCTCCCACAGTTGCACATTCAACAATAGCACTCTCGGGAGTGAAATATGGGACTTCAGGGGCATTGAATGGTATTTACAAAGACTAAGAATTCAGAACAGCGAAGAAAAAACCTGCGGCTTTTGCGCAAGCTGTCTAATGAAGTTTTCAGCATACAAACCTTGAACCAGGCCATGCACATGATCCAGAAAAAGGCCATAGCATGTGCGACACCCATAGTTTGCTCTGCCCCGATGAGGTCGTTCAGTTCCATTAAAGCATCCTGAACATCCGTTAATCCAGTGAGAGTCTGCAGGTACGAGCTTGGAACCAGTCGTACTTCAGTACTAAATGTGTTTGCAATCGCCAGCGATCTCACCGAACCGGTTGTCTTGATCTCTTTTGTCATCAGCGCAAAGACCGACAGCAGGTGCGCAGCATTCGTATAACAACCCCTCGTATGCTACTCGGTAGCTGCGCCAACATGTATACCCGCAAGCGTTCCAGGAAGGAATGCAGGAGCTCGCAGAGGTCAATGATGCAGTCATTGCCTGCACTGATTCTTTGCGGCCTAATTGCGTGGTCAGAAGATGACATTCGGAGGAGTATTATTGTGGTAAGAGTTCTGAACAGCAAGCAAAAACCTAAAGGGGGGAAACTTAACTACATCATCGGGGCCCGTCCCCGAATGGAACGGGTTCTCAACCAGGTTAATGCGATCAGCCTTGCTGTTCCAAAATATGAAGAATTCTATTCATTTCTCCGAGAACAGTCGTGCGCCGACGCAAACACTGGATGTTTATCAATAATGATGCCACTTAAGCCCAGACAGTGGGCTGTATATGTATCTACTGCTGGAATGACTTGCATCGAACTAAACCCTTTTTATTCGTCAGCTTTATTAAGTCATTATGTCCATTCATATTTAGATGGGCTAGATTTGTTGGGCGGGGGGCGTATCTGACTCGGATGCTGATAACAACGACTCAATGACTAATATTTTTGTTTGTTTCACTTCGCATCACTTGAAATGTACCCTACCACGGCGGACAATCAGCTGTCACTTGCAAGCAGAGTTTCCGCTGTCATAGAGCCAACACCTGAACTGTCACCTCGCTAAATCCGGCTGCTTACCCCATTTGTCGATCGCGTTTTCGGGATGTAGCCACGCGTTTTCGGGTATTTCCGTGAGGTAAATGATCTCGCAGTGATAATTGACCTCTGTTGAGCTCGATTCTTACTCAAACACATTCGGGGGTGGCTTAAATTGAACCTACAGGTAGTGAGTACAGGGCTATGCAAATTGTTTGAGGCAGAACATGTGAAAACTGAGCAAGATCACGCGCCGAATGAAAGAATGTCCTGATGTGAACGAAAAATCCGATGTTCTGTTCTATTCAACCAGAAATTCCACATGAAATCTGGCGGGGGTACTGAACTCAGTTATAAAGTGACTTCACAGTTTTTGCTAGATGAAAATTCACTGTGGGAGGGCTGCTATGGCGGCACATCAAGAGGAACGTGACAGTTGAATGCCCGCCGGGGAATGCCGGGGTATGCCGAGCTGTCACGCTGATATTGAACTATAACCACAGCAGCCATTCTATCTCGTATTTCGCTCTGAGAAAAAAAATTGAATCATTGGATGGCCAAATTAAATTCCCCTGCCAATTTCTATGTGGATCTCTGCCTTTAATAGAACATCGATTTTTTCATTCACATTAGGACATTCTTACATTCGGCGCGTGATCTTGCTCAGTTTTCACATGTTCTCTGTCAAACAATTTACATAGCCCTGTACTCACTACTTGTCGGTTTAATTTCAGCCACCCCCACTGTATTTGAGTAAGAATCGAGCTCAACGAAGATCAATTATCACTGCGAGATCATTTACCTCCCGGAAGTACCCGAAAACACGTGGCTACATCGTCGCCACGGAAAAATCCGCCAGCTCGACAAATAAGGTAAGCAGCCGGATTTAGCAAGGTGACAGTTCAGGTGTCGGCTCTATGACAGCGGAAACTCGGCTTGCAGGTGACAGCTGATTGTCCGCCGTGTACCTAGCCCGACCGCGGCGCGGGATCTAATCTTTGGGAAGCCGACGATGCCCAAGGTCCCGAATCAGACGGTATAAGCTGGCGACTGAGATCCTAGACTGTGAAAATTTCAATAGAGACTCTCTGTTTTCTCGGACTTGAAAAGGGTCGGGTATTCAAATGATCGCCGGACGGATGCCACTCTACCTAAAAAATTGCCGGCAATCTCCGCGAGCCGTCCTATGGAGCGCATGAAGTAGATCGGAGACTTCTGCCAACAAAAACCCTACTTGCAAAGGAGATATTGACAATAATCTACAGTGACGAATTATTGTTCTCCTTGTCAAAACTATTTTGGAGAATTGGCAAAAATCAACGGCGCTGTAGGTTGCAGCAGTGTTGTGGAGCAGCAGTGTTGTGGAAGTCACCGACTAGTCGGTGACGGGTCACAAAGTCAGGGAAGTCGGGTCACCCGGGTCACTCGAGTGACCTGACTCGCTGACCTGATTTCCTAATCGGGAAAATGCTCCAACAGAAACCATGAATATGCAGACTGTAACACAGATAAAGTTCGTATCTACTCACAACTTACATCGCATATTCCGGGCACTAATATTATACCGCCAATTGTCCGGCACCTGGAGGACAGGTGTAGTTGACATGTGTGGTAGATGGCGCGGGAGACTGGCAGCCAGCTGAAACCAAGCTGAACTGAGCTTAGATGACGTATGGGTCCATGTGGAGCCAGGTCGATCTGGCTGCCAGCTGCAAGGCATATCTGGTAGAGGTCGGCAAGAGCAGATGGAAGAATTTTGGTATTCTTATTTTATTTTATATTTCCACTGTCATCTCGGGTATTACAATGGAAAAAATGTATTGAGGTTCACGAGCCATCGTACATCAGCTACACAAGGACGAAAAATTACAATGCGCCAGACAGACGATCACAATGCGGCCGCGTGGGTACAGGAGGGGCACGTTAGTGAGCGAGCAATTGTGCGTGACGCAAATCTTGAGGGATCGAAACTCCTGGAGTGCAATGGAGGAGAGGCGAAGACGAAATACACAATCTTGAAGGATTGAATTGAGGACTTGCGGCCAATGGGAGAGGGGCGAGGGAAGAATAAGTGACACAAACTTGAGGGTTTGAGGTGCTTGAGCATAATGGGGATCTTGAGAGAAATAGAATTTGAAGCAGGTTTCATGGGACGAGAATTGAGGGCTTGAAAGCTTGGAGAATGAGGATGAAAGGACTTGGACTTAAATCTTAAAAATTGCGGCTTGTCGAATACAAAGACAGCGGTTTCAAGACTCGATGGCCAAGACCCAAAGAAGAATGAGATGTCAAGATTACGGAGCATCTTGGTGTTTGGAAGGTGTCCTAGCTGCAGGACCGTGATAAAGAAGCACCCAGGAGCCCGAGCTTCGTACTACGTCGTCGGTAGCAACATCGTGAGCATGGCTACGGTGTCGTCGAGGCCATAGATCACGTTGCGGGAGTTGCTTTCGAACTTCGCCCAGCCACCGGCGTCGAAGGACGAGAGGGTTTGCAGTTGGAGACGAACCTCTTTGTACACATCTTTACACCTTGTCGCCACTCCAGCCACTTCCGTCGAGTAGCCAATATACTGGGCCGACGCTTCATGTCAGAATTGGTGAAAAAAGATGAACTCTGGACGAAGCAAGGACGAAGTGGGAGGAAAGAAGAAAGCGCTGAAGTTGCGACCAACATGCACGTGATGAGTGACGCACTGTGATGCACTGCCAAACAAGCGCACGGACCTCCCTTTCGCCACTGCAATCTTCCAGCCGAGATCAGAACATAAATTGAATGCACTTTGCATTGTTGTTTTACTCTAACTGAATTATTTTGTTGCATAGTACGGATGGTGTGTTAAATAACCCGTGAAAAATATTGCTCAGAGCCATTGATATTCCGAAAATGTATGGCCTGGAAGCGGGCTGGCAAAATACTGTTGAAACCATGTGGAATGTCCCTGGCAGACAGCTGAAACTCTGGATGGAAATTCCAGGTGGCCATATCCTGGCTGGGAGCTGGGACCATGTGTCCAAAAATGTGGCTGTTATGTGAATTTTCCAGGTCGTGGACATCTGTCTGCACTTTGGCGGTGTACACTAGAAACTACTCAATACAGCCTCTATCCCTGGATCCAACCCGATTGTTTCCCCATCAGCTGATGCTGCGAACCCGCGATCCATCAGCTCGAAGAGCTCAGCCTCATCAGCCAAACTCTGACGCGTAACTTCGATGTGAGAGTGCCCCCACCCAGTGGCAGAAAAAAAAAAAAAAAAAAAAAAAAAAAAAAGCGATCTTGATGGAAATGCTGTTTTCTCCTGGCAAAGGCGTGAGGTCGGCGGGATCGTCGCATGATGAGATGAGGGAATGAGATGTATCACGTTTGAATACTAATACCACATGCCATACTTGAGAAGTTCCAACAAGACAACGGAAATGAGATGCGTCGCACGTTGGGCAGGCGTGGGAGCGACCGCTCGGCTAGTGCTGCAAGTCACGTCGCTTGCGTGACTTGATGACTAGTCGCTCAGAAATGACTAGTCAGCCCAAGTCACCGACCCCACAACATTGGGTTGCAGGAGTGCATCTGGTGATATTTTCACCGCCTTAACTGCCTGCATAGATTCATGTCATGGTGCAGATCGTCTCATGCACAGAGGAAGAGGAGTGTATTTGCTAAGATTTTTACCACTTTAACCTCTACATAGACTCATATGATCACACAGATTGTCTCATGCACAGAGGAAGGGGAGTGCATTTGTTAAGATTTTTACCACTTTAATTGCCTACATAGATTTATATCATGGCGCAGTTCGTCACATGCACCGGAGAAGAGGAGTTCATTTGCTAAGATTGTTACCACTTCAACTGCCTACATAGATTCATATCATGGCGCATCTCACCTCATGCACAGAGGAAGACACGCATATTTCGGATATCAGCAGGGTATAAAGCACCCATGCAACCCATCTCAGAGATTACCAACACACAATGAAGCTCATTTCTTCTGCACTCATTACCCTGGTGCTCTCGGTTACCAGTATCCTGGCCTTGCCAGATGAGAACATCGTCGAGAAGAGGTCCCCGAAATGCGCCATTACTGGCAACGGTGCTCGCTGCAGGCGGACTCCCACCTCCTCAGACATCCTTGGTGAATTCTTTATTGGAGATGTATGTTTTATTAGTCGCTCTCGGAATTTCAGTCTCTGAATTCACTGCGCAGTCACCCACGTTCACCTGCACAAAAAAAGGTCCAAGTGAGAGCGGCCCCAGCGCAAACAACGATGTGTATGAATGTCTATTCCTATAATAATAATTGCTAACCTTTCCTCGAAGCTTTTGGGACAGGACGACGGTTAAAGGGGTAGCATGCTTCGTATCTGATAGTTTGGTTGGCCCCCCTGCCCTGGTGAGTGCCCATGATGGAGTAGAACGATTTTCTAACATCTCGGAATAGACCTTCCTGATTGCTGAATGATTTCCGCAATGACGTAAGGCACCGAGGAATGAATCAAGTTCAAACGTCGCAGGGGTGCGGATAAACTCCAGAAAAGCAAAAAAAAAAAAAAACATTTGTATACCTGTATTGTACCTGTATTTCAATTGAAACTGCAATAATTATATTCGCAGTATTGTCTGTCAAACTGTCGCATCGCCAGTTTTTTCGTGTCTAAGGCCTGTGCCTTACCTACCCGTTCTGGATATCGAGCACATTGTAGAACTAAAATGCATGTGGATCCAAAAATCTGTTGTGTCTCCTTGTTTGTGTAGACATCGTCGTAAACTTGGCCGCACGTTCGCACGGTTCAACTTTCCTTCGTAGTAAACAATCGAACACAGATGGCCTCTGCAATTTTTGCCGGTGGCCAGGGAGTACATCACCCTCTTTTTAAAATTACGGGTTCCGAAGCCTTTTCAAACTCCGCACCCGCAAAATCCCGATCATCTTCTAACCTCTTTCGTTCATCTCTCACTTTGTCACCCCACCCTCTTTTTAAAATTACGGGTGTCCGAAGCCTTTTCAAACTCCGCACCCGCAAAATCCCGATCATCTTCTAACCTCTTTCGTTCATCTCTCACTTTGCTCTCAGGCCGTTGGTGCCGAAACTTAAATCCCGATCATCTTCTAACCTCTTTTGTTCATCTCTCATTTTGCTCTCAAGCCGTTGGTGCCGAAACTTCGTTCGCAAAATCCCGATCATCTGCTAGCCTCTTTCGTTTATCTCACTTGGCTTTCAAGCCGTCGGTGCCGAAACTTCGTCACTTTTGGGTCGACATCATTTTCTACAGTTTTTGGGCTAGCTTGCGCATTCTGGAATTGAGCTTGCTTCTTTCATAATGGGGTCCTAACACAGCCGTCGACTGCGGACTTACTGCGTGTCTGCGGCATTACTGCGCGTCTGGGGGTCTCTCTTTGCCATCGTCCTTGCTCCCGTAATGTCCTCACCATCTGTGCGCGAAGAACAAGACGACATCGAGCTGCAACGTAGTCTTCGACGTGATGCTCAGCGACGACGCCGCAATGCTGAAACCAGTGGTGATCGCGAACGCAGCCGCACAAAAAACACCAATGCTCGCAGGCTGTCTCGATCCCTGCTGCCTCTGGAGCAAAGTGCAGATTCGGATGTAGCGTGGTGGGATCGCATTGCTCTGCTCAATGCCTCGGAGATCACCAAACCTCTTGGACTCCGTTGGAATCGAAATTGTAAAAAATGTGGCATCCAGGTGTGCTCTACCGGCAACTAAACTTCTTATTCCTGATGAAATGGGAAGGCGCTGACAGGGGAGCGGATTCACGATGAGTGCTTTGTCTGTGGGCCTAAGGGCATTCATTACCGACCACCACTTCCCCCGTATCCTCATGAGTGGGACGCTTTTATTGACGATCGCAAAACTGCAGCGCTCTCGCGCAAATTAAACAATATCTTCTCACTCACTGCGATCGGGGTCTATGACGGTGATTTTATGAAATTCCCCGATGGCATTGCGGCCGTAACTTTAGCGGGGGGTCGCACATATCACCGGATGCTGCCATCGCACGAGGGTCAGCATGCGATCCGGTGGTTCATCCACGATCCTGCGTCCATATTCACAAAAGGTACAGAAATGCAAATCCCCCCCGCTTGGATTAACAGCACTCTGGCCGGGTTGGAACGCGTCAATCCATTCGTAGCGGAATTGGAGAAGCTGAATGTCTACAATGATTCTGACGATATTGCGCTGCATATCGAACACTCCGACAGTGTTGGCAATGAGATTGCCGCTATCATTTCCCTCGCCCCTGCTTCTCCACCCTCTCGCCGCAAGTTAGTTATTCAACGCAAGGGTGATGATGAACCCATATTCCTGGACCTCCTCTCTCCTTTTACCGAACCTTTACATTACCTGCTGCTTCTCCCTCATGGCACAATGGGATGGTCGCCGGGCCGTCTGACCTCAGATGGTAAAAATTTTAGTCAGGCTCGCTGGTACCGAACACGATTTTTCATGAATGCCGAACAGATGTCAAAATTCTCGCGACTGACAGGTAAGTATCATTACTCTCTGTTTTAATCCCAAGTTCAGTTTTGACAGGAGAATATTTGGTTGATGCTTGGAGCGCAGTTGAGGAGGCGTGCCTAACATACATACGTCATAACCAGCATTCTGACCCAGATGAGGCTGAATACATTGGAACCGGCGACGAAGAACCTGTGGACGATGTTCGGCTGCCATCCACCTTCGTCCATTCCCCTGCTTGGTCTGCCGCCAATATCTCCGACTGTCTCGCACTTCGAAAAGCTTTCGGTCCAGTCACACTGTTCATAACTTTCACTACCAACCCACGTTGGCCCGAAATTACATCCCAATTGAAGCCCGGTCAATCTGCTAATGACCGACCGGATCTTATCGTGCGAGTCTTTCAGCAATATCTCTCGGCCTTCATGAAGGAGCTGCGGTCGATGTTTGGTCCCGTTCTCTATCACATCCGCGTTACGGAATTTCAGAAGCGTGGGCTTCCTCATGAACACATAGCCGTTGCTCTCAAAAAGGTCCCAAAGTCCCCGCAGAAATCGACAAATTCCTCAGTGCCGAACTCCCTCGCAATGCTGGCACTCTGCGTGATGCGGTGAAACGCCACATGACCCACATTCACGATCCAAAGAAGACATACCACAGGTGCGGTTGGCCACGCAACTGTCAGTACGGCTTTCCGAAGCCTGTAAAAGCGGAATCATCATTCAACGACCGCGGTGCGTCCTACTTTTTGCACAGGATTGAGTTTCCTCATGCCCTGTAGGATACTTTGATCATCGGCGGCGCGATGCGGAAGATCAATTCATTGTATCCCACATCGCCTGGCTGATTCTCAAGTACGACTGTCATATAAATGTGGAATTCTCCACTGGCGTCGCCCTGTTTCAGTATCTTTTCAAATACTTCTTCAAATCTCTTGACCAGGCCAACTGGAAAATCTACAAAAACCCATCGCAAACGCCAGACATAGCCTCCGCCTCTACGACCCGAAAACCCGTGGACGAAATCCGCGATTATGAACGCGGACGATATCTTTCCTGCATCGAAGCTGCTACGCGGCTTGCCTCCTTCCACATCTCCGAGAAAAAACCAGGAGTGAAGCGACTACCTGTCCACTTACCAGGTCGACAATACGGTCAGATGGCTCGCAAAAATGGATCCGAATCGGATGCTACCCTCTTGGTCCGATACATGGCACGGCCACGTCATCCGGAACTCGATGACATGACTTACATTGACTTTGGTTCCAAATGCCGACTCGAGAAACACGATCCCAGCAAAGACATGCACCCTCTTCAAGTTCTGGAGGACGAGTACCCTGGTCGACCGCGGATGCGAATTCGTTTTTACCAGCCCGGGCATGTCGGGGTCAGCCGTATCCAAATGGTATACCCTAGGCATGGTGATGTTTTTTACCTTCGTGCCTTGCTCCTTCACCGAAGCGCTAATAGCTGGATCGATATGCGCACTATTGACGGTGTGGTTTATGGCACATACCAAGAGGCTGCACGCGCTATGGGGCTATTTGATAACCGTGATGAAGGAATTGTGGCTTTTGAGGAGTTGTTGAATTTTGGTGCACTACCCGCTCAGCTACGCTGGACCTTTGCGGTTTTGGCCGCCGAAGGATATCCGGCATTGGTAATTTGGGAGGCTCACGAGAAGAGCCTTTCTGCAGACATTCACGATCAGTTGCTGCGAACAACCGCCTCACCAAACCTCGACTTCGTCAGAAACGAAGTCTTACTTTCCCTCCAGAGCCTGCTGCGAGGGCTCGGAAAATCCTTGACGGATGTTGGACTTCCAGAACCCACTGAGCGACAACTGGAGATTGATGCCGAACGTCTCCAATGGAGCGGTGATCCTACCAATCTTTGTGGGTTCAAAGACGGGTTGACAGCTGAGCAGGTAAGCTACA
This sequence comes from Mycena capillaripes, assembly GCA_029204075.1. NCBI lineage: Eukaryota > Fungi > Basidiomycota > Agaricomycetes > Agaricales > Mycenaceae > Mycena > Mycena capillaripes. The sequence continues at coordinate 185,700 of JARHKZ010000012.1, read as the reverse complement.
ATATCTGCGCTCCATCCAGTTAAAATTCACATTTACAGAGCATAATCTACGATCGAATCATGCACATTGCCACCATGGATAATCCACCACCTATCCACGTCGACGGTCGAGCCGGACGTGGAAAGACCTATGTGCTTTATCCTATCATTGGCGCACTACGCAAAATAGACGAGATAGTTTTGGTATCTGCATCTTCTGCATTTGCGGCGAAAAATTACCCCGGAGGTCGAACAACCCATTATCTATATGGGATTCCTGTCGACGAATACAACCCCTATCTGAAATCAAGTGTAGGGCCCCAAAGCGATCGCGCACGGCTCCTGCAGGCCGCCAAATGCCATGTAATTGACGAAATTGGTGGCCTTCACTTCAAAGCCTTCGATTGCGCAGACCGTCTCATGCGATTTCTCGCCGGGATGAATCGTGTGTGGGGAGGACGCATGCTGATCACTGTTGGGGACTTCCGTCAGGTCGGTTTCATTTCTATTTCGAAACTGCGTACCAAATACCTACAGGTTGCCCCGGTCGTCCGTTTCGGGGGCCGCACTGCGATATGCAATGCATCCCTACGCACTCAACCTGTTTTCCAGCACTTTGAAATTTTAGAACTCAGAACCTCAATGCGCCAACGGGGAGATCCAGCATTCTCTGCCTTTCTGGACTCGATCGGAGACGATTATCATCATGATACAGTCGAGCTTGGCCGTTTGTGCCACACACACTCTACCCAGGAACTCATAGACTTTGTGTTTCCCCCGGCCATTGTTGCTGATCCGGCGAAATGCATATTACGTGCCATTCTCAGTCCGTTCAACGCCTTTGTCGACGAGTTCAATTCAGCAATCCTGCAGACCGTCCCTGGAAACACTCATTGCTACATCAGTACCGACTCCGTTGAGGACGAAGGAGCAAATGAAGCTGTTTTCTCTGACCCAGAATTTCTCAACTCGCTGCAGGAACCGGGCATTCCACCTCATGAACTGATTCTCAAAACAGGATCTATCTGCCGACTCACCCGCAATTTTGATGCCTCGCGAGGATTGACCAAAAACACCAGGGTCATTGTGCGGACCTTACTGCGGCACACAGTTGAAGTTGAAACAATCTCCTCCATTGTGGCTGGTAAGGTTGTGGACCCAGTACGTAGATCATAGCACTCTTGAGCTACACCTCTGACGAGTATTTGTTAGATACGACTTCACATCCCCCGAATCAATTGTCAATTCCAACCCCACGGGTTCGAATTTACCGTGCACCGAAAGCAGATACCGCTCTCTCTCTGTTATGCTACCACTTTCAACGGCTGCCAAGGTCTAACTGTTGAAAAGTTGGGCCTCGATCTACGAAGAGAAGTATTTTCACATGGTCAGCTTTACTCGGCAATGACCCGTGTTCCCGATTCCGAGAATGTTTTGATTCTGAAGTACCAAGATAATTTCTCCACACGTACCACGAATATTGTTTGGAACGAACTCCTTCTGTGATACACTTCCCTCTAAATGCATTATCAATTTCAACTCAGAGCATCAAATGATCCACTAGGGGCCTCTGTAGAACATCAATCAAGTGGAGAGCAGCCGGCGCAGCCGGCTGCGAACCACTTGTGGAAATTAAGGTAATACATTTGAACTTGATGTTCATATGTGCAACGCTCTTCGAGTGTCATCTACCCCCATCTCAGGGTCCCTGATTCTCAGAGTCTAGATTCGCATCCCGGTGGGATTGACAAGGCACGCGATGTGTTTGCGATAGAAAGGTAATTTGAACGTACATCATTTCACGCGGTGAGGAGAATATATCGTGGTCTTGTCGATAACCTCAATTTCGAGGGTGAAATATACGACAGCTGGCGGGAACAACAGGCTGCACCAAGGTCTCGTCCCGGGTGTTCGATCACGCTGCTCCGCTGACTGTGGCAGCCAGGAGGACGGCACGGCATCCCACGGAATTAACACTGGGAACTCGTGCTCAAACGCGGAAGCAGCATGGAGCGGGAAACGCTCGGACGTGGAGGTGAAAACGGCTGGGTTGTCATCAGGATCTACAGGCGGTTCGACTATGATTGACGATGAGACCTTCCCAATCAAGCAGGCAGAGCCTCATTAGCGTGCGAGGGTTTTCTATAAAATCACGGACAACAGAGTGAGACATTCAGTGTGCTGATAGCAGTGGATTCGTGTACCGCTGCTGTCCATCGTTGGGCCCCTCGCTGCAGTTGCCCCAGAAATTTCGTATGAATTAGTCTCTTATAAACAGACACTATAACCTCTTGGTGCCCGTACCTCGCAAGTTGTAAGAATAGGGAGCCGTCCACGGAACCAGGTTAGCACAGCGTAAAACAGGGCGGGCGGTACGCACTGCGGAGGCCGCAGGAACAAGAACGCGGGCGACGGGGCGAGATGGTAGTGAGGGAAAGAAACAGTCGGCGGCAACTCGATGCACCACCTAGGCGCGGATCAACGATGGAATTGATCAGATGGCTGGCCAAATTGGGACCTGCGACGAAACTGCAACTTGTGACGAGGTTGCACGGTCTTGACGGCTTTCGACGAACTTCCATTCGCTTCACTGCTTGGGACGAGTTTATGCCATCAAACCACGAGGATCCTCCATCAAACGACGAAGATGCTCATCCTACGTAGTGACGAGCTATTACACGACTCGTGAAACAAGGACGCTCGGATTTAAAGAACAGACCATTGAAAATCATAAATAAGATCCTAAATCAACTAGTTCCATCACAGTAACCAGTAAATATCTCGAGTACACCCATTGCGCATCCGACCCAACGTTCTTTCAGATCCCGGCTTATTAATCCTGATATCCAGGGGGTGAAGAACCCGACACTTCTGGTCCCATATTTGGCTTCTTCAACTCGCGCTCCAAGGCACTGATACGCGCTTCCAGGACATCATTTTGCCGCATAGCTAGCTCGAGATTGGTGCGCCCGTCCCAATTGGCGTCGTTGTTCCGCCCCAACTCTTGGTTTGCGCCCGGAGAGCGATGCACTGGCACTGTGACTGTCGCACCTGCTCCGGGCTTTTTGCGCACTGGTGGTTCATGCGGCGGAGGAAAGTACACCTGCATTGGAAGGAATTCCTCGTATTTCCTTCGTGCTCGCCAAATGCAAAACACGCCTATGGCAATCAAAGTCAAACCAAGTACAGCACCAGCTGTGAGTCCCGCAATTGTACTGGCAGAGAAGGTTTTCCTGAGGCTCAAAGGTTTTCAAACATCGGACGTATAAGGGAGGCAGATTTATACTTCTTTGGGCGAACAGCTAACTGCGTTGGGACGGATGGGCTTGTCGAGATAAAGTGTGATGAGTCGGGCAGTGATGTTAAGGAAGATGGGTTCCTGAAGATGCTGGACAATGGGATCCAAGGCGATATTCTGTGCGCATGAAAGGATTGGGGGCGGATACATATTGAATTTCCAGCGTCTCAGACTGGATCCAAACAAACACTCACGGGAGCGATGAGGGCAGGTTAAATGTACTGGATGGCGATGCCTGGGATTTGGTGCTGGTTCTGTGCATATGCTCAGCACAATTAGTAGGCGTGGAATCATTGGTTGCGCATGTCAAATAAACACTGACAGGAGCGGACTCATACTCTGGGATGATGACCCGATGAAAAAACCTGGAGATTTTCCATTGTTCAGCGACAACATTAAACTTTTCGAACGCAGGTCCAACATTTAGAATCCCGTCCATGCTCCTCGCAGGCACGCAGCCTCCAAATCCCGGGGTGTAGTTCGACGACGCCTCGTTGCCCGAGCAGGTCAACCCATCCCAGAATGTGCACGACCCATTCGTGATGACAGGTTTGGTTGTTGTGTTGGCCGTGCTAGGTTCCCATACCGCGGCAACGTTGGTGCTTGACGAATTACCACTGCAAACAGTGGAAGCACTAGATATTAGTGCCTCCCCACCCCCAAGAATTAGTGCCCAAAAGCACTGGAACATAGTACCCACACGCCACATATTAGTACCCGAATGCACTAATATATAGTGCAAGTGCTCGTTTTTTCACTCTTATACAGTGCTTTGGACCATTAATTAGTGCATCAGGGCACTAATTTAGAGTGCCTCATAGCACTGTTTTTGAGTGCTTCCAGGCACTTATTTTAGGACTATCGGGCCAATTTTGGGTCAAATACCTCGTGTATTAAGCAGATGCCTCGTATCAGTATGCACTTGTTTGTTCTTCACACGCCACTGATTCTCGGTCTTTCCCGGTATACCTTGCTGGATGCAGCTACGTCCTTCCCACCAATTTCTTCTCTCTCCGCTGTAGTTCCGTCGAATCCCAAACTCTGGATGGTTCCGCTCTTCATCATTCTAGGCCGCTTAAGCTCTGGGCTGGCCGTCTTTCACTCTCTGAAATTTTGACTGTATAAATAAGCTCTTCGGAATCTGGCTTCACAAGTTCTCTTTTGTCCTGTCGACTCGCGGATTCGACTTGCCTCCATATCACGCATTTCCTCCCGTCTAGATCTGCCTTCAAAGATTCTTAGTCGTATCTTATTTTATGTGCACCTGTTTACGATCACCCAAGTTTAGGCGTCCTTTCCCAACCACGTTCCGTCCCTCAGCGCTCATCTTTAAGGTTTTCTCCATTAAGGCTGTTCTTTCCCGTATATTTGGTTCAAAATCACAATCTAGCTTTACCGCGCTCCACGATGTTACGTTGCGCCAATTGCTTGGGGTGTATTCCAGCGCTCAAGGCCCGCTCAAAAGACGGGCTTAACTGTAGCCCTTATCTCGCTCCGCTTTCTTTCTCCCACCATTAGCCCGCCATTGAGGAATCGTCCTTCGGCCTCTCAAGCTTAACATTTCACTAAATGGCAGTTCTGGGATTTATCAAGCCTTCAAGAGGATCCAGATCTGGAGACGGCAAGCGTCAGTTTATCCCTCTACTGCCGTCCTTCATCTGCCCGGCCTTATCAACACCACCAAAACGATTACTCTCAGATAAATCAGGCCCTCTGCATCGGTGAGCACCAAGACCAGCCTGTGCCCCCGTCCTCCCTCGCAACCGCTCAATCCAATGCTCGAAGCCCGTTCTTCGTGGAGCAAGTCTGGCGTGCCATTCAACCAGGTTTCAAGACATCGCAGCAATAACATTCTCGAGTCTACTCTATTCAATTCTCTACTCTTGGCTGGGAATCCTTCAAGAGCGAGATTCATGGCAAGAAATGTAAGTCTTTCGACAATACCTCATCAAGACTATTTTGTATGGCTCCAGTCTGCGGCCTTCTTTGCCCCTCTGACCCTGATGCCGGTCAGCCGCAACGGCCCTTTAATCCTGTGCGACGCCACGTTCACAAACGAATCCACCATGGGGCAGAACGTTGGGAATATCAACAGACGGGCGCAGATCTTGCAAAGGTGCGTTTATACTGTTTCTAATTCTTCACCGGCTGACCGAAGCTCTCCGGATTGCGTCTCAATCCGACGCACAGCCCCTCGCATCTCCATACTAAGCATCGCCGCATACGATCAAAGCTTACTGTTACGATATTATCTACATGAACGAACACTCCGAACCACTACAGGCAACTCTCCCCGCACACCCTCGCTGTCTCCTCCCTTCCCCACGTACTTCTCACTGCCAGCCATTACTTGTACATGCCTTCTGTAAAGTGCGACATGGGCCTTAAAGGGCCCGCAGCACTATATTGGAATAATGAATGAATGAATGAACTAAGCATCGCCGCCGCGCTGCCGAAGGTGCGTACGCACTCTTTCGCTAACTTGCACGCACCTACCTGGGTGTGCCTCCACAGTTCCCCGGCAGCGACTGCATGCGCCATGTTGCACTATGCCCACGGCGCGCTGCAAGCATACAGCATGGCAGCCAAGGCCGCCTCTATGTTCTTGCAAGTACCCTTTGTCACCGCGCGGTCCTTTGACTGATGCACCACTTTGATAGATATTTTTGCCGGCGAAGATTTTCCCAATACTACCCTAACCGGAAGTGCGTTCACTGCTTTTCTTTTCGACTTTGATGTCGCGTTTTTATTTTTGTCTAATTACATTACAACGACCAGTCCCCGCTTCCGCATTTCACAAAGTCTCCACTTCCACGACGAGCCGCTTCAAAAGTGCATAGCGAGCTGCAGGAGCCAGGGCGCTGCGGGCGGGGCACTACCGTAGGTTGAGCGAGGTCTATGGCAGGCCGGTGCTAGCATAACTCTATGTAGTTCAACATCAATGTATGTAGCTCAATCATAATGTTAACAAGGGGCTGGTCGCCGGCTTCGCGACCTCCCATCCTCTTTTGTGACGTTATCTCCCGGTCATGATTTCATGCGTGACTGACTTTTGAGTGGAACTAAATTAATACTTATTCCCGGTACATATTTCCTCGTTTATTGGTGAATCTATGGGGAGTCGGGAGCCTATTGGGTGGAGGAATGATGGACGGTAATTCGAGGGAATAGCAGTGCGCGTTGTGGGTCTGGCCAAAAAGGTCGCGTGTAAAGCTGGCGCCTCGGATCGCACCGGCTTTCTAGAATCAGTGGGCGGCTAAGAAAAACGAAGAGTCGGTGTTTAAAAGGCTTCAGAAAATTCTGGACGGATTGGTGCCTGCGTCGGCGCCGTCGCCCCAGTTTAATGAAATGGCTTGGGCGCCGTGGTGTATACCCACGCACTTCCTCCGCCATTGTAGTCGCTGTGGGAATCAGGGCAGTGCGTGCCAGAGGTTATTGGATGGATAACGGCAATGCACCGGGCTCGGCGCCGCACGGCAAGGACCAAAAGCTGAGCCGAACCCCGGATCCAAAGATGTAACAGTTAAGGGAGCCCACAATCAAACCGGCAGCTGCGTGAGTCATCGGAGTTTAAAAAGCTTCAGACGTGCGTGAATTTATAGAGAGAGTAATTCGATGCGGTTTTTTAGATGTTGTAACAAATCTGTCAAACCCGATTGAGCCCTTGGCCATTCTTTGAACCCGCTGCAACTCACTGAAAATGGTTTGATTTGGATGTCGGTCTCACTGGGCCGTAACCTTTATACCAGCAAAGTCAAACATGAGAACCATTTCGAGAGTTGAGAATTTTATCTTTTCTGCTTACAGATGTCCTAAACTTTGTTGATGTTCAACCTTGATTCAAAATGAGATGCAGTCCGTTGCCTTCTCCCCTTCGCACACTCATCAGGTATAATTCTGATTTATATCACGCACTGAGCAATGAACCACCTGGCTCTTCCTCGCCATAATGGCTCTGATTTTACAGTTTTCACTTAGGCCTCCGGTGAGATCAAGCACGAGTAACAATATATAGAGTTCAACCTGGGAGTCTGTGCATATTGTTCGGTTCAGCCCGGATTTGAGTATCTAGAAGCACGCAATATACTGAGCTATTTCATTTAATTGTGTTCAACAGCATATGCCGGAGCGTAGCGAAGGCATGTCTTGTAGGATGTATTAGGCTAAGTATAATACAGGCGTATGCTATAGTTGAGTTCTCACCCTATTGCGCGATGATCCCAACCGCAGTCTTGTCGAAGTACGTGGCAAGTAGGAATCGGCCAGTAGTGATGTGGTAGAAAAATGTACTGACTGCTGAGTCCGATAGAGGGTCAACAAAATGATCGGCGAGGATTCACATATTCGATTTGAGCTGTCGCACGATTGAAAGGCCCCGTGGCAACCGAAACGCAAGTCAGCAGTACGAATAGAGCCACGGAGGAAAACCTCACTCTACTACTAGCAAGATATTGAATGAAGTCGAAACGGGCATGCTGTTTATGTGGATGGTGAGACTAAGAACACTCGACGAGGAAAGTGCGGACATTTGCCGATCGCAGTTAGAAGGAAGAAGGGCCCGAAAATGTCGGGAGGCTTCAAGGATTAGGACCGGCCAAGAACCGAAGCCGAGGATAAGTCAAGATAAAAATAATAAGAAAAGCGGGACATTAATATCATGAGACGAGAAGACAACATCGGCTTGCGGCGATTCGTGGTAGATAGTGTTGTCCTGTTAGAAATGCAAGGGAAGGAGAACTCAAGGTTAGGTGTTGGAAAAGTTGATGCTTACCGAGCGCCTTCACGTGTTGGATGAGACGATGAAGATGAGGAGATAAAATCTGTGCGTCGCATTTCCAAATAAGTTTGCATCAACTCCACAAAATGTAAAGAGAAACGTACGTAGCAGAACCTCAGGATTGTTCATATAGACTGTGGAACGAACGAGAAACGTCAGCTGAAGTATGAGATAAGGAAAGTACGGGACCGAGAACAAGTAGGTGAAGCTGAGTAAAATATTATCGTGACATGGACGATGATGCCCTCAGCGTCCTGCGATCGATAACGAGGTACCAGGGAAGGAAGCATGTTGATTAAAACAAGTAGAGAGACGTACCGTGATTCCATCGAGCTTAAGAAAGACGGACAGCGATGCGTGAATACCTAGCTAGTTGGGTAATTGATGCCAAATTGTACGGACGTACGATTTGCGTGATTGATCAACTAAAAACAAAGGACAAAATCAGGATCGTAGAGATGTTCATATGGACTGGAACAAGCAACGTCAGCTGAAGCATGAGATAAGGAAGGTACGGGACCGAGAATACGCAGTTTGCTCAAACCATCGTGATGCATGCGGACGACGACGCCGTCAGCGTCCCGCGATTTATGGCATCATAGATGAGGAAATACCAGGGAGGGACGCAGCGGGCCGATTGAAACAAGTACGGTGAGCTTCATAAATGACGCCAAATTACAGGTGCGTACCATTTCAAGATTGCATCCAGCGAAAAAAAAAAGAATGAAACCAAAAGACGAAAAAAAAATAAGGAATGGGCGGAACTAGGGAATCAAATAAGTGTCCCAGGCAGCTCTCGTTCGCTGCCACAGGCAATGGAGGACCACAAATTCAAAGGGCTACGCACGATCAACGGCGCCGAAGAGGGTGCTAGCATGGTCCGAACACCGTTCCTCAGAGATACGCAATTAGCGACCGAGATCTCTACAAAAGCGAACAGTAAGCGTTCGAACCTGGACCCAGGAAAATGTGAGGAAAGGGGCGGCAAGGAGCAGTCACAGCAGAGGCAGAAGATGACGACCATCAAGTATCATCTCAACGTAGTGGGATAGTTTGACGGCGAGAATCGAGGTGGAAGAGCGAGCGTGAGGTGCTCCAAAGAGACGATGAAGAGAGAGGGTGAGCATATATATGGATCGGAGATGGAGAGGAAAACCACGCACCAGCGACCTCGTCAGCGTCGGGCACAGCAATGGAGAGAGGGTGCGAGTTCTTGGGCTTCCGCATTCGGAGGGTCGCACGCATTTTGCAGACGTGGCGTCGGGCTTCGGAGATTCGTCGAGTCCTTTATGAGCAGGAGTGTATGCATTGTGATACTCGGGGAGACAGATGGAAGGGGGCGAGGTTAAACAATGGGAAGAAAGGATGGCCGTGATGAAAAGGAAGGATTGTCGATCAAAGGGGAAGCAATGTCCGATTGAAATGGGAGAAGGAAACGAAGAAGTTGCGCTGTTGTGAGTGAGAACAGAGGAGGACGATGAGGATAGCGAAGGAAAAGGGATGGAACAAGAAGAAATGTCGCGGAGGGAGGGATGTAGATTACTGGCGTGTTGGAAAAAAGCACCTGAACGGCATCCAAAGACCAGGGTGGGTCTCGCGTGGTGCATAAGGGGAGATTGAAGGGCAGGGAGACAAAGAGAAAGCGTTAAAGGAACAGAACCGAAGTACTCACCTACACCCTTCTTGAACTCATCCCACCAGTCCAGCTGCACGCCCCGGGGAGTTCCACTGAGTCATTGGGATGCCTAGGTACGTATTTGAGCCCCTAAACGCATAGATTATTGCACAAATTGTTCACCCACCGGCCGTTGTCCCTGGTGCGAGTCATTTGCGGCAGGTAGGTGTGATTGAGCGCACAATGCCCTGCAATTCGGCTCAGAAGAGCGACAGTAGATGGCTTACCATCGTTGGAATACCGCCTGGATCCCTTCGAGGACAATCTGGACGCGAAACGCGCCCTTGTTGGCAGAATCGCCGAAATCGTGTATTCGGCCGTTGACGAGCAAACTAGGGCTCGGGAAGGACCAGGGTGTACTGAAAGACGTGTATTAGGGGCCATGTTATCGTTTGGACAATGTTCAGAGGGACAAAATGCGCGGGACGCGTGCATGGAGCGCCAGACCAAGGTGGAAAGAGGAGAAGCTCGGATGAGCCTCGAATCATAGCAAGAGCAAACAAAGGCCGGTCTTTCCAAAAATCTTTCCACAAATAATGACGGCTTGTCCACGAGCATTTATATAGGTACATTTCATTGCTTTAGGCTTCTAAAGATATTGGCGTAGACTTTAAGAGCCCAAATCAAGTCCCAAAATGTGTTCATTGCCCAAAATATACAATTTTCAGTTTGAGCTTTGGTCAGAAGAACGGAACAATTCAGCAATTGTGGAGAATCCCAAGTGAGGAAAAAAAAGAAAATCATCTCAAAAGGCTTCGAGGCTTTGCGCGCATACGTGGGTTTAACCATATGTGCTGGGTCGACGGCGACCTGTTTTTTATCAATGTCAGCTCATGAGGCGGTGGTGATCCTCTTCGCATATGAGCGACTTGAAGTCGAGTACAGCACTAGCCCATAAAATTGAACATAAAATCCACCGAGCTTACCGCATAGCATGAGTTGTACCAAGCTTGATGATCTCTGGGGCGCATATGCTGCTTCTGAACTACTGTAAGGTGTGTTACTGCGCAGCCTGCGCTGTTGCATCGAATATAAATGAGGTTGCAAGTGAGCATAATATACCTATCTGACCGTGAACTACACCGACGTAGGCGAGATAAAAATGATCTAGGCCTGAGGGTGTTGAAGCCGTCGAAAGCCCGCGTTTCAACCTTGTACGGAAGAAGGGCGAGAGACAAAAGCGAAATATAGCCCAGTATTGGGACGTTGAGAGGCCAGAGATGAGCGAAAGACCTGCGGTGAGCAGCAGTGGCGTTGGACGGAGGCAAAAAGTCGAAGCGAAGAAGGTTTCTAAATAATGCCGAACTTCCGTGCATACCGCCACAGAACGGTGTCAGGAACGCGATAAGATCGAGATAGGATGATGAAAGCTGGAGCTCACTGATATTCAGTGCTTTTCGGATTAGTGCCTTGGAGGCACTGATTTAAAGTGGCTGAAAAAGCACTGATTCCCAAAGCACTTAATATTAGTGATGCGTTGGAAGTATAATTTTCCACATGCCTCGTCTTTTGCCCACGGTGTGGGAACACCTCAATTGATGATCATTCCGCGAATAGTTCTGTTGCCCAGTGAGGTAGGATTATCGGGTTGCGTCTTCCCCTCTCGCATGCAGTTTTATTTACTCATCCCGCTGCGGGATGTATATAGATCTCCCAGCTACATTTACTCCGAGGGAGACATTGCAAGCGATTAAGCGAGTATATTCTTCTCGGTTGTGGCTCTGAGGTGTGGCGTTTCAATCGGAATATACCTCGCTCTTTCACATTGCATAGCCCAACCGCTCGAGGTCTCATCTGGCTGTGCTGCATAGGTTTCGGCTTTGGCACGGAGCCTCATCAGAAAGTTCCCACTACACTTAACTCCACTCACGACTGCCTCCGGCGCTGCAGTCTCCATTGAGATACTGTTTCTGTTCCGCAAGGTGGTGCACGTTGCAGCTGTGTTCGTTCCTCTTCCACCGCCTGCAGCGATGTCGACTCAGCCCTCGCCTGATGTTCCGAAATCGTTAAGATATCGGTTACAGGCGTAGCTTACCAATCGAATCGGCGCTTTAAGGCCCTTTGATGATCATCTAGCCCTGATTTTTGAATCAGCACCAGGTGGTAACGTGTCGCTCTTCTCCCCGGCCCTTCCCCCCTCCAAATTCTCAGGCTTACGCATATTGGACCCAGTGCCATTGGCATGTGTTAGCGGTATATCATATCTTGTTATCTTACATACAATTCATCCCGTCATTCCAAGAACTTTACAGTTTACGATACTCGGTTAGCCTCAGTTACTTCTTTGCTCAGTAACTGAGGCGTGCGTACTTATCATATTCTCATTTTATTCACAAGTACTAATTACATTGTAGTCCTACGCTAACAGGTAGACTACTAATACAGTTACTTCTTTGCTCCGTAACTGAGGCTCCTACGCTAACAGGTTATTGGCTCCCGTACCGGAAAATGGCATCAGACCTTACCTTGACCAGCAAAGTCGTGACCACGGTCCCGAGACTACTCGAGGGCGGTACGAACTGGGTTGCGTACAAGGAGCGCATGGGGGCATATCTGATGGGCCAGCCGGGCTTCCGGAAACATCTCATGGGTCGGGCGAAAAAGCCCGAAGAACCCACGAAGCCTGAAGACGGAGCGCCAAAGGCCGAGAAAGAAGCATACGAGACGAAACTCGATGCTTACGAGGACAAGATGGATGAATGGCTCCAGAAGGAGGCCGCTATCACCAATGCCCTCATCTCGTCATGGCCCGAGGAGGTCCACCAACGCCTGATAGGTGTCAGGCCAGTTTCCGCACTGTGGGACACGCTGTGCGCACGCTTTGACAATCAGGACGTACTCGTGAAAACGGACCTTCTGATGGAACTCACCGATACCCGCTGTACGAGTGACGACCCGGAGGACGCGCTGAAAACCATCGACCGCCTCGTTAAAAAGCGGAACGAATACATTCAGGCGGGCGGGACACTCACCAGCGACATCTATGCCGCCATCCTCACCAAGGCGATGCCGAAAAAGCAACGGCCCGTTGTCCAGACCGCGATCACCACTGCAATGGCTGCCGGCAAGGAACTAGACTTCGCGCTAGTCCACCGGACGCTGGAACAGTCGATTAGATTCGACATGGCGGAGGAGCGCCGCGAGCGCGAAGAGGCGATGGCCATGGAGGCTAAGTTCGTGCGTCAGCACCAATCCAAAGGGAAGAAATACTGCACGAACTGCAGGATGGATGGGCACACGTAGACAGGTGCTGGAGTCCAGGCGGCGGCGCGGAAGGGCAAGGCCCGAGCTCGAAGGGGAAGAAGAAAGGCAAAGGCGGAAAGAAGGGGAAGGCGGCGGCCGCGCAGGACAACGATGCGAAGCCTGCGCAGCAACAGGACCATTATGCCGCCGAGGACCATGCGTACATGACCGCAGCGTCCCCCAGCTTCGCGCTCCGCGCGACCGCAGGCCAGAAGATCCGCCTTCTCGACACCGGCGCATCGCAGCACTACGACAACGACCTCGACAATTTTGTCGATGTCGCGCCGTGCACGCCGTACGAAATCCAGACGGCGTCGGGCACCGAATTCGCTACCAACAAGGGCACTGTACGGTTCGCGTGTCATCAAGACGGCGTCGTGAAGACATTCAGTCTCACGAACACTTACTATCTTCCATCGTGCTCTACACCCCTCATCTCCCTCACGAGACTACGTCGACACGGACTCGTATTCAGCAATGCGGAGGGTGGGCACGGCACGCTCACTGATGCAAAGACCGGGAAGACGATCCTTCGCGTCCCTGAACGCGACGGCGTCTATCCCTTGACGACGTGGAAACCCAAGTCGGGTACCGCCGCAGGCGCTGCCCACGCCGCGCGAAAGCCGTTGACGCGCACCGAGGCCCACGAGAGGCTCGGGCACCTGGCGCATAGCACCATTGAAGTCCTGGCGCGGAACGGAGCCGCGCTGAACTTCGAGGTCGATTTGTCCACACCTATAGTGGAATGTAAAGCATGTATCCAGGCCAAAATGAAGAACTCACCTATCGCGAAGAAGCACAAGGACCCGAGGTCCGAGGCTCCAGGCGAATTCGTGTCGGGGGACCTGTGGGGACCGGCAGAGGTGTTGGCGAAAGGCGGATACAGATACTACGCTACATTCCTGGACAACGACTCAGATATTGCGGGACTCTAACTCCAAAAGTCGAAGGAGGAGAAGGAGAAGCTCACCAACTACCAGGCGTTTGAAGCCGAGATGAAGACGCAGCATGGCGTCGACATCAAGTGCTTCGGGAGCGACCGCGGACGCGAGTACACAGGCGGCTTGTTTGACAAGCACCTGGCGGCGAAGGGGACGAAGCGCGAGCTGAACCCGCACGACACCCCGCAGAAGAACGGCGCTGCCGAGCGCCTGAACGGCACGCTTGGGGGCCATATGTCAGCGATGCTCATCGCTAGCGGTCTCCCGAAGCAATTCTGGGCACTCGCCGTCGTGTACGCCGTCTGGCTACGCAACCGCACGCCCACGAAGAAATCTGCGCCCATATCGCCGTACGAGCGCCTGACGGGCAATAAACCCGACCTGCGGCGCGCACGGCCATTCGGGTCGAAGGTGTGGGTGCGGGTGCTCCACGGGTCGAAGCTGGACCCGCGTGGCGTGGAGGCGATCTGGGTGGGACCGAGCGTCGAGACCCCCGATGGCCACAAATCGAGCGGAACGTCCGCTTTGAGGACGGCACGGAGTTCGGGGGGGAGACGGCCGTGGAGATCCCAGTGGAGGTCTCCACACAGCCCAAGACGGGCGGTAGTCAGCAAAATCCCGCACAGAGTGGCGGGCAACGCACCTCAGAGTCCCCCAATACACCCAGCACACCCAGCACCACCTCCAACACCCAAACGACGTCGCCGAGCCCGTCTAGATCGACGGGGAATCAGTCCAGAGACGAGGGAAGCCCACCAGCCGATAAACTCACCTTCGCGGCCGAAGACGTCGGCCCCGATGACGTGGACGCCGCCGTTTCGCAAGACGATGTTAGCGATGTGGGGCGTCGTGCGCGCAAGCCGTCTGCCTACGTTCGTCGTCTCCAGGAGGGGGAGGGCGTAACGAGCGGATCTGGGGGCCGGTACCGCAAGTTTGCGCGGGGCTTGCAGGTGCCGACAGTCGACGAATCCGAGCCAGGGGGGGTGCATCGTGCGTACGCAGCGTCTGCGATAATACCGCGGACGGTGCGCCAGGCAGAGAGGAGCGAGGTGTGGGGAGAGTGGAAGGTCGCTATGGAGACCGAGATCACCACGCTCGACGCACATGGGACTTATCAGATCGTCCCACGCACCGACGCGGAAACTCCCGTCCTTCCACTGAAGTGGGTATTTACGAACAAAACGGACTCCGTGGGGGATCTTACGGGACGGAAGGCGCGCGTCGTGGCCCGGGGCGATATTCAAGATTTCTTCGGGGGATACGGGAAACTTTCGCTCCGGTGCTCAAGCCGACTCCCGGAATATTTTGATCGCTATGGCGGCACACCACGGCTGGGACGTCCGTCAGTGTGATTTCCACGGTGCGTATCTCAACGGCATCCTCCCGAATCCCGTCTACGTCGAGCAGCCCGAGGGTTTTGATACTCCAAATACGCTGCGCCATTCCCATATTTGGAAATTGAAGAAAGCTCTTTACGGCTTGAAGGACGCGGGTCGTATCTGGTACGACACCCTCAGTACCTACCTCTACGAACTCGGCTTTACCCGCAGCGAGGCCGATCATGCGGTTTTCTACCACACTTCTGGGACCGAGCGCACTTATCTCGGTATCCATGTTGATGATCCTATTTCTACTGGCAACAGCTTGGACGCGCTGGTCAAGCTCGAGCAGGATCTCAATGCAAAATTCCCAATGAAAATTATTGGCGACGCGACTCACTATTTGTGTATTTCTATCCACCAGGATCGCGCTGCCGGTACAATTTCTCTTGGGCAGACACCGTATATTGACGATGCCATTGCTCTTTCTGGACAGGAGAACGCGAAGTCTGCTCCTTCCCCTCTCGTGCCTGGTGCTCACCTTGGCCGCGAGTTTTGTCCAAAAACAGAGGAGGAGATTGCAGACATGCGCAATGTTCCGTACCGTGCTGTTGTTGGCTCTCTCCTCTGGATTGCCAACAATACTCGGCCGGACATCGCGTATGCGACGAGTTTGCTCTCGCAGTTCTTGTCCAACCCTGGCCACGTCCACTGGGAGGCAGCCAAGCGCGTCGTACGCTATCTCAAAGGTACACGTGACATGCGGCTAACTTTTGGTGGGGCGAGTGAGGGTCTTGTCGGGTTCTCGGACTCCAGTTGGGGTACCGAAGCACTCGACTGGCGCTCGATGTCCGGCTATACGTTCACCCTCTTCGGGGGAGCAATCTGGTGGAGTGCAAAGAAGCAGACTTCAGTCTCACTTTCCACCGCTGAAGCAGAGTACATAGCTTTGGCGCGTGCAACGAAGGAGGCTATGTGGATCCGCTCTTTCATGGGGAGCTGTTCGACACCACACCGGAGTCCACCATACTCCGTGTCGACAACCAGTCTGCCATCGCAATGGCCAAGAACGATTCTTTCCACTCACGCACAAAGCACATTGCACTCCCATATCACTTTGTCCGTTCCATCGTCGCACGTCGCATCACGTCCCTTGTCTGGATTGCTTCCGAGGCCAATATTGCCGACATCTTCACCAAGCCACTCGATGCAGTCAAGACTTTGCGGTTCACACAAGGTCTCAGACTAACGGTCTGAGGGGGAGTGTTAGCGGTATATCATATCTTGTTATCTTACATACAATTCATCCCGTCATTCCAAGAACTTTACAGTTTACGATACTCGGTTAGCCTCAGCTACTTCTTTGCTCCGTAACTGAGGCGTGCGTACTTATCATATTCTCATTTTATTCACAAGTACTAATTATATTGTAGTCCTACGCTAACAGGTAGACTACTAATACAGTTACTTCTTTGCTCCGTAACTGAGGCTCCTACGCTAACAGCATGGTCTGTCGGAGGTCCCTCATTCAGCTGGAGATTCTTCAGCTCTGGAGCTGTGCGCACGCCGATATTCAACTGCTGGCGCGATATAAACAATGGGTCCAATCAAATGGCAACGTGGCCGACGTTTGGAACGGCCAGCATGTACGTGGCACCCTGCTTGCCCTCGAGCGAGCGCTGCCGCTGGCGCTGATACAAAAAGTAGCTGGGGTATTATGCATCATCTATTCTTCACAGAGACCCACGGTCATGCATCAAACACTCTCGCGAGAGATCGGTTTCATGCATTGGCAAAGCAGAGAACATACCCATCAGGAAAAAATCCCTAGGGTATGTACTCCTAGGTAGCTGCGGTAGACGTCATATCGCCGTAGCCTGCCCCCCTTTATGTAGCCGTCTATACCTCGGCTGCCAGCTATGTATTGCTAAATCCGGTGTGATAGCCGCAAGCGTGTGGTCCATAGCTCCAGTAGCCCCGTAGCCTCATAGCACTACAGAGTCCCTATACATCAGGAATGGCCTTTTGGCGGTTACAGACCTGGCCCGTCTGCGTCAGACCTGGATTTCTGACACAGACCAATACAGACCTGCAGACCAGCACAGACACGCTTACGTTCCTACAGACCGCCTACAGACACCTCAATACTGCTTAAGTGTGGGCTCAACTTAAGTTTTCTTATAGTAGGGTATTGTAGTTCTATAAAGCTGGTAAGGCCGACAAGCGGCAGAGCCCGCTACCAAAATTTGAATAAGAGGACTATTAAATTCAAGGATTGAAGTATAGAAATATATATGGAGAGCACGTAGGTCGAATAAGAGGATTATTAAGTAAATTCAAGAATTGAAGTATAGAAATATTCACGGAGAGTAGGTAGGTCGGGAAGATTAACAGTTAGTTTTAAGTAGCGCGTGATTTTTTGGAAGGGGACAGGTTATTAAAGGCGTTATCGACGCTGCTGTTGTGTGTTCGTGAGTCTTCATTGGTAGGCTCAGAAGCGTGGCTGAGACTTTTAGGAGGATAACACTCCGGGCTTTTGAGCTCCTTGTTGATAAAACTCTCGAATGATGTCCAATAAAAATTCCGGTAAGCATGACTCGTGAAATGGTCTTCAAAATCCATCAGGTACGAAGCTAACTGCTGGGCCGACAGTTCCTGTTGTGAAATCACTGGATAGGCGCACTTTTGAAGCATTTTTTTGGCCCTTACATTTATGTCGTCTTCGAGGGGATTAAACTCTCCAAGTTTCTTCACCGCCAGTTCTAACATGGCAAATGCAACGTGAGTCTTAAGCTGCGACTTCGTAATGTAATCGGTGATATAATATAGAATGGCTTTCGCTGACGCCCCGGAGCCAATAAATTTAATGTCCATGTTGCAGCGCATAGCTTCCAGAATTGTTGCATTAAAATTATTGACAAGACCGTCGAGGCATCGCAAACAGATTTCGCCGGTCTCAGAGTCAAAGGAGCTGGTGGGCTCGAAATTATTCTCGTGCAAATCAAAGCGACATGTCTTCGGTCCAGGAGGACCACGCCAATATTTAAAGCAGGTCTTAGAATGATCATGCCTCTGGCATTTCAAAGTGAGATTGTGCATATCTTTGGCACGTTTTGCATCGTTACTCTCACTTCCATCAAGGGGGATGCCCCGGACTGAGCATGGGTGGTGTCGGTTTGAGGGTACATCAATATTTGAGTCCGGATCTGGCGGAATACTGTTAGAAATTGTATCGTCAAGGAAGGTTAACAAGCGCTTCGAAAATTCAACATCAGCCTCATCGGTACTCAAGGCACGTCTCTTAATTTCGTTCGGATTGAGACCGCCTTCAACCCAGACAAGCATATGGCAATAAAGAGTCCCCCGACATTGCGCCTCAACACAGCCGTAATAAGCTTTCACAACACCGAGAATCCCTCCCTCAAGATCCTTTTGAGTTGGATCGTACCCAAGGAGTGCCGAAATAAAAGCTTTCATATATATATTGAAAATACGGGCTGCTAAAACCGGATTTTCGCAACGAGGACAGATTGGTCCCAATAGTTCGGTACATCTGGGGGAAGCAAATCATCAACATCGATTTCTGAACCAGCAAGAAACTTTACGACGGGATTATAAATATCTGCCGGATTGATTGTGATATAGAAACTTGGGAGTCCTTTCTCAATCATTAGACCTCGTATCTCATTTCGCATGGCTACGCGAGCAGCGGAAGATCCTTGGACAGAAGACGCAACAGCATTAACTTGCTTGAGTAAATTGAGA
This sequence comes from Mycena capillaripes, assembly GCA_029204075.1. Lineage (NCBI taxonomy): Eukaryota > Fungi > Basidiomycota > Agaricomycetes > Agaricales > Mycenaceae > Mycena > Mycena capillaripes. The sequence continues at coordinate 166,704 of JARHKZ010000012.1, read as the reverse complement.
ACCTTCTGTTCCTCAGCGTCTTTTGGTGCAGCGGAGCTGCCGTTTGCGACTCGTTCCGACACCCTTTGGACAACCTCAGGTGATACAGATGCGAACTGGAAGGCAATGGATGCAAAATTCATTTTTTTGACTTTAAGCGAAGTGTGGAGAAGTAATTCCCGGCGCTGCATTATATTGAAGGCAGTGAACAAAAAAGACGGATGCTCTTGAAATCTAGAGTCCGCCAAGTTGAATAAGTGTTTCACATGCCGTCGCAATGATACAGACACACGTCGCCGTACGTCTTCAGGGCCTCCAATACCCTATGGAAAGAGCGTAGGATAAATCATAGGGAAAAGCAAGCTATCTTTGCGAAATTCATTTTCGGCATCACGGTCGTGGGGAACCTGAATGTAACCACCACCTTTCTTCTTCACATGACGAGGCAGCGGCGCGAAGTTCATTCGATGAAGCATGACCATCGACATCAGTAATTACAACACTTTGGAAAGGAACTTCGTCAGATTTATTGGCAGATTCGTCAGTGGATGGCGTGGCGTCATACCGTGCAGTGGACGCTTCATTCGCAGCATTTGGGCGAATATGTTCAATAGAAAAAGGAAGGATGGGGTTCTCTTCAAGCTGTTGGAGGCATTCTTCATTGATACCAAAGAGAACACACACAGGAGATGTGATTTCTTCCACCGAGGGTGGCAAAATGTCTGCAATTTTAGAAGGCTGTTGAGGGTATATGATAATGTGGCCTTTGATTCCGCGCTGAGTGCTTGCGAGAATCAACTCCTGATTCTCCTCGCGGAGTTGAATAATCCAGCATTTGGAGCGGCACCGAGCGATCATTGCCTCTTCAATAACTGTCAGATTCTTGAGCTCATCCGGAACCGGGCCAAGAAATAATTTGTTTGCCAATGACAATGGGGGGAGTTTGTTGTTTTTAAGAGAAGAGTGACAGACAGAACAAAGAGAGAACCGGCGGATCATCACAATAAAAAGAAACACCGTCGGGATCCAAAAGCAGATCTTTCAATTCGCCATCATCGAAGGGGGTAGGCGGTGGGACCCAATCAGGGTGAAGCCATTTGAAACGATCCAAAACAAGGTCCTCATCACACGCCAGGTCAGGACGCTTGAGAATTTGAGAGTCAAAATCTTTAGTCGACAGCAAACAATGGGAGCGAAGAGGCACCGCTTCTGCACATGATGCGCATGTAAAAGTAGCCAGTGTCTCAGAGCAGGTCATCTCGCGGAACTGTGAAATAATTTTATCTTTCAGTGATTGAGGAATAAGCTGCGGCCAGCTCTCACGGATCCTTTGAAGCTCTTCATTATACCGAGCAATATCATCAGACTTCACCTTTTGTTCACGCTCAACTCGTTTGCCTTTGCGCAGAGTAAGAATAAATGCACGAAGTTGCTTTCGATAGGTTTTGATGGATTCGGAAGGATCGTGGTGAATGTTCAATATGTTTAGGATACGGCGGATGGGATTGCGAGATATATTGCTTCCGTGTAATGCTGTCAGAATGTGAACCTGCAGGTCGGGATCGATATTATTGGCTTCCCATTCATTGCAGACATCCGCGCAATCAGGTAAGGATACATCCGGCGGAAGAGTCGACGGTGGATGGGAATGGGAGAATTGGGTACAATGGCCTGAGAGAATGTGTTTCATAATTTGTGTTCGAATGGTTTCAACAGTAGATTTTGAAGGTAACTCAATACGATGCAAAGCAGCAATGGACAAAAGGACAGGCTTCTGATGGGCCTCAAAAGAACAGAAAATGTCAGAAACTGAGGCTGAAGAGCGACTGCTGACAGAATTTGAGTCGGACTGAAATCCCTGTAAGTGCTTGCGTATTGCAGCTCTCAATTTGAAGCGAAGGTTCCGCGAGCCACATACGGTGATATCTAGCGCTGCTGCAACATGGGAGAGATGCTCCGTAGTTAGTTTTTTATGATCTGCAGCAAGAATAACATTGAGGACAGCTATCATCATGGAAGCAGGTGAATCGAACTCTTCTGCTATCACTGCACATGTTGAACGATCAAGCTTTGAGGTGGGAAGAACATCAGATTTGTGTTGGACACAAGCACCGGAGATGAGGTGGTGAATTAATGCGCGTCGACATTGAGCAAGATTCATGTCATGATGGGGCACAGTGTGTAGAGATAGAGCAGTCTTAATTGTTGCTAAATCAGAATGGAATACAGAAATACGCGAATGTGTGCAATAATGCGCAGTAAATATATCCCGGAGGATATTGAGAGAAGATGTGGGGATCTCAGGCGCGAGCCTGTGCACAGCAGTGGATGTGGAGGGGCATCCAGGGGCAGAAGGGTCATGACAGACACACGAGAATGACGAGGCTGAAAAATTGTAAGCGGAAACAGATTACGACAAGAGAAAACATACGCGGTGGTTGTATATCTCCGTCAATGTCCATGCTGGAGTCATTTGGAACCGGATTAAGAGAGGGAACTAGTTGAATGTCAGAAGGGATGGACGAAGCAGGCATTGAGCTTACTGGGGCATGCGTGGATAGAACCGGATGTCAACGCGAAGCGAATGGATGGGAAAGAGTTGCGGCAGTACAGCATCCAGTCGTGGCCCAGGACAAGATCAAAAGGGAGAGAAGCAGTTACAGCAAGGCTGACATTCATAGAACGAATAAGACCGTCACAGCAAGGGACCGAGAAAAGGCCGGAGACCACAGAACCGGAGGCGGGTATGCCGGAGCTTAGAACCCAGTCCAAAGACAAGACAGAGCTCTCTAGTTGAGGATTGTACGACGTGGACAGTGGAACATTGCAGAAGGTAGCACTGAGAGGCATGGTGAGGGAGAGAGACAAGGAAAGAAAGGAGCCACGTCGACGGGCAGAAGCCACGGCATGACGGAGAGTTACGTTGACAGGGAATCATGCCGAGATTCAGGCCGAGGACCACGGATAGTTACGTTGAGGTAATTACGGAGAAAAACCAAGTTTTGCGGAGGATTTGGATGCTGATGTAAAAACGGATGACAAAAAAGTGAATTTACTGCAGGACGTGAAAATAGGGTGCCCTAAAACCCTTACCTAAAGGTAGCGCGAATACATCACAATATCGACATCCTCGTTCACAACCTTGAGCTTGAGTTCCTGGACTTGAGTTCTTGAACTTCAGTTCCCGAACCTGCGTTCTTAACTTCAGTTCCCGGACTTGAGTTATTGAACTTGAGTTCCCACAAGACTTAAGTAAAGACTTCAGTTCATAAAAAGATATATGTAGACAATTGATAAAAAGCCTCAAGTCCGAAGACTTAAGTTGTGCATATATTGTTCCCTCTCAAGTTCCCCTCTCTCAAGTTCTATTCACGGACTTGAGTTGCGTCGTTCCGTCCCAGCTTAAGATCTATGGTGACTTCGACTTCAGTCCTCAATGAAATCACCAAATAATCATTTCGTACCTCTTTGCTTTCTTTCCCGTCGATTTGGCGGGAGTAACAGGGACGTAGTGGTAGCTGACATGAGATTCATTAGCACTGTACCGTACACCTGAGCGAGAACTTACCCCGGTTTGACTTTTCCAGCGCCAGCTTGAGCTGCGCCCTTCTTGTCACGTTCCAATTTAGCCTCTCATGGATTATTCCAGTCAGACCAAGCAATCCCATTTGTGAGTGCAAGCTTACCTCGGGTGTTTCACGTGCTCTGGCAGTGCGCCGCGGCTCGCTACCTCCGGCCTCTGGCGCACCATTATCTCCCGGCACGAGCTGATTGGGGGCCTTGCGCTTCCTGCCCCTCTCCGGTGGGCCCTCCGGCTTATCATCCCCAGCAGGAGGCACAACGGGCGTCGGCGTTGGCGCACGCGAAGCCGGAGGAGGAGGCGTCGGCGTCGGCGCCCGCGAAGCAGGAGGAGGAGGCGTCGGCATCGGCGCACGCGAAGCAGGAGGAGGCGTCGGCGTCGGCATCGGCGCACGCGAAGCAGGAGGAGGCGTCGGCGTCGGCATCGGCGCACGCGAAGCAGGAGGAGGCGTCGGCGTCGGCATCGGCGCACGCGAAGCAGGAGGAGGCGTCGGCGTCGGCGCGCGCGAAGCAGGAGGAGGAGGTGTCGGCGTCGGCGCGCGTGAAGCAGGAGGAGGAGGAGGCGGCGGCGTGGGCGATTTACTCGGACCTCCCTTTCGAAAAAAACCCGAAGTCCCAGTCCCCGCTGCTGCCGCCAGAGCGCCAGCTAACTCGTACCACTGCGCGCCCTTCAAGTCAGCGAGCCCAGTGGGGCTGAAACAGAGTTGGCAATTTGCTGCCTCGTAGTACTCGTTGGGGGTCGTCGCGATTGATGCCCACGGGATGTCTTCACTCCCGAACGCAGCTTCTGTGTGCCCGGAAAGTCAATATTTTTGGCAGACAAATAAAAAGAACGCACTATAGGATTCTACCAAGAATCTAGTCACCGTTTGCGCCAGCATATTGACAGATGCGTCGTTCAGGGCCTCGGTGCTGAGTGGAAAAACAGGCGCCGTCGCCCCCGCGGAATCTTCACGTGTCCCCGAATACTCTAGGCGTGGTCAGAAGAATACATCGGCACAGCTTTGTGACATCTTACCTTTGAGCAGTTTCTCTGCCCACTTCTGCATTTTGTTGATCGTGTCTTGGACGAGTTCCGCATGTAGTTTATCGAAGGCCGGCCCACGCGGATCTCCCTGGGAACGGTTTCGGCAACTGTCAGCAGTACGCCAAGGATCGTAAGGGAACAACTTGCCACTCAAGGTGCACTTTTCCCTCTTCACTGAGCCAAGCCATTAACATAGTTGCCACAAAGGGCCGAAACTTGCGGCTGGCGTGCAAGGTGTTAACCATCTGCTGGAAGCCACTTGGCACCAACTTTTGACGCCTGAGCAACGGTTAGTGACAAATAAAATACACCTTAGTGAATTACTTACTCCTCCCAGTCGACGTCGACGTCTGCGGCCACGGCGGCCTCCCATGAAGCTTGATCTTCTTTGGCCCAAAGCAGCGCTTCAGCTTGGCGAAACTTGCCACCGGCATTCGATGGACCGGGCAAGGTCTTCGAATATTGGCTGATGCCAAGGAGCTTCGTCAACAGGGCGGAGACTACTGGAATAGAGTCCTCGGTGTCGGCCGCGTCCTTCGGAGTCTTCATCTTGAGCTTCGTTCTTTCAGCCGTCCGCTTGTTACTGATAGCAAACGAAGAACTCACGACTCGCCACCCTGCCCTGGTGTAGTGCTGGCAAGGTTCGGTTCGGTTCAGGTTCAGGGCCTTTCGCCCTGAACGCCGAACCTGAACGTGGCGTTCGGTTCGGGCAACTCCCGAACCTTGAACCTGAACGCGGGTTCAGGTTCAGTTCGGCGTTCGAACGCGTTCGAACCTAAGGCACTTCGGCCATCTCGGGCGGCTGAAATCTCACTGAAAATATCACTTACCAAGATTTTCAGTGCTCTGCTGGTTGGAAAAGGTATCTCAAATGCCTTGGCTAGTGCCGAGACGCCTACGAATGATAAATTATCCTCGCGCAAGTTTGCTAGAAAATTACGTGACAACAAACCGTCAGCAATTAACATCGAAATTACTTTGAATTTGCCTCGAAGAGAAGGTTCAGGTGTGTTCTGCGATGGATAAATACCCGGGTTATGCAATGTGAGGTAAATAGAGCACGAACAGTGGAGAACTCGTGTAGAAATCACTCACCTGACAATTTTTTAGGTTCGGCGTTCGAACGCGCCTGCTCTCCGCCGAACGCTGAACCGAAGTTTCGGTTCAGGTTCAAGTATCTGCTGAACCTGAACGCCGAACGCACGTCCGGTTCAGGTTCGGTTCAGGTTCGGACCGATTTCCGAACCGAACCTTGCCACCACTACCCTGGTGTATCCGCGCAAGAGAGCTGCGCGTCCACCCTCGTCCTCCTCCTCCTCGTCGCTCGAATCGTCATCGTCTTCTGCACCCTTGCCATTCGGGTTCTTCTTCTCGCGTTGTTTTCGCTTCCATGCAGCGACCTGTGAGGGGAGGTGGGCTTCCTCCTCCGCATCCTGCGATTGCGTCTGGTGCTTGAATGCTTTGGCATCGAAGGCGTCGTTCTTCACCTGCTCGTACAGCTCGGACACAGCCTTTCCCGTCAGGTTCGGTAGATCCGTATTCCGAAGGGCGACGTCGAGGATCCAGCTTCGCTGGTGGTCGTTGAGCTTCGGCACAGCAGTTTCCTCGCTCCTAGTGGTGGCAACAGACGCCAACCCCGGGAATGGCATGATGTCCGGGACGTCATCAGGGTTGTAGCGTTTGAACATTTCTTTGACTTTGCCTGCCGTGTTCTTCGTTCGTGCCATGGTCGCGAGTCGTTGCGCGGAGAGAGCTGAATTGTACTGAGTTGGTGGTACGAAGTCAAGATATAAAATGCCACCCACCCACCGGACAATAGCAATACTTAAGCTACAGCCGAAAACGAAGTGCATCCTCAATTCCTTGGCCTTCACCCATAAGTTGAAATGGATCCTCTATGTCAGCATCATCAGGCTCCAATCTCTGGTTTGGATCCGCCTCTGGAATGACATATTCTATCCTTGGGCCTGTAGGAGGAGCTAGAACTAAAGCAGGTACAGGTTTCTGAGCAGAAGCATCTGTGGATGGTAAAAGACCCCAGTCGGAAAGAACTCCTTGGCGTATTGGGCCTGTAGCTGAAGTCTGTAAGGAAACCTGTATACGTGGCACTGTGGAAGGTGCATCTATGAGCCCCTAGAAAATTGTGAATCACATCAAGTAGGCGAGATATATGTATTAGACACTTACACGAGGGCCATCATATGGTCTGTGTCTTGTGGGATCTGCAGGCCGACCTACACTTCGGTTGGACTGTTCAGGTTTTTTCTGCTTTTCTGGATTGGGAGGACGGCCTCTACGTGATTGGAGAACTTCTGTGTAAGTGGGTGAGCCAAACCGATGAAGTCTACCAAAAAAAAAAAAATCTACCAGTCTCATTGTCAACAAATGTTATTGCAAATGTATTGGCACTGTTTGAGCTCGAATCTGTACTGTATGTCAATTGGACCTCACATAATTAATCAAGTGCTTCACTGCTAATTGGAGAATGATAAGTAACTGTAAAATGGTTGTTAACTTGGAGACCAAGGAGGAATAAAAGGTGACAAACCAAACTGATGTGTTTGAGGTGTTTCAAGATGTGAGTCTGAAGGCAGCCCAAGGATTTCTCCTAAGTTTGGTCTTGAATTAGCACAAGTTTTTGAAGCAAAGAATGGAATTCACCTTGGCTTGAGATCTCTGACTGGGTCCTGATAAGGCCAATCAAAGGCCGATATGGGCTCGGACTAGCAGGTGCTGATGGAGGCTGTGTCACTTGAGAAGGGGACTTGTAAAGCTCTGAAGCTGGGCTATTGAGTCCCTCAAAGTAATCTGGAGAACCGGGTGATTGTGCCATGGTGGTTACTGAAGAAAAGTGCACTGTTATCACTCTTTTATCACGATGATCAGAGATTGATGGTTATCACTCATTGTTTGGCTACCACATGAAAGCCAAATACATTGAGCGTGGGGTGTGCAGACATTGTAGAATAATTCTAAACTCTCCTCTTTTCTTTCTCTTTCTCTTTCCTTTTTGGGTGCATTTTTTGTAATTCTTTTGGGAACCAACAAACACCGTAACCGAGCCGTAGAAGCTCTTCAAAAGTTAAACTGTGATGCTGGGAAAAGGACAAAAGCCTTGACCCGGAGGCACGTTGAATTTGAAGTTCAACCGAGGTCAAAGGAGAGAGGTTGACGGAAAAAAAGGAATGAAAGGGCGCAATCCAATTCGAGGTATTCGCAACGGAGCGGAGCTGAGCTTACCATGGGAAACTTGATTTTAAAATAAGAATATGATAGTGATCTGATGTGTTCGGGAATTAGCAGGCGCCCGGTGGCGTGCGAAAACAAACAGGTGCAGACTGATACGAGGCATCTGCTTAATATACGAGGTATGTCATTCAAGTCGCGTTTGGATTCCCTCACCGCATACACTGGCTTCAAGATTTCATTTCAAGTTGCTGTCCTCGCAAGCCGCCGCTGTCATGTCAAACACTGAAGTCAAGATTTCCTTTCAAGTTATTGTCCCACCAAGTCGTCGCCATCAAGCGCAATCACGATAGATCAAGTTTAGCGTTCGATATTGTCTTCAAGTTCTTTTCTATCGTCTATACCTCATGAAGTCTGCTCCGCCAATCTCACGGGAGTGCAATCAAGTCAAAAGCTTGTAATATTGTGCTTCAGGCTCTCCTCGGTATTCAAATTGTCGATATCTCAAGTTTAATACAGCTTTCCCGCTATTCTGTCCTCCTGTAGGTACTCGTTATCCTCGTCTCTTGTTAAAGCTCTCGTCGTTGAAACTCTCTGGTTTCCTTCTCAATGCGACGCAGCTCAGATAGGGGATGATAATAGACAGGTTGCGCAAAAGCCGCACAAGCCACACGCGGCTTTTTTGCGTTGCGCAGAGCCGCACGTGGAAATTTTGCTTTGGTGGCCTATAGCGTGTGCATATGGATAGTATCTGAATAATTTTTCACTGTAGTAGCTGTTTGCGTGAATTGGGTATGTTGCGAGTGAACCGAACACGCTATAGACATGACGTCACTCACATCATTCTCGCCTGCTCTTTACCATGTCGGAGGAAATCCAAATTCTCCTCGCCGCCAAGGGCTTTCACCAACTACTGGCCGACGTGCTTGATGCTCTTGATGAAACGTGGATCTCACAAGCCCAGGGTCGCATGCGACCAGGTGGAAAGATCGATCTGGCTGCCCTGGGCGAAACTGTCTTCGTGGAGCAGTTTCGGTGTGTTCTTGCCCTCATCCAGCGGTGTTCTTGCTCATTTAGCTTGGTAGCTTCACCCATACCGAAGTCGCACAGCTGGTTATACATCTCGCTCTACCCCCTGAGTTTGTGTGTCCACAAAGCCGTAACAAAGAAGACGCTTTCACGTCATTTTGTATGCTGCTCCGCCGCCTGGCAACCCCTTCCCGCCTGTGCGATGTTGAAATGCAGTATGGCTGGGAGGCGACGTGCTTCTCTCGTATCACCAGACTCATTGCGCAGTACATCTACGACCGCTGGAAGCATCTCCTGCGTTTCGATCCGACTCGCCTTACCCGGCACACCCTCGAACACTTTGCCCACTGCATGACTGCAAAAGGCGCACCTCATCATTATGTCTGTTCGCTGATGGATGGAAAGCTTGAAGAAACCGCTCGCCCGACGCGGAACCAGCGGCTGATTTATAACGGATGGAAACGAATGCACTGTTTGAAGTATCATGTCATCATCTCTCCAGATGGCATGATTATCCATGTCTTTGGTCCTATTGAGGGACGTAGGCATGATGAAACTTGTTTCAAACAGAGCGGTGTTTTAGATATCCTCAAGAAACACTTCTGGACAACATCGGGCGAGCCTCTCGTTGTCTACGGTGATCCCGCATACACTGTTTCGACTCACGTTTGCACTCCTTACAAAGGTGCAACTTTAACTGAAGCGGAGCAGCTTTTTAACACCCGGATAAGTCGGATCCGCGAACCGGTCGAGTGGGTGTTCAAAGAGATTGGGCAGCAGTTCGCGTTTCTGAACTTTGCGGAGAACCAAAAACTCCTTTTACAGCCTGTGGGGCTGTTCTACCTCGTCGCGGTCTTGCTTTGCAACTGCCACACTAGTCTTCATCGCCCCCAAATCTCACAGTACTTTCGATGCGAGCCACCAACCCTTGCAGAGTACCTCCACGGCGACCCTGTGGTAGACGAGGAGCTTGACCAATGGTGCCTCCAGGCCCCATGGGCTGAGATGGACGTCGAAGATGAGGATTGCAATGAATTTATAGCTATATGACAGGATGGTAGACTAGTTACAAGTCAAAACTATACGATAAACGCGATTACGGTGATTGTGATATAAAATAAACACGGGACTTCTCTATACGGCGCAATGACTTCAAAATTTTTTGGCGACAAGCTCGGCAAGTAGTTCGGTGGTTCGTGATGACTCCCCTACATCACGGCGCGCACGATTGTCCTCCCGGAGACCTTTGATTTCGTTCGTGAGATTGACAAGGACATGCAGGGTCTCGTTCTGCGTGCGAAGTAGTTCGTTGTGTTGCTGGTCACTATGCTTACGAGCGTCCTTCAAACGTTTAGCATCCTCGTCGTTACGATGCTGAAGAACATCGTGAATGGCCTGGTTCTTACGGCGGCGTTTTGGAAGCGGTTCAACATCAGAACTCGCGTCGTCCGATGAGCGAGCACGATTCTGGTGCTTGGCGGGTGACAGGGGACGACGAGCGCGCCTGCAACAGTCGGTTAATCGAACTTAGCAACGAAAAATAACGCACTCACTTTCGCTGGCCTTGTTTCTCACGAACTGAGGCGCTGTCGAGCTGAGAGACGTCGATAAGACCCTCAGACCTCGCTAAACCCTTCATGGCGGCATCCCGAAGTTCCTTTCCAGCCTTCTCCTCCATGTCGGCCTTCTTGGACTGCGACGAAGATTCCTTCGCCAGCTCAGCATGGTCATCCATAATTGCTTGTAGCGCCGTCATGAGCTGCAACAAATGAGCCGTGAACCGCAGGAAGTTGAGAAACTCACCTTGATGTGACCTGAAATCTCTTCAACTGCTCCAGTCTTCATGCGCGACTCTGTTTCGCCTTTCTGGATACGTATAAGTCCATAAGAAGTACAAGCGGTCGACGGCGCTTCGCGCCGTCTCCCACTTGCTGATTTGGTTATATATAACATTGTAAACTGAGAAAAACATGAGTTCAAGTTCAAGTTACTGTTCAACTGAGCTGAATTGATATTGGACACTGAATTTTTTGGCCTGAAAGCCACATTTTGTTAGGATTTAAATGCCATAATTTACAATACCTAAGAATTGGGGATCTGAACTGGGTTGAATTGATCCTCGTTAACTGGAGTTGGAACGTCTGGGCCGGGTGGAAATTAAAAAGGCACATATAATTTGTAAAGAGGGTCCACTTCTGCTTCAGTTGAGTTGACTGGACAGGTACAAAAATATATTCCCATCAAGGCAGTCTTTACTGGTGATCCCTCACCCTCGATGTACGTCGGGGAATCCACGGAGATTTGCGAGCGTAATTAAATTAGAAGCGATGGATGGTGATTATGCGGAGCGGCGGGAAGTGAGCCGAAAGCCTTGGCATCTGAACACAACACAACGGATCATCCAGGCATACAGAAGCGTTGAGCTATCATCAAATGAAGTCATCGGAGTTCTAAAAGTCATCAAAGAAGTCATCGGAGATTGAAAAGGCTTCGGACAGACAGACAGACACACGTAATTTTATAAAGAGGGTGACACAGTAATGTCACGTACCTTGTGCTCCTTCATGAGCTTCATAAAACGGTTTTTACAGGCCGAGCCAGTCCTGTCAACAATTGACCGAGGTCCAACAGCGCGACTGTCACGCAGCAGGACTGCAGCCGTCTCATTCCATCCCTCCTCGCGCTCGGAAGGATCCAAGAGGAAGGGGCGCGTCTGGTCGACAGCCTGCACGAGATAGCGATCCTGCCACGACTGCCAGCGAGGAGAGCGCGCTCTAGCTGCCTGCGAATTGGCTGGTGCCTCCAGATCAGACAGGTCGGGGGTCGGATCGTTGTCCTCCTCGCCGGCGGCCTCGTCCTCGGAAGAGGAGGACATATGAGAGTCGCCGTGGATGCTGTCGTCGTCCGATGGCAGCCGGCTCCCTTCTATGCCCAGCCAAGGTGGGCTTTCATCGCGTGTGGTACAATCTTGTGTATGCTCTACGTCGGAACTTTCGTTGTGTTTATCGCTGTTCTTGGCCTGTAAGCGTGTCGAGCGACGTGTACTGGTCTGACGGGGACTGCTTTTGGCATGCTTCTTGCCGCCCACCATCGTAGAGCCTGAGTGGCGAGGCATGAGTGGAAAGCAAGCGGTATTGATGCAGTCAATGATGATATTCCCACGCTCCGGCCATGAGGTCGTCAACAAAATACATAGATTCGCACATTAGAGACCAGTTTTCAACTCTGGAGTTCTATTTCTTAACACATTAAATTAAATTAACCCTGCGGCTCTGCGCAACGCAAAAAAGCCGCGTGCGGCTTGTGCGGCTTTTGCGCAACCTGTCTAATGGGTTTGTGGTGGTATTGCGGCCTCTATGTCAACTTTCATACCATAATATATTTTGTTTTCCACATTTTTCGGTTGAGCAGTGTAGTGGGGCCGCAGAAAATAGCAACAATATATTGCCCGAATGCCGTTACAAACCCCGCAATCCATTGCAAACCCCACAAACTTGGTGAGGATTGCAATTAAATTGGTTTGGTATAAGCCTGTGAAACATCACCAAGCTGTTGGTGGTTTACCTAGGATTTTGGTGATTTTGATGATCTGCAAAGGTTTGCAACCGCTTACAATTAATTCCCGGTTCTCGTGATGATGTAGCGTAACATCCTCGTGGACAGCCATGGACGAGCCAAGTTGGCAGATTTGGGCTCGCCGAGCTCATTGGATCGGAGCCCTCGGGAAAGAGCTCCACGCGCGGCGGCTCAACACGATGGATGGCGCCGGGCCCTCAGCATGTCAGAGTCGAGGTTTGCAGAGCGTGTAAAACCACGCGCTCATGCGACCGATAGTGAAACCGAGTTATCAAACTCTGTGAATGTCTGAGTGAACGGCGAATGAGATGAGAACAGTTTTAAAAAACTTGTATTTACCGCACACACGGCCCCAGTCCGAGTCGAACGGGCGGCGTCTGCGGAATGGGTGTCCTCTACGTATTCAATCAACGTTGTGCAGGTGCGGACCGTCCACTGTGGGGCCTTGAAATTCTTGTTCATAGAGTTTGTATAACAACCCATCTGCACAGCGAGATAGGATTTCCGGCAGTTCATCACTAAATTAAATCGGGGGGAATACGAGCTTTTTTTTTTGGATTTGCGCACCCTGCCTGCTAACAAGTGATGTAAGTAGGAGCTTACTATGATTAGATCGTCTTTCCAAGAGAAACCACATCCTCCTTATTCATCGCTTGTGTGTTGCGACAAGTGTTACTGGTGGGTTACTACAGGGCTCGTGGTGTGCAACCTGAACAGCGGAGGTAGACAAGGCGCAGGGTGTTAGAGCCGCGTTGAGTCGTGCGACTGATAATCAAACCAAAATCTGCAACTCCGTCAAAGAATTCAGGGGTCTGGTAAAAATGACGCGGGGCGGCGCGGACTGACGCGGCGTGACGCGGCACTGACGCGGCGGTGGCTGTTTCGTTGAGCGGCATCGGCGCGCCGCCCATAAGTCTTCAACGAACACTCTGTGAATGATGAATCAAGTTGGTGTGAGGGTTTCTTGCTCCAATGCATGCTTTGGAGCAAAAAAATCTCATCCCAATTTTTGACCAGTCAAGACTAAGCCTCGGCTAAAGCGGCTAATTTCTGAGTATGGTAAAGATAACGCGGTGATAAAGGCGTGATTTATGGTTCCAAATGGCCTTGAATCATTTTTCATCATAGAGTGCATCATGGTAACCCAACATGGAGATAGAAACAAAGTTCAGTAATGCCTCGGATCCTCCTTCAACGTCTTCCATGCGGGCTTCATTTATGTAACCAGGCTCAATTTTCATCATTATTTCTTTTAGTAGTGGAATGAACGATTCGCGCTGAGACCATTTAACTTGTAATTGTACTTACCCACATTCCTTGGGATGAAACTTCGGTGCACGATTCATTTGATGACAGCCCTGATCAAGTTTCTGCCACTCGTGATTGGGACGTCTCGGCGACTTATGCCAATCCAGCGAGTGGCTCAACGAAGATTCATTCTTTTTATCCATACGAGTTTTTTTCTTGTTGGTTTTATTGGGTAGGCTAAGGTATGCATTGTGAGGAAAACCGCCTACAACTTGGCCCCGAGGTAAGTACTGATATGGAGGGAGGACACAGCCAAGTGCTTCTGGAAACTTGGCCAACGCACTGGGGTAACATAGACCTGCACATGTGGACCGGTTGAGCCGTGAGAACTCTATTGAGCACATTATGGCGGCAATAGAGAAATGGAGACATAGCTCATAGGTGGTTGAACATGTTCGGAAGAATCACATACATCTGAGGACAGTTGTGAAGAAAGAACTCGTCAAACGTGTATTATGGAGATATAGAGTATCCCAATCACCAAAACTGAAGTAGAATATGTACTGCTCAGTTGAGATGGCTTGCCATCCCATCTTCGCGCTTGTATCCACAGACATGCAGAAAATCAGATTGAAAGATGCAGCATCATCGCGCACTGACGCGTTTCCAAGCCATGACAAACCAATGATTCTGCCAGTTTATATGCACAATTCAATTTCTACGTCTGCATATGTTGGGATGCCCGACCAGAGGATATTCTCCATTGAATGATCCTAGATCTGAGGTTGACTAGACGGTTTGTAAACTGTACATAAATCTTGCAGACGATCATCCAAGCTCAGAGCAGCGAATATCACAAGGAGCCACCCACGCAGAAGCTTTACTAACTCGATACAACACTCTCATATGAGGCACAGAAATTTCTTTGCAGAGCGCACATAGTAGCTTCTTTTATTAGCCTAAATTATCGCCGTTTAAGTACATGAGAACGGTGTCAGGAAGACCTAACCAACTACCGCTGCCTCGTCCCACATTTCACCGCGCCGCGTCGTTCATCTCCCAGATTTGATATTTTCATTCACATATCATATTCAAGGGGTCTCATACATAATGGCCCACTCGAAAATAATTTGGCCTGTGAAGCACACCGCAACGGCCTCAGGATAAGCGACTTGCCAACTACCACGGTGCCACTTTGCTGCGCCGCATCGCGCCGCACACCCACAGACTTGATATTTCTACCTAGAATACATGGTGCAAACAATCTACAAACAATCATGTATATCGTGCCTTTCCACAGACCAAGTTGTGGTGGTGGTTGAAAATGGCATTAGGGAAAGCCGTTTCCCAACTGCTATTGGCCCACTTCTTACTTCTCCACGCTGCGCCATTCATCTCTCAGATTGCACATTTCCGTACGCATGTCATATTTGAGGACTGCTGTACACCATGACTTTCTCCGGACCAAATTTCGGCCGTTTAATTTCAACGGAACAGCGTCAGAAACAACGACTTACTAACTGCTGCGGCGCCATCTCACGCATCGCCGCGCTGCACATCTTTGCCGGGCAACAGTTCGAACTAAACCGCGTGCTATAGTTCTAGAGGATACCGTAGCTTCTGCCCCACCGTGTCTCAGCCGTCAAAGTTACTGCGAGGGGTGTGAGCGGCAGATACTTCACAACCGCCGCAGCCCGGTTGCACAGTTTTCTCGAAATTCGCCGTATCGAGCCGCGCCTCACACCCTTATCATATGACAATTCAAGCCAATTTCACTGCAGTTGTTCCAAATAAAATATCCGACAGGGATGAGTTCGTTATTGTCTTGAAACACAACTCAAGAAGAAGTCTGTCAGGTAAGTCGATGTGAGGGTCGGGAGAGCAATGGACGAAATTGAAAGCTGGGTCAAGCATTGGCTGAGATACGATAGACCGGAGCTGCTAGGGTGTTCAGTTGGTGTTCAGAATTGAGAACATCGTACAGAGCACAGCGCTGTTGTATCACAATTTGTACCCGCAGGTGTACACGGCGAAGTGCAGACGAATTCACTGTGTTACCGCCGCGTCCCTGCCGCGCCCAACTCCTTGTCTGTATTGACTCGGTGGTGTCAGACGACATGAACAAGGAAGTCAAAAGGGATTCTCTTTTGCCAGGCTATAACTACACAGTACACGGCCTCCCATACCATACATTATAGGTACATCCCTGTAAGAAGTAATACTACGAGATACATAAGTAACGGAAACAATAGAGAAGTAAGCAAGAGACAAACCTCAGACAGGCAAGGGAGAGTGAACGGCTGAGGAATGTCTCTGGTACATAGGCATTTAAATATTACAAGAGCGGTAACCAGTGCTATGCGAGCGTTGTAAGTAAGGCAGTAAACAATGGGAAAAACAAGGTGCGTTAAATTAACGGGGATGAGTCTTCGCAGGCGCGCGCCAACACCGGCGGCACATCAAGCCATTACTTCAACGGTATCAAGTAGAGTTGAGCGCCTTCGTACATAGGGTTGACGCGCCATTGACGCGTACTGACGCGCAGTGACGCGGCAGTGACGCGCATTGACGCGGTGTTGACGCGGCACTGACGCGCATTGACGCGGCACCGGCGCGCAACTGACGCGCAGTCAACAGGGCACACACAATTTTATGCAGTGTTTGAGCGGTCTGAAAATCACGTAAATGTACTGGTTGCTGAATCCCAATATTGCGCGATTCTCACAACACAGCATAGTGGCACATACATGCAGAAAATCTCAACTTATCACCTGGAAATGGACCTTTTGCTCATAGTATCATCGCTGTCATATTATATTCATCTCAAAAACTCATCAGGACATTTGTTCGAGGTGTTCTGGATGTGAAACATCAATTCTAGTCAAACATTGGGATGCCGCGTCAATGGGACAGCCACGCCGCGTCAGTGCGCGTCAGTGCGCGCCGCTCCGCGTCATTTTCTCCTGACCCAGAATTCAGGTACGACCCTCCGACTCTAAGCAAACGATGACCGAGACAACACTAATAAAAAAAAAGCTCTTTTCATGCGCGCAGTACCGCCCCAGCCCGGGTTTCACGAGCAGCGTCTGCGGATAGTCACCCAGCTGACCATTCACCAGGTGCGGACCGTCCAATGTGGGGCTTTCCTAAGTCCCTTGAGCAATTAAACTAACCATCCTAATGCGAGCGAGAATCAAATCAAAGTGCGACTCATAACCAAACCAAACCCAAACCCAGTAAGACTACGAAATGCCAGTGCGGTACCAAAGCAAAGACTAAAGTGGTGAGTGCGTGTGGCTGCTCGAGGTCGAGTGCGAAGAGGAGGTTGAGTGCGATGACGAGGTCGAGTGCGACGTAGAATGCGACGTCGTGGTCGAGGCTCCCGATTTCTCAACAGTTTGTATCCAAGGGAAAGACCAATTTTCTAAAATTTTGTATTCGGCTACTGATTTAATTATTTTCTGTTAACCTTTTTACCTAGGGCGATATTTTACTTTCTATGGTGTGACATGTACGCGATGAAACGGGAAATACAATGGGGGAAAGATGGGCGGAAGCACCATCCGGAGTGGTAGGTCA
The DNA here is from genome assembly GCA_029204075.1 of Mycena capillaripes. Taxonomy (NCBI): domain Eukaryota; kingdom Fungi; phylum Basidiomycota; class Agaricomycetes; order Agaricales; family Mycenaceae; genus Mycena; species Mycena capillaripes. The sequence goes on along the minus strand of JARHKZ010000012.1, from coordinate 149,501 downwards.
AATCTGGGGCGGCACCTGTCTTGCCCCAGCCAAGGAGTGAAAGCCAGGAGGATTGACGAACCTTGAAGCGCGTTGCGCAAAGTATTGAGTGTTCGATCTGCAGACTGGATGAAAGGTGAGAGCAAGGGGCGTTGATGGCTCGTCACAAAAATGACGTCGTGATGATATGGCACATATACTGGGTAAAAACTAGTTCCTCACAACCTTGTGTTTTTTTGGCAATTTCAGCTACAACTTCGAGGATTTGCCTGCAAGAAATTTGGGAGGGAACATTGAATCCTACATCCCCCATTGCACACATTTTCAATGTGCTGCATTTTCTCCTGCAAGCGGTCGCATTGCATGCAACTTTGAAAAAAAAAATGCAACTTGGCAGAATTCGCATGCAACTGGACATAAATGCATGCAACTTCTTCACTTCTGCCAGCAACCGTGGCTACCCGCAACGTTGATAAACACTCGGAATCTGGCATCTTTTGCCCATCAGCGACCTACCTGCAATTGGCTCGAACAGATCAAAGTCTCTCACCGGCCAGCAGGGATTGAAATTGAATTGATCGGTGTGACTGCAGTTGACAGAACTGTCCGGTGGCTATGTCGTCCCTATCTCGCCTTGGTTTAAGTATTAGTTTCTCAGCAACCTGATTCATCTTTATACCTCCTCGCTAATTTCATTGAACCCCCGTAAAAACAGAGTTTCCTTTGTCGTTCTCATCACTTTCTACGCAGCGTTGCGGCATTTGTTGCTGCTCAAGATCTCTGAAAATCATCATATTTTTTGTTAATGTTGCACGTTAATACTGAACTCCTTCAGAAAGGTCAACGACGTGCATCTACTCTCCATCACCTATTTGTTTTATTTTCGCCGATGGTACAGGTCATTACTGTCCGAATGTGATATGTCGGTTCATGGGTTGATGTACTTTCAGAGACCAGCTCCCAATTTTTGGCCTTGATGATGCTCCTTCGGGCAATGCTCTTTGCCAATATTATTAGCATTATCTTCCTACGATGTATGGAAATCATGATGGACGAACACGTCTATTCATACTCATATCGCCCGTCAGGTGTGCCGTCATCGTCACAACGGCACGACAGTATGTCAATCCCCCAATTTTCATCGTCCTCCATTAAATCAAGGCCCTCCGATATCTCGTCATCGTTATTAATAAAGACCAGCGTCTGGTTCGGCTCCCGTCTCAGGATATTCGGTGCGGTCAAGATAGGCAGGATCGCTCTGCAGTTCGTCTGCAGGGGGGGACTGCTCGTTGGGGTCGTCACCGTAATTTGGATGCATTGCCGTGGAAATGTCGTCCCCGAGGTCTCCGGTCCAATAACCTCGATTTATTGCTTTTTTGCGACTCAGTTGGTAGATGGTGATAGGTGTTTTTTTGCCGGTAGTTCGAATTTTGTGAAGATTCCACGATGACAATGTTCATCCAGAGAGTGTTGCCTTAAAGTCGCAACAATTGGGGTGTATTGCCACCGAGTTGGCGGCACTTTAGGGTTGCAGGCAATCATTACAACGAGCTGTGGGTTGCAGGCAGAGAGATTGGAGGAGTCCGTAAGTTGCAGGTAGTCAAGTTGCAGACAAAAAAGATCAAGTTGCAGGAAGGGAAAAGTTGCACTCCAGACCCCAAGTTGTAGTGAAACCGACGATGAAATCATGTAAAAAAGTTGTAAAAAAGAGGTTAGTTTTTACACAGTATATCGCCCATATGATGATCATCATCACGAACGCGGCTCGTCCCGTTTTTCCTTCCTCTTACCTCCAACTCTTCCGCTCCTTAACCTCACCCGTCGGCACAGGGTCGTACACCCCGCCGACCAGCTTTCTGGCGGGAGGGCTGTACCACCAGCCGCTTTGGACTCATTGTAGATATTCGCGCACGCGAGCGCACCACTTACGCACTCGGCGCTCTATGCACGCTCGCCGCGTCTCGTGTACCTCGCGTATGGTACCCTTTCCTCGTCAGCATTGGGAGCGTCTGGAGGATAGAACCTGTGGGGAGCCGACGAGGGCGCTGTCCGTGCTTGTATGGTCCATTGGTGCGTCTAACCTGACAACTGGGACACAGGATCTGTTCACCTGCCGGATCGTGCCCAGAGAGAGGCGACGCATAGGGTGCGTTCCTTCTCCTAATTCTTCTCTTCCTTTCGCTTGAACTGCCACCGAGAGGTGCACGCCTTCGTTCGTCGACTCTGCGCGTTCGCCCCGGATATAACGCAATTTGCCTGCACCCCTTCTCGGCTGCGCAATGGGGACAACCTCCGTGGCGAGGCCCAGGTCTGCAGCGCAAACTTGCTGCTGGCGCCCGAGGAGAGGAGTGACTAGTGCCCCGCGGCCGCGCGTGTTCACGCGTAACTTCGTTTGGAAATAGAGTGCATGCGTACTCTCTGACTATCTTTCGTCGTCGCGCTTTGTCTCTTTTTCTTCTTCTCTATCTTTCTTTTGTGTCTCACTTCTCTATTCCGTCCCATTGCTAAACCAACTCGCATTGCTACAGACAGCACCCTCCGAACCGTCTTCAAAGACCAGCGCACAAACGTCGAGGAGATTAAGGAAAAGAAGAATTTCGACGAGACGCGCGTAGTATGATTCGGTTCTGAGGGCTCTCCTCTGCGTCTTCGCCCTCTAGAATTTTACATGCAAATGGAGGAGGGCATGGCCCCTGTGGCGGAGGGCGTGAAGGAGGAAGAGGTACGCCGCAGCGAGGAGGTGTGTTTCTTTCCTCGTTTTCAATCAGTGTTTGTTTCTTTCTGGCGGTGGGGCGCAGTATCTGAATGGGCGGGTGTCTCTTGCCGGATTCTTTACCGTGCGAGTTTGCCTGTTGTTTTCGGTCGACCTGCACGTTGCAACGGCAGCGCCTCGTCAGAGGCGTAGGGCATGCAACCGTCCCGTATTTTTACGTAAATACGTCCCGTAAAAACGGTTACGTCCCCGTACCGTCGACGAGATTGGCTCGACATCGAACGGTACGGTGACAGTACGGGATAGGCCGTATACGGGTCCCCCGTAACCGGCCGTTTACGCGTAATTTACGGGTACGCAACTGGACGCACAATCAGCAGCGAAATGAACCGGCCGACAATGCCGGGAGGTGCCCCGATGCTTTACCTCCGCAAACAACCTCGCCAAGCACCGGCAGCAGTGTATATGTGCTGCCGATGTGATTACCCGGGAAGGTGGATGGCGGGCCAGTTGGTAAACCAAATTCTCACACCTATGTTGTGAGCGGGTTTTGTCTCTCTCACCAGTTTTTCCTCATAAGACCACTGGTAAAAATAATCGAAGGTTCCCTCTTGGTTCTTCAAAGTTGAAACAAGCTGGATCTGGGTGCTAATCAATTTCATCTCATCAACACCGTAAAATACGCGTAAACGGACGGTACGTACGGGACCCGTCCCGTTTGCCGTCTCTCGGCAAGTCTTGACGTACGGGTGTGGCCGTCGCGTAACAAAAATACGGCGTAAATCATACGCCCGTGGGCGTATTACGGACGGTTTCATGCCCTAGTCAGAGGCGGCGCTGTCCCCGTTGGAGCATGGCGGGTCACCTCTCTTCCCATTGCATGGCGTACGTCCGCGTATTAGCGGGCACGGATACAACGAGATGGACGCGCGTGTATGTGAGTTCGCTGCTGGTGCTGATGCGAGTCTGTTTAGATGGCGTATAAAGTACAGAGCCGGAGTTGTTGGGTGGGCGTGTGCGCTCGCAGGTCGGAGATCCGCCTTGATTCGCCTGTGGGCGACGCGCCGCCATGTTCGTGCTTGCTCCCTGTCCCCGACGCCTCCCAGCGCATCCAGATCAGTGTGGGGACCATGCAAGCACACGCGACACAGCGAACGAGGACCGCTACGGCTTGTGGTGCTGGTGGAGAGCATACTAACGCTCGCAGGCGTGGTATGGCTGGCGCCGTTGTCTGCGCGAGTGGTGGCCCGAATAGCTCGGTATATCCCATGGGCATGACGAAAAGAGAGGCGGCTTTTTTTGCTCTTACGCGCGCGCGCATGCGGGGTACAGCGTCTGAGACGGATGCATTCCCCTCGCTTCTTCTTTCTTGGTCTTCTTCGTCGTCCCTTGCTAACCCTCTCCTGCGCCCATGCACACTCTCCTCCTCTGTCTCCTTCCAATGCCCCGCAGCTGCCGCACCGCCGCCTCTAATTCGACCTCCTCGTCCACCCCACTCATCCTCCCTCTCCTCCCTCTTGCCCTTTCTCCCGCGGACAAGGCCCAAGCGCGACGAGCAGAAGTGCGTAGTACACCTCAATCTACACGAGTGCTTTGCACAAGATGGGCTGGTGCCGGAGGGGGTGCGGGACATGTGCGTGAGTTGTTTGAGTTTTTATGAGGGTTCTAGTGGCGTACCCATTATTTCCTTTTTGAGAAATGTGCTTGGGCGAGGCTCGTGTTTTCCCCCTGTTTCGTTTTAATTTTGTACTGCGTCGTCCGGGTCGGGTCTGGGATGGGGAGCGACGGTGATGCCAGCACATCGTGCGCAATGTTTTCCCACGGCTTCATCGTGCTCATTGTTCCCAGCATTTGGGGGCTTCAGATTGTCTCGGCCGCTGCATCAGGGCCACCAACAGACGCCTGCTTTGTGGCCCTCCCCAAGCTGTCGTCGGCCCTCTTCACACTGTGGGCTCCGCCCTTACTGAAACGAAGTTGAAACCCGAGATCTGACCTTTTGCCTGTTGTGCCAGCTCGTCGCATGATGCTCAATTTCCGATCCTTGTTCCTGTTTGCTTATGCTCTGAGTCTGCAGTTATCATGTAACTTGATCATAAAATACCGCAAAATGTACGGACACCGTGATATGTCGCGGCTCTCCAGATCCAGACAGGTTTGAAGGACTAGGTAGTTTATGAAAGTGTCAGGAACCCTATATGTTGAATCCACGGCACACAACTTCGATCTTCCCAAACCAAAATTTCCCATCCACTTTCATCAGAGGCTGGGGCCCTCTGCAGAGCAATTCTCGCTTTCACCCGGCGGCGAATTTCATCAGGATATCAGAACAGGTGGCCCGAATTCGAGATCATTTTTCTGATTATGCAAGTGCGCAGCGTCGTCTATAATGCAGGTTTGAGTGAAACAGGCTGAAGTTCAGAGGCTCGAGCTCACCATAATTATACGCAGTCGCTTCCCTCACGGTTCCATCCCACTCGATTTTCCGCCACCAAAATAGGAAGTGGTATCCATCGAGAAATACCAACGTCAGCGCCGCACACTTGGCGAAGAACGCCTCGCGCAGGCCCGTGAAATCGGGAATGTTAGCATGATCGGGCGGGGCCGGGTCGGTTCCCTTCGCCGAGTCGGTGCTACCGGATTCATAGGGAAACCACCAGTCGACGGAGAGAGACTGCAATGTTGCAGGTAGAAGGGCGGTGGCGGCGAGCATTTTGAAGAATGCTGTGGGCTGTCGATTCAAGTTGTTAACTTCAGCGAAATAGAATTCGATGAACTGGAGATCCGTACCTGTGGGGTGAATCCGCCGTCGTCCTCGACGTCAGGACGCAAGGTCAGCTCGAGCTTGGTGAGACGGGGGAAGAGTGTGAATAGGGCGTCGACTTCTGCTTGACCGAACAGATTCTCGGATGAGGTATCGAACGCCACGGTTAGCGAAGTTATATTCGGCAATGCGGCGACTCCCCGCAACTCCGTCAGAAACTTAGTCGAAGAGCTAACATTGGTTGTAATGTGAGTGAGCGTCTGCCTCTGGACGAATATGTGGAGATTTTCGTAATCGCCGTTGTATTCTTCGAGAATTGGGAATATCGATGACTCCTGCACTGGTGTCAAGTTCCGTAGAGCTCCGGTATAATTGTTCGAGAAGACGCGGACGCCGGGAAATTTGGTCAGGATGGTGAGGGTGGCCCGCGTACTATGGTTCACCGTCAACCTCTGTACATTCGGAAAAGGCAGGACTCCAGGTTTGGTCAACGCGAGGAGGTTCGAAAAATTGAGCTCCCGAAGGGAATCGCGAGAAAGTAGAGAAATCCAGAGATCGTTCATGTGGTAATCGTAATGTGTGATAAACCTCGCGACCCGCAAAGTCAGGGAGCCTGGATTTATATGCTCTCCAGCCGCAAGGGTGCACCCAGAGAGCTCCGTGAAATAAGACAAGCTCATCTTAAGTTCTGGCCGATTTTACCGCCAGCAGGACTTAAGTGCATGCCGAACTTAAGTTCCGGCTCACATGCATGCCCGCCTGTATAGCGCTCCCTTCACGGAACTGCAACTTAAGTCTCACCCCAACTTAAGTTCCGCTCCACAACTTAAGTTCCGTTCCACAACTTGAGTCCCAGAAATATAGTGCTGCGACGTTGGCCGACCCACAAGTTAAGTTTTCGTCATAATTAAGTTAACATGTCTACTACGCATCGCCAGAACTTGAGTTCGGCTGGAACTCAAGCTCGCGAGACTGTTGCTGTGCAGCGCGACCGCGTTACCGACGGGGTATCCGAGCGCGGGACCAAGACGTGTCAACAAGGAAGGAATGGTAAGTGCAAGTGCATTCGAGATTGACGACACACGACTCACTGGCGTTTCTTCTACCCTCAGATCTCGAAGGAAATGCCACCGAGATATAGCAAAACCTTCAGCAGGAGCGAAAGCGAGAATAAAAGGGAGGGACAACGACATACATTGTAGAGAAGTTGATGATGTACTGGCAGAGCATACTGTTCACGGCTGTTGACACGACATCGAATTGCAGCTGTATAAGAACGCGGTGGCATCGGACTGGCAGGTGACGAAGGGCGACCAGGCTGGGCCAAGGAGATTTCCAAGCTTCTTACAGGACACTCACAGTGAGGGTAGACGCAGGTTGTCCAGGGGTGGCAAGCATATAGTGGGGAAGGAGAAGAGAAAGAACAGATGTGACAAGTGACTTGAAGTTACCAGAGTGAGCCGCAGCGATCAAGGTGGCTGTGGACTCTCCTTCTCTTTCTTCTACCACCATCATCTCGACTTGTTGCAGCACTGAGACACCCTGCAAACGACGCACTTTGTGAGTTATTGAGTTTTATATGTCCTTTTACTTGAGCTTTGAGGACCATCTTTACTTATTGTCACCCAAGCAGCACTCAAGCAAGTGACATCTTGTGAAACTTACCAACGTTTGCGGGTCTTTGCATGAATGTCAGCAGTGCCGATGTAGCTTTGATTACATGTCGTCATCGACAGGAGCCTAGTCAAACCCAAAGGGAAGAAGACATAGAGGTATGAAATCGCCGACTTCAGTTGTTTGATACAGAACTGAAGTCGCCGTAGAACTTGAGTTGTGCCGGAACTTGAGTAGTATTCCAACTGAAGTCCTTCAATTGTTTCCATGTTTCATTTTGTATGCTTGAACTTGAGTTGTTTGTGAACTTAAGTTGTGCGTGCACTTAGCTCGTGCGGCTGAACTTAAGATTGAGGTTGTCCTGGGCAATCATGTCAAAGGTATGGTATTTGAGGGATTTAGCCCACTTTCGTAGAACTTAAGACATACGGAAACTTAAGACTTGATGGCGGTAAAATCACCTAGGACTTAAGAGGAGCTAATAAAGTATTTGAGAGCTCCACGTGGGCCAGTGCCGGTAACTCGCACAAGTTGGCGAGGCCTATCTGCGTGAACTGAATTCGGTCGGCATACAGCCGCTGTAATCCAGTGAATTTGGGGAGGCGTTCGAAGAAGGCGTTCATCAAGATGTGGGTGGAACCTGTATCGTCTACCTGTGCAGACCCTCGCCATCTCTGCGAGTCGCACCTGGCAGTGCATGAACGGACGTGCGGTGCTGTCTTGGGCGAGGAATAGAAGCTCAGCCGTTGCAGGGCATCGTCAATCTGCGCCTTCGGGGGTTGGAGGTCATACGGATACGGGTACAGCTTGAATTCGGTGAAGCCAAGTGAGCGGGCGAGGCCGGATAATGCGCGGTGCGTCGAGGAGAGATTCCTGAGAGCGTCTGGGGGTAGCTGTGCGATCACCTCCAGCCATAGCTCATTGGGAAATCTATACTTTGAATCCATGGATGAGGGAGAAAGAGCAAGGTGAGAGGGAGTGACAAGGAGCGGAGGTGGAGGCGTTGCAATGCATGACGGGGATCAGGAAATGTCGGTGGTAAGTAGGTAATACACCGCCGATCGAATATCAAACGCCGGTTTCCAGGCGCCGTGGAGCGCCGAAAGCAGCCCCATGGAATAGTCCAGATGCAAGTCAGTAAGTAAATTCACCAAACCAGTTACGAGCTCGCAGACGCATGAGCGGGGGAAAAAAGAGACATTGAAGAGATGTTTCGGCTGTGTCAAAATGCGGGAACGCACGGCCAAGCCGTCTGTTGCAGTGTACGGAACTTGTCATAATTATTTCTCTTTTCGGCTGCTTTTCCCCCTTCTTCACTCTCTTTAAAATTAAGCCTCTCTGTCCGTCCGAAGCCGTATCTCCGTATGGTTAAATTGCGCCGCATGACCACAGCACAGATTAGCGCTATCGAATCGGCATGGGCACCATCGGGCCGGCATACGGAAAGCAATCGTTATATTCAGCTCTCCTTGGATGCCGAGGTGCGAACACTTGATGGTGGCTCATTAAATGAAATGCCGCTTCTGGCGGATCGTTTTATGGTTATATTGGGCAACACGACCAAGCACGGCAGACACCAGCTGTTAGCGGCATGCAGAAAGCAATCGTTATATTCAGTTCCGCTTGCATGCCGAGCTGCAGAGTGTCTGATGGCTGGCTCCATAGATGAAATGCCAAATTTTGCGGATCAATTCTTTTGGAACTTATTTATTTTATACTGTTTGCTCTCCTCGGCTTCGCATGTATTCGCTAGAGCAGTCATAGTGGTAGTTTACTCACTTTACTACATATCTGAGTCTGCAAACTTTCTTAGACTGCTCTCAAAAAATCTCGGACAGAAAGTGGAATCCAGCCAAGCTAAAAGATTTATTGTATTTTTGTCACTGGGAGGAAATAAGTTAAGCAAGTGGGAGCCGGCGCGAAGCGCCGGCGACCGCTTGTTTCGTTTTAGTTTTGTGCTGCGTCGCCTGGGTTGGGTCTAGGATGGGGGAGCGACGGGGTAGTGTTGCCGATGTCCGGTCAGGTCCGGTCTTTTACTAAAAAATCCGAATCCCGAACCTGACCTGGGGTCCGGTTCGGGCAGATTTTGCGAACATCGGTCCAGTCCAGAATGGGTCCGGTTCGGGTTCTGAACAGGTTCGGACCTGAAAGAACCTCAAAAATATACAAAATGATCAGCAGCTTCTTAGCGACCATTTTTAGCCATGTCGCACGTGTAAATGGGTCTCCGACCCACCAGGAAGGGCTCACATGCAAGCCAATGTGTATTTGTGCTTGTGCAGGTACCAAAAAAACGGCAAGGCCAAAATAGGGAAAGGAACACGCAGCGGGACTCTGTATGCGATGCTCAGAGATTTTGTTGACAATCAGAAAAGGGACTCGTATACTTGGGGTAGTTTCATGATTAGCTCAGTGTGGGGACAACGAACAAACAAGCGGGAAGCTACCGTAAGATGAACAGATACTCGTCTTGGATGTGTCGACCGCGACGCGTCAATTGATGTCCCCATTCAGAGCGTACACGGTCACGTAACCGCAATGCTCGCTCAGAAAATGCGAAACTGTTCGCAAAATTTTGGTTTATTTGAGGTAAAAAACTAGAGGTTCGCACAGGTTCGAACATTTTCGAATAGGTCCGGTAAAAATAGAAAATCCTCGAACCCCGAACCGAACTTCGGGTTCGGTCCGGTTCTCAGCCATTGCCTGAACCCGAGTTCAGGTTCGGTTCGGGGTCGGTTCAGGTTCAGAATCGGTTCTGAACCTGACGGCGGCAACACTACGACGGGGATGCCAGCGCATCCGCATCCGCGTGTGTATGAACAGGCGAACAGTGAGGGGAGAGCTGGGTGCTCAAGCGTGCTTGCGGCGCCGAGTGTGGACGAGCAGAGGCTACGTCCGTGCATGCCCATTGTGCAATCGAATCAATCAATCGTACGAGCGTACTTTTATCTTCTTTTAACTTTGAATCAGTGTTCTTGCATTTCCTGCTTGCATATTTCCCGCAAATCCGGCGCCGGAGAAGTTCAGCCATCCCAGCTTCGTTCTGAGTGATCCAACTCATTGCCTAGCGGGTTACAATGGAGGAAAACCCCTAGTTCGGAATTGATCAAGTATTATCGGATACCGCACGTCAAGCGACGGCACTGTCGGCACAGGGGTCTCAGGAGTCATCGAAAAAATATCTTGTGAAAACACTGCCTTGGCTTTGACTTCAATGCCTACGCACTCCCCCAATGGCCTATCGCTGGACCGCGATATCCTCGACCGTATCATGAGGTTCTGTACAACCTTTGATACTCTCCTGGCTATCATCCTCACTTCCAAGGTGTTCTAGCGCGTGTTTCAAAGGCGCCCCAAAGCAAGTCTTTATTACTGCTGCCCTGCTGACATGAACCATAGTCAATTACTCACGCAGTTGCAACAAATGTTCCTGGGGCTGTTCTCGGGCAGGCATTGTGAGTGGTAAGGTGCCCATACGCTGATCAAGCAATTGCCTCAGTATGCCCTGAAGACGAAGACTACACCCCCAATCTTATCACAGCGGAAGAAAAGAACAAATTGGTCTGGAAATCTTGAGTCGTTGCGGACCTCGAGGATATCCATAGTTTATTGTGCGTCCTCTGTCTGTTGTGAATAATGTCGGATCTAAGATCTGCGCAGGTACAAAGACAGCAGGTCCAAGATGAGCGTCTAGGAGGCTGGGGAATCGTTGCGTTTCCGATGCGCGATGTACTGTCTTGTCAGGAACTGGCCTATTATTTTTCAACCAATGCCGGGTTCTTCCAACCCGGGTTGCCCTTCCCCAAACGACGGGGTTACGATTGTAACCTCCTCCGTTTGGCGGGATCGGATTATCCCAAACAACCGGGTTATCATAAAACCCCGAACGCTCCTTTGTCTGTAATTAACCCTAACAGCGGTGAGACAGCCTGAGAAAGCTAGGGTCAATATCTTGCATTTTTGCGACTTTTCGTGACTATTTACTTGGTCCGAGGAGCCTACAAAAGCATCCTGGCTTCTGAATATCAGAGCTAGGAACCCTGTTTGGTGGTACATAGGAGAGTCAGAGTGAGCTTCAAGCTGCTGACTGTAGTATTACAAGCTACACAAGTTAAACACTCAGTGTTAGCTGGATACACACAATAAGAAGATATATAACAAAAGCCCAGAGGTTCCCAGGAGATAGAGTCAGTACTAGAAATACCAAAGACTGCACAGGAGAGGTCCGAGGAGTGGACTAGTCTCGTCTAGGGACTCGTTCATTGACAGATAGATGCACTGAGGATTGTCACGGCTTCTATGCTGCAAAGAGACATAGTACGAATTGGACTACAAGGTCTGAGGAGGCCTCTCTAGCATATAAGGCAGGTCTCGGTGGACTCAGAAGGTCCTCGGAGTTAGACTAATACGATGGGGTTGCTCACAGAGCCAAAACGAGGAAGTGTATGCTATGGGGATTGAACCCACGTGAAGTCAAGAGACACATGAAAGTCCACGGAAGTTTTCCGAGGAACGTAACAGAGACAAGCAAGACACCGATCGCAATTGATCGGGACCGTTTTGGGAAGTGCCGACGCATGGGTGTTGACGCGGCATGGTGGTCCGCTAGAGAACGGACATATGAGAGCAGAATTACCTGAGAGGACTGGATTATCAACCAGGCCGGCAGGTTTTGTCGACCTCGGGTGCAGATGGCATTCAACACTGACATCATTATACCCAAATAAGGATTCTTGGAGGTCATACAAGCTGACTTTCACGGCAATCCATCATGATGAACACCTCGGCCGTCGTTTCCTTGGCAGACAATAGAGAGCTTGTGCCTAGCGGCATGCTGGTTTGTGCATTGTGCAAAAGTGGCATGCAGCTTTTTACAAAATTTGCCTGGTGGTCAAATTCTGGCACCACAATGCTAGTAGAGAGTTGTAATGGCCTTTATAGAAAAAATAGAAAAAAGCTGCATACCGCTTTTTGCACAATCAAAAAGCGGCATGCCGCTTGGGCACAAGTTCTCTAATGACTCAGATATCAGACTATTTATCATATCAGTTTTACATCATCAGTTTTGTTCAAGTAGTATAAAAGGAGTGGAAAGACCCCCGCAATGTCCCAGCTCATCGCATCCCCACAGATTCAGCCTCACAGCTAATCTCTGTTTGGTGTTGGTGTGTTCGGGTCAGTCTCGCGGAGATATAAAAACATATAGTCTCTGTTTGTGATTGTTCTGTAACTCAATATATAAAGAAGTTGGTTCTAGAAAGCTCAAGTGCGAGAAATAAGGAATTAAGTTTCGAGTTGTTTGTCTGCGGAGGCAGGCGTCCACATATAAAATCTAAGTGTTAAAGGTTGGCCCTAGTGTTTGGTGTTGAAAAGTGCTATTAGCTTTTGGACAATTGGTTCATCTGTCTGTTAGACTTAAGCAATACATCTGTCTTTGGCATCGGAAGGTGGTTAGCTTTAGGCATTTGACGAAGGTGCTTTCATTGCTAGTGCTCCTCCGAGTAGCTGAGTGAGTTTGCGACCATCCATCTGTCCTGCAGTAACCATCTGAGCACCAGGTGTAACAAAGTTGTGTCATTTCTGAGGCTAGTGTGTGGTCCTCGGATCTATAAAACCTCCAATTCTATATCTATAAAACCCCCAGTCAGTTTCGGCTACTGAAGTTCCTATAAGACTCTATTGAGGCTTCCGCGGAGAGATTGCTCAGTGTTTAAGAAGTGAAAGTTCCATTCCAGCTGTCCGCATACTACGGACTGGACCCGAATTCAACCGAGGAGTGCATTATAGTTGAGGGTAGTGTGTGTGTGTGTTTTGCACACATTTAGCAGGTTTCCTAGGCCTACCTCAAGCGCACTGTTTCAGCAGAAATCCCGCTAGGAGGGCAAGGCCCTATCAAACCAGTCACCCTAACTAATGGCATTGTACCTGACCCCTGCTCCTGGCTTTACGATCAAACCCTATAATATAGAGTATATAAACCTACGGTAGAATCCTTGTACAGTAGATTCTACCTCGTCTAATCACCGGCATTACTTGGGCTTGACTACGGGTTGTCTCTCCACTGGCTTCCTTCTGGCTTGCGACCTTTCACATCGCCTGTAATCCAACCACCGTTTTCCTCTGCAGGTATCACACTGCATTCAACTCCTTTCACACCCTGCCAGGGAGTAGTCTCCGAAGGACCTGCCCTTCTAACGAAGAGGTTGTGTGATTGATACTACTCCTCAGCGAACACACCAGCTACTAGTTTCGAGTCAGATCCCGGCTGGGATATTTCACTCTGGGTTCTTGTCAAGCCGACCTAATAGGCCGTTGCTGACATATCTCACACTAGGGTGCAACTTGTTTACAGGCCGTTCTTGCTCAACAGGAGTACAATGCACGGCCATACTCAACGAGTATACCACGAATGATCTCCCAGAGCTATATTCCACAGTCAAATTCCTTCGTAGGTTTTTTATTCTACAGGCTTCGGGCTATTGATTCCTCGTCGGTTATCTTTTACCCCGTGCATCCTCCTCGTTGACTTCCGACAAGACATGCCTTCGCTTCGCTCCGGCAGAAGTTTTACGCTGCCGCAGTTGAAAGATCATCAACCGTACATTGCTCAGTCATCGATGATCAAGGCACATGTCTGATCATTGATTCGCATTGTACAGGCGAAGCACATCGAAAAATTTAATGCATTAACTAAAAGAACGACACTAAAAGATCGACACACAAACATCTGTATCATAAATCAAGTTCCGGTCTAATGCACGACCCACCCTTTTTCATCAGCCACAACTGCAGACTACATATGAAATTGGACTTGCGAGTGAATTTACAATTGGTGCAGCCATCTATATATAAAAATGGACGCGAGGGAATGCTGACCTTCAAAGTTGCGCGCGACCACTTTTGGAATTAATTTGATACTCACCTCGTGAGACTTTCAAAAAATCCAATACAAAATGACGGTGTGTGTTGGCATACCGTTTTACGGATCTGTGGACAGAGGGGTTCCAAACTACAAATAAGTCATTGTTCATGTAGGAGGGTAAAACATGTCAGACAACGCACCAAAAGGCTCATTTGATCTCTCGCAGGAAGTCCAGGACATCAACCGTATTGCAGATGCGCCGTATGGCACGATGGTAAGAGTCTGTGGACATGGTACGTCAGCTACGGCGTGTCCATGGCGGACGATCGAGGTTCAATAGAAATATAGCAGGGAACGCAATGTATTAGCATGAGGTCGGCTCCCAGCAACGCGAACATTGAATAGAAATAAAAGAAGGGCATCAGACGTTCAGAATCGATGCGGGGCGGTTGAAAGTCCAGAACGATGGTGAAGCGTTAAGCCTTGTGGAGCTAGGCCAGCCGTGTTCAGAAGAATATCACAGTGCAAAGGAACTTGCCGCAATGACGTACAGTACTAAATAAAACCCCGCCGTTTCGAGCGCCTGACATCCGCACGCGAAGAAAACAGTGAAAAACCCACGCCAGATCGAAGAAAAAATATCGGCCGGCCAAAGATGCACCGCACTGTTAGTGTTGGAGTCGATGCACGCTCAAATGCTGGCTAAAGTATTCTTACCTCGCATTTCACGGTGTAAGGCTCCGAGAAAAAGCTTTTCAAAGCATCTCCCTCTTTATAAAATTACGCCTGTTCGTCTGTCCGAAGCTTTTTAAGCTCCGCTCAGTCTCCGCTGATGCCGTGTACCGCGGCTACTTTCCCGTCGGGCTCCAGAGTCTTCTTTTACGCCGGCCCACAGCCAATCAATCATAGGGCATTGTCGGCATGTAACGTCACCTTCAATTAAACTTTGACAGACACCGCCCCGGCGCTAACATTGACAGATGGCTCCCACTGGCTCCCACTGGCTCCCACCGCACCGAAACAAAGGTGGCCGCGGCGAAGTTCGAACACGCATGGACGCTTTCTTCCAATATTTAATCAGAGGTAGAATGAAGGGAAAGCAAATGTTTCTGATAGCTCCTCTCACCCTTCATTGTCAGGCTTCAGTGCTGAGGTGAATAGCCAACTCAACTCAGTTTAATTCAACAAGTAACCAAGAGATCATAATTTTGAATGGTGTACTGCTCCCAATCCACCCGTTGACATTTATTAAATTCAAAAATAAGGGAATGGGAGGCCGCGAAGCGGCCGACCAGTCCCTTGTGAAGCTTAAAACGAAATCGATGTACGCATTGAACCCTGTATCACGTCATTTTGAAACTATGTTTAGCATTATTATCCATATAGCGCACCATCGTCCTTAACAGCAACTCACAGCCTCCGTGGGTTCAGAAGCACTGTTTTCGAGGGATGTGGACATCGAGGAAGTCCGAACGTTAATGGTTAATGGTCCTGCTGAAAAGGTGTGAACCAACGACATCCTCGCAATCGAAAACTCGCCGTGGACAGGATGTATGCTACCTTTGAGCCATTTTTACCTCGGTGCCATGTCAGTCAAGTGATCGAAAATGTAAGGCGGCATAGCGCACCCAAATATCAGCGCACTGGAAATGATTCGGAGGATGAGAACAATGGTTGAAACACTTGAACTGATAGCTCACCGCAGGCTCACTGTCCAGAAGAACGCCAAAAAGCAAATGCGCGATCGTTGGAGGAAACGACAGCGCCCAGGCCCAGGAAAGGCGGGAAGATACAGCAGTGAAATGATGCAATCTATCAGGTAATGAGCCGGCGGATTAGACAGCAAAACATGTAATAAAAAGGCAGAGGAAGAGTGTGTACTACCTGGGCTCGATTCGTTACCAAGAGAAAGGAGCTGGAGACAAACGGACTGTACGGCGCACCTCAGGGCTGTACCGCATGTACAGGCGAAGATTGGACCAAATCAGAGGTTCTTTCTACACTCTAAGGGGAGACTCTGAAGTCAGTTGCAGATATAACACACAAACGAAACCACATGGATGGGGTGATGAAGCGATGAGATATGGGTGGAGATGGTGGGGGTTGGGAAGAAAGAAAGAGGCGAATAGATCGGTCTTTTTGGACGGCAATTAAGAGGCTGATCGGCGAGGTCGAAAATAAAATAGTGGCGGGTTCAGAGAACTGGACCGAAGGTAAATTCGGATGCACCCGTTAGTAGGCAAACCCCGAAAATAGAATGGGAAATATCATGCCCAGATAGAAGCCGCCGAATTGACAGTGGGAAAAATGCAAGACTACAAATAGGTGCAATGTGATATGAGGCATCTGCTTAATACACGAGGTATATAGGCAGCGCAGCATAACACAAAGAGACAGAGGCGGCGGCACAGGACTCTAAATGCAGAATTGATGGGGGTGGGATGGAAGGAGCGATGCGACGGGATGTATTTTGTGCGGAGTTTGAGGGCTGATCGGCGAGGTTGGAATCAATCAAGCGCCGGGGCGTCTAAGTTTAATGGTGATCGGCGAACTTGTTTCCTGGGAAAAGGGAACCAAGTTGAGGATAGTTGGGCAGCATGGTTCGGGAAAAGGCGAACTGACGTGATGGCAAATATGTGCATACTGATTCGAAGGATCTCTTTAATATACGAGGTATCCTCAGACTAACATCGCTAATGCCAATCACTGCATTCAAGGAGCTCCTAGACTGAGACCTACACAGACCTACACTCAGTTTGCCAAGGATTGCGTAGGTCTGGCAAGGTGAGTGTAGGCGGCTACACAGGCTCCTAGACACACTTAGACACACCTAGACTCAGCTACACAGAGCGTGTGTAGCTGCCTACACTTACCTTGCCAGACCTATGCAATCCTTGACAAACTGAGTCTAGGAGCCCCTTGAGTGCAGTGAATCTCTATGCCAGATGATTTAACGGTTTCAGTGGCTGGAGTACCCGCTCGGATGTGAGCCATCTGTTCCGTTCGCTAGACAGCAACTTTAGTGCACGCAACATCGAGCCCCCGAAACCGGATGATCCACCATCCAAATGGATCTTGCACGAAGTCAGGCTGGTGAACGATACCTGTGCGTAATTCTGTAGAATCTTCTGGAGTTTTAATTCGTATGATGAGATTTGCGGGCTCGTAATGCAGAACCCCAGATGCGCTTGGACTATACTCCGAAGCCAGCAAGAATACCGCCCTTCCTCGTGTCCTTGTCCACCCGGTCATCTTTGGAACATACACAGACTGGGGGCGCTTTCCAATCCACCTTAATAATCTCCTCAAAAGAAAATTGCAGCGGAACAAGACCATCAAGGAGCCCTTCTCCGTCGCCATCTCCCACCCTAACAGCAAGCCCGCCGGCCTTCGCCCTTTTATTGGTAGCCCATTCGAACTCACAAGGCATACAGCACCGGTGCTCGATCATTGGGCGAGGACCGACTCCGATTGCTTGCGGTGTTTGGCTACCTTCGTGGAAGAACATTTGTGGATCTGGTACTTCGAAGAAACGGTCGAAGGTACTTGGTTGGTCCATTAAATTCCATTCAGAGACGGCCACTTGATATCTATTCATTTCGCGGCGGGGTGGACACAAGCAGAAAATTGTTGATAAGTATAAAGTGGTGGTGCCCAATCCTCTCGCCTCGCCTGCGTACCACGCAAGCGGAGCTACGCAGGCGTTCACCGAAAAAGAGAGGAGTAGATTCGCCAGCCCGATTGGGCGTCTCGCACATGTAGACCCCACCGCGTGGCCGTGCCGCGCCCAAGAACTACGTGAGAGCGAGCAATGACGGAGACAGGCCGCCGCGCAGCGGAAAACAAGAGCGACTCGAGCGGACGTACTTTATGCCATCAGACTCATATACGATCCCTCGTGGCCCTTCTATGACACCCGCATGCGGTCGCTTTTCGTCTTTGAGCATCATCCACTTGGTAGCGCGCGTGCCAAAGTTGGGCGAGGAATTGAAGAGAGCTGTGGCTAAGGAGGCAGTCAATAAGTGAGGTATGCGGCGGGGAGGGAGAGCAGAGAGTAATTCGAGAGCCGACAAGAGGTACGATAGGTGTGGACAGATATCGCCAAGAGCAATCACATTGCGTGAGAACGCAGTGCGGAGCTGCCACTACGGAGCTGAGCTGCTGTGCATAGAACCGGTGCAGGAGTACGCGGTGGTTTGCGAGCCAAAGTAATCGGGCCTTTTATTTGGATTTTGGATTTGAAGCAAAGAGGGACCTTCCAGTTGAAGGGACGCGGGAGTCGACGCGAATGGAAGAGACCGCAGAGGCCGAGCAAGAACGAGACTGCATCCAGCAGAGCGACTCCAGCCATGAGATTGCCAGGACTTACGAAAGGCGGGGATGAAGTTCGAGAAAGAGAACATGGAAGAGGATGGAGAGAACGATTTGATCCGGGAGTTATGGTCTATTTCCGAATCCAGGCTTGTCGTCTTCTTCCTCGCGTGTCTCTTTCTCGCCACCTCAAGTCTCCGTTGGAGTAGTAACGTGCCTCTTGCCAGCACCTGCTGCATGTTCTCCACCCTCTCGGCAAGCTTTCATTAACTTTTGGTTAAAAAAAATCCCGATGACGACACGGTCCGTCACACGGACTCGACTAGTGTTGCCGCGGCTCGGCTACGGCTGGCTCGGCTCGGCTTTTGATGGCTCCGAAGCCATCACCGCCTAAAGCCGAGCCGAGCCGTTTATCGACAGCTGGCTTGGGCGGCTTGCGGCTTAGCTGAGGCTCAGCCGCGGCTCAGGCAGTATTTGTGGCCGTACGAGGTCCTACCACTCCTACGACCTTCTGGAACTTGATTTCCCCCCAACAACCTCGCCACTCGAGGAAATCGACTGTTTGACGTGAAAGTGTTATCTGATGTGCCGTAAGATTGTCCGATCTGCTGTCTCCGACCGTTACCTTACCTCTCATCCAGCCGCACGCGCTAGAAAGGATCCTCAAGTCTGTTTCGAGTCCTCTGGGCGCTCATCTAGGCCACCCTTCACCTACCTTTCACTGCGATGCCTTCGTGGGCCTTTTTTGGCTTCTGAACTCGGGCACCAGGTCCTGGTTTTTGCAGCATCGACGACACGCTAAAACACGGTCTGGGACATCGCCCGATGCCCCGCGGCTTTTTCTGGGTCTTTTTCATGTCTCACCCTGCCAACTTTTTGTTCTTTCCCAGCAAAACAGCGGTCCATGGTGATATTTTGGAGATTAAGGATTTACCTGGAAACTGCGTGCGTCTCAACATTCCTTTGTCTTTATCTATACTCACAAGGACCTGCATGCCGTCCATCAAATATCTCCTGTGCAGACGTCACCTGGATACTTCTCGCCAAGCACATGCCATCAAACTCTCATCTGAGCTCAGAGCAGTGCCAGTCAACGCTGCTGCATCTGCGGCGGGACGTCAATAGGTACCTGGCACCGATGCCCTGCATGATGCGGTCTAGGCCATTGCACGGCAGGATAGCGCATAGATGCGCACGCACCAGAGGGTGAGCTGCGTCTCGGTGGAGCTCGCAAGCTCCCATGATGGGAACATTCGGAGAAGTTCAGGTGCGTGTCTTTGAGTACTTGTCTCATCTTCATAGATGTCCATCATCAAAAATTCGATTTAGCCCGCCCGACCACGCTAGGCCTCATGCAAACCTCACGCCCGTGAACAAGAACACCAAACGGGTAAGCAATTTTTTTTTCATTGCAACTGTTGACATGCCTCATTTTTTCTGCAAGAAGAGACGTGTTGCTATGTGCATCGGTCAGTCCATGTATTCTTTTCTCCCAATCATACTAAATTTTGCGCATGGGCACAAACTATCACTAATTATTGTGTCTCACGGCTTTCTAGTGCTCAGTTCAAACTACCGGAGAGGTTAAAGCCGCGGGACCGAATTCGCGAGAGCCGCGAACGGTGGGATGGGAACGCTTGACTACTTCAATGTTGAGTCAATGCTCCAAGGGCCATTGGACGCGGAAGTCGCGATTGCAGATTAGAGTCAGGGTCGGATTTCTATCGGTACGGGGCTGCAGAATTCCATCTGGAAAGCAGTCGTTCGGACTTGTAGTAAGTGTATTCACATGATGATTCTGATCTCACTTCAATTTCAGTATACTACGACCTACAGAGTGATCTCGGCGGCTCCGCACCATGGTCTCCTGGCCCGTCGCATGATCTACAGGGAGGCTCAATTCGAGGTCAAGAAGAGCCACCACCGTCCCTATTGACGTACTCGGTGAGGCTGGACGTGAGCCTCCGATTTAGTGCAGCGATCGATGGTCGGTATTGAGGCGACATATGTAGGTTCACTTGGTTCCGTGTATGTTTCTTGTGAATAGACTATTTCGTTTGGTTTCTCGTGCGCGATTGAGAGCACGAGACATCGTAGGATGCAAGAATGATCTTTATTTCTGAAAGAGACAGATATATTCACCCGGTCGCATGAAGATCCATTAGAATAAAACAGATTTTGCATTGGCATCGGGAGATCTTTGCGCTCGGAGCACGGTCTCGCTCAGTCTTCACCCGTTTTCCCTAAAGGCCTTTTTATATCCTACTAGTATACATCTGTAGCTTTAATTCTAGCCATGTCCGAAAGTAATCGAGCAGGAATTGAGCCCAAGCGAGCCGATTTATCGCTTATAGTCCATTTGTCACCCAAGTCCGCTGATGATATTAGCTTTCTCGTGGCACCCGGGTTGCCATGGGAAACAATATATTTAACCCAAGAGTTGTTCTCTGCAGTATGGGAGAGCATCACACAGCATGTAGAGTATTCAAAGACCAGAGGGAAGCGGTCTGTTGGCGCATTCGAAAAATGGCCTGAAGCCGCGGCTGAGCTGGGCTCAAGCCGGCTCCAGACGAAGCCGAGCCACTCATAGCCGCTGTGGGAACGGCTGGCTCGGCTCGGCTAAATTTCGGCTCGGCTCAATCGGCTAGCCGAGCCGCGCCGAGCCGCGGCAACACTAGACTCGACACGGTCACTCTCGCGCGCAAGTCGCCGGCCGCTTCCTGCAGACCTTTGTGCTTGTCTGCGCACCGCGTCCGTGATCGCCACGCTCGCCCCCGCTTGCCATCCGCTACCTGCAGCGTCTGGTCTTCTTCTCCTCTCTGTCTCTTTCTACCTACATCCCCACCCATTTGCGTGCGTTTCCCTTTCTGCTCCCGGCCCCATTGCCGTCTTGCACGGTGCGTCCGAGGTGGGGTATTGGAGCGAAGCAACGGCGTCGTCTCCGGCTGTGGATACCTATGCGCACTGCATACGGCTGGGCGAGCGTGGGTTGGGTGTCGAGCGACTTGAGCAGCAGCCGCGGGCGTATTGAGCTTGACCGCGATTATGGCGAGAGTGGCGCGCTCATGTGAGGAGCAGCTCTGCGCCTGATGGGGCCAGCAGATCATCGGCGGGTATGCCAATGGACTGCGTGCGGCATGCGCATCCGTATGGCTGGCCCAACGAGCGTCGAGCATGAACAGGAGAAAGCAGCGCCTGGTGAGGCTACTGAGGGAGCAGCGCGCACAGATGTGCGGGAGCCGCTGGACGACGGCGAGATGTTCATCGCATGTGGCGTATTGTGTTTGCACCGAGGTTGTGCACGAGAGGTATACACTGACATGCAATGCCGCCCTCCGTCGCATGGGAGCGTACTGCTGGCGCGCTTGTGGGGCGCAGGGGGGGTCTTCTCTGGCGGTGCGCAGGGGCGAATGGTTGTGCGACCATGCGAGGAGCGGGCACGAGAGCAGCCGCGGCCAACGGGGCAAGATCACGGGCCCCATGTCTGACGCGATCGTGAACTGATGGTGTCGCGTTCAGCCTGCAGTATACGGCGGGTTGATGGGCAGTGTGGAGCTGGACTCGCAGGGCGTCCAGTGTGCGAGCATGCAGCGAGTGCATCGACGCGGGGAGCACATCTAGCGGTGCGCAGGCGCAGAAGGCGTGAGTTGGAGGTGCGCTGCGACCGAGTACTGGCAGCAGCGGGCAAGTGTGGGAGACGCAGACGGCTGGAATGGGAGCTGGCGGTGTGGAGGAGCATCAGTACGCCGTGCCGAGCAGCGCATTGATACCCGGAGCAGTGCGCGTCCGTGTTCGCGCTCCCCTGCACATTAAATCACGGTGAGGCCGGGGCGCCTGGTACGTGAGTCGCGAGTCGAGTCCCAATGTCTCTGCCTTGTTGTCTGTCGCTTCTTAGCACATTCCATGCTCGAGGCGTGCTGTATTAATTTGCTGTAAAATCCAATATATCAACTTCACTCAAGGTCAATTTGTTCGGGGTTCAATGGACGGCACACGCCCAAAGCCCTCGATGGCGAATCCTGAATGCACCCAACAGTAGATCTTTGAATCACTGTCTCGGCATGCTGTGCATGTCCATCTTGTCTGGAAAGTTTCTCTTCCATTCTCAAAAACATGGCAATATTTGATTTTGATTTCTCCTTTCATTGGTTGCTGCCAAAGTTCTTCAAAGTTCTAAACTACTCTTCAATGTGGGTGAGCCGTTTTCGATTGAGGCCAAGATCTTGTATGCTGTCCTGCATAGATTTCAGCCGTTCCCAGTGTCGCAAGCGTCTCTTGAATTACTCATTTCCCATTCCCTCCTTCTTTTGGTTACTCTGTATTTCTGGTACGGCCTGCGCGATAAAGTGTTCATGACCTCGGCTACCGGGTTATAAAGGAGTCGAACTATGATCAAATCTAGCATTTATTGCGTGAGTTTTTAGCGTTGACACCATCTTCGGCAAACAAACAAACGATGAATCTGCTGCCATTTGATCGTGTGAAATTCAACTTAATGTCAGCCTGAAATTCAAGTTTCTGCTCTAGAGTGCCAATTTTACCCGTCCCAGTATACGTGGTAGAAAATCTCCTCGAAAAGATGATTGCTAAAATTTTCCTTGTTCATGGTAACATCTACCTTCCAGGCTCTTGAGACCATGATCATGTGCAACAGAAGCTGCATCTGAGAGGAGCCTTGTGTCATACACACTGAGATAATGGCAGGTAGCAGAGAATGCAAGTATATTGTTTATGACCAAGGGAACATCAGGATATTTGGTGAGACTGGCATCCAGCACTGCACTGATGTTGCCAATTTCTAATTGTATATCATCATGAACTGCCTTGGATGTGGTTGACACATCAATTGGAATAAAATCAAAGTACAACTCTGCCATCTGAGCAAAGAGAGCGGTGGAGAGAGTTGTTGTCAGGTCAGGACGGCCTTGAATGTACTGCCGCACAGGTGAGAGTACTCGAAGGAAGCCGTTGAGTGCATATGCAAGGGAACACTGTTTCAGCACTCTAATGGCTGATCGTGTTCCTTGGAAACTGTTCTGGAAGGATGCCTCAAGATCCGGTATCCGTGGCTCTGGCACCCCTTGGGGTAACATGCACAGAATTATGAAAAAGTCAAGTGCACCAGTACATGCACAGATGCGAGGGCCCTCTAGTGATAGTTCAATGGAGAGCTCAAGATTGTTGAGTCTGTGTGCAGACCCATCAGATTTGATTAGTTTTGTGGACTCTCGTTTCCAGCTTGCCCAAAGTGCCTCTGCTACTCGCTTTCAGCAAGTTGGGCAAGGAGTGTAACAGCAAGTGGAATACAGTCTACTGCATTGATTAGGAGCAGGGAAAAATTATCATGGCTATGGCTGATAGCATCCCAAGTTTCCACTGCTGCAGCAACCGTCAAAGGTTGTACAGGTGGAAGAAGTGGGGCTGTCCATTTGATGCCTCGAGGCTTGTCAGAGTCACGGCTTGTGATGATAAGTGTAATAGAGGGAACAGCTATCTTCTGTAGGAGCAATTCAACCTGGTCCCTGTCAGAGTCCCAGGGAGTTTCAAAATTATCAAGACAGAGCAAACACTTGGAGGTCATAGACTAGGCAAATGACACAAGAATATCTGTGGGTGATTTGGAGCTGCTAGAGGCTGCCGGGAGACCAAAGAGCTTGAGAAGGGCTAGAGCAAGACTCTCAGCTGTAATGATAGCCTCACAAGACAGGAAGTAGCGTTGTTTGAGGAAATATTTCTCCACCTCTGGATGGTGCATTGAGGTCAGAGCAATAGATGTCTTTCTAATTCCGCCTGAGCCTAAAATCGCAACCCGAGCTGGTGCAGAATTCAGGACAAGGTCAACAACATGATCAAGCTCTGCTGCACGCCATAGAATATTGAAGGCGAAGGTGGAAGGAAAGCAGTTGAGCTGTAATTTATGTGAGCAGCTATACGGTTGAAATCCAAATAAGATGAGCCTACGTGGAGTTGAGGTTAGCAATCAGAGTGGCCTGCATGATAGAATCAGACTGACAACATATCAGATGAGTAGAGGACATACATGAGGGATCACAGCATCCCGCAAGTCACGAATTGTCTTGAACAGGTCAATTTGAAGCTTGGCCTGAAATGAGGACACCACATTGAATAAGGAACTGCAAAGATTGAGATGTACTGCCGTGTACCTGAAAGATGCTCAGTGCTGAATCAACTTCATTGTCACATTCTTTTGCAGCAGCTATGAGTTCAGAACGCTTATGGATGAGCCGAGCCCTGTCCACCAGTTTTTTGGAGGCAGGCTTGCAATCATTCATGGTTGTACTGACTTTTAAAAGGCAGCTATGTGATTCTGTGCATCAAAGAACAGATCTGTGGATGTATTATGAACATACCTCTCAAAATCCTTGAAGGCTGTTTTGATCATGTCGGGCAGTTCTTCATCTGTCATACCCTCACTAGCGCACTGGGAGCGAAAATCATTGACGACTGTCTGGATCTTTCGGATCTTAGACCCGACACTCTTCCACGCCGACTTGCAGGCATCGACCTCCTAGAACCAAGTTGGGTACACTTAGTATCCCATGTGTTTGACACCTACGTCAATAATTTTCAAAACTTCAGTGAGTACTGTTGAGATGGCACCTAGGTACGGCATCTTCTGTGTTGCAGATCCTGCAACAATCAAAGCACCGGCGGCCAAATGGACCGCACCATTTGCCGTGCCAATGAGCTTCTCTGTCAGTCCGACGGCTGAGGAAAGAAATCATTAGCAGTGCAGCACAGCATCCGTGCCAAGCTCATACGTCTGGAGACTGAGTTTGACATTGGAGGCATCAGTGTATGAGGGAAAAGGGAAGGGAATTCATTGCCAGCCTGCCCATGTACACGTGTTTGCACGGCCACGTGGCTGACAGGATGGTGTCTCCTGGGAATCGGACAAAGGTCGGCGATCATTACCGCTGGGGAAAAAGAAATAAGGCGCTGTGGCTGCCGGCGAGTCGAATTTGTTCACTGTGGAAAAAACTCTGTGGTAGCCAAATAATAATCAGAGACCCAACATATATGAAATTGCTTTAAACAAGTCATCCCACACCTCGGGCTGTAGCTGTCGGCCAATCGGATTTCCTCACTGTGGCAGAAAGGTGATACCCAACATATATGAAATTGCCCTTTCAAACCAAACTGTGCACATCCCGGCGATTGGGCGCTTGACAAGACTAATTTCATCCGAGAGAAGCCGGGCCGTAAGATCATGGGGTTGATGTGATGTGAATTACAATAATAGCATTTGTGAGGCAGGCACGGAAAGAAATTTAAATTAGGACCACACAAGATGAATGTGTGACTTGATTGAACGTTGAAATTACAAACTAGCCTGGTCGCATCTTTAATCAAACACCCGGCACCCGAGTCCAACGAGCGTGGTGCGGCTGGGATTATCGCATGTGAAACTCCGCGGAAATTCAACAGCGCATTCATGACATTCCGCTGAGATGACGTGAGCTCAACGGGGCGCGAAGTCGCACACAGGAAGATTCGAGTGCCCAT
Organism: Mycena capillaripes; assembly: GCA_029204075.1. Lineage (NCBI taxonomy): Eukaryota > Fungi > Basidiomycota > Agaricomycetes > Agaricales > Mycenaceae > Mycena > Mycena capillaripes. The sequence goes on along the minus strand of JARHKZ010000012.1, from coordinate 123,734 downwards.
TTTAAAAGTCGCGAAACATTAAGACTATCGAGACATCGCAGGGAATAAATAGATACCGGCTGTCCACCAACCACAGGCCGTTTATACGGCAGACAGGGCGGAACCGGACACGATAATATGCAGGAGTGGTCCGAATAAATCGTTTCAAGTCGTCCATGGGCAGGAATGACATCGGGGTTCACAATTCCGGGTAGTCCAGAATGACGTTGAACGGGCTGTTTATGGAGAACCACTGCGGTGCGTGAAGGGAGGCGAAGAAAAAAGAAAAACCTCAACCAAGACCATGCGGCCAGAGTTGGTCAATAGGGCATACGCGTTCTGCTTTCTCACCGTAAACTGTAACATTGATGCGCGGGAGCTCGGGAGTAGCGTCGGTGAACTGTTGGATAGAATTCTTTGTAACATTGTACCACGTCCTGGACGCGTTTTAACGTGTCTCACTGCGTCGACGGCAAAGCCGCGGGTGACTCGTCACAAACCCAGCAGCTTTCGAGAGCCGCACATGGGAGAGCAGCACGGCGATGCGGTTTGGCAACAGGTATGATTGCAGATATCCTGGTTTGACGATGATTTTGACTGAGGATGGGCGCCGAGATGAGAGTCGGCAGGCCTGAGATGGTGTCGAAGAAGCTCTGCTTGGGGATCTGACCCACGAATGAATTTCGCCGAGGGGGTTGACTAATAGGAAAAGAAACGAAAGAAGAGGCCCGACGACATACATCGCACTTGGGGGAGGATTTCTTTGTGCTTGCGAGGCCCGTCCAGAAATGTTTGCCAGAGAGACCATAGACCGCGCTTGTGAATCAAAATTCGCAGAACCAGACTGATGAAAGGGAAAATCAAAAGAGAGACGGTTCGAAACGCAAGAAAGAAGATGTGTTGCACTTCCACGTCTCAGCGCACTTTGTGATTGTAATAGGCTGATGTCGATCTATACCAAGAAAGAAATTGAACCTGGGTCAGGTGAGGCATCAATAGCGCCCGGATTCGACATAATTGAAAGGCGGGTCAACAGCAGGCCACACGGAACACAGTAGAGGGATGCGGATCTTCGCATGGTTTTTTATGCGTAGCCACGGCAGTGGAATGGCGCGGCGGAGACAAGGGCTGGAAAGGGAACTTGGAACAATGTTTTGAAAGTTGCGGCTTCTAGTCCCGCAGCACTCCAAAAGATTGGTTCAAGGATCCAGTAAAAAATTGCACAGAGATTACGACAGGCAGGAAAGGGGTCCAATGTTCTGCAAAGAAAATAGAACTTGAAAGATGGACATAAGCAGTCGGGAGAGTGGTTCGATGGAGCATCGGCAAAATATACACTTGGCGCGTAGCCGCAGCCCAATCGAACGTAGGGGAGACAACGGCTAGTAAGCGAAGTAAGGTGAGTCAGCAGTTGTATTTAAATTGTTATTCAGCGTCGTTGAGCCAAGTTCGACGGCAAGTGTTCCCATTCTCCAGCCTCCTTTTCCCTAGAAATTTGGTTCTACTTGCAAAAAACCTGGAAAGGCCAGGAGGAAGGAAAAACAGAGGGTGGGTGGATGTCCAGTTTTTCTTCGGTGGACCAGAGTCTCCCAAAGCACAGCAGCGCCCACACAGCGAGATTAGTATGTGATTAAATCCGAAAAGCCGAATGATCAAGAGAGAGAGACGAAGACATATTCGGAGCACAAGGAACGAGGAATCGGATGAATTTTTGTGCGATCAGGCTCTACTCAAGGATCCCAACCAGAGTCGGAAGCCCTCAAGAAAACCGACCCAGGGGCCAGCCGCCAGAAGATGGGAAGACGCTGGGCTAAGGCTCCAACCATTTCGTTTTCGTTTGCGCAAATGGGCAAACCAAACGAAAACGAAAACAAACGTTTTAAAAAACCGTTTAAACCGTTTATAAAGGGTATTTTTTTGCAGCGCATAAATTAAGGTTTTGCGCATAAGTAACCAACTGATCTAGTGATCAAGATACCCCGACCCACATCTTCATCGACACGAGAAAGCCCGGTGATTGAAGCCTACGTCCTACCACAACAAGGGTTGTTAGTGATCCCCACGGCCATACTAGTAGGTCCGAAACGCTGCAAAGAATTGGTCGAGCTCGCTCATTGCGCCGCTCGGCAAAGAGTCGTCGGGTCACAGAGGTGTTACCCTGTTTTAAGCCCAGCCAGGATGAGCCAGGATGATTTAAGTGACACGCCGCAATATCGCGCCATTTGAGCCTATGATATTCCGGCCATTGAAGAAACCGAGTGCAGAGATGAGAGCAAGCACATCATATCGGAAAAATCCGTCGTGTTCTGCCGAGTTGACGTTGATAGAATCAGAACTAACTCTCTGATTGTTTTCGCAGCGTTCGCTCGTTAAACCTGAAAGAAATTAATCGTTTAGCCGTATAAAAACCGTTTGCGAACTGTTTACCTGGGCCCACAAACTAAACGAAAATAAATACGATTTTAATCGTTTTAAACGTTTGCAAACGAAAACTATTGGAGCCTTACGCTGGGCAGACGGCGCAGACATCACCCAAGCCGCCAACCAGAATCCACAAGAGAAATGTGTAATTCATCGGGGAGATTGCAGTTTCTTCCAAGGGAGATACAGATTGCGACGGCTTGAGAGTCGAGGAGAGATTGAGGAGAGAAAGAGATACGGATGTTGATGTTTGTTAGTTTCACACGTCATCAGCCTCCAGATGTCCTTGCCAGCTCTCCCTATCCTCAGCTCAACTCTGCGTCAATAATGTTCGTCCACCTTCGCCTCCTGCCCTCCGAGTGCCTTTACCCGATTTCCCTTTCAAATCTCGCCAAGTCGAGGGAAAGCCACCGGAGCCAAACTGGAGCCGATGACGAGACGCCGGACGGTCTTCGACTCCTCTCGACTCCCTCGCAAGCGACATCTCGCGCCGCCAAACGTTCCTTGCATACCTGCGCCCGCGCGAGCGCATTGCTTCCGCACTCGCCACCCACGGCACGCTCGCTGCATAGCTCTATCTCCGTGTGTTGTATTTTGGCTCCGTCAGCGGTCGGGCCGTGGAGAGCGTACAGCGTGTGGAGAGCCGGCGAGGGCGTTGTCCGTGTTTTGTGAGGCTCATTGGTGCGTCTCCTTTCTCGCCGCGGGGAACACTCACCTCACTTGGACCCAGGATACTGTTCTTTCGCCAGATTGACCCAGTGGGTGCGTCCTTTTTCTCCAATTATTCTCCTCTCCAACTCCTTTCCTTTGCTTCAAGTTGCAATGCCACCGAGCGATGGCGATGCGCGCCTCTGTTCTGCGACTCTGCGCGCATACGACGCAATTTGCCTGCACATCCCCTTCTCTTCGGCTGCACAAAGGGGCAGAACTGCATGCAGCACGCACGCGCCGTTCTTAGCACCATAACCGAGGCATGCCTTGCGTTTTTTATATGCGGGCCAGGTCGCCATGCGCAGCACCGCGTTCCCAGCGTGAACTTGCTGCTGGCATCCAGAAGGGTGACTAGTCCACTGCGGTTGCGTGAGTGCATAACTGCACTCGCGCGTACAATGCATCCCAGCTCTTCGGTCGTATTCTCCTTTTCTTCCTCGTCTTCTCGTTCATCCCACATCTACCTCCGTTACTCACATATTTGCGCCTCCTGCCCACAGACAATAGCCTTCAAATCCTTAAAGTCTAACGCGCAACCGTCGCGGAGATCAAGAAAAAGAAGAGCCGCGGCAGCATGTCTCGGGCTCTGTCGATGGTCCTCTTCGCCGCATGGAAACGAAGGTGGAGGTGGAGAGGGGGTGGGAGCCTGTCGAGTCCGCATACGCCTCAGCCACAGCCGCAGAGAGGAGGTGCGTGTCTCTGTTTGTTGCATCTGCTTTTGCTTGGAGGTGGCGAAGAGGCGCGTACCCAAAGCGATGGAGAGGGACGTTACGCCCGCGTCTCGGCCCGCGTGGTGTGCATGCGCGTGCGCGAATGGGGTGATTACTATGGCACGTACACGATGCGGCTCGTCTTCCCCTTCTTCAGTTTGCGAGTTTGCTGGTGTTACCCGCGCACGGGCCGGTGACGTGTCCGAAGACCCCCGGGGCATCGCTGCTACGCGGTGACCCTGTGGAGTCTGCGCGTGCGCACCGCCGTCGTCTGCGTATGCGGGGTCTGACCGTCGCGCGCTACGTTCTCTCGCTGCTCGAGGCAGGCTCTCTGGCTGATTCTCGTCTCCGTCGAGGCCAGCGCGTGGGAATGGTGTACCAAGAGCGAAACCCTCCCCAAGTCCCCGGCCGTCGATGGGATCAGCACCTCCACTGCTCCCACCGCCGCCGCCCGTAATTCAGCTTTTTCACCTCTTGCTCTCGCCTCCCTCTCATCCCTCTTACTATTTGCCGCAGAGAAAGCAGGAGCGCGACGAGCAGAAGTACGCAGTACATCTCAATCTGCGCGAACTGTTTCGCACATAATGGGCCGGTGTCGGAGGGGGTGCAAACAGGTGCGTGAGTTCGATGTTCCCGTTATTTTTATGCGCTTTTCCGTTCCTTCTTTTGACAAGGGAGTGCCGAACGAGACGGTCTAGCGGGAATTTTCTTTTTTGGGAATTGTGCTTGGGGCGAAGTTCGTTTTTTTCCCCGTTTTTTTCTTGGTGTTGCGTGGATTCGGGAGCGAAGGGGATGCCGTTCCAGACTTAGGGTGCACAGAATACGCATCCGCATGCGTATGGATAGGCGAGCGGAGTGGGTGTCAAGCAGTGAAGGGGAGGGCGGAGCAGGCTCAGCTGGATGATCGAGTGTGCTTCCAGCCTGTGGCGCCGAGTGTGGACGAGCAATGGCCACCTCCGCGTGGGCTCAGCGGCGGGCGGGTGGAGCTGGAGCGTCGGGTCCAGGGTCTTGGGATGGCGGGGCTCTTACTCCGTGGCGGCAGGGAGCAGAGGCGGTGCGTGCCCGACGAGTAGGCGTGGCGAGCGAGCAACACAGTGGGACTTGCTGTATGGAGGTTGTGGAACGAGAGACCCGTGTTCTTGGCAGCGCACGTACACACAACGGTCCCACAATACTATTCGACTGGTTGTTTTAAATTCGGAGCGTGATCATGAGGGATATCTCCCATCTGCTGTCGACTCTAAGGCGTAGCGAACACACAATGATACACAACCGACATGCTCATACTGTGCCACTCCGAGCTTTCAACGCTGGTCCTCGCCCATCAATGGTTTCAAGGACGACATGAATGCCCTCGGAAGCGGTTATATCGGCCTCCTCCGTCCCCCTGAAGACGTTGTTCAGGCCTCCGGCAGCCGAGGCGGACACAAGATGCATTGCATTCGTGGGATCAAACGGCTCACGCTGGGGATCGCCAGCATGATTCACCATGGCCACCAGTACGACCCAAATGGTGGCGATGGCAACTAGGGTCCCGGGAATCAACACCCAAAACGTGGCGGCGGAGACGTGTGTCCAGCCCACAATATCGCTGTAAAAAAATCCTTCGCTGAGGATGCTCATGTTGGCGGGCGCCCCGTCAACAAAGGTTCCATTTGTCACAGAGAGACAGGCGCGTAGAACCTGGTAGTGTCAATTTGTAAACGGCCCTAGCTGCGAAAGTACACAATCCTTACAGATCCACTGTATTCGGCAACCCCGCGAATGTAGTCTTCCTGCACAAGGATGAGCACAAAACGAGGGTACACGGATGAGTTACCAGTGCAAGTAGTGTGAGATCATCGTCGGAAAAAGGGTCGTCTTTGATGGTTGATTGTAGTTCTTCTCCCACAACGTTTGTAGACATGGCCTGGGCAAAAAACTGCATGTTAAATAGCGTACTGACCGCCGATAAACCAGCAGGTCCGGTAATATCAGCAACAGCTCCTTTAGTCGATGGCGTCGTGCCGATGGTGCCGTCATCTGAATAATCCACTTGGACCGTGGTTATCGTCGGAACAAGTGTGCAGACAGTGGTTCTCAAAAAGCTATAGGTACCGTTCCCGACAAAAATCAGCGCTATTCCCCAACATTAGTTCTGTCATTATTGATACGTTGTGACCCACTGTAATTTTCTGCAAGCCCCCCACACGCAATGACCAAAACATGGTTTGGATCACCGAGTGTATACGCGTCGGCGAAATTGACTGGAAAGTGTTCTACATCAGCTGACCTCAGAAAAGCCATGATCTCACGTTCTGAGCCATCTGGAACCACGCAATTGGAGCTCATTTCGGTGTGGGTGACGGCGAATGACTGGGAACCACTGGCCCAGTCTTTGACAGTGTCCGAAAGGATATTTAATGACGGTGTTGAATTGGCCGTGAGATTCTGAAATTCACAAGTCACGTTAGCAGTGAATCCTTGCGTGTGCATTATTATTTGTCTTCCTGCTCAAAGTATCCTGAGCTTACCCTGCTGCATCATTGAGTAGTGAGAGGACAGAAAGTCATCCCCAATATTAAACGCCGAGGTGAGGTTTGCAGGAATAGTGGTTACATTCTGGTTTGGGAAGAACGAGGTCGCATTGACGTCGAGCTGCATCATTGGAAGGATGCCCGCTGCCGGATAGTGAGCGACAGGTGAGCAACAATAGGAGCACGAATGTCGTACCAGTCGAGATATTAAAACTCTGGTCCATCAGCGTCAGGGACCCTGGAAAATCCATATCACTCTTCATCGCGGCATATCCACTTTCTGTTTGGCCCACTAAGAACGCAGGAAGGTTGGCTGTAAAATATGTTGTGAGGACACTTTTCAAAACATAGTATGTCCTACTGCTGTTAACAACACAATAGTCAAGTGCGCCGCCACTTTGCATTTGCTGGAGAAGAGGACTTGAGAGGTCAAGCTCGTAACCAGTCAATGGAGTCTTGATTTCAATCTGCAGCGGTGTCAGCAAGCCGGACCAGCTGAGGCAATGTCAGACGAGACACAATCAAGCCGCCATAATGCAACACGAACCCGGATGTCTGTACGCCGGTCAAGATGACCAGAGCGATGGACATCGCGCTCCATTTCCATTTGCTGGGGTCGAGAATAAGCGACCGCGACGAGAGCTTGAGGGTCGAAATGAATGTGCCCATGGACATGCCTTCCCCATGGAGGTGGAGTGCAATCGACTGGCGAACACCCCAAGAAAATAAACTGCAAGTAGGAGCTCAGTAATCGTCTTGGTTTGAAGCCATAACTCACAAGGAGGAACATGCTGCAAGGACCGTTGAAATGAGTGTGAATATGACGGTGACTGGATGAGCGTTCGCCTTGACCCAGGCTGCCGTCGAATATGGTAGAGAAATGAACCCCCGCTTCTCAACCGCAGCGAAGAAGCCCCAGGCCGCCATCTGTAATACCATTTGCCCACCCATAACAATGGCGGGCCAACCGATGAGCCTTGATAGAAATGGCTGTAAGCGGAACTTTCTTCCTCTTCTGAATATTAGATTCATGTCGTTGCGGAGGGGGACCATCCATACCTTTCCCGCAGGTCCATCGTTGGCGTCTCTAGGAAAAGGCGAGGATCGAACGGCTTTTCGTTCATATCACCAAGTTCGGAGCTCGATGACGGATGTTCAAGGAATGGGACAGAATGTTCAGAATCGTCGGATGGCATAAGAATCGAAGAATGGATGGAGGGTTATATCGCTTTCAGGATGGTAAATAAAGACGAAAAGGCTTTTCGGCGCTGATCTGGAGTGGCATAAAGAGCGAGATAGACGCTGAGGTTATAAATATTGCATGGAGGCTGTGGCGACAATCTATTGGCGTGTCACACAAATGATAACACGGTGTCCAATTTAAAAAATATAGCGCTAGTTTCAGGCTGAGTTTCATCTTGGGGCCCATATGGGCAATCCTTTTCGGCGTGTGCAGAACTGAATGGAAGAAGGATACCATGGAGAATCCTTAGCTCCCCGGTAACAACCAATTCAATTCAATGATGGGTGCGGAATAAATGTCCATTTCAATCTGATGCCCTCAGACGCTCGGGCAATAGAACGGAAGAATACCCAAGACAATTGTTAGATCTGCAGTCCAGACGTGTGCACTGAAAGACGCGTGTTCATTCTTTGAGCGGCTTCGAATTCCACAGCACCTTCTTTAGAACGAGGCATGAGCGTCTGTCTACAAGAGACTAACAGCACCTAGCAACGTGTCTGGCGTCCGCTCTTGGAAAAATTCCGATGTCGAGAATAGGCGCCACAGAATAGCGGCATCGACGGAAAATTCATGTAAGGCACAGCTATGGAGCGCTGTAAGACTGGGTTTATAACCCGGTAGATGGGCCAGTATAACCCGTATGATGGTTGAAAGTAACCCGGACGTAGCCAAAAATAACCCAGTGGCCGATTGAAGCTTACTGCATTTTGCGTTCAAATCGATAGTCACACGTCACGCTGTCGGTATCGAAATTCGGTAGGGGAAGATGACGGCCTCCCCCATGACGGCCTCCCCAACCCGGAGACTGAGTACAGCAAGATACGACTTAACACCATGAGGAATCGGCTACTTTAGATGCTATTCATCAGGAAAAAGTGAAACACCGACAGAGCACCATGTCGGCTATGTAGCGCCTGTAGCCGTGTTGCTTGGTACCCCCTTATGTATCACTCTGTAGCCAACCGTGAAAATCTGTAGCATCCTGTAGCCGTCTGTAGACAATGGTCTGACAATGTAGCACTCTGTATGAGTCCGGTAGGATACCTTTTTGGTGACGTTTGAGGCGAAAAAGTAATTCGATTATTATTATTATTATGGCTCATTCATCCTTCCTTTCTATTGTCCTCGTTCATGCTTTGACTTGGGGTTGCTAAGATTAGTTTAAAATAACGTGCACGATGGGATTCGAACTGACAGACCTTTAGGTTACGTGAAGAAATTAAAAGGACGATACAATACAAGTAAGCCATCATGCCACTTCCGATGTTTTCAACATGACTGTCTGTATCCGATTCAATTCACTGCCCAAAAAACATTTGCTTCTCAATATTGCACCATTGAGGCATGTTGAGGCATGTTCAATGTCAGTAACAGAGAGATCAGTCAAAGATAAATCAAGCAGGAAAACTGGGCCCTTTGCATGGCATTATTCCGGATACTGTACACAATCACGCTGACTTGTTGTCATTCTTATTTTGAAGCCAAGGACCCAGGTTCAAATCTTGACTCCCAACTCCAGAGTATTGACCTGGGGTGTCTTAAGGCAGTTTGAACCAGGGTAAGCTATATTTCAGTATGTTGACTCCATAGTCCACACGGCGCTATGTCGGATCAGTACCGGCTACGTGATCTATGCACCGACTACAGAGAACTACATCCTGTTATAGATACACTCTACTAGCTACATCTTGCTAAAAGTACCGCCTACCGGCTACAGAGGCTACAGGTTCTCCAACCCTTTGCAACTTTATCAAGATAACTTTTGTCCACAACAACAAAAAGATCTTGAAATGGATCCATACAGCAGTGCGTGTCAAACAATGTTACCATTCAGCCCCGGGTAGTTATGCAGAGTTTTGCCCCCGCAGTCCAAGGCTATTGCGGGGTCATAGCGGCTTGCGTCGAAACAATCCTGTTGTAAGATTGATCCATGCAGCTGTACTCATTTCTTTTTGTCGCATCCAGCCCCGTTTCCACTCTATTTCCGTTATGTTTCCATCCATTATTTCATCACTATATACTTGTATTTCATACCTTCTATTCCAAATCCCCTCGTTTCATTGAACACCAAACCATAGTTTATTTCACATTCCCGTTCACATAGTTACATGGATGTATATAAGCTGCCGGTACTAGTTGAATATACTCACCACTTTCTTCCCTCACAAAAAATCCCAGACAGTGCAGGGAAGAATGATGTATGCAAATAAGTTCCTGACCGCATTTTCTATTTCGTTAATATTGTCGATATCCCTTCTTCGATTTCCATTCTCTAGCATAAACACGTGCTTGCTTTTCTAGCTCAGGCTGCCAATGGGCTCCAGGAACACGACATTTTGCAACAAGTGTTTCAGAAAATCATGACCCTCAATGGCCAACCACGAAGGTTTTAAGCCTACTCCCACCCAAATATATGAAGATTTGTCTTGGCAGTGATTTTTTTTGGACAGTGGTTCAACAAGGTCAAATAACAGGGTAGTTGGCCACCTCCCCAAATCAAGCTTTGAAGCTGGAACTCGGTGACCGGATCCATCGGGAATCGAACCTATGGCATATATTCACAATTAGGGCATATGTTAGTCTTCATCCGGCCCATATTTGGGGTATAAATAACTGCTCCTCCAACCGGGAAAGAGGCAAAAATTCAAGCCGCTCAAACAATGCCGTACCTAGCAGAAAATGGAATCTTGCTGGGCCCCAAATTGGGCTTCGAACAGCATGAAGGAAAGGTATACAGCATATTTGCATCAATAATTTCATGATAAGGTGCTTGGAGCACACAAAAAAAAATCTCATTGTGGACACAATCAAAAGTGTGTTGTCTGTGGCAAAGCATTGCACTGGAGAAGGAGCTGAGCAGATACAATTTCGAACTACATCTTAAATCAAAGTATTACATTCCCAAACCCTCTCGCCAAGTTCCAGATGGGTAGCCCCGTGGTGTCGTCTCATACAATGCCGGCAAATATAAGCCACTCAAAATAAGCAGCTGTAATTTCAGGGGAAGATAGCGAAGGCATTTCTGACTTAACAACAGCAAAAATGATGGCAGATAATCCGCTAAGACCAGGGCGACAGAATGAGCCTACAAAGTCCCAGAATGGCAAAGTATTGGTTAAAAGGGAGCTGAGACAAGAATGCTGAGCCGCGCCGAAAATAAGAAACTAATGTTCACACGTTTCGGAGCCCGATCCGACATGTCGTAAGTTTCCATCAACTCATCACTCTGACTCCAAATTCGGTTCAGGCATTCATATTGGGTCCTACTATCATCCCTCCTTGTACCAGGTTATAAATGTTGAGGCCCGGAATGCTAAATACCAAATGGCCAACTAGGGGGGGTGGCCAACTACGGGGTCCCAAATAGTAGTAGAGAGCTCAGTTTGGTTACATAGATACAAAAAAAAGAAAAAAAAGTCTCTATGTTTGCCATCACCTCTTTTCAGCTCTCATCTCAACACACCAGTGTTCTCTGGTTCCCAGGCCACCTTTGCTTGGGCCATTCCGCTAATGAGTGCAAAGCTGTTTACCACTGAGAAGAGGAAGTGTAAGTTGAGTGGAACCAGTGCTTTTGGTTCAATTGCGTCATTGACACCGTGACAGTTGGGTGCCCCATCATTATCCAAATTCCCTCGCAGAAACAACACAAGTCTCCTGCTGACTCAGATGGGTTTGCAATGAAATTTACCAAATTCCTGTTATTTTGCGGTGATTTTGTGGAAACTTGGCCAGCCCTGACCCTCGCTGACGCTTCCTGACATGCAGCCAGTGCGCGCTTATTCCAGCTGATGTGGCCTGATGCGGTCTTATCCACTGCGTAGGGCATACTGATCCGGCCTGATTCAAGCACCAGGCCTGAATCACTGATCAGTGAAATATGGATTTTCCGACAATAGTAAACTGCAGCAGGGCTGGCTTGTGGTGGAATACAGCAGGGATCCAGGGGTTCTCGTCGTGTCTTGTGTGCGCGCAATGGGTGCAAAGAGAGAAAGAAGGTGCCAAAAGATTGATCGACACAGGATTTGATCCAAATCCGCCCAAAGCCGGCAGCTTTTCAATGTGCGGCCGCTCAATTGAGGTCGGGGGACCGCCTTGAGGGGTATATAAATCTTCAAGAAAAATCACTCAGGATGGCCGAATTCAGGTGAACTGAATTCCATACAATCAGCCTGACCGACTCAAAATTCAGTCAACTCGAACACAGTCAGCATGACTGACAAATTTGCATTCCGATTGAGTTGTCAATCAGGCTGATTGAAAGCTCTTCCCACAGTGCTTCCGGTGGCTGCCGCAAAGCCTCTAATGATTATCTCCCGGAGATTGCGTCCCTGATGGGATAAAGCAGGTATACACAATAAGCGTGAACAGTGGGTATTGTAATGAGCGTGGGCACATGGGTGTGAAAGAAAAGACCGGTAGAGATGTTTGTAAGTAATGTTGATCGTAACGGGTAGGGGGTTCAAAAGAAGTATGAGTCTGTTACACCTCTGCACGAGCAAACCAAACATGAAAAGCAAAAAGGACAGTGGGTGACTGCAGGAAATTCAAGTGCCAGTGCTCAATAAAGAGGGACCGAACGCCACAGAATACGAGTCCTTTGAGTTCCTTTCTTCAAGAACCAGAAAGAGGGAAAGCGGCCAGAGGCCGTGAGACACTGGACAATAGGACGAAGCAATCAAAAGAAAATATGTCTGAGATATGCCCAACTCACTGCTCTCCGAATTAATATGAGGCCATTATTGATATGGTAGCCTCCATGCAACCTCCATGAGTTGATTCAACGGTACAGTCTCATGGCTAATATTCAAATCTAAAGCTCAGGGGGAAATACCTACAAGGTTTAAACGACCTACATTGGTGCTGCAAAGAAGCATGGTTCCAGGCTCCAGATGTACAGATATCGCTCAGGGTCAGCGGTACCGGCACACCTAAAACGGGAATCTTTCCGTCTTGTTCAATGTGGGGTTTAATATGACATTGTTCCACTCGCATTCAGATCGTCGGAATGTTCATCTTTGAGTTCGGCATTCCGCGACTGAGCCAATTTTGCCATTGGAGCGCGATTCTCCGGGAACATGGCGGGCCAATGGCAAAATTGCCTCTCTCCGCGGAATGTGCAGCGGAATCTTTGTCTTTCCAGCTAATTCGGAAACGATAGACACCCTTGGATTTCCAGCAAAAGTTCGGCTAAGTTCGGACAGGCCAACCGCTAAGCCAAATTTACTCCACTGTACAAATTTAGTGCACTCGCATCTCCAAGAAATGAAGCTTTATGGCGAACTCTGTAGTATGTACTGTGGGCGACGGGTGGTTTTATATGAGCCCAGCCACATATATTGACTACTTTCAATGGATCCCGAGTACAACATGCTCAGCAACAATGGCCTTGATCCACACCGCTCCGGGTTCGGATATGGAATCCTGTTGCTTTACTAGCGATTTACGGCCCTTTCATGTCATTGGTATGCATCATGACGACGAGGCAATTTTCCTTGAACGGTACAAGGGGCCGGTCCGCTGCTTCGCGGCCTCCCATCCCCTTCCATGCATTTATTCATACCAAGATTTATTTTATTACAACCAATGGGAGCAAAAAAAAATTGTCTGCCTACTTGAAAAAGCTACATCTGCTGGAATTTTTACTGTCGGCTCGACCTCATACTGTTTTCCATCAATATTGCTCCCGGAATGGATCATCTTTCCATCTGTAAATCACCTGACTACACTGTATCGGAAGTGGCCTGTTCGCCGCGGCCGCCTTTGTTTCAGTGTGGTGGGAGAGATCTGTCAAGGTTAACGCCGGGGCAGTGTCTGCCAAAGTATGCTAAAAGGGTGACGTCAAGTGCCAAGATGCCGAATGCTTGATTGCCCGTGGGCCGGCGGGAAAGAGAGAGCACGATCAAAGGCGGCGGGCTGCCATGGCGGATGGCATCAGCGGAGATTCAGCGGAGATTAAAAAGGCTTCGGACGGACAGAGGTGCTTAATTTTATAAAGAGGGTGATGCGATAGAGGAGAGAGGATTATCATTGTGCGGTGCAGAGACGACGCTCATATACAGCGAGGATCTGCTCCACCAGTACTAAATATAACAACGATCCGAACTTAGCCGAACTTTTGCTGGAAATCCAAGTGTCTATCGTTTCCGGATTAGCTGTCAACAAGCCGGAAAGATTTCCGTTTTAGGTGTGCAGAGGTGCCTGGAGGGCGTTGTGAATCTGTCACATCAGCCGGTTGCGACATATCGTGGGTAAATGATTCCGATTCAAGTCCAGACACCTATATTCTCGAGTTGACTCATCAAACTAGCGAGGTCACCGACATTTGAGACGCGTGCAATGGGAGCCGCATCAGTTCCTGTCCCTTCCCATGCTGTCGCTCTTCGTCGTCTTCGCGTCGCTCGCGGAACTACCATGGGGGAAGAGCATGCCCGCAGGGCCGACGATCCAGCTCGGTAAAACTACACTTGTGGGACGCGATATGGCTTTTTTGGGGCAGGAGTTCTTCGGAGGTGCGTGCTGCCATCTGCCCCCAGATACCTATCTTTTTTGCAAATCCCAGGAATCCCATACGCCCGGCCACCGCTCGGGAACCTGCGCTTGAGACCTCCCGTGCTCACAACTTCTCTCGATGACAACACGTTCAATGCTACCCAGTTCGGGCTGGCCTGTCTACAATTGGTACAGCGGCTATTCAATCATTTCCCTCTCCCTTTAACTTTGCAAAGGGTCTCCCTGCCTCCGAGATCTCGGAAGATTGCTTGACAATCAACGTGCTTCGGCCCAGCGGAACTCCGTCCAGTGAGAAGCTACCAGTGGTGAGCTTTCACATAATCGGAGCAGTTTTGGAGCCTGAAGGCCGCTACAGATGTTTTGGACGTAGGTGATCCCCCACCCGGTTCTTTCTCCAAGCTTGAATCCGTCGTAGATATGGCGGTGGCTTCATAGCAGGTCAAGCAGACATCGTTAATGCAAGCGCCTTAGTTGCTCAAAGTGTTGTCCGAGTGTGTCCTTTGTGCATATTGCACTCTCTTTCCCTGACCACAGTTCAGGGGACGCCTGTCGTCTACGTCGATTTCAACTATCGTCTGGGACCTTTGGGCTTTGCTCAAGGTCAAGAGGCAGATAACAGAGGCGCGGTGAATCTGGGTCTCAGGGACCAAATTGCTGCACTGCGATGGGTGCAGAAAAATATCGGTCTCTTCGGAGGGGACCCCACGAAGGTGCGTGCTCCCCAAAATATGCTTCCGCACCCGAAACAAAATGACTAGGTCACGATTTTTGGAGAAAGCGCGGGGGCTATCATGTCCGCCATCCTGTTTTTAAACGCAGACCTTCCTAGCCTCGCTCGGGCCGCGGTACGCTGTCTGTTTCGCCACTTTAAGATACTTGACTCAGCATTTTGCCCAGATCTTTGAATCGGGCTCGCAAGCCAGCCTGCCGTTGTTCCCTCCCGAACGCGGCGAAACAGATTGGCAAAACTTTGTCAAGGGCGTAGCGTCCTGCGCAGAGGAGGCAAACACGAACATGGCCATCCCCTGTCTGCAGAATGCCGGCACAGAGGAGATATTTGCGGGACTGTCTGCGGCAGCGGCGGAGACGACGGTCCAGTTCACATGGGGGCCCGTTCTCGATGGCCCGGGAGGTCTCATTCCTGATCTGCCCTCGGTGTCGTTTGCACGAGGCCAGTTCGCGAAACTCCCGTTCATTTCAGGGACAAACAAGGATGAAGGTACGTAGTGAAACCCGATGGATGCTCGTGTTGTGTGACAAGATTGACGACGCAGGGACGATATTCACGCCGACGACAATCAACTCGACTGAAGAACTCGTCGAGCGCCTCACAACAATGTTCACCCCTGCCGTTTCGGAGGCGGACCTGAACGCTTCGATCGCCGAGCTGCTCGTGTTGTATCCCGATGACCCGGCGCTCGGTGAATAGACACCCTTGCGTGTTTAAAATCTGCTAACATTGCTTAAAATCATAATCGTAGGCTCACCTTTCGGCACGGGAAATCAGACATTCGGTCTCAGCCCCGTGTTCAAGCGCGCGGCTGCTGCCTGTGAGTTCGATTCAAGTGCACGATCCATTTTCAATACAAGTTGAATGCAATCAACACAGTTACTGACCTCTACTTCTTGGCTCTCCGCCGTTTCTGGATGGAAACCGCCACCAATGCCGGCGTCGCCACCTTTGGATACCACTACACAGAACCGGAGTCGGTCACTCCACCTTACGACGGAGGTTCGTCTTTCACCCTCTCACAAGTTCAACGCTCATCATGGCGTATCAGTGGCTCATGGATCGGACGTTCCCTACGTATACGGTGACCCCGCTGACCAGTCTCCGGCCTCGATCTTCCTCAGCGATGTTATAATCGACTACTGGGTATCGTTCGCTACGAGCTTGACGCCAAACGACGGCCATGGCGTTGTTACCCGTGCGCCCCCAGCGTCTTACCTGGCTCTATCACTGACAGGTTGCCGATTTACACAGGGCCCGAATGGACCCAATTCACATCCAAGAATAAGGTTCGCTCTTGTGCCGTATTTTGCCCGACTTTGCTCATCTCCGAGCGCAGGCCGTCATGCAACTCAACGGCACGAACTTGACCATGATCCCAGACGATTACCGCCTAGGTACGCAATAATCGTCAACTTCCCTCGATGCGCTGACTACAAGAACTGACCCGCGATTCAACAGAGCAAACGAACTTCATCAACTCTAAGCCGGGGATTTGGCGTCATTGAGGCAAAAATCTCCAGTTTGGAATGGACCTCTCGCGCGTAAATATTCACCAGTGTTCCATTTACATAAAGAAACACGAATCACCGCCTGACGTCCGACGCGTTGAGCAATCCTCCGTTCACATTCTTTCGCCATTCTTTCGAGCCGACTGCATCGATGTTCCTAATGTGTCAGCGTCAGTCCATGTATTTCGTCACCTTCAAATGTGATTCTGCGCGGAATAATGGAAAGGCTAACGAAAGTTAGTTTTGGTTCATCACGTCAATTTTGGTTCCTCGGGCGACCTTGCTGTTTTTTTTTGCCTCACGCGCGTCAGGCTTGTGTGGCAGCTGCAGAGGTCGAGCCTTTGTGGGAGCGGGACTCGAGGGTAAAGTGCGTGTGGTCCAGGGACAATTGCAGCTTGGCATTCCTTGATTTCCGTTGCTTCGCATGGTGGTTGGCCAGCCAACTGGTGCTTGAGCTTCGGCAGGTGTGTATACCTCTATAACATACACCCCCTCTACGAAGCCCAAATATATCATCTAAAGCCATATCCACTCGCAATGCGAAGACCTGCCCCTCCAATTAAGCAGGTCGGTCTGGTTCAATGCAAACTAGTGGGTTCATTCCTCGACTGAGCCAGAGAATCTTGGAATACAGCTCCACACCCCCGGTACACTCCTCCATAATTGTTCACTTCTGTGCCTTACCCACTGTGCCCCTGGGTCAATTCAATTTACCACTTTGCTGCCACTGGAGTACCGCAGCGGTACCGCTGCCAATTATCACACTGCCGCTATGTGAAGCCCACTATACTGTTGCTACCGCATCCGCTACCGCTGCTATCGCTGGTATTACCTCGAAAGCAGGCGCGCGTGAGCCGTGTGCGCGGCGGCTGTGCTTGGCGCGAACACCGGCGCGCAGCTGCAATGGTGGGTCTGAAAAGTGCATGTCAGTAACGAGTATGCAGAAACGCAGAGCAATGAAAAGAAAGTGGGAGGAGAAACGGGGGCGGCTGGTGGTAGAGACACATCCTTCAAAGCATGGCCCCGATACCTACCCGCATACGGGGCGCGAGGCAGGAGCATACCCGACTTCCGCTCGACACTGCAGATCCATGACCCCAAAATTGGAAGTAAGCGATGCTGACGACGAAGAGTAGTAGTATATCAACGAAGTGACAATGGTGAAGGACAGGACGGAAGGAACCAGCAGGGGAAGGTACAAGTGGGTACAAGTGGGAAGGAGGGGCGAAGAATAAAGAAAGACGTAAGAAGTAAATGATAATAAAGCGAAGGAGCGAAAGCCGAAGTGAAAACGGAAGAGAGTATGGCAGACCCACCGCCATTGCGAGCACTCTGCAACGTGCTGAGCATACACACACCCCAGACATCGCTTGACTACCCCTTCGTTCCACCAAGTCCCCGACACCTCTTTTTCCCCGTCCCGCGCGTGCTCGTGCTCAGTTTCGAACTTGCTGTGCCTCGCCGAGGCGGTTTATGAGGCATGCGAGCTCGCCGAAGCCGCCCAGACAGGGTCTGCGACGACCACGACACCTGACGAAGCGCTTGACAGCAACAGCCTCGACGATGGCGACGACGTTGGCGCCAGCGAGAGTATGTCCCCGCGGCTTGGACGCCTCATACGACACTAGGGCATGGCGCCCGCGGCCCGAGGATCTTGAAGCGACTGGGGGAGATGCCGTTTCGATTTCCCTGTAGTGGGCGGCGAAGGGCTCGACCAGGCGTATCTACGGTTTTGATACATCGCGGCGCTCTAGTCAGAGGCATGGGCCGATGCATCAATGCCTCTGATCACTGGCAGAGAGCTCGCGATCCATCGCATTAGAGGGCTTCCCAGATCAGGTAGGCCTGATGCGCGAGCGCTCGTGATCAAGACGGCGGTATTGCCCCGACATTTGAACGGCAGGGGTGCTGTCAGGTGGCGTGCGCCCGCCCTGCCATTTTTGGTAAATTGCCCCAGCTCATTCCACGGGCTGATTAGTGTCAATGGACCTAATTACATACCAATTAACATTTTCAGAGCTCTATACGTCTCACAAAAGCCTCCTAGAGGCGGGGTGACGATGCCAAGATGGCCGTTTTTGATCTGTTTTTGCTCAGTTTTGGCATTCGTTCTGACAGTGATGTATCTGCACATATTATGATCACATACCTTCGCTTCGGCTCTTTCGGAATTACTTCCGCCCGCTACCGTTCCGCCTCTATAGCTGCTATTAAAATACCTATATGCACCGATGTTACTGTTTTTGCATGCTCTGCACTGCTGCCAGGACTGGAATACCTCTGGAACTGCAAAATCCGACAATTCCGATTTAGGCCGAAATTCACCGGCACCCATGCCGCACCCACTTTCAAGCGGCTGTCGATGATTCTACATGGTTGACACCGCAACTTCCTCTGAAGAGCCAAGCTGACGCCGTTGCTCATTCTTCTTGAGCCTCCCATCGCCGATGGGTTATATATTTTCGGAAACACCTCAACTGCCTGACCTCTCCGGTGATGGAGAACGCTCCATAAAACAATTTCTCGAGTCTGCTCAACGCTGTTTTCAGTGTTGATGATATTTATTGTACAGAAACTTATTTTATTACAGCCAATGGGAGCAAGCCCTTTGTTTGCCTTGTAGTGGGTGGGAGAGAAATACAACATTGTGGTGCTGGGGCAGGGTCTGTCAGATTGTTGTCAGAGGTGACGGCAAGCCGCCGTGAACGGCGGTGGGCGGCAATGGTACAGAATTGTTTGGCCTGTTGTTAGCACAGGTGCAGATCAAGCCTGGCAGTTGAACATCGACGCGGCACAGATAAGCATCAGCGGAGCTTAAAAAGCTTCGGACAGATGGACAGTCTTAATTTTATAAAGAGGGAGAAATCATTGTTACACTGCCAACCAGATTGCAGCTGGAAATCAGTGGAAAGGCAAGGTCTGGAAAAGGAGGTCAGAATCCATGGAGATCCACTGGTCGGCAAAGCACTGGTTTCCAGAGAAGAGCCGGCGACCGTACAACTCTCGAACTCGCACGCAAAAATGTGAAATGACATCCGAGAAACGTGGATACCAACTACACCATGAGTATCATGGTAGGGAAGTGATCTTAGTAATCGTGAACCTCGGAGATCTGAAACACATGGTTTTCACATGGATCTTGTACTTGCAGCTCTTAAATTTCCTTTCTTATTGGCCGGAAACTTCTGCAGTGCATGTTACAGTGCTACCATGGTGTTCATGGAGTGAAGCAACATACTTGCAGACAAATTAAGTAACTGCGCGTGGTGGTTCTCGGTATTCTGCCAACCAAATGGCTCCAAACAACTTATGGGCTGAAAATATGAGTGAATAGAAGATGTTTCGACATGTTAACCGATTTCCAAAAAAGGCAATTTCGGAGATATAAAGCATTTTTCTGCAGAATCTAAAATGCACTTTTTTTTAGAGGATGCGTGGGAAAAATGAATTGGATAGTCAGAAAGTGCTCATCGAGTAGTGTCAAATACCATCTTGGATTGTGTTGATATATGGAGTTTTGAGCTCACAATCGCTGTCAGAAGATGGCCATTTTTGCTGATTTTGGCCCAATTTTGCTCAAAATGACCGTCTTCTGACAGCGATTGTGAGCTCAAAACTCCATGTATCAACACAATCCAAGATGGTATTTGACACTACTCGATGCAGATTGATTCGTCCTCCCTCGAGTCGATGCCACATTACCGCACCCTTTTATTTGGAATGTTCATGTATCGCGGTTGGCTTTGCTCCCTATGTCCCCAAATTAAAAATTAAAAATTGGCGCACTTATAGATCATGGTGAGAAAATGATATTCCATCTATAAACTTTGGATTGTATGGGGAACCCCTGGCCCAGACTCTTTCAATTTTGTATGTGACCTTGCTCGTGAGTACTGTGGTTATCTTTGTACTTGTTCTTAGTGAGACATCTGTGCATTGGTCATCTGTCCATCCTCCACCTGTCCATCTTTCATCTGTCGCAACACAAGAGTGTGGCGGGCCGCTTCGCAGCCCACCAGGGCCCACCACTCCGGTTGAGAGATGGATGCCTGTCTCGAAGCTGGTTTGCCGTAGATTCGGGGCTGTTTCCTAAAAGCGGAGTTCAAAGACAGAATGCTTAATTTTATGGAGAGGGTGATTTTTTCATCATTCCAAGTAGTTCAGCCTGTTGATCATTCCAAGTAGTATATGCTCTGGTCTAGAATGGTGTGGGTGGGTCTTTAGAGTTGTTTCCCATCGGATCCTTCCTCATCAGGTGTGTTGTATTTGTCTTGTACACTGGTCACTAATTTATCTTTGGATCCTCTCTTATCCGAACTGTTGAGTTGGTGCTCAGGTCTTGAGGTTGCTCTTACATGGGTGTGCTCCCAACTGCTGATTTGCTAGGATATTTTGATCGCAACTAACACCAGAATCAAAGCTTACGGCAAGCGTTGACCCAGTCCTCGGGGAGCCCCTCTGCTCCCCGCCAAGACCGCAACACCCGAACATCAATACCAAGCCCTTTGTGCAAGATCCCATCCTCTGATCTTGCAAACTCGAGGCTCAGACACTGGTTGAGAATTTCGATTTTTCACCAAATTTCTCACCGAAAAAATGTTGTTTATTTTTCAGAAATTTTTCACTGAAAATGAAAAAGAAAAATTTAAAACATTTTCAGCACTTTCTTATTTTATTTTCAATTTTTCAGCCTGAATCAAAAAAAAAGTGCTGAAAAAGTTTTAAATTTTTCACCTTTTTCAGTGAAAAATAAACAACATTTTTCAGTGAGAAACTGCATTTTCATCTAGTGATGTTCCGGCCTGGGCTCGGCCTGAAAGCCGGGGCTTCGGCCCGGCTTTGGGGGCTTAGGCTTTTCAAAATCCCAGGCCAGGCCGCCTCCGCCAGGCTCGGCTCGGCCTCGGCCTGGCTTTGGCCTAGGCCGGGGCTTTCTGGTGATTTTTTCTTTTGAGAAAGTGTATCAATTAAGCTGCTATTACATGAAGCTCGTAATTTTCTGTATTATCATCGAGGAAACAATCCCAACTGCCCTCTGTGTTGTCGTCGAGAGAAGGAGGGTCGTCGTCTTCGTCGATAGAGGCAACAGGGGATGATTGGAACATTTCTTTGCCTTTAATGAGTGATTTTAAGACCTGTAACGCCTCTACGATATCCCCCTTCAACCGATTCCGACGCTTACTGATCGTAATCCCGCCAGCAGAAAAAGCGCGCTCGCTGGAGACAGACGATGCAGGGATTGCGAGTCGGTCTCGGGCCAATGAACGCCACGTCTGAAGGCGGCCGAGGCAGGCCTAGGTAGATAAATCAGTTTGCTGTGACTGACATCGATAAATCTGCACTCACACCCCACCACGACACCATCGACACTTCGGGAGGAAGAATCTCCGGACGGCTGTCGTAGTATTCATCAAACTCTTCGCCCCATGGACGGAGAGGATCGCGGTATGCATTGGCCATTGTGACATCGTCATCACTATCCGGGGTACTCTCCCGAAGTAGAGTGGCGAATTTCGAGGCTTTGCGAGCAGTTGGTTCGACCGCGGCAGGCTCGGCATTTAATTTATTCCAACGCTCCGCAAACTGAAGAGAAGATCAGCACATAAAGTAATCCCACTGACAAGAAACTGTTACAATTTTTTCCGCGGTTTTTCGGGCCTCAGCCGCCAATTCATCACCCCAGTGCTTCTTGAAATGTCGCCCCTTTTGTGATGGATCCAACACTACAAGAAATAATTCAGCACACTCGGCGTTGACGTTAAATGAATCGAACTAACCCATGGCCACGACTTGCACAGTAGACTGAGATGTCTTTTGGTAGTACTCATCAATTTTTTCCGCAGCTTTGTCGAGGGCTGGAGCATAGTGTGCGTTCTCCGGTAAGAGGGCACGCTTACTCCAAGCGGAGTGCAGCGCTTCGAGCGCGGGGATGGCGCGATGCAAGGAGGGGATGGTCCCCGAAGAGAAAGCTTGCTGGGCTTTCTCAGCATGCTGTGATAATTGGATCAGCAGAAGTAAGTCTGAAGGGACAACAAACGTACTGCGAGGAGACCAGCAAACTTATCAACTCTTGTCCATTCATCCGGCGTCAGCTTGAGACCGCGAATCTTCGCCCGATCCTCTGCTTTGGGAGCATCCCAAGATATATCAACGATGAATGCATCGACATGCTATACTGAATTGAGAATGCGCCAGATTTCGCCTTTCGGGGCAGCCTTGGGAACTGATTCAGGGAGAGTGGGACACAGAGCGCCAATTTCCTCGATCAAGGAATGGATCACGGTGACTATGGAACACGACACGATGTCAGAATTCGTGAAAGACACGTCAATGCGCAAAGGAAGATACTCACTTGACTTTGCGACGGACGCCTGATGAACCGGGTCCAAAGGTTCACCATTATTGGGGTCGGCGAGCTTGTTTGAAGGGACCGGGCCGCGATTACTTTGGCGCAGAGGGAGGAGTCGAGAAGCGTGCTCTGCGCGAGCAGACATGGTGAAAGAGAGAGAACGACTTCAGGTCTATGGTCACATCTCGTCACATTTTATCCTCCATTTCAAGACCGCCGGTTTTCATTTCCGCTCTGTGGGACGGCGCCGGACTGATAAAAGGCGCAAAGTATTTGCTGAAATACAGGCACACTTGCATAAAGCACTATTGGGGCGAGATCCAGATGTATCTGACAGCTTGGTATGCAGAAAATACCGAATACTCGGAACCGGATTGGCAAAAGGCGCAAAACAATTATTGAAACACAGGCACATTTGCGTAAAGCTGACATCCAGAGGTGTTCGCCGGCTGGGTACGTGTACAAATGTTGAAATGCTGAGCAATTGGCGCCAATCCTGCGGGTACCAGGGGCGATGAAAATCGTAAAAAGATGAGTGATGTAACCTCGCCAATGCTGAGTTTACATATAAATTGATGAGATCACACGCCAAACCTGAGACTACCCCCGACACAAAAAAATCACGACTTTACCTCCACAGAAGCCGCGGCTTTCCGGCTCGGCCTGGGCCTGGAGGAGTGCCAGGCCGGGCCAAAAGCCGGGTCAGGCCCACATGTCGGCTCGGCTTGGGCCCGGCTAGCCGAGCCGAAAAGCCGGGGCTTTGCGGCCTCAGGCCCAGGCCGGAACATCACTATTTTCATCTAATTGAGAGGTCGCCAAAGGGCGCTTTTTTGGGGGGGAATAGTTGAAACTTTTAAATGCGACTGGATTCTCGAATTTCATACTGCCATAGAAGTGTTCTTCAGTGACTGGACGCGTGATACTGCCCAGCGGCGCGCGAGTGGGCAGAACATCTCCAGGGCCATGAATCTGCGTAGAAGCGGTTGGTTTGGTGGTTGCGGGGGTTGCTGGGTCTGCCCAGGTGAGAATTGTACCAGCAGAGGCCATGGAACAGTGCAGAGGACGCGTCGGGACGCGTGCAAGAGACGCGGCACGACAGGTCACATGTGACGCTTCCCGATTGAGACTGTCCTAATCCGGAAGCCTGACCTACGGCTTTTGATGCGCGACTAAAATCAGACCAAATATCAGGTTATTTTTCCCCCTCTCAAAATTTTCAAAAAAAAAAAAGTCTTGATATTTGGTCTGATTAGGGAGACTCCGGTAGACTCAACCCTGTGAATACTACCAAAGGTACTTGGACGAAACGGTTATGTGCATGAATTGGTCCGCATCTCGGGCCGGTCACGTGTCGCTTTCTCTTTCTCTTCCGAATCTTCGCCTTGTCCGGACTTCCTTAAGACTCGTCGTTTCGCCGGCCTACGATCTGAAGCAGGGTCCAGAAGAATACTCCGCGTAGACTGGGCCTTTCCAACCATGAATCGCGTGGAAATGTCCAAGCGAGAAGAAAATTGACTGCCGCGTACGTGCGGTCAGCCATCATCCTATGACCCACCAAGGACTCCCCCAGCGTTGATCTAAATGCCACCGATACCTTCCTCTGATCGTTGGCTTTGCCCTTCCTATCACTTCTTTCCACCTTGCCACCGCCGCCGAAATCAGCAAAATCACGGCATTGGCAGCCATCTGCTAATTATGTCCCTGGCTTCCTGCAAGATAAGAACCCCAGACCACTCTGCCTTCCTTATCTTTCGCCGCCATGTCGTCCGATTCGCCCCTCCCCAGCCTGGACAGAGACACCCAACGTGCCAATGACACGGCAGTCCTCGCGAGCCTAGGATATAAGCAGGAGCTCAAGCGCGAGTTCACAACCCTTGAGATGTTTGGATTTGGGTTCTCCATTAATTCCGTCGTGCCTTCCGTAGCGTGTGTAAGCTTCACTTCGTTATCCCGCTTCAGTAACAGGACCTTAGCGCGACCCTTTACTACTCAATACCTTACGGTGGTTCGTCGGCGATGGTTTGGGGGGTGCGACGGGCCCGCTATTTCCTGAAACCCTGGGTGCTGATATATTATTGCAGTGGGCTGTCTCGTCGCTGTTTATCATGGTAATTGCCATGGCCATGGCAGAGCTTAGCTCCGCTGCCCCAACCTCAGGTACAACCCGCGTCTTCAGCACAGAACTGTGCGCTGACAAATACACAGGCGGCCTTTATTATTGGACCTACAAATATTCCTCGCCAAGATACCGAAACGTATTGTGCTGGATGGTTGGCTACCTTAACACCATCACGTATGTCTCCGGCGTCACGGCCATTGCATTCTCGAGTGCTTCCGCGGTCATGTCGGCCGCAACTATCGGCTCAAACCAGGCGTTCATCCCTACCATATACCAGACTTAGTACGTGACTATCATTCTAGATGCTGAGGTTGACGACCTGCGCGTTATTTAGCGGCGTTTACATCGGTATCCTGGCGACATACGCTCTCTTTGCTAGCTGTGCCACGCGTGTGCTGGCGCGCTTGCAAAACAGCCTAATCGCGCTGAATGTAATGTCAGTAGCCACCCACCTTCCTGTTGGCCGTTTGAAATCGGTTGCTAGACTGGTGTTAGTGATTCTCGTTGGGATGCCCGCGGCGACGCCAGCGGAGTTGAGGAATACTCCAAGGTATGCCTTTGGGCACTTTGAAAATCGTGAGTCTGCCTTTATTTCGTTCCTTGCACCTCAACGTTATGTCCATTTCTAGTGACTCCATGGCCCAATGGCTACGCTTTCATCTTGAGTTTTCTGGCCCCGCTTGTGAGTACTCCATCCAACCAACAAGTGTCGGAATTTCCTTGACGCTTTGAATGCTTGTTACAAGTGGGCAATCGGTGAATACCCTACTTGCCTATGGCCAAAACCACAACTAACCATACTACCGGGAGGCGGGTTCGACGCGGGCGTGCACATCAGCGAAGAGGCGCAGAATGCGAATGTCGCGGTTCCCTGGGCAATTGTTTACGCGATAGGCGCCGGCACTACGCTCGGACTGGGCGTGCAGATCGCGCTTGCGTTTTGCATGGGCACTGACACGGTCGACATCCTGTCGAGTCCTGTGCAGCAGCCCTTGTCGACGGTATGCGTCCCTGGACGCCTTCTATGACCTTACTTTGATTTGACATAGATTCTGCTGAACAGTTTCGGGAAGAGGGGTTTCTTGGCTGTGTGGACCTTCGTTGTCGTCGCACTGTACGCTTTTTCCTCTTGAGCTGCCAAAATTCGAGAGTTAAAACCCTGTGCTCCTAGGTATCTCAATGGCGTGGAACTGGTTAGACAAATTACTTTCTCGAATATTTAAACGATTCTAAGCTAGATATTCACACAGCTCGTCGCATCCTCCCGTCAAATATTCGCGTTCGTGTTCTCCTTTACATTATCTGCTCAACCATGTTAATTATATTCCCAGCTTTTCGCGCGACGGTGCCCTGATCTTTTCACCCTTCCTATACAACGTCAACCCCACTACGGGCACGCCCGTGCGTGGTGTGTTGTTCTCGGTGATCTGCGCGGCCCTCCTCGGGTTGGTGACGTTCGCCGGGCCGGCGGCGACAGGCGCGATTTTTAGTATAGGCGTTGTGGGTCAGTACGCTGCAAATTCTATCCCCATTGCTGCCCGCGTCCTCGGTGGGCAGCCGTTTACTCCGGGACCGTTTCGATTGGGGGCCTGGAGCATTCCCATCGCGCTCACCGCCGTCGCGTGGATGCTCTTTATGACCGTCGTGCTCATGTTTCCAACCGCGCCGGACCCCACCGCGCTGACAATGAATTACACCTCGGTCGTGCTCGGAGGCGTCCTGCTCCTCTCGCTGGGGTACTATTATTTCCCGGGCTACGGCGGCGTCAATTGGTTCACAGGGCCCGTTGCCAATGTTGCATTGGAAATGGCCGCTAAGGAGAAGGATGCGGATGATGGGTCGGCATAAACACAAGTGAATATGGCCTGGAAGGTATTCTTCTCTTAAAATTCACAGCCGTGACAAACTTAATCACACGGGTTAATTTACAGCAGATTCATGGCGGTCAAGTCGCCATCCGAAATTACTAGATACAAGTGGTTGACGGCGCGAAGTCGTTCATGTTTTTCTGTCAATGAGAACCTTGCCTCAAAAATATCCTCTATTTTCCTTTGCAGGTGCCCTGACAATTGGCATTGTTGGTAAAGCTGGCTATTCCGCATTCGCCTCACTGCTGTGGTCGAGCCCAAAATAATTGACCCTGTTTTTGCTCGGATTCTGAGAAGCGACATAACGAAAGACTATTTTTCCTGAACCCCCCCCCCACTGCTGTGCTCGAGCCGAGTAAGCTAACCACGTCGTCTCGCTGTTTACTGGGCGCTGTAGACTTTCTCCCCTGAATATTTGGCTTAAACATTTACATACATGCCTGTCATCCTCTTTATCTCCTCTTTATAAGATTCAGCCTGTCCGTCTGAAGCCATATCTCCATATGTATGTACTTTGCGAATCAGCAGGATCACAATTTGCGGCTCTTTCCGTAACTTTGCCCGCAGCAACTACGCAGCGTTTAACCACAGTACCTCCATTTCAAACTCCGCCTCATTAGCGCGCGCATAAGCGCCCATACCGGCCCGAATTTCATCATTTCATTAAATGTTTTCCGCGCCTTCTCCCGCTGCAACTACGCAGCGTTTAACCACGGCACGTTCATCTCAAACTTTACCTTAGCGCATGCATAAGCGCGTCAATACCCGACCCGAGTTTCGTCATTTCATTCACCTTTTTTGTCGATGTATGTCAATCTCTTGCTCTGCCCCGGGATAATTCTTTGCCAACTCAGAAATTAGATTTCCCTCTTTACAATCATTTTCTATGTACACAAGTAGGAGCCAGCACAAAGTGCTGGCAACTGCTTGTTATATCTTGCGTTTTCCCATATGTGAAGTCTCTCCATCTGAAAATTCCAATTACTGAGCTCAAATCTTGACTGAATGAGCTAGAATTTTGGTAGGGGTTACGTCGAAACGTTTGGAGTGAATTAACAGAGCCTTTTGGCGTGAACTCTGCGCAGAAATATATATATCACTACCCGCACAATCATCTCTCAATCACTTCTCCTTTAGGTAGCCTCGCGACAGGTCAGTTCAGAAATAATCACTTTCAGTAGCCTCTGAAACCGAAGTGGTGGGGCCTTCGCGCCCGCTGCGCTCTTGTAGCTACTGCCCTATTTCGACCATTTCTTCAGGTGACAGGTGATGGAGGGTCATGAAATGAATGAAGGTACTGCTGGGGACGTCGGGACGGTGACATTATGTTTTTACACCTGATTGGTCTCAAAGACTTGGACTCCGGCAGTCGCCGGGTTGCCAGTTGTGGGAATTTTGTGGTGATCGCCAAGAAATGAAGACTTTATCCAGTGAATTGGGGTGACGGGTGACATCCAATAGTACACCTCGTGTACATATACGACCGCCACCATCTTGACGGTTGACAGGCGACGGGAGAATCGTGATTGACAGAACCGCAGGTAAAAGCGGGAAGATACCTACCATCTACAACTAGTTATTCTGTTTTAAGCCTGGCAGCAAGGAGCAAAAATTCTCAACGTTATCGCGCAGTGGCGGTACGAGCACCGCTCCGAGCTCCCCCAGTCCGCAGCTCGAAGGTCGGGCATGGTGTGATGAAATCGACCCTGTGCTGAGAGAAGTGATACTTGAATTGAGGCAATGCCTATCATCGACTGGCCTTGGTTTTTTATCCGAATCAAGCACAGATCGTGATTGGGGGCTCAAATCGCAATCCGCATAAGTCAAGATCCGCTGGCGGTCCGATCATTTTACCTGTCTGCCCATTTTCTCAGTCATCCCGAGGCCCGTGTGCGCGGCATAAAGCAGGCTGCCAATCTTAACGCCCAGGTTTACCCACCTCCACAAGAACTTCTCCCCCATGGGCGGTACCTTGAGCACCCTCTATGTTGACAATTGGCAGCAGGAATGTGCCGCCCGCTTCAACTGTACTTCCCCTGGCCTTGTTGATATCAGCGGCAATGCGATTTCATGCAATAGCACAATTCAATCGACACCTGCGATATGGGGGATAACATATGGGGCTTGCAAGGCATCCTGTGGGATGGATATATTGAGACAGGTGAGTCGCGCTAGTTTTCAGACTAAATCCCAGCACACTCACCTTGGGAAGGGTATAAATTTCTCCGAAGCTACGATTCCGCTCACGACTTGGTTGCTTCCGTGGGTTGCGCTGATAGCGCAGCTACCGTTCGAAGCTTCGGATACATGGACGAACATCTTGAGCGGTTTTTTATGTGTTGGGAGTCCCGCCTTGGCTACCTACTCCCTCGCCCTCACAGCGTTCAATCGAGGGTACATCATCGACAGATTTCAAGCGCTAAAACGGACCGTGGAGAGAGAAACGGGCCCCGAGTACCACTTCATGGCCGGCAGAGTGGATGATGCCGCATACATTCTCCGGGAGGGTCAGCAATGCCCTATTCGGGCCAACCAGCGGAACGGCGACCTTGCTAATCTCATCACCATGAATGGCCCGCATCGACAAAACTTCTGGAAGGTCGCTGCCAAGGATCTCAAAAACACACGTCGTGGCTTCACCTACTCATTCGGCGCACAAGGCATGTAGTAGCGCCTATGAGTTTCCCGATACTAACGCACCCGCCCGCAGTGTTCTTGGCGTTTGTGACATACTTGATTTCATTTATAGCGGCTGTCATTGATTCACTTGGGAGCCCTGACGTGGGTCTCCAATTCGCTTCCAGCACCGTCTGGAGTTGGATGTGAGTTCTTCTCGCTGAGAATCGTGGGTGAAAATAACCAACCGATCTACGCCAGGTTCCCAATCGTCTATGGGTGAGTTTCTACTCTTTCAGGTCCGTTCTTGGGCTCATAAATCCCAGCTATATTAAAGTGGGCTCACAGTACAAAGCCGGGTGCATCGAAGCGGCGCTGGAAGATAACAGGATCATCGTGGACCGCGAGGCTTGTGGAGACAACCATGAGTATCAAAAGGGCCTGCGTCCAAATGCCGACTTGTACATACCGCTCGCGCTACTCGCAGACTCGGAGTCTGGAGCACCGCCCCGCCTCCCCGAATTGAACCCTCCTGCTGCCATTCCCTTGGAAGAGATGCGCGTCGAGGCGGCGCCGGGGCCTGATGCAACGCCAAGTCAGTTGTGCTCGCGGCTTCATCCGATCGCCTCGACGAGTGGGCCACAGCTTCTGGCGCCCGACCACGACGAAGCCGCAAGGTCTGAGACGACTCTTACGCCTGCGCCTACCCCGCCAGACCGCCCACTAGAACCACCGACGTGGTGGGGCTTTGACATTCGCGGCGACGAGATGCACGAGGGCCCCATCTGCAACTATGGGCGGCTCTTCACCTGGTTTGCAGTTACCGCACACGTGGAACGCGGATTCGATGCCGCGATCGCAAGTTTCCAGGCGGGGAAGCCGGTTCCAACGACGACCAAAGAGGCTGCAAAATGTTGTGGCTGGGAGCAGAGCAAGAATCTGAGGGCGTTCAGTGATTGGTCTGAGCTCCCCGGCGCCGTCATCAAACACATGTGGATGGCCGCGCTTGTCGCCCTGTTTCTACAATGGGGTACCACAGGTGCGGCCGTCTTCGTAGCGTACTCGACGCCCGCCGTGGGGATAGGTTGCCGGTCGGGCAGCTACCTGATCTACGGCGTCGCGGCCACCCTCTCCTGGGTCATCCTCGTCCTTTCGCATCTTCTTTCGCATGCCGCGATGAAAAGGCTCGAGCTGAATCCGAAACACAACATAAAATTTCTTGGGGGGCTGGCGGTCGGCACACGTATCCTGGGGAAAACCCTCGCCATCTGCAATGCAATGTGGCTCGTCGCGTCAAGTGTGATGGAGGACATTGGATTTTTCCAAACCTGCTGGTGCCAAACGGACGCCTTCCAGTATCACCAGAGCGGGTGGACGCCGGTGTTCAAGGGCCAGCAAGACCTCAGAGCCGTCGCTCAGGGCATTTGGATTGGGGGTTTCATCTGGTCGGTCGCCGTCTGTCTCATCGCTGGAGCTTTTTTTATTGGCCGCAAGTCTCGGTAATAAATTAAATCGGGGATAATATACCCTGTCTGTATCAGAATATAATATAGTAAGCCAGCGATATGTAACGTACGAGTAGATTTTGACAGAGATAATAAATTGGAGCCTAATTTTCAGAGAATGGCGAGACTCGAATGCAAGGATAAGAGGCCAAGGAGGCAATTGGAAGAGTCCTCGCTCAGCAAATGGGCATAGTGGTCGTGGCTTGGTGATGGCTAAGAGGAGGAAACGCTCGTTCGGCGCCGTCGGCCGATCTTCGGAAGACTGAACCAAACATTCGCAAATCTCCGCACATTGGAATTTCTTCAGAACTGTAGTTCGGCTTGAATAGTATGCAGGTCAAGATGCCTCCCGGCATGAAAATTTAAATTTCCCAGGTTTGCCACAAGTCTAGTACTATTGCCAACTAACTAATAATATTTTTGACATAGTATTTCCATGCCTCCGAGGTGCATTCTACGACAACCCATTCGACAAGAGCGTCTCGGGTCTGGGCGACGTACTCGTGCGCTGCGCCCGCCCAACGCTCCGTCGTCCCCTGCTGCATTCCGCTACTATAACCGGCGAAGCACCCGAGTGCCCAAATCTCCCCACAGCGCATACACGAGGACGACGGGGTGAAAGGACGGGAGGAGAGCAGGGAGTAGGGAGCAGAAGCGCTCAGGCCCATGCTCTCCCTACGCGAGAGCTCGGGATACATCTGAGGACTCGCCATCGCAGCTTGCGTGCAGCCATGATCGTCTCCACATCCCCACGGCTGCACTGGAGCTCCACACGGTCTCGACCCCAAATGCCCCTCGATGGCGCGAGCTCGTGGTGCATCACCCGCCCCTCGTGGCTTAAACCCCGGCGCAGACATGAGCGTCCACCACGTCAGGTACCGACCAAGTGCTGCTCGCCGCTGTCGTGCAGGCGCCGCTTCAATCCAGCATCGTGCGCTGCAGCAGCACCCACATCACCCCCCGGTCCACGCGACCCACGCACTCGCCCGAGTCACCGAGGTTTGGCACATGATGAGCACCAGCGTACGGTGCCGCTGCTCATCCTGCGCACGCGACGAATATGCCCGCATTAGCCCCATGCGTAGCACTCTGCGGCGCAGGACCACGATCGTGCCCGCGCCGACACGGCCCCCACCCACGCATCGGTGACCGTGGGCATCGCACACAACTACCCCAGCAAAGAGGGAGGAAGACGATCGTCGCCCCTCGGTCACACAAGCTCGTGCTGCGCCGCCCCTCCACACGATGGCTCGACGTCACACAGCCAGGTCTCCGTACGGACCGTGCGCACCGCCTCTCAGTCACGCAGCTTGTCCATGCAGCCGATCCGATGCTTATCTTCCGCCCGCCTGCGGTGGTACGGCGACAAGAAGAAAAGTAGTAGGAAATGGCGACGCACTGATATAATTAATCCCACCCTCTGACACCGCGAGGTCAAACGAGCCTTCTCCTTGGCCGCTTGACAAGCGCAGAAGGGAGGTGCTCCTGTGCATCCAATCAGCCACGAGTCACAGAAGAAATAAAGGAATGGTGGGAGAAGAGGAAGTATCAGTATCCGCCTCCAAACGCACGGCGAGCTGGCCATGATACTCGCAGCGTCATCTGCGCCAGCAGTTTCAGCATCAGCTCCGCGAGGTCAGCGCCGGCAAAACTGTACACCACCACCGCACGCACACACACACAACGGCGACCTACGTAGCCCTCCTGTGCTCACAACGACAACGGCGAGCTTTTGTCTGGCAGGGACGGGACGTAGCTTCAGCGCGGGGTCGAGGGCTCACAGGCGGTCCAAGACAGAGCTCCGATCACGGACAGCGAGTGTGCGCGCACACACCGATGCCGCCGCTTTCGCCTCCACCGAGTCGCCCAATACGCCTACGCGCGGCGTCGACAGCAATTCCAGCTTGTGTCAGACGCAGACCGTCTCTCTATCCGCAGCAGAGCCCATCTCAAACCGACACACGAGAGGGCGCGTACGCGTACCAGCCAAGTAATGGCGACGAGGCACCAGACCCGCCCGCCGCACATCCTCGTTTGCACCGATCTGCGCTGACGCCGTCCCCCGGTAGCAGTCATAAGGACTGCTCCGCCAATTCACCAGCCGCCACCAATGGGCATCGTCGAAACGGAAGAGGGGAGGTGTACTCTCCCTCTCTCTCTAGAAGCGTACCACCCACGCTCCGAGTCACGTCGTACACACGCGATGCAGCTAAACGGGACGCAAAAACTTCCAGAGTACGGGAACAGCGACGTCGTGCCGCGGCTCCAACGCATGCGCCGACCAAGCTTCGCTTGCCCGCAGCCAAGGAAGCCACGCGCGCCGCAGAGAGCGTCACCGTACGAGCCCCACTCACTGCAGCCGAGCGGAACACAAGATGCCCGCTCGCGGGAACAGCGCAGCCGTACTTGCTCCAGCGGCTGCGACGGCGAGGCCGCATGAGCGCTGACCAAGGACGACACCAGACTCCTTCGCCAGACTCCTTCGCTTGCCCGCAGCCAAGGAAGTTAAGGCACCGAAGCGTTGCGCCTGGCCCGAGAAATGGTGCGCAAGAGGCATGGGAGAAGAAGAAGGCGAAAAGAAGAAATCCGTGCGCACCTCCCCGCGATAGTAGCTCGCGCGTTTCGTTTCGCCTTCTTCATGCTTTTGCGCTTTGAGTTTGTCTGCAAAGAGGAATTAGTAAATCGAGAGAGGGAAGGGAAAGAAAGGGGAAAGAAAGACAAGAGACCCATAAAGTCTGTCAGCATGCGAACACAGGTGGACGCTTCAGACTGGGAAGGGTGGCGAACTGCGTCTCCCGTCACAAGGTGGAGAAAGAAAGAAAAGACGAGCCCAGAATGGAGCGTTCGCGAGCAGTCAAAGCTCCCACCAAAAAAAAAAACGGAGCTTGAGAACAAGGATTCGAAGGAAGGAAGGGACGGAGACGTACGGAACGCAAGAGGCGAAGGAGCAGAGAACTGAGCTAGGAGATTCGGGGCAATAAGAGCGGCCTGATGAAGGATGGAGGCTGAGGACGGATTCGGAAGACGATGGCCTGAGGAATAAACAGACCATAACACCGCCTCGACTTCAAGTTGCGGCTTTGCTCGAGCTTTCCCTCTATTTTATCCAGTCCCTGGTTCAGTGCGATTTAGGTTCAGCTCCTTGGTGGCCTTGGAGATTGAGAGACTGAGGACTTGAAAAGAGAAAAACTTGACATCATGGTCCTCTCACCAAATGCCATTCGTCGAATATGGATCGGCTCTCTCAAGACATATACAATGTGATGCAATGAATGTACAGAATAATCCAAATACGGAACAATCCGCTACGACATGTAACTCGGTGGTGGCTCGGTGACGCGCTGCAGCCGCCGAACTTCTGCCCGCAAATCTTCCAGCGCCTCCAGAACTATTAGATTGTTTGCGCAACAGCCATTGGAGCCATTCAATGGCTTTTTGACGTTGCGCAAACTGATGGCTCCACCGCCAAAAAATGACGTCAATGGCTTCGTGGAGCCATTCACCTGCCATTTCTGCGCAACGCCAAACAGCCATTGAATGGCTCCAATGGCTGTTGCGCAAACAATCTATTGAATCCGAAGACGACGGCGAAGCTCCGGCCCTGCCTAGAATTTGGGGTGGCTCAGATCCCGGACTGGAACCATGCTCTGACCCCACAGCGGAGGCGTCGGCTGTCGTCGCTGCGTGCACGTCGCCAAAACGCTGTGGAGCGAGGGCGACTGCGTTCATCTGCGCACGCTTAGAGACTCGTCCGGATGAGGCATCCAGGAAAGGCGCCATTGACATGTCCCGAGCAGGCGATGGTGTGGGCGGCATATTGTGCCGGTGGAGCGCGCGGCGTCGGAGGAAGAATAGGACGAGGCCTGCGATGACGGCAATGGCGGCGACTGCGGTAACGACTCCACCGATCAAAGCTCTGTGGTTGGAAGTAGTTTTGGCTGAACCATTCGCACCGCTACTGCTGGTGCTGTCAGGGGAGCTTGAGACCGGCGATTTCGATGATGTAGTCGGGGATGAACGTGCGGACGACGAGGCCTGAGTCGATGTAGCAGCCACTCCTGACGAGGAAATGAGGATTAGCACCTGTTCGAAGTAGGCTCGTCCCGCACATACCAGTCCCGCCCGCCAGAGTAGAGAGTTCCGCGAACCCGACTGTCAAAGGGGTTTGACGAAAGACGGAATACACGTTTCTCTGAGATTGAGATCATCAAGAAGACACGGTCAACGATTAAGAATATCTGAACGCACCAGGAATGGGACGCTGAATGTCCAGGGCCAGATGGCAAAGTCCGCGGTTCGAGCCATGATGCTGCCTAGACAGTCTTCGCTGTTGGTTGAAACGGGACCCAGGTTCACGTCCTGTGCACTCATCTCCCATGTCTTCTTGCCGAAGGAAAATGACATGTTGACCGGGGTGTTGCAGGCTGTTTGAGCAAATCAAAACTAAGGTAGATATAGCTTAAGTGCACATACGGAAAGTATAGAACCCCGCAGAACTGCTGACAGCCTTCGCGCCGGGGACTTCAGCCAAAGAGCTGCGACACCGTCCGCCGGTCCTCCGACGAAGGTAAATCCAACGTCGAACATGACAGTGGTCTCGTTGAAGAATGTGATGCTTGACGCTTTCCCGTCGAGCTGAATATTAACAGCTTGGAATAGCAATCGCATCAGGAAGTGAAGAAGACTCAGGCGAAAATTCTACCTACCTGAAAGCTCGACCAACCAGAAGTCCGATGCGTCTATGAACTCGATGTCTCCTGAGTATAACGAGCTGTTGACGCCGCCGAAGACGAACGCGCCGCCTGGAGTCGCGCCTTGGGTACGTGGCTCTGCACGCGAAAGCCAGAAGCTAAATTCGGGAGCGTCGAAATCGTCCTGCGCGAGGAGCGTCTGCCAGAATGCACTGTCGGAGAGGCGGTCGCCAAGCCCCAGGAATCCAGACATGGGATCCTTCAGCGTGAACTCGTCGACTCGCTGATTTGCACTATACGCTACTGGTTGGCATGGCGAGCCGAGAGAGAAAGCCGAAGGATTATCCAGACGCACCAAACTTCGCCTGCGAGACAGAATGCGAGCCGATGGAGACGTTGTCGACGAATAAAGGCCCGGAAAATCGGCCGCGCGCGAAGGTGTTTCCGGTGGAGATGGACTCGTTCTTCCACGTGGATGATTTTATTGCATCGTATTGCAGTGCTGCTGCCATTGGACAACCTGCGGTGCAGGATGGTCCAGCCAACGCGAGGTCGCCTAAGGTCATATCCAGGATGACATTGTAGCTTTTAGGTCTGCGAAAACGTTTTGTGATCTCAAGTCGGGCCATTTTCTATGAAAAACGCGGACTGACGGAGTCCCAATCTCGATGGTGGTATAATAGGTTGTGTTGATCGCCTAACAGAGAATGGTATCTTGAACTGTGGCTCCAGGGCAGACACTATAGGACGCACCACGTCGGCCACAGTCTGGTACGCTGCTCTACGCGTCGTCCTTGCCCATTGCGATCGAGTGGAATCGGGCTGATGAAATATCGGGTTATACAGCAACTTGCCGCACGATGGAGAAAATAAGAGTCCGAGAAGAACAAGTAATGCTGGCGCCAGCATTCGCGTCGACGCCGACGGAGGGAAGCGGGAAGATGCAGGGAAAATAAGGGCAAACGTGTTGGCGCATTTGCCTGCAGTGGATACCATCTGATCATAGTGCCGTACTATTACTCTTCCCACAGCTGTCAACTTTCGGCGCATTCGCAGCCAACTTACGGCAATCGACCATTCCCAAGCATGATGGCGTACTTCAAGCATACTTCATCAGCAAACCCTGCCACAGTGAACCCAATTGGGGCTACAGTGGCCATAGCGCTCCATAGTGCTCCCCAGTAGCTCATCTCTCTCTTTATAAAATAACGGATGCCTGAAAGCCTTTAGCGTCCTACGTATGGTCTACTTGACCCGAATCTGTGGATTGTCTCACAAAAGGCGCTGAGTGCCAATTTCTTCCACGGCGCTTGGGGCCTCAATCGGCGCTAATCTGTCTCTTGCCGTCTCCACTTCTCACGGCTTTGTTCAGTAGTGCGGCGATCTTTAAATTAGTCTCGAGCCCATAGTCTGTACAGATCAATGCCTCGAAGTTCCCGCGGCAAGGAATTTTCCAAATCTACCTATACCCCAATTTTTCCACCGTATTAAGAGAGACATCTGCTCTAACTCTTTATCAAATAGCGGATGTGTGAAGCATTTAAACTCCGCTCGGGTTTAATCAGCCCCAGAGTTATGGGACAGCGCAGTTTCCACGGTCACCAGATGATGCTTTGACAATGAGAGGCTGTGAAAATTAGGGAGGGGATGCGAGGCCGCGAAGCGGCCGAGCAGCCGCTTGTTATACTCACTATATAGTGCCCCGGGTATTATATAGTACTATATAATGTCGGTTCGCTACCATATATTGCTTCATAGCGTTAGCTTGTAGGTATGTAGTACAATCATCAATGGCACAGGAGTATTTTTACCTGCAGTACAGCCCCGCGAGCGACATGTACGGCCGGAAGAGGTCATGGCCGTTAACATGCAGATCCTCGCCGCGCTACAGGTCGCGCCTGTGTACGTCGGCTCCTTCAGAGGCTTCGAGAGTTCAGGGCCTCGGGATGAGACGTGGAATCAGCGAATACGCCTTGTTGAGGCGCAGTTGGAGGCCTTACTGACTATGGGTCTGCCGGATAATGCACCGCCTAGCTTCAGAGGATGAATACAAGTATATAAATGATTTAGCTTATCAAGCCGAGACAATACACCATTTTTTCGCTTGCATTTCAATGAATGAAAAGTCGGGCTCATTCCTCGTTTACTGTGAATTCGGTCAGATCCGATATACTCCTCAGGGAGCTCTGGCGATTAGACAGTGAATAACAAATCTTTCAATGCCATTGAGATCGGGCACAGCGGCGACAAGAAGTTGGGTAATACTAGCAGGTAAGTACGGATCTGATTTCAAACACGGACCTCCAAGTCGCCCCAGGACGAGTTGAACTCTGCGCACATGCGTTTTACCGTTGCTGGGTGAAGTCAGTATTAATTCAATCATCGTCTTGCAACGATCATCTCGCTGGACGCACCGTGGTTCTGATTTGCAACCGCCTTCTTCCCAACGGGCCTCCCATCGGGCAGCCTGGTCGCTCGGAACGTCAGCCCGTAGAGCCCCAGCCACACGGCTTTTAGTGTGGGAAACGTCTTCATAAGGCGGGCGCTCGATCTGTTGAAATCGGGGAGAGAGGGGATACACTCGTCTTCGATCTTCCAAAAGACGGCCAGTTGCTCGAGACGTGGGGGCAGGGTCGATTTTACGAGAGTTTCGAGAAACTGATGGATCTGGGTGGCTGGTGAGAAATGGAACGTCGCTGTTCAAGCTGTGGCGAAAATTACCTTCCAGTTGGGTATGCCCTCTGGATAATCGTCCCCATCACCGTCCATATCGAAGTCAAGGGGCAAAACATCGGCGATATTGAGGCGAAGGCGGGTTAGGGATCGGAAAACATCGAAGAAACTGTTGATGTTTGCGTCGGGGACACTGATAAAGTCGACGCAGAACGACGTGGCATTGACGGGCGCTCGAATTTCCCTCAGCTCCGCGATCAATGGGTGTGGGTGGCAGTGGGGAACGGTTACATGTGTGAGCGTCGGAAGAGGAAGAAACATGCTCAGGGTCTGATAGACGCCGCTGTATTCTTTGAGTTGAGGAAGAATGGGAGGTGTAGTCGAAGGCTCGATCCCGATATTATTACGGTGTTCGGCCGGTCTCATCGACAAGACCTGAAGCGCGGGGAACTTAGAGAGCAGTCGAATGGTGTCGGATGCATCCAAGCCGCTGATCGATAACTTATGAGCTTGGGCAAAGGAAGGGAGATCTTCGAATGCACTGGCGAGGTTGGGAGCCAGCCAAATTTTGAGCTCAACTAGTTCATTCGGAGGGAGGAGTGGAATCCAGTCATTTCCGGGGCTGGAAACGAGACGTCCGCCGCGGAGCTCGAAGCGGGAGAGGTGTTGTAATTCCAGGGACGAGGTGTCGATGACCTGGCCCGGGGCCACCCTATAATCACTGACACGGAGGGTGCGTAAATCGGGCAGGTTACACAGATTGGCGACGCCAACTTGTGTGAAATGAAGATATGTAGCGTCGATACTCTGGAGGCCGGAGAAATGGGCAAGGCTTTCGAAGAAAGCGTTCAAGAGGGTGTAAGACTCGGCGGAGGCGGAGAATTTGGGGCCACGGCGGCGGTCTTGGTCCCATGGAGTGATTTGGCAGGAGCGCACGAATGGTGCGATTTCAGCAGAAGACCAGAAAGCAAGGCGGTCCTTTGCTCGTTGGACTATATCGGATGGTGGCAGAAGTAGGCGGTCATGCTTTTCCAGTGCATATGGGTGGAAGTCGAATGAAGAAAAGAGGTGTGCACGCGATATGTCGCGAAAAAAATGGTTGGTCTGGGAAAGGACTGCGAGACTATCTTTAGTAAGATGGCCGAACATCTCGCTCCATAGCTCGTTTGGGATGCGGTCTTTCGAGCCCATCGGTAGAGAAAAGGACGAGGATAGAATGCTGGCGAAGGAAAAGAAGCACCTCGAGTTGGCGTCTGTTGGCCTGGGGCCTGGGCGAGCTTCTAAATAGAATCGAGGCTTTCAGCGTCGTCGGCACATCACGGCCATCAATAGTAATTGTCTGCCGCCACTTGGCGGAATGGATTGTACGTAGAGAAAAAGATTGCCGACCCGGCAGAGGCATAAAATGGATTCGGCATTCTACCGCCCTTCGTTTGCGGACAAGCATACGCGAGAAAGAATCGGCCTTCGACGCGCTGATTCGGACCAGTTGGACACCTGTATCAGTGACTATTACATTGCGCGTGAGCGCGAGCGATACGGGAGAATATTTCCATATCACCCTGAAGTAACGGCTCCACCCTGAAGAGCCGATGCCAAGATGAGGCAAAAAATTTCAGGATGTTTGACGCGGTATGCGATCGCGATACGTCAAGTGTCGATCAATTTCGATTAGTCTCTTGAGATCTCGTAGACAGGGGCTTCAAAACCTCGTAACCTTCAGAATGACGTTCCGTGTCACGTCACAACCGTTGGCTCAACATACCGCCATGCCGCACGCAATCCTCGTTCCTGCTATACAAGTTCATTCCCGGGATTGTATCCTGCCTTCCTCTCCACGCACCCGTATAGCCCTGTGGAGCCTGTTCTCGTTCACACTTGCGACGTCCTTGCGCTTTGGATTACCTGCGCCGCTGGTTAATCCCTCTCCATCACAATGATTTGCCCATCTTCATGAACGACTCTTCCGAGCGGTTACTAGAGATGGCTGCGGCAAATTCTGTTCAGTGTCACGTCGAGATCACGAAAGAGGACTTGCGCCATTTCGACCAAGTTGCGGTCGGCCCGTTGCCGTCACTGCGACGTCTACCTATACATATCACAAACGATAATGGTCGTATGCGATCCCTAGGCATCATCTCCCGTTGCTCCAACATGCAGGGCGTTGATTTGCGCGATTCCCTGTCTTTCGTCGATACCTTTCTTCGCCTCCGCGTAATTTAGATTGGCTGCTGGCGTCGCTCACCTCTCTACACCTGGCCAACTTAAATATCTCAAATATAGGAAGTCGATGCCGGCTCTCATGCCCATCATCAGGAAAAAATCCCTAGGGTATATACTCCTAGGTAGCTGCGGTAGACGTTATATCGCCGTAGCCTGCCCCCCTTTATGTAGTTGTCTATAGCGCGGCTGCCAGCTATGTATTGCTAAATCCGGTGTGATAGCCGCAAGCGTGTGGTCCATAGCTCCAGTAGCCCCGTAGCCTCGTAGCACTACAGAGTCTCTATAGCAGTCGATAGCCCTCAGTATCCTGCATGTAGAGGAGGATAACCATTTTATTTTGCTTGCAATTCGCCGTGCCAGAAGATAGGACATCAAAAAAAAAAATCATCATTCGCAGTCGTAAAGATGGTAAATATCGTAAATCGTCATCATGATAGTTGACGAGCTTGAAGTTGCTTGCAGTCTCATTGTCCGCCGTCTAGAAGAGAGATCGTCGGGTTGGGTTCGGCCACGTGTTTAGAACCAGGAGGATGTACCGGGGGACCCAGATTTTCAGATTGACATTGGTGGAGGAGCAGGAAGGGAAGGCAAGAGGGCACAACGAAGAGGGAGATGAGGGCAGGAAGAAAGAAATGTCGACCTGGCAAGAGCAACGTTTGGTTCTGTTGTTGATGGGCGGTGTTTCTGTCGGAAAAATAAAAATAGCCTTATCGGATTCTTTCACGTAATAAGGGGATTATCAGGAAAATCGCCCTAATAAGCCATTATAAGGCCCTGATAAGCCCCGCTAACTGCCATATAACTGCCATATAATGCCTTATTAGGCCGATTTTCCTGATAACCCCTTATTACGTGAAAGAATCCAATAAGGCTATTTTTATTTTTCCGACATTCAGAAGTTCCGATGATTGCCGGTCGGCAATGGACTTCGTTCTTTTTAAGTTTCTTCAAGCTTGCATCTACCCGCTGTCGGTGTCGGTCGCCTTGCTCGTACCTACTCCTGGAGAGAATGGGCCATGCCTCGGGATTCCAGGAACTCGGGCCAGATGGAACTTGTATACTTAACGGCCGCGGTTGTCTTAGACAGTTAGACTTGTTAAAGAGACATTTTGTTCAAGTCAGTACGACTGATGCTCCATAGTTTCGATAGCTCAATTGGGCTCTCAGGGCTCGCATACAGCTATGAACGAAATAGTGGCGGGTACTAAGACCTATCTAGACATCAGCGGCGGCTATCCTGACGTGATTGCGCTACCGAGTTCCCACCCACCGCTAGTCGAGCTACAGATCACTTCTTAGCCAACATATCTAAGCGGGGAGCTACCGCCAAGAGATTTTTTCCTGATGATGATCTCGGAATCCCCCGAGGTTTGAGGCGTTGGACCCGCCGGAGATGCGGAGCGAGGGCAGCGAGCCTCCGCCGGAGGCAGCTGCCCTTATTGCACGTGAGCTGGGACTATTGGCAGTGGCGATGCATTCGTACAGTATCAGCGCCTATCAGCGGCCCGTGAGCCGCCATCCCATCTCTTCCCGAACCTTCATGTCCAGTTCCTGCTTCTACATTAGCCGTCGGGGAATCAACGCGATTGGCAGCGACACCCTCTGCTATATCCATCTAGGACTCTGGTTGCTTCAACAATAGTACCACCACGAATTGGGCTAGACACCGAAAATCCGCTTAACCTTGGATTCCAGCCTCTGGGCTCCGCCACTGGTGGCCCATTCTCAAGATCCCAACTACGGCATTCATACTTTCTGTACATTAATTCTCAAAAATGAGTCCCGCCACACTTGAGCGTTGTATCAAGACACCGGTTTACTGCCCACTCCTAAGGTAAAACAGCTCATCTGGAAAATCCCATATTGCGATTGGGTTTTCTTATGCCGGAAAAGCCGATATCACGGTTTGGTAAATGGAGATAAGCGGGAGCTCCTGTCTTCCACTGCCAGACCGAGGTGACAAGAATTCCTTCCCCGCCTTAGCTGATGCTGATATCTAGACGAACTGGTGACGAAATAGGGCGAAATCTGACGAATTCCCTACGGTTCCACATGTTGATCCTCGCCTAGGAAAGGCTTATCTTGTCGACTTGTATCTTGATGACAATCCACGGATCAGTTTCACTCACTTTCAAATTCTGAAGTTCATACCTGAGACTGCTGGGGTAGACTAAATCGACTCAGTCTCTGGCATTCACCTCATCTGCTCGAGCCTTGTATGTCTTCAATGCTTCAGCAATTTACAGCGTTCGACTTAAAGCACACGATCACCGGCAGTTGGCTGGCAGACCACGGCCTTCTTTTGTGCCAAGCCCACGCTCGCTTATGATACTCCACATGCAACCGTTAGATTATTGATCCCGCCCAGCAACCCTGCCTAGATAAGTCGACGTCGGAACCACTGGGCCTACGAGACTCTCATTCCACCCTTCCCGACATGAAGGCAGCCTTCTCTTTGGCGCTACTGGGCGCAACGTCTGCCTGGGCCGCGAAGGCGTCCCTGTCCAGTGTCGAACGCGCCACGAACTTGGCTATCCAATCCGACAAGTTCATCGTCGAGGTTTCGGAAGCGTCGGAGATTCCCAGTAAAAGAGCCTCAGGCACGGTGAGCTTTCCACCCACTCTGTACTGTGGTCTATCCCTGATATGGTCTGTTTTCCAGCCCCATGAACAGTTGTACCGGTCACTGCGGGAGCGCAAGATTTCGTTCAACGTCCACAAAGAATATGATTCTCCTGGCATTTTTGTCGGGGCATCGTTGTCATTGACTGTAGGCTTTTTCCCCCTCTTTCTCCATTCGCGTTGACGGCAAGGTTGTAGAACCCTCAAGTACGTATTTCAATTCAAGGCATGGCCACCTCTCACCGACCTGACAGGACGTGACGAACATCCTCTCCACGGCCGGTGTTATAGCTATCCGCCCCGTTCGCTCATTCCCGCGCCCAGTGTACATCCTCCCTTTGTTGCCCTGTTTAAATGGTCATGCTCATTGAACGGCAGGCCGGTGTCCCACAAGCACGTTTCTCCAGGTGACACGGGGCTCCCCGATTCCGAGTCAACGCATGTTACAACCGTAAGTTGAAGGCATATCCTTCTCTTCTTCTCCTCCTCCTCATCGGGCTCATTGCGTGGCAGGGCGTCGACAAGCTACACGCCAAGGGAATCACCGGGAAGGGAATCAAAATCGGAATGTGAGTATCTTCCCACCTTGCCCTTGCTTCCATGCAGACGAACTGAACTTCGACACAAGTCTCGACACTGGAACGGACTACACGCACCCCTTCCTCGGCGGTGGCTTCGGCCCTGGATTCAAAATCGAGGGGGGATTTGATCTCGTGGGCGATGATTACACGGGCGGGAACACGCCCGTGCCGGATCCTGATCCATTGGACCAATGCGCTGGGTACGAAATCTCCTCTATTTTCTTCGCGAGTCACGAATGTTGTTCTGATTCTGCTCAACAGACACGGTTCGTATTATATGCTTTCTTGTACGCTTGTTTCATTCATTGAATCGTC
Source organism: Mycena capillaripes (assembly GCA_029204075.1). Taxonomy (NCBI): domain Eukaryota; kingdom Fungi; phylum Basidiomycota; class Agaricomycetes; order Agaricales; family Mycenaceae; genus Mycena; species Mycena capillaripes. Next base: position 79,844 of record JARHKZ010000012.1, on the reverse strand, counting down.
TTTCAGGAACCCACGTTGCGGTACGTCCAACCATTTCTATCTGCACATCCGGTCAGAGGTATAGCTCAACTGCAGGGAATCATCGGCGCGAATCCGGGAAATCCGTTTAACATCAGCGGAGTAGCTTACGACGCTAAGATCCACTCGTACAGAATTTTTGGTTGCACGGGGGGTGTTGGCGACGATGGTGAGTCCGCTCTTCTTCTCTTCTCCTTCTACAATCCCAAGTTGGATTTTCACTTACGAATTGGACGCAGTGATCGTCGACGGCTTGCTCATGGGCGTTACCGACGGCATGGACATCCTGACAATGAGTCTCGGTGGCGCGGATGGGTGGACGGAAGGCACCGGATCGGTCGTGTCTAGCAGAATTGCTGCCTCAGGCAAGATTGTTACCATTGCAGCGGGCAATGACGTGAGTCCCTTCTTCACTCGTTGTTTCATTCGGATGAAAGTAACCATCATCTGCATATGCAGGGAGCCTCAGGCGCCTGGTTTACCTCCGGGCCCGGGAACGCCATCGACGCGATCTCGGTCGCGTCTTCGGATAACACTGTCGTGCCGCTACAGAGCATAACGCTTACGGGTGTTACGCACGATCCTATAATCTACTACGACGTGCGCCTTCAAGCTCATTATCGATAGCTTGGAATTGTGCTGACTTCAATGTCGCTGTGATATGCAGACTTTCCCACTTCCCGTCAATGGAACCCACTCGCTCTACGCCATCTCAAATGAAACCACCGTCGTCGACGATGCATGCAGCCCCCTTCCTGATTCCACCCCAGATCTCTCCACGTTCGTTGTCCTCGTCCGCCGCGGGACCTGCACCTTTGTAAGCACCTTCAACTTCGATGTTCTCTAAGCTTCAGGCGATTCTAAACAATTAATCATCAGGTCACCAAACTTGCTAACATTGCCGCGTTCGGAGCAACCACCGCGCTGATCTACGAGTTGGGCATCCCGATGATTATCTATTTCCTGATGCTAACTGGACATAATTTAGCAACGGCAATGGATTCGCTGCTATTGACGTACCTTCCTCCACGGATTTATGCGCGTACAAACCTCATCATCTTTCCAGGTTGGCGGCTTCAACGCGGTTCTGATTCAGGCGGAGGATGGTGTTTTCGTACGTCTCTTTTATCGTCCATGGCCACAATGGTGTTGAGGAAATTTCAGCTCGCCGAACAATTTGCGGCGGGAGCTTCCATCAGCGTCAGCTTCCCTCAAACCGGAGGCGCTGTGCAGTTCCCTGCGCCTACCGGCGGGCTTGTCTCTGATTTTACCACGTATGGGCCTACGAACGATTTTTACTTCAAGCCCGCAATAACTGCACCGGGTGGTTCCATCCTATCGACCTTCCCTGTTCCCTTGGGGTCGTGGGCCCTGGATTCTGGCGTAATTTATTCAACTCTCCAGAAAATACATGCTGAGATGTAGCATTCAGACATCGATGGCGACGCCGTTCATGGCTGGCAGCGCAGCGCTCTTCCTCGCCGTCAAGGGTAAATCCCCTTCCGTCGCCAAGAGCGCACGCACGTTCTTCCAGGCCACGGCCAAGCCCATCTCGTCCAGCCACACTGATGGCGATCCATTCCAGACTGCTACCCAGCAAGGCGCAGGTCTCGTGCAAGTCTACGACGCAATCTTCGGAACCACCACCCTCTCTCGCACTGAACTCATTCTGAATGACACCGCTCACTTTGCCGGATCGTATGTTTCGTTTCATTCTTCCTCTTGCTATTGCATCGCGGTTCTGAGCGAACCCTTGCAGCCAAAAATTCACTGTCAAGAATAGCGGGAAAACTATCAGAAATTATGCCCTTAGCCACGTTCCAGCAGGAACAGCACTTACAATGGACGCTGTGAGTCTTCCGCTTCTGCATACCACGTACGCAAGAACTAAGCTCCGCGGAGGGCTCGATTTTACCGCCGCTTGGACCCATTCTTCTGTCCACGGACTACGCCAGCGTGAGCTTCAGCGGGGGTAGCAAATTTACTCTTCTGCCTGGCCAATCGCACGATGTTGTCGCCAAAATCCAGCCGCCCGCTGGCGTTGACGCGACTGCTTTCCCAGTGTACTCTGGCTTCATCTACGTTACCAGTGGAACCGAATCCGTGCATGCGACGTACCTCGGGCTGGCCGCCTCCCTGAAGGATAAGCAGGTCATCGACAACACGGACTTTATCTTCGGGGTCGACCTCCCCGTCTTCCTTGACTCGCAGGGGAATATCCAGGATGCGCCGATCAACTATACGTTCGCGGGAGGCGATGCGCCGACGGTACTCTGGCGCCAGGCATTTGGCACGCCGTTGTTCCGTCTCGATCTCGTTTCCTCCAATATCACGCTCAGCGGCACGCTGAATACGCGCTCATCGATCTCGTTCACCAACCCCCATAAGGGTGGTTCTTTTGCGAAGGTTCCCACCCTCGGTCCTCTTCTCGAGCTTCCTTTCCTTGGACGCAACGACGAGGTAAAGTTTCACGACTTACCTACAGTAAATTGGAACGAACGAAACTGATTGGAAGAGCAGGGCGAGTCAGCGCAGGGCGCTTTGTTGGACAACACTGTCCTGCTTTCCAATACGTTCGCTAACGGGACACTCATACCGAACGGAAGCTACAAAGTGCTGCTTCGCTCGCTCCGGGTGACCGGTGATCCTACGAACGAGGCTGATTATGAGAGCTGGTTGAGCCCGGTCGTTGGGATTACGGCGTAGGATATCGAACATACCCAGGGACTTTATGTTGTAATTACTTTGGCATTTTTTTTTTTTGCTTTTGGATTGCTGGCTTGTTAGAAAAAATCAGTGACGCGATAAGATTACTTCTTAATCTCTTAAATCAGATTGGACGTGTTGGATTCAGCGTGAATGGGGAAAACTCACATTCTTGGGAGTAGAGTCCACTCTTTTGGTCGCCTCTGGGCTGTCATCCCACATTTAATTTTGGACGTCACGAAACTTCAACTTGCCTTCTGTTCAGACTCGTAACCAGTCTGCGCTACAACAAATTGTAGTGCAAGCACTATGCCGTGCCCACAGCAAAGTGCTAGCACTACGATATGCCGTCTCTGGACAAACTAGTGACGAGTCTACCTTCTCTTGTGCTGCGAGTTAATGCCGTTCAATTCAGACGAATCACACGGCCAGAGTCGTGCGGTAAAACACGATCCTCCATCTTCCCGCACTATGTATGAATGATTCATTGTGATACATGTCGCGCATCTACAGCAGAATCATCCCACACTCTTCAACTTTTAAGCGCCCTTTCACACATAGAGAAACTAAGAACAGACGGTTGGCTGACTTAGGGTCATGGGTATCCGTGCCCTAACGCCAGACTCCGAGCGGAAGTGTCACGATAGCGCGCCGCTCGGCAGCCAGCATCTCACTGATCCCGATGTAGTACGCAATGAGCGCAGTGATGATGCCGAATACACCCCCGGCCTTTGTCACTCTGCATCCCGCGCATTAGTATTAAAGTAAATATGAATCCGAGAATTAAACTGACTTTAAGCTCTGGGAGAACTCTCCCGCCGCCAGGCACGCGAAGGCGACGCTCAGGGATGAGAGAAGTGCGGTGTATGCAATATTCTTCCGAATGACGGCAAGGCTGGGGAAACACAAAACCGATTCAGCAGCACACCGGCAGAGTACCCGGGTGGGCGTACAGGAAGAAGATAGTGAGCATCAACCAGGCGATGAGGTAGATACCCAGCGCGCTCGCGAGCTCATCGGGGTCCGGGTACGCAGCGAGGATCCCGGAACTTGGTATGAATATGGTGGCGTATGACATCCAAAACGCGCCGTACGACGAGAAGGCTGAAGGATTTGAATGAAAACGATATCGTGGTGAGTCTTTATACGCACCAGTTGCACCGAAGACGTTTCCGCGGGGGAACTCCCACATGCCGGCGATGAATTGGGTCAGCCCGCCAGCGAAGACGGCCATGCCCACGACGACATTGGGGTGCGCAATCCCCGGGTCTGCACGTTGTACATTGATAGAATAAATGTTGTCGAGGCAAAGGCGAAGAGTCCCCTAAGGATCGATGTCGATATCAATCCTGGCGCAAAATTTATGACCTACATGGGCCCTGGATTGCTTATCCCAGAAGGGTGGGCACGACCTTCACTAGTAGATATCGCTGTCCCTTGCTCCAGATCGGGGCTATACTCCGTCCGGTTATTCGATGTTGATACACGTCCTTTCTCCGTAGTGGGGGAGGCCATTTGATCCAATGTGGGGTTACGGACGAACTGAAATGAAGCCCAGCGACTTATATGCTGACGCATAACCCGTGAGCGGGCGAGGCGGCGATCCGTAAGGCAAGGAATGCTCATGGTCGCCAAAAATATGTGAAAGTGGAGGAGAGCCTGAGAGGTATTTAAATATCGTGACGGAGATACATGAGTTCGAAGACGAGCATGAGAGACGGAAGGCAAAAAAATTTCCCAGGACGGTGCACATAAATATCCTGCATGTGAAAATCCGAAGGAAAGCGATTAGGCACGCATCGATCACGCAACCTGCCCCATAGAAAAAGTAATTAGATATGATGCGCACGAGCCGCATACGGCTTTTGACACTTGTGCAAAGCCGCGTGGGATTTTTTTTTTTTGATAATTGAGAGTTAAATACCATTATTATTCCTCCAAACTTGTATTCAATGCCCGAAACTTGCGCATCTTCGGTATTATTGAATTCATCCGCGGGGTAAGCGTGAGAAAGCCGCACTTTGACGGAGGAAAGACCAGAGTGATGACATCATATGAGGCCCTGCATTGATGTCCCCGGCAGCCCCGTTTTGTCGACTCCAAATCCCCAATATAAATTAGATGTTACCATATACTTAAATTACATGCATTCTACTGAAATATATAGTGTGCCGACCCCAAATTCTTTTTTTTTTCTGTGCGGCTTTGCATAATGCGCAAAAGCCGCATGAAGCCGCATGCGGCCCGTGCGGCATTTACGCATCCTGTCTATAAGATCAAGGAGTAATTAAAGCTGATCACTGAGTTCCGTGGCGCAGGACGTTTAATAGTACGTGGATTATGCCGCATTATATACACAGTCCGATTGCAACCATATAAAACGCGGCGACAGAGGCCCCATAGCCACCCTTTATGAACACAGAACTGGTTTGCGTGCTACACAATAGGAACTAAAAAAACTCAATCACACCGAACCGCAAGTGATGCAGAGACACATGCACGAGAATTTGGACCTTCAGTCCCCATGGCCCTTCGAAACGCAGTGATCTGCATGAGGTGCGGAAGCCCGTGGAATTTGCTTTTTTCCACCTGAAACTGCAGTTTCCGGGGGTCGGTGGAGACGTGGTCGGGGCTACAAAGCCTGTGATCTCTCCACCACGCGTTCGTTGATGCGACGCTGACATGGATTGTGGTTCTTGCATGGTTGATATTTGTCATATATCCGCCTAAGAAATGTGCGAAGGTGCGTAGCATGGAATTTTTACGAGAATGTCTGGGCGATGTCTATAAAACTTACCAGGATTTTACAGGCCTTTGGCAGATAGCTTTCATCAGAATTCGACTCTTCATACTGATTGCATTTTTGCATCTCATTTGGGTGACAACTTCATATCGGATCAGCGGTGCATCTAATTGAATCAGACTACCATCACTTTGGCTAGCGGTTTGACTCGGAGGAGGACATGGGATGCTTCAATTCGACCCTCACTACCTTCCAGTGGCATTGGATCAGATATTTTGTATTTAAACCATGTTCTGCACCACCTGAAACCGTTTTTGGCAGATCCCCGTCCCAAACTACTGAAATGCTTGGGTTCGATGCAATTTTTGTGTTTGGGGTCTGTGGTTAAGGTACAGAGGACCTGTCACTTTGCGAGTATCCACATGAAGGGTTCGAAACATCGTGTTCAGCTCGAAGAGGAATGTTTTGACTCAACAAGAACAATGTAAGGTGCGAAACAATCTTAACTTCCGTTTGTGGATCTCGGCAAGAGGCTAACATTATCATTCCAATCAATCCCGTCACAATTTCACAATTTATCAAATATAAGTCCCCGAGAGGCAAGCTCACCGAGGTGTAAATCAAGTACCCTGGAAAGATGTCTGCATGCCCCAAGTTGTAAGCCGTTTTGCAGTTTGTCGTGGGTTGCAAGCAAAAATTCTGTTTCTTGCTTACAGTTGCCATCAAGAGGGGGAGTCCCGGATCCAGGGTATTTCGGACAAAGGACATCCATATCCAACATCAACCAAAAAATCAAATAAAGATCAGACCACGCTGTTCTTCGTCTTTATGCTCCTCATCTAACTTCTCAACGGATCCAACGAGCACATTGAGGTCTCTCAGACGACTCGGTTGTCACTCTGCTGTTCCAGAACGCCCTCACTGCCACACAGCCTTTCTTGTATCTTCTTGACCCGATCGGCCTGCGATGATCGCTCGAACAGTTGCTTGGCTGTTTTCCAAAGCTCCGCTGCTTTCAGCCTATCACGTCGAATCTTGGCGATGTCACCGAGCCGCAGCATGCATTCTGCTCTACTGCGATGGATATCCATGTAAGTGAAGCCATCTAGTGCAATCGAGAGCAGCTTGATGGCCACATTCTCATCCCCTCGAGTGAGAAAATTATTCCCCAAGAACAAGAGGGCTTTGTGGATTTCGAGTTTTTGTTTGGACTTGGCAGAATGTGCGAGGAAGACAATTGTCCAGGGCATTGGGTCATGCGAAACATCCCAATGGCTGGCATCACCGAGTCTCTCTAGGCTGAAAGACACGACGTCGGAATATTTCCCCCACGAGTATCTGAGGCTGTGCTCAAGCGCTGTACGCCCTGCTGCCATAGTTCCTTCTCTGAGATCCAGATCCGCTTTGACGAGATCGCAATCAATTGCCAATCTGACATCTCCCATCGTATTGAAGAATGCTTTTGCTGTGTCGAGGTTCCTTTGCACTTCATGTTTTGGAGCACCAATGGGCACCCCAATCGCCGCCATATTAAGCAAAGCCAATGCGTGATCGTAGGGATGTTGTTCCATCGAAGCCGCTTGGAGAATTCGAGCCTGGATAGCGTGGGCCTCAACATATTCCGACTTTAGCCGGTGGATCTCCGCTAGAGTGCTGGATATGTTATGGTCCAAAGTGCCCCCAGACATGCCACACCGATTCAGTAGATCTCTTGCTCCGTTGCAAAGAGCCATGCTTTCCGCATAACTGCCAAGTGCATACCAGCACGTCGCTTCCATAGCGAGAGTCTGTGCTTCACGATACAAGTCGCCGGAGATTTTGGCCAACCGCCGGGCTTCATGTGCATGTTTTTGAGCGTCAGAGAATTCTCCCAGCTGCCATTTCATCCACGAAATGCGGTATAATGCATCAGACTGCATTCTGGTGTTCTGAGATGAAGTTGAAAGAGCCAGACTATTTTGGCAGGAGCTCATGGCTTTGGACTTGTTTCGACCGGGCGACGTGTAATAGTGTGCGAGGCTGTGATAGAATTTACCTCGAAGGATTGATGTGAGTCCCAAACAAACGGACAACAGCAGAGGATACATACATTTAAGATCTGCATCTTCGAAGTGGCTGAAGTGCTCGAGAGCTTTACAAACCAGCGTCTCTGGGTCGGATATCGGACGGTGCATCCAGGAGACAAACAGCTCGGTAATGAAGTAAGCCTCCAGTCGGTGGTCACACGGCATCGGAAGAATGCTGAAAATCTGGTCAAGTAGCCTGCCTGTTCCTTGGCCGTTGAGGCGAGTGAAGGAGTTTAGATAACATATGCAGTAAATGCTATGTTTGAGGTCTGGATGGTCGGGTTGGAGAGCATTCTCAAGGACATTCTGAATGTTTGAAAAATTTGAGGATATCCGAACAACTGCTTGACTTGATAAGTGTTCGGAATCCTCGTACAACTCGAGTAAAGCCCGAAAATGAGAGAACAGCGGATGAATGATATGAGATCCAGGCGGGCGATGCGTCAGCAGGTACTGCCGGATAGGTCCCAAGACTTTCAACCGTTTATGTCCATCACTGTATGCCAAAGCAGTTCGGATCAAGGCAGCTTTACAATCGAGCACATCATCGATTGATCTGCTTTGCAACAGCTCCGCATCTGAGAGTCCATCTGGTAAAATTGCCAAGAGGCTCAAGAGCTCTAATGAATCGGGTTGGGATGCTATTCTGTGACCGGACAATGAGAGAGAAATGGATAGATCGAGATTGGATCGTCTGTCATACCCCTCCGAGATAAGAGAGGTTTTCTCTTCATCCCAGCGGGACAAGACGTTCAGGCATCCCTCAAAGTCTGCAACATGGGCTAGGAGACTGACGGCGAGGGGCATGTTGTCTGCGAGTAAAAGGACTTTGTCGACTTCACCAGGCTCATGGCCAGAGTCTGCAATATCCAGGAACGTTCGTCGGGCAGCAGCTTTGTCTAAGGGCTTCAGAGGGTGCATAAATGGTCGGGTCCAGCATACTTTATCCGGTCTTTCTGCTCCTCGCAGCGTAATCTGCTTTTGATTGAGTGAAGATTGTAAGATAAAAACGCAATTACCTTACCATCAAAGCAAGGTGTTTCACACCCGTGAGCAACGATAAAAATTCCTCTGTATTTTTTCGGGACTTTTCATGCTCCCATGCTGTATCAAGATTATCTAGAATCAAGAGACAGGGAGAATCGCAGGAAAAGTGCTCGACGACGGGTCTGGTGACGTCTTTGCCCGGTTTCAGTCCGAGATGCGCCCCAATAAGCGCTGCAACTTCGACTTGCGTAGTTGCAGACTCGCAGGGGACAAAAAATCGATTCTGATCGTATCTGCTGGTAATGTCTGGATGATGCAAAATGGCCAGGGCTACACTGGTCTTTCCCATTCCGGCTGCCCCCAGAATTGCGATCCTGGGAGTTCCTTGTCTAAATAGGCTGAGAATTTCGGTGAGTTCTGATTCCCGTCCATGGAATATCTTTGGCTCTGGCGGAAGCATGAACATCGAGTTCGAACTGCGGAATAGTTAATAATTTCCGGACCCGGCGGAAATATACATACCTTCCGTAAGAGTCGGAATATAGACTACTCATCTGTTCAAGTGTTAGCAAAACTTCTCGTAAGTAACAAAGATTTACTACACAAGACTCGCCATCCGAACCGATTGGATCAGACAGGGTCGCGATCATATTTAGGACCTGCTGGTGTCGTTTTTCTGCGTCCATTTTCATCTCTCCCATATCCCGCATGAGACTCACAGTGTCGATCTGCATGAATTTTCCCTCCAACTTGTTGCCGCAGCATTTGAAAAGAGGGACTCGCCTGAAGAAACTGAAGTCCCGTTTGTAATCCAGCCTTGCAGTCCTTGAGCAGTGTGTTCATTTCACCTTTCCGGAAAAACACCTGGAGTTTGTTCGTGGTCTGTTGTGCCTCGACGAAGGTGTGTATTTTGTGTAAGGTACTGTGTAGATGAGGTAAGCAAAGATGACAAAGATGGTCGAAAAGTCAAGAGGACTTGGTGAATAGGCTGATAAAGTTCAACACATCGGGCGGCAATGCCGTGCCTGTATCTGACTCGATGTGAAGCATGATGATTGCGTCAAGCAATTCGCGGGTTTGCTCCAAAAGCTGTGCACAATCGGTCTTGTTGTATTTTATACTCTGGTCACGACTAAATTAGTCGTCTGGATTGGAAGCGTCAATCGCACCTGAACGCATTTCAGGAGGGATTTTGTTGTGTTGGAGATCACGTCCAGAAACGGGAGGCTTCTGGAAAGCGTTTCAACGATATTTGAAGTCGTGGTCAAAGATGTTATGATGTTGTTTAAACGACTGGGAGAGATCGCAGCTGGCAGGGGCATTGTCGGCGTGAAAGACCGCGTTAAAGTGCTATTTATGCCATATGTTTGATTGCAACGTGCGTTCCACATTATCAATCAACAATGACTGCTGGACTGAGATGAGATGGTATCAATAGTAACTAGGAACTGACTTTGTGCGGTTGTTTCAGAGGACTCCGCGTTGACTCACATAAATCGATCGTTTTAGTGATTTTTTTTGTATCTCATTCCGTTACAATGGATCGGTCTCCTGAGAGATCAAAGGTCATGATGGAGAGCCCGACAATCTTTGCGCCTTGGAGGTGCAGCTCGGCAATGCGATCACTGCGGCGATGTAAGGATCTCCGCAAGATGCCCGATCCCAATTATCGTTGTCAACTCCGAGTAGCCCGGGCAGGATGGCAGCTAAGGATCAGTGTCCTAGTCTCAGTTTGAATGTTTGCGTCGCTGAGGCCGAGTTAAATTTGCAGAATCAAAGTCAAGCGAGAATCGAGATAAGCCTTCCTACCCTCTATCTGCTGCTCGCGAATCCATGGTGGCATAGCACGAGGACGATTAGTAATTACCTAAGGTTCTATCGTATCGGCAAATACCCCCACTTGAGAAGGCGCATATATGTTGGCCCTCTTAAGTGACGGTGGGAAGGGCGAATGATGAGGGAGATTGAAGTACTTGATGCAAATCGCGATTTTTTCAAACTTGGTGGCGCTAGGGCAGTGCTTGTCAGATTACTGTCAGAGGTTAACGGCAAGCTGCCGTCAGCGGCAATGGTACGGAATGATTGGACCGGTCTTTTTGGCAGGTAAAAATCAAACCTGGCAGTCCCAATCAAGGCGGCACGAACTCGCATCAGCGGACTTTGAAGCGGAGTGGCTTCAGACAGACACGCAAGGGGATTCCACTAAAAAGATTATTAAAATCAACTGGTACTGTGGTCTATTGTTTGGCATTTGATGGTAACTGATCGGCAACACCGACGCCATCAAATCCATCAACTCGCGTCGCGCTGGTCTACGACGCGTTCGTGGGGTTACGCAGGACCCCTGATAGTACCATGGGAGGCCAGGTCCCGAAAATCTCGAATCGGCCAATTTTTGTCCGGACAGGTTTCGCGACGACTTGGGGTATTTTTGTCCGGACGGGACCTAGCCGAGGTCATCAAAAAAGGTAATTTTGCGTTCCCACGACCTAGAAATGCCTCAATTTTTTCTACTGCTCCGTTTTCCGTGCTGATATGCATTGATTTAGCATTTTCAAGCTCGTTTTGCACGAAAGACGCCGTTCTGGCCAAAATTTTGCCCAAGCCCGCCTTAAAAGTAGCTGAGATTTCGGAAATTTTGTCCGGACAGGACATGGCTTTTCCGCCGCCGACCCCCAATTTTTGTCCGGCCAGGACCTGGGTTTCGAGGCCGGAATTTCAAATTTTTGTCCGGCCGCGGCCCAGGCCTCCCAGGGTACTATCAGGGGTCCTGGTTACGCATTGAGCTGGCTGTGTTCAGGCACATCATTCAAGTCAGTTGGTACAGTAATACACTCGACAGGTTCAGAGATCTCAGAGTCAGACCAGCACAAAACTAAAAAACCCCAGAGATAAGGCCATTCAATTACTTATTATACTACATTACATATGTATTTATAGAGTTATAAAGGACAGAGAGTGAAATCTTGAGCACTCAGAACAAGATGTGCCTGCGCTTCGCTCCGGCGTTGAATACACACAACTCCCACTGTTTATGAATAGAGATTTATTGAAATCAGAGTCGGGATTTATTTTAATCAAATAGTAGGGCTATGGCAATTCATGCAAGTACTGGTGTGACATAATTTCATGTGGTTCCCCGGCCTATAATTACGGACTCCAAACGTGTGAATGCCAAAGGAATCTCCCTTGTGAGACCAAGCGCTTTAAGTTGAGGCCAGTTAATAATGCGAATTGCGGTCCACACGAAGTGCTGGCCGGTCGCTCAGAGAATGAGTGACATTTGTTAGCCAGCGGAAGCCCTTCAGAAAAGCTCTGGGACATGGAGTCATATTAAGAAACACACATCGAAAACCAGATAGCGCCGACGCTCCCGCTTCCACCACCGAATGGACCCGTCAACGTTTTTCTGTGTATCAGCTTCGAGTACAAAATTGAGGGCGTGTCGCAAATTAGCTCAGATTGCAGGTCAGAGTAGCTGCAGAAACCCGTAGAAAAAGGGAAGAAAAGCTGGAAACTGAACAATTATTGAGCTGAAGGAACTTGCAAATATTGAATGATGAACCACAGATTTATCTTGTTGATGGCGAGCGGTGAGAGTAACCGTGTGGTCGAATTAATGCAGTGATTTGAGGAGGGAATATACAGCCGGAGAACTCATTGAGACAGGGATCCAATATTTGATTGATCGCGAGCTTGACGTGGGATTCCCCTTGAACATTGGATGGTCAGATTCGCCGACATACATGGCCGGAGTATCATTTATTGCTAAATGTCTTGAGCAAGAGGAGCATAGTTCAACTTGAGGAAGTTCGAGGGCAGATCACAACAGCATTGCGTCGAAAAAGCATGCACAGTTGACGGGGGGGTGAAGGAGGGAGCATAATAAGATGGAGGGGTGTGATATTTTATGTGAAATTCCACGTGGCCGCAGTACGGAAGGTCCGAAAGCTGTTGTTTCACGAGATCTCCCTGTTTTTCTCAAAAGTCCCAATTTGGCCTAGATTCCACCGCTTTGCATCGGTCGAACGATGACAGAAATGTGGCGAGAAGGCCTCTTAAGCTGCTCATCTGCGAGACTCGAAGCTCCGAAGGCTGTTCAAGCTTCATCCGATCGTCCTCAACTGCGCAAAAGTCCCAGATTCAGGTCTGGTTTCACTGCGGCGAGATCTGAAATTGGAGCGATGTGGGAATAAATGTATGCATCTGGTTAGGCGGATTTTCGGGGCTGTCCATCTCCTGTTCGACTCGCCGGTGATTTGATTCCGAAAGTAAGTAGAGTGCGAGAGAGAAATGAAAGGGGATAAACCATATGGGGGTAAACCCAAAGACATGCAAACAAAAGCCGGTCATTTCGTTAAAGAAACGGTAGATGACACACATGCTATAGCAATGTGAAAGCAATTTTAGATACGATGGATTTGATGAGGCCGGTGTTGCCGATCAGTTGTCATCAAATGCCAAACAATAGACCACAGTACCAGTGGATTTTAATAATCTTTTTAGTGGAATCCCCTTGCAGACACGCATAATTTTATAAAGAGAGTGATATTTAAAGGAGGTTTCCTCCATGTGAATAATAATATCTTTTTACCCTTAACCGGACGATGGCACAATCACTCGACCTCAGCCAATCTATGCGGCTTCCATCTTTGTCTCTATCTACTGGCAATTTCTCGCATCTTGGACAGAAAACGACCGCCATTCTCCGAGCTTCTGGTCCGTGCCATCTGACTAAGCCTGATTCTGCGGGAAATGAGTGGAAATAGAACTTCGTCTTTCTAGCCATATTTTCACACCTAAATATTTTGGTAGACGTCAAATATGTCTTTCGAAGACCGTATATGCTACCGCCTTCCTTATGGTCTTCAAATGAACGGCTTTGTAAGTGCGAAGAACCCTGGCTGAGAAAGCTTGTTATTCATCTGCTTGGTGAGCAGACTTATTTACAGACAGACCTGCCTATAAAACGGCTAGAGTTGCGATCTTTTCAAAGCACAAGTGACCCAGGACACCTCGCAGCAACAAAAAAAATCAGCATGAAAAACATACTCTTTATAGGTGGAACGGGTGGGTTCGCTTCGCCTTCTCTTATTGTTGATTGATGGGTACCGTCGCAGGATACGTCGGAGGCTCAATCCTCTCGCGCTTACTCGAACGGCGAGATGAAAATTTGAATCTCAATGCCCTCGTTCGCTCCGTGGAGAAAGCAGAAAAGCTGCGTGCCCTTGATGTGCGCCTGAACATCATCATTGGCTCGCATAACGACGCAGAACTTGTGGAGCGAATAACGTCCGAGGCGGACGTCGTCTTTTCCTTGGTATGATGCTGCGAACAGGCATAGCAGCTATGTGGACTGACAACGCAAAATTCTAGGCGGACTGCGATGATCTGGAAGCCGCCGAGTCCATTTTGCGCGGCCTCAAAAAGCGCTTCGCAATTACTGGCATCAAGCCCATCTTGATCCACATGGTGAGCAGCAGAAGCAGTCCTGAAATATCAGAGCCTCACAATGCGCACTTTTACCTCAGTCCGGAACCGGTAGGTCGTCATATGATTCCGTGTCAAGCTTGGCTCATCGCCGGTCCAGGGTGCCTCGGAGACGCCGCCAAGGGGATGTTCTCCTCCTCGACGATATACAACGACACCGATATCGCGCAGATCGAGACACTCCCCGAGACACAGCCACACCGCAACGTCGACCTCGCCATTATCGAAGCTGATACGCAGGGTACGCTTTTGTCGGCCTCTTATCTTGAGGTGTATTTCTAAAAATAAACCGATCTGCAAGGATACCTGGACTCGTACATCGTCATCCCTGGCCTCTTCTTCGGCACCCCGCGAGGCATCCTCGTAGATGCGCGCGTGCAGAACCCGACAAATCTCGCTCTAACGGCATACATTAAAGCCTCATTTGACCGCCGCGCCGCCGGAATCGTCGGACCAGGAAAGAATATCATTGCCCTTGTTGATGTCACCGATAGTTCGTATTTCCGTGTGCATTCATATCCAATTAGTGGCTGACGATGGAGCAGCGGCGGACCTCGTGGAGAAACTTTACAACGCCGTTGAGATGAAGCCCGGAGCACACGGAAAGAACGGTTATTATTTTGTCACCAATGGGGACATCGCGTTCGAGAAACTCGTGGAAGTCGTCGAGACGCGTGCAGGTGCCCGACGCACGTTTACGCAGTTAGAGCTGGACACATACTTCCCTGGTCGAGTACGTTCCTCCCCGCTCATGCAACCTGTGCGGATTCTGACATTGAGGACTTTACTTTCACAGCCGAGCTTGCACAGTTTCTTTGGTGATAATGGGCGGGCAGACTCGGAGAGGTCGCGTGCACTCGGGTGGAAGCCGGTAAAGACAGCTGAAGATTTCTTGGTTGCGCTTCGGGACGAAGTCGAACACTGGGCAATTTGAAGACTCAGGTTCGCGTTTCTGATTAGTCCCTCGTAGTTTTCCCAGCTATGTATTCCGAAGCATGCTAGTCTAAGTCTATCTGTAGATGTTTTCTGTACTGTCTTGTATTCTTTCACGTTACTTCAAATGTATAGAGCGGATCGTTGCCTAAAATCTGGAACTCTAATACTCGGGTTGCCCAACTGGACGGGCTATTCCAAAGGATTTGTTCATCCAGAAATCAATACCGATAGATAAAATCAGTTATGTACTAAAAGGGGGTCCAGCAAGATCGTCCATTGCTTTGCTCAAAACCTGGCCCGTCCGAGCCCCCGCGGCGCAATCGGGAGCACCACATCCCCAATTACGCGTATGGCCGAAAGTCGCCCAATAGTCTCCGCGTCATCGTGCGCCGCTCTTCTCGCTAGAGCGGAATCACTGGAGTTGCTGATCGCGGGCGAGCGGGATGAACACGTCATCTAGGGCGCACATGGTTTACGCAGGTGGGAGAGTGCCACAGCGGAAGTACTGCCGGAGGTATCTCGCGGTGCGGGCAGAGGCCGCTGCGAGGGATGTGTGCTGTCGATGGGAGAGGAAAGGAATTGATTCAGCAGTAATGCGCGAATGAAATCGAATGTGGAACATGTATGCACCCCTGGCGAGTCTTGCGTGAGGAGGGGAACAGGGCCGCGGCCGACTGGGCGCTTAGAGACAGGTGCATGAAAGAATAAGTCGTCGGAGCATCTTATGAAGGATTGCTACGCACCTAATCATAGGCGTGAGCGGATCGGCGTGTTACCGAGGGACGGGAAACTTGTTTTCGCGCCAGCCGGGCCTGGTTATGTGCGGAACCAACGTGAATTCCCATGCTCAGGAGAAGATCCACAGAGTACACATCGCGAAAAAGCCTTCCCGGGACGGGACTTTCCAGCCACTGAACAGATAATTTGCACAGTAAGCCCCATGGGCAACGTAATATGATTAGACACGCACGCGCGTTCGACCCGCAGAAACCAACTACGCGACAGTGTCGTTGAAAGGCACCGCATAGCCGCAACGCACCAGCAGCCACGCCTCAATCGTGTTCTCTGTAAACGGCGCTGCCGAGGCGTTACCCGCGCATTGGAACTGAGTGATTCCGTCCGAGTCGTATAGCGACGTTGCGTTGCCCGTAGCGAGGACCGCGAGGTCGTGCTCGAGGGGCTGGAATAGCTCGTATGGCTTGGCGAGAGCGGAGAAGATGAGGTTGTGGAGGAAACTGGAGTCGATGACGCAGTAGGAGCTGTTGGTGATGACGGGGAAGGGCTACGTTTGGATGGCGGCTTAAGTTCGAGGGCGGAGAGATTAGCGGCAATGTCAGCGGAGGAGTTCGCGTGGAAGGGCAGTCGGTGGGCCCGGCAGCCGCACACCCGTCAAAAAATGCTTGCAGCGCCTTGTGCATGTCTGTCAGTTCTACGGTCACATTCCTGAACTCAATGTTGAGTGAGAGAGCAATGCAATTGAATTGTTCCGTCTCTTACCAGAGTACCACGCGGCGATGGCAGCAACCCCTGTTGGAGGATGAGGTCGAGGTTCACGTCAGGCCCCGGGAAGCTCCCCTAAAGGATTGTCCGAAAAAGTGGCTTTTTGAGGCCGAAATATTGCGATTTCCTTGTCCAATAAGTGGCTTTTCGAGGCCAAAGATCGGCGATCGCTGTCCAGCGAAGTGGCTTTTCCAGGCGAGGTCTTGAGAAATTTATGAAAAGTCCGTCCTATTTTGATGTTACTATCAGGATCTTCAACCAGATCTTCTTGGTGAACCCCACGAACCCCGCGGTGAGTGCACTTTATATCTTTATGGTTGTCGCGGTGATTTTTCGAAATTTCTGCGAATTTTTTTGGAGATTTTTTTCAGTAAACACGTGATGACCCTTGTCCAATAAGTGGCTTTTCCAGAGCTAGACGCCGGAGAAGAGTGGCTTTTTGAGGCCATATTTAGGAAAATTTTCGGACAATCTTTTGCAGGAGCTTCCCGGGGCCTTTCACGTCTTACTTAAAAATGGCATCAGCAGCGGAAGAGAGAATCATCTTTGAGGGGTTCAGGGTGGAAATTTCTGCTCTGGTATTGAGGCACACGCGTCGTCGAGCAGGCACAGGCAGGGCCTCGAAGCACTGACATGAACATCTTGAGAAACAGAGACGAGCCGAGTGTAATGGCATGATGGAAGAGAGAGAGGGATTCAAACTCCGCCAGAACACGTGCGATTTGAAACTCCGACATCTTTCTCTTCCGGACCATCATCCGGCGACAGATCCGCAGGCGCAGGCTCGCAGCAAAGGCTTCAGCGCAGCGGGGGCGCAGCGCCCTACTACATACGACGGCTTCGACCTGGGCGCCCACGATATACTGCAGCTTCCGAATCCGTCGCCTGATAAGGAGGCCATTCTCTTCCCGGTCAACACAAATGCTGACAGGCTTTGCTCTCAAATTAACAAAGTATACTACTCGGGGCTTTCCCTACCTACCATGTCACACGGACAAATTTTCATGATAAAACTTGAGAAATCTGTTGATAAAGCGAGGTGAGATTTCCTTTCTGTCTTGTTCGCGGCTTGCCTGCGGCATGTCCGGAATCATACAAGGGGGATATCTGCGCAGGCTTCCGATCACTGTTGCTGTGCAATCCTAGTGCGGCGCAGTCGGCTGTACATGCGCAGTTTATTAATAGAACATTTAATTGCCGTCGCACAGTCACATTGGTCTGTACACTTACCTCCCCACATCCACGCATCTAACCTATGACTGGATCGACCGGACTTGGCGTCGAGCTGGTTTCCCTCGTTAACAAACTCCAGGATGCGTTCGCGATCGTAGGATCAAGCGCGGCTCAAATAGATTTACCCCAGATATGTGTGCTAGGGAGCCAGAGCAGCGGGAAGAGCAGTGTCCTCGAGGTACGTAGCGACAATTACCTCACCGAGCTGAGCCCAATTATTGACAGAATATCGTTGGACGAGATTTCTTGCCTCGTGGTCATGGGATTGTGACGCGACGACCTCTTGTGTGTACCCACACAGTCTCCTCGAGCGTTTGATGACTTGGTTGTGGCGTTTCTAGGTACTACAGCTCATCCATAGACCTGCGTCGGAGCCATTAGCCAGCAGTACGTAGAGTCCATGCCAAAGTAACTCGACCGAATCTGAACTGTCATCCTTAGGTCCAACCGACGCGAAAAGCAAATCAGAAAGCCAAGACGAGTGGGGCGAGTTTCTCCATCTCCCCGACAAGAAATTCTTCGACTTCGATGAAATCCGCCGCGAGATTGTCCGCGATACCGAAGCCAAGACTGGACGCAACGCAGGAATATCACCCCTGCCTATCAATCTCCGAATATTCTCGCCTCGTGTTCTGACCCTCACCTTGGTCGATCTGCCAGGACTGACGATGGTCCCTGTTGGCGACCAACCCCGCGATATTGAAAAGCAGATCCGCGACATGTTGATGAAGTACATCACTCGGCCAGCGTGCATTATCCTCGCGGTGACGCCGGCGAATCAAGACTTGGCGAACTCGGAGGGCTTGAAGATGGCGCGCGAGGTGGATCCTGAGGGAGTACGGACGATTGGTGTGCTGACGAAGATTGACCTCATGTGGGCTCCATATTCTCTCCCTTTTGACTCCATGCCTTGACGCTCATGATATCGCGCAGGGATGCCGGAACGAATGTGGTGGATATCCTCGGAGGACGTGTGATCCCCCTTCGACTCGGTTATGTGCCTGTGGTAAACCGCGGACAACGCGATATTGAGAGCAACCGTGCCATCAGTTCCGCCCTGGAGAAGGAGCGAGAATTCTTCGAAAATCATCCCGCATACAGGGCGAATGTGAAGTACTGCGGGACTCCATTCCTGGCACAGAAACTTAACAACGTGCGTTGATATTCTCGTAACGTCTCTCCGTTTTGCAAACGCTGTTCGTCAGACTCTGAAACTCCATATTCGCAACACACTTCCTAGTATCAAAGCTAGTATCAGCGCGGAGCAACAACGACTGTCCGCAGAACTGCAAACCCTCGGCGGCCCTCTCGTCGAAGGGACTTCCGCTAATGTACTGCTGACCGTGATAACAGAGTTCACAACAGAGTTCCGCACCATAATCGATGGCACGAACGCGCGAGCATTGACGCTGAATGAGCTGTCCGGCGGAGCCAGAATCGCCTTCGTCTTTCATCAACTATTCAGCATTGGCATCAAAAACATCGACCCTTTCGACCAGATTACGGACGCAGATATCCGCACAATCCAGTATAGTACATCTGTAAGCCTCGTTGCGTGGACACCCCGGATTTATGTAACAGCTAATTCGATATAGGGAACCGCACCGTCATTGTTTGTCGGAACAGCCACGTTTGAAATTCTCGTGAAGCACCAGATCAGAAGGTTGGAGGAGCCGAGCATCAAATGCTGCCAGCTGGTATACGATGAGCTCCTCAGAATTATTGCAGAAATTCTAGCCAAGATGGTACGCCTTCACAATTAAATGCTCGGAATATTGGGCTGAGATGGCATAGTCCGCTTTTAGGCGGTATCCAGCACTCCGCGAACGATTCAATTTGGTCGTGATCAGCTTTCTGAAGACACTGATGGAGCCAACAAGAAAGCTCGTGACCGATTTGGTTGAGTTCGTGGCCATCATTGAGATCTATTCCGCATCTAATGCGTTCCGTTCAAAAGGATGCAGGCCTGCTACATAAATACAGCGCATCCGGATTTCATTGGTGGCAACAAGGTCAGTTCTCATCCTCCTACAATTTCCGTACAAATGAGCGATCATCGAAATAGGCAACAAGTATTGTCGAGGAACGTATCAACGCCGCGCGTCCACAGACTCCTCCAGATACAAAGGCCGGAAAACTCGCGCCTGGACAGATCAACAACGATCGCGACTTGGACGTCGAGGCAAAGAAGGAGGACTCCGGATTTTTCTCGTCGTTCTTCCCAAACAGGAGCAAAGGCGGCAACACCGGCAGTACAGTGTCGAAGCAGAGTGGAAGCGGAGCTCTCCCGACAGCAACTATGGAGGCTCCGCCTGCGATCTTACGTCCACAATCTGTCTTGAACACTCGGGAGAGGAAAGACATCGATGTCATCAGTGCGCATCTTCCATGTACCTTCACAGGTCTACTGAATGTCGTTCGCTGTAGAGCTACTGATCCGCTCTTATTTCAACATCGTCAAGCGCGAGATGATCGATACTGTTCCGAAGGCTATTTCGCTGACGCTCGTCGGGCACGTAACGAAGAATCTGCAGCACGAGCTGTTGCAAGAGTTGTATAAGCCGGAAGCAATTGATGAACTGCTCAAAGAGAGCGACGCCATCGTGAACCGGAGAAGGGAAGTTACTGCTATGGTGGAGGCCCTGAACAAAGCCGAGGAGTATGTGCTCTCTCCTTTTTTCAAGTGACAACAACTGAACTGCGAACTAGGATTGTAAGTGGGGTTTAAGTATGTTCGAGTATGTTTTCTATTTCGTTGTATTTCTCTGCGTCATTTATATTTTAATACAAACCAAATTCCGCTTCACTTCAACTCGACTGGCAGGGATTACCTTGTAATTCTGAGATAAGGACTGCCGGCTGGCACAAGCAGATGGACACTGAGGCGTCATAAAATCGTTGGGGCACTCCAGGACTACTCGCCTTCATCCAAGAAGGATAAACAAGCGATTCACCCCTGTGTGGCGTTGAAACCCGGCTGCCGCCCTCTTTCACAAGTCATTTATTGGAATTTACTTTTTGGACACCTTTGTCAGGTGCTGCGTGACGATATCATAGGTATGTATTTACCGGCATGATTCACATCTTCACAAAGCAACGGCTAGTATCAGATTCACGAGAACGGCTGTCTCTGAGTATCGGAACGGTCGCATGCATGCGTAAGTAGTGTGAGTATGGGAATGATGCATTCAGGGCATCTCCTTCGCAAGGCTCTCTTGGGAATCCTTCTCTTTCGGAGCGGGCGGGCCCTGGGCATACACCTCGTTGGTTAGTGTCTCGTTCGGGTAATGAATGGTACGACGCACCCGGCTGTTCTTGACAATCCAGTTAATGATCATGGAAAATGCGCTGCAATGGCAGTATTTATCGCATGACACAACAGAGAGAAAAGAACACGCACCTCGCAGCAACGAGCAGCACATTCCAGAAAAACCCGACCATGTCAGAGGTTGTGCCGGCGACGGAGGGAATGCCGGGCTGACTATTGCGCACGTTGGGCAAGGCGAAGAGCAGTGCGGTCGAGATGGCGATGAGCGGGAGTTCGACCTTCTTCTCCCGGAACCACACTGACATCGCCGCAATGAAGATTCCCCCGCTGAGACACCACATCACTGCGGGCGGCGTCAGATACATTGCAACGAGCGATGGACGCGCGATGCACCGATTATAATGATTACTGAGAAAGCCTTGGTGACGGGACTGCGGCTGACGGTGAAGCGAATATTCACGGCAGAGCCGTCGTCGAAAACCCCTTCGAACGCAGTGTCGATATTCCAGCCCTGTACTGTGCCTTGCGTGAAGATGGTCATGGGCAAGGGGTTTCCATAACTCCCGTCGATGGGAGACGTGAAGGCAAGGATTTGGTAGTCAACGGTGAAGACGTCGAAAGGATACCGATTCACATCGCCGTCCTGCGAAGTGTCATGAGCCATGAGCGAGGACAAAAAATAGATTGATAAATACGAGGACTTGAGATACACTTTGGAGCGGCATGATTGTATTGGTGGCGAAGTTGGAGGTGACAGATTGGAGGAGGAGGCGAACTGGCACAATGTGTGGGCACCTATCACAGCGAAAGTATTTGAATATGCGCGCACCTGGCACGGCGGGAACATTCAGGAACCCAGATGGTGAGATGAGATTGTTGATAGGCTTATACTCGAGGTGGAATCCAAGCTAGTCAAAAGGGTCAGCAGCCGTCTCATTGGAAGGGAAATGGATGAACAGCGTACCACAGACCCTTGCTTGTTCGGATCAAACGAGTCCACGGTCAATAGAATCGCAAGAGCCAGATCCGCCTGCGTCCAGTTAGTAAACTCGTTCCCGATGTCGTCGGAGTCGACATTGACGCCGTATGCGTCTGTAATCTGTCAATTAGACATTCCCAGCGGGTGCGGCAAAGACTTCACTAAATTTATTCTGGCTTTTTGTCCCTTCCTTGTAACTCTCGTACCCGACGACGGACACGAGCGTGAGGAGGACTGCGATTAAGACAGCGAAGAAAGACAGCCAGCGGACGTTGACACTGCGTTCCCAGGGTTCGTAGGCAGAGGCTTTGCCTACCATGATAGGCATACATAGGCAGAGTTTGTACTGGGGCCAGTATCCAGCCCTCTGTTCAACTTCAGTACGCCATATAACTCGTATATAAGGCTTGTGTTGACTGTTTTACTTCGCTGGTCGCTTATTTTGGCGGTTACGGCACGATACGGCAAGCTGTGGGAGCTCTCGGGCATGAGGCAGCCATATCAGCCCATTTCGATCGGCTTCGATTAATTAATGGAATTTTAGCCTAGCAACGGGCTTGAGCCTAATAGTAGGTGGATTGAACACTTAAAATGCACCAGAATGTAGGACAACGGCCATCGCAGAGGAGAAGGAGTGGGGGTTGGAAGGCTGAAGTCGACCGATGTAGACCGACCAGTAGGCCCAGCTAGGCCAATTTGCCGTCGGCAGACTCGGTCTACTAACGTAAACCGACGTAAACCGATGTCGGCCCGGCTAGACAGACTCGGCCGACGGGGCCTCGGAATGCAGTGTGAGATAAGGCATTTTGGAGTTCTTTTGTAAAGACAGAAAAGGAGAGCGGCCCAGATGGTGATGAAGAAGGAAGAGTGTATGGCGAGTGCGACTCGAGTGTGAGTTCCTGTTCGGCCAGATTAGTGAAGTTTACTGACAGTAATCCTGACCTTTATGGAAAGACATAGAGGAGTGGGTGGGAGTCGAAACGACAGCGACAGGAACAAGGGTGATGACTGGAATTGAAGGGTTAGAATAAAGAAGCGCCCAAACGTGAGTTAACGTTCGATCATTGTTTCAATGGGCGCTGGAAACTAGGAGTTAGGGAAGCACGAATTGAGCGCCAAACGAGATCATAGTCTTGAATTTATCGCGCCATAGATTTCACTCGCTCTCCCGTCAACCATGAACCTCCAAGATCAAGCATGAAAATCAGATATGTTTTGATTCTGAAACGATTTGCATCAGTATTTCACCGTTGGTCTGTGCCTCAGTATAACCGAAAGGATATCTACACGTACTTTAGTATCACCCGAAGGAGAAGTAAAAAACCTCATATACGTAACTCCAAATGAACAATGTATTAATGTCCGTGTTTCCCGCAGGTAGCAATTACGCCCCTGTGCGGCGAGGTGGTAGGCGTTTGTTCTCTTATGAGACAAATCCAAAGGGATGACACCCAAATGCGGTGGAAGGGACTGATTTTTTGGCTGCTAAATTAAAACACGAAAGGACCTTGCTAACGTCGCCTACACTGACTCGGAAAAAGTATCTGATCACGTGAAATCCAGAAAAGATTGAGATTGGGCTCAACATACGGCTTTCTTTGATCGGGTTTTTTATGGTCAAATGGTAGTACAGGAGACCTAGTACATACTTACAAAATATTGAACAAATACACTAAGAACCTGGCCTTGTATGTGGGATTTGACAGTGACAGGTGATCCAATTATTAATCTGTTTTTGATCTGCTGGGGGAATTTAAGCCAGAAAAACCTCCGAGTGTCAAAATAAAATGCAGAAGCTCAGAAGACGTTAATAGTTGGTTGCCTCGCTCCCTACCGCAACAATTTTGGGCACTCGATTGGTTGCATAATTGGCCAATAAACTCTTGATCAATGTGTTCTCACTCCTCTTTCAACACGACCCAAAGATCTTCCTGATTCTTTCGCAATTGGTCTCCACCACATACCATGTGCTCAAGGGAATCCAATAGATTTTATATGATGTTGATATGGGGCGAAATGGGCCACTAGGGGAGCACATTAATGACTTCGGGGTCAAGCCACCCCTTTGTATGGTTGGATCGTTGCTTTGAATCACCTCGAATCGCTGTCATAGAAAAAAATCAATGGTCAAAAACTTCAGATTATAGTGGTCGCCGGTGCCAAGAAGGTAGTCGAAGAGGATATCAGCATAAATAAAACAGCACATGATGCCGTCGATGCGATGGAGTTTTCAACACATGCCTGGTGAGATACCCCCAGATTTTTTGTGCTCCCCTCACCGTACTTGATTTTACTTTTGGTGGATATGGGGATATTTAGGTCTCCCTGACTCCTCCAACACCACTCCAAGCCATCAGAATCGAAAATATCGAAATTGGAATCATCGGAAAATATTACTGCCCGCCAATCCTCTTCTGTCGAATAACAATGGTGTTCCCCCCGGTCATTTCGCTTCCTCCGGTAGCCTGCAGTGAAAGTTGGGTTAGATTTCTGGACATATGCATTAAGGTTATGTTTTCCGAGGGCATTACACACAGTATCTACATGTACACAGAGGAAAAACTCCTGCTATAGGTCTGATGCACTCTGGGTATGAAAGAAAGAGAGCATTTGTAAGGCTATGCGGACATCCCTCTGGTTCAATTTGAAAGTCCAATTCTTCTTTTGTGGTTAGGAGTTGAAATCATGGGTTGGGCTATAGCGCCTGTTGATCCTAGATACCGTGAAGGGTGCAGTATTCTCTTGTTCTGCAATCCACCGATTTGACATCCCCACACCCTTTGGTGACATTACAGTGGCCTTCTGAGTAGCAGAAGTGTCGGAGATAATGAATAGGAAGGTTTATGTGCAGTTATAAGGCAGTGCGGTGCGGCGTTGTGGTGGTTCGAAATGAAAAAGCTGATGCTTTCCAAATGCGGAAAAAGAATTGGATCACATGTGCGCGATGTTTACGTTATTTCTGTCCAATGGCGGCGCATTTGTTCCCAACTTTTTACATATAAATAGGATGCCTTGGGGTGTCCCTAATGAAGTATAGAATTTGTTTAATAAATGTGTATATGTGGTGTAGCAGAGCTCCAAAAGTTTCAAAGTAGGTGATCCAATACTTTTTCCGAGTCAGTGTAGGCAACTGCAGGCATAAGTGCTTTAACAGTCGCCAGACTTCTCACCAGCAAGAGAGATTAGTCATTTGCGGCATATTGAAGGGTCGTGTCTCACATGTTGCTTCACCTTTGAAGTTACGTTGCTTGATAAAGCCGGACACTCTATGCACAGGGCCAGGGCAGGTGGCGATCATCACATAAATAAGCTAGCTCTGAAAGATAGCGCCGGCATCTCTTTTAAAAAGGCGCTAGTCCGATCGATGTAGTCCAAAATAGATGCTCTACGTGCGTTGTGTTAATAGGTCCGTCCATATCTCTACCTCGTACTTACCATTCCCGCCATTTTGATTCGGGCGAAATCATGTGGAGTGTAGACTTCTTTACTCATGTCCCTCGACGCACCGAAAAAAAAATGAGAAGACAACAACCGAGGCGAAGGCTGACCAGTGGCTCAGGGTCGAGCAGAACGAGCGTACCTCAATCATTAATCCTATGCTCGGCATCAATTGGATACCGGCGGATCGCTCACCCAACTTGAAGGCTTGGATCACAAGGTCGAGTTGCTGGTTCAGAAGGGGGAAAAAATCCACGAAAGAAAGAGCGTGGAAGACGCTTTCGGGCGGAAGTCGAACCCAGGATTCCCATCGACACTATGCAACTTTGTTCAAGTCAGTAGAAATAAAAAAAATGGGTAGGTTGCACACACCGCGCCCGAGTGACCTTCTCCATGAGTTGCACGGTCGAAAAAAGGATGTATTGAGGAGCTCGAGTGCCGAGGAAATCGAGCACTATGAAGTAGCATGCGAAGTTAAAGGCTTGACCGGCACAGGCAGGAGAAACATATCCCACAGCGGGGTGTAGAGATATATGAAAAGTGGTCCGGCCTTGACAGAGTACAGTGGTATATCCTGTGTTCAAGCGAGCACAGCATTGGGCACAAAGCGGTGTGCCTCACGAAGTTTATCATGCGTCGCATTTGGGTATCCAACTGAGTTTCGTTGCGCTACCGTAGAGACTTGCTTTTTGTTTGGGGGAAAGTAGATGTACCCGAGAACCGAGGAAGAAGAGCCTCTCAAGGTGCGCACAATAAATGGAGTTCTGAGAGAATCTAAATGATTTTGACCCGCAAAAGGTTCCTTTACTTGTCAATAATCGTGGTAAACTCCGCCGGGAAGAAATGGAAGTCCTCCCGCGTGGTAATGTGCTCCAGCGCGCCCGCCAAAAGTTTGCGGTATCCCGGGTCGGTGAGCGTCTGCGTCGCAAGAGAGATAGATAAGTTGAAATTCTGATGCACCATCGACGCGCACCTCGTGAATCTTCTCGTGCGACGCTGCCTCCACGAGGATCATCGCCGAGAACTCCGTCTCCTGTAGTCCGAGTTCGCTCGCTAGCGTCCCGGAAGGGCGCTCGGTCTTGAATGACTGTCACGAAACTTAATTAGTCGAGCGTGTTATTTTGTGGAGGACGCGAGACAAGGGGAGGGGAAGTGGGAGAGAGAGGAAAGCGACGCACCACCTCATACTTTAGCAGATTCTCCTGCATGATCGGCAGTGCCTTTACGGACTCGACCATTTTGAGCGCGCGGGCGTGGATGTCATCGGAGGAGAGCTCAGTTCGGGCTTTGAAGACACCGATGGCGCGCACGCGGTCTGTGCGGATGGCCATTTCTTCTTTTTTTTTTCTGGTTCGAGAGTGGAAAGGTGGGGTAAGTGGAGGTGAGGGTGCGGAGATGCAAGTATTTATCCAAAGACTGTGAGAGAGGCCGCGGCAACGGAGATAGAAGAGCAAGAGAGACTCAATGAGTTTCAGAAATCTCTGGTGGAGATCCACACGACGGTTAGAAACGGAAGCGTACGGTCGTCCAACGACGCCAGAGAAGTGCCTCGGTATACCGTACAGGTTGGTATTGAACGGGCGATCCATCAAATGGTAGGTGGCGTGCGGTGTGGCTAAAAGCAGCCGACGGTGCTGATTCATGAATACTATCGTTCGCAGGAAGTAAAGTCGAAGATCCATCTGACGGTCGCTACGCAAAGCAGTGGCGGTATTCAGCGGGGGGAAAAAACGGGATTCGATGCAGTCTGTGGAGGAAACCAGTGACAGTGCGCAGCGGAAAAACGAGAGTTGAAGCTACTTCTGAGAATGAAACACGGAGCGAGTTAGATCAACGATGTTGCAATGACTGGGAAAGAGTATAGTTACCAGCGCCGAGAACAGCTTGAAGAATGTATTGGGATTCGGAGACAATATGGAATCTAGAATAGGATTGGAGTTGCTAAACAAGTGGCCGGCAACAGTCGGCTGATACGGAAGGCTGCCACGGAGGCGGAGACGAGGAAGCAGGCTGATTAAGGGAGTGATGCGATGAAGCTGACCGTACTGGTGGAAGCGTATATTTGGAACTGGCCGAACGGAATGGGATGATGAAGTAAAATATCCAGAGGCACGAAGATACCGGCGCGACACCTTGATCATATCACGTCCACCACATCGATAGCACTCGATCCATGTACGACGTCGGCGACTGGTCCTTCGGCGCTATCCAGTCGAGCACCAATCCATCCTTCTCGTTTGTGTACAGCACCGCTGCTACTGTAGAGCCGCTTCCGTATTGTGGTTTCAACCGCGCGAGCCCTCCCGCAGAAGGAGCACTTGACGCTCTAGAGCGGCGCAGCGCCGGGTAACATCGAACGTGCCCTCAACGGATCCCGGGCGTTTACCGCCAGCGTAGGCGGAGGCAGAGGAGCACGCTTGCAAGGAGAATCAGGGACGCGGCGATGCTGTCCGCTGAACGACGGCGAGGGTGCGGCCGTTGGAAGCTGATGTAGATGATTCTGATACTGATATTGCGCCAGAGGGCATGCCACGCACCTCAATCCCGCTTGCAGATGACCACAGGGCGGTGGCGTTGTCGGTTTCTGCGTCGGAGGATATGCAGACTGCTGGCCGATGAATATTGGGCGATCAAGCTCAAGGATCACGCAGAACAGACACCTCAGTTGTGCCCAGCGCAAATGCGACGCTTAAGAGTCAAGACCCAGACGACCAGGACTTTTTCATGGTTTTGAAGGCGGGGCGATGGGAGGTCGAGTTCCGGGCCGAACTTCGCCCGGATGTATGTCACTATTTGGCAACGGCATCCGGGCCATTCCGACCATCTCGCCAGCATCCCACCCCTGCCAACGGACCCAATCTGAATCTCATCCCCGCCAAATCCCCGCCGGAATGGCCATCTCCAAGTCTCTATGCATGCTTCGACTCTCGAACCAAGCGGAACCCCTCCATTGAATCACGTCGAGTCCTAGTCTCTCGTGGACAGACGCTCTATACATTTGAAGCTCGTACCTCGCTGTATAGAGTCTGTTTGTTACCGCGGGGGTCCAACCGGGTAGCTGCGCTATTATGTAATATGTGTAAGCCGTCGTTCGAATCCTATTGCGAACACTTTTTGAACTTTGAGCTTCAACTAGTTTCTTCCATCGGGTTCCCCAGGGATGAAGCCAAAACATATTCTAAAGAGGTTTTGAGAGCTACCCGATTTTTTCTCCATCGCGATTGTTAATTCGTTGTGTTCGGCCGAGATTCGGATGGGAGTCACATGACAAGTGTGGTGATTTTGAAGGGCAAGCCATGGGGCCTCATTCAAAATTCTGAGGAGATAGAATTGTAGATAAAGCTTCTTTAGTACACTCGAAGATGTGGCTGAATGAAATGTCGCGTCGTTGTGGGCCGGATCTCGCGATTCGGAGTTTGCTTACGTGAGATTACATAATAACGCCACTACACGGTCTGACCCCCGCGGTAACAACTAGACTAGTCGAGTCCCATCCTTGGTTCAAACTTCAGATACTTAGTTTTGTTCAGGGATCTTTTCCAGTGCTACTCAAGATTTTGGCGCACGGAATTCCAGTGGCACAGCTGGATTTGGCGATTCGAATTGCTCCTCGATAAATGCCTTTTAATTGACACAGGATACATCAAACGAGGACTGTGAACGACACTCCCCAATTCCCTTAGTCATCGAAGCAGGTCGAGCGTCGTCAAATAATCATTAATGTATCTCTCGATGGCCTCCGGCTCCGGCCACTCTTCAATCAGCGGCCTATACGCAAACCCGTTGAAATAATTCCTGAGCTCAGTCCTCCTGCTGCTGCGGTCGACAAGGTGGTTACCGCCAAACATTTAAGGCGGAATGTAAGGCTTCAGCCTGGAATCAGTGACCTGACTGCACGGAGAAAGTGTTCCTGTGGAGAGCAGATCATGTATCTGTCTAGTCGAGCCAGTAGCATGCCGCTGAGATCCACGCGTAAGGAAGCGGTGTATACAGGGAATACACGGACGTACCAGAGATTTCCCCTCTTCGTTTTCGTGATACAAACTCCTCCCCATTTGACCACGAATCCGGTAGTCCCCTCGCGCCGGCCTCCCAATCATCCCAGAAAGCCCCGCCGTCAAAGATACCGATGACCAAGCGCACGTCGTAGACCCATGGAACTCGGGCAATCTCGTACTCATCCTTGTAAAACAACGGCGACAAAGCCAGCAGCAACTCGAGCCGAGGACATTCTTCCAACAGGGCTGTAAGACTCTCCATGCGCAGGCGAAAGCTGAGGGACAAGTGGGTGAGTGCAGGTAGCGCCGGAATCTGTGGTAACATGTGGTCTTGAATAGTGGTGAATATTGTGAGGTGAGTTATTGTTATCCCCGAGAAACAAGGATGAGAAAAATCAACATTCTCCGAACCACCGAAGAGTGCATCTGGGCAGATGCCGAGTCGCCGGAGGCGCATTTCTGCGAGGATCGGTAGGAGTGTAGGATCCGTGAAATATTCGAGGGCACCGAGATCAAACTGCAATTCGTAAAATAACAGTCAAAAATACTTGTGACTTTCCGTATATGCTAGTGGAGATTAAATTGACAACTGCAGAGATGGGGTGAACTCCGTAGCTCGAGCCAAAATCTAACGGTCCGCTGGAGCACACTCGCGATAGATATGGAGTGGTCTTTGCTCGATCCTCCCCGCCTCACTTTGGCGATGGCTCGCAACCTAGCTATCTGTTTTCAGGCTACAGTCACGGCGAAAATTGTTGCCCATACCAAAAATGGAAATTTTGTGATGGCGCAAAAAAAAACACACTGTGGACCAACCACTGGTGGGTAATATTGCCAGATGTTGTATCTGATTCATAATATATGCTATTTTGATGCGCCAAATCCCAGAAATTGTTCCCCTGCTGGGATTTGGTGGTAGTCTGATGATCCATATGACTGTGCATCCAAGGCCAAGTGCATGACAAATTAAGTGGTATTTTAGCTCATATACAACATCTGAATACCCCTCTACCCAAGCATTAGCTAGTATTTTGTCCACCACACATTTATTGTGAGCCATCACAAAATTTCCATTTTTGGTATGGGCAACAATTTTCGCCGTGACTGTAAATTCGCGCAGACTGAAAACAGAACGTACGTGCCCTCGCTCTTTGCACTTTTACGGTTCAAATCTATTGTTGACCCACCCTTTTTTTTCTTGCTACTGTAGTATCACAATCAATTCGTCAACGGGTGTGACGCGTGACTCAAAACTCCATTTCGTCAATTCGTCAAGGGGCCTTGGGCTGCGTGACAAACCTAAAAAATTTGTCAGGCCCTATATCCCTTCTGTCGCCTTTAGAACCTTCAATTAAATGCTTTGGAATCGAATAGGGGAAACCAACTACTTTAACAGTACAAAAAGTTGAGAAATCAAGAAAACCTTCATTTTTTAGCACTGGACCCGCATTTTCCCAACTATAGACAGTTCTATTTCAGTCAGAAAAGCAGTTAGAGACCATGAGAGGACATGAAGCGGATAAATTGCGCCTGCGGCGCGAAAGAAATCGTATTTTCCACGATTTCAGCCGAAATTTGAACCAAGCGTGACGAAAAATGTATTTGTCAAGAGGCTCCGTGATGTGTTACCAAGTTCCAAAATTTGTCACGTCAAGGGCCTGCGTGACGCGTGACTGACGAATTGATTGTAATACTGCAGTATCTAAATAATCTTGGAAGTCAATTGATGGTCTGATTAGGTAGGTAGGTAGGTAGGTAGCATTACACGGCACGGTCCGAATAACGAACGCTGGTTCCATCAGGAAAATGTCTATGGGCCGTAGTTGCCCGCTTAATTACATAGATCATTGTAGTTCCCATAGTTGCCGTAGCTCCAGAGGGCGCTATGTAGTGTCCCGTAGGCAGCATAGCTCTGTGCATGAGATATATAGTACTATAATGCTTCCTGCAATGCCTATACAGGCATATGTTGGTCTGTATCGGAACTATGCTGTACTATATTTTGTAGGTCATGTGCTATGGTCATCTACATAAAGTGCGTTTTCAAGATTAATGTCAGCATCACGGAAACCTGTGTTTTACTAAATTATCGGGACTCTGGAGCAAAAATTCAGCAGCCAGTTATAAGATAGTCGCGCGTGTGGCAGAGGTGATAAAATAAGTGAATCACGTTACCGTGTTCCGCCCCAGGGGGATCAAATGTTGATGGTTTTCTCACCTTCATGCGAAATTTATACCGTTCACAGATATACGGAAAAGAACGCGGACACATTGGCTTAAAACCACCCGACGGAAGGGAACTATGACGCAAATGCATTTTGACCTTACGCCCCTGCCAAATGCATTTGCGTCATAGTTCCCATCAAGGAAATGTGACTTCCTAATTTGGATGCGGACGGAAACGGTTTCCGCATTCTCGAAAATCAAAATAATGCTATTCTTTGTCTAGTAAAAGTATCTACATGTATGTAGGGGTTAACATAGAACATAGAAGCTTCATCCAGTACATTAGATGAAGTCCATTTGCGATCAATAGAGGCCCCGCACTTAGCCATTAAATGGCAGCTCCGGACAATGTGCTCGACGGAAATAACAGCTGCATTGCGGCGGTGGGCGCGGGTGGAGCGGTGAGTGGTGAACATGCCGGTGGTGGGGTCAGGTCGGTTTAAAGGAGTAAACCACTCGATGTATGCGAGCGGGTGGGTATAAGTGCCGAATTGCGGTGGTAACTTGAAGATGACACGGATCTGGGCGGGACGAAGACCTATACAGGGTCAGGTTATTAATTATGGAGAGATTTGATGTCGCACCTGCAATCCCAGATGATGGAACGTACTGGGATGGGTCCTCGATTACTAGTGCAGTATCAAAGACAGCAGGTGATCCTGCAAAGCGTCCCTTCGGAGGGACAGCTGCAATGGCCCGGATACGACTTTTGCGAGGCTGATCACTGAGATAGCGGTTCCGAGGGAGGTGGAGAGAAATCTGATTGAAGATGTCGAATCGATCGTAACGGCTGGGGATGACGGGAGAGGACTTGAAATGCTGTTTTAGGAAGCCGGTGAGGGCGGGGACGATGTCGTCAGTGCCGTGAAAGGTTTGCAGGTAGCCAACAGAGACATTCTCAGTGGTGGGGGATTTTGCAATCGAGTATGCAACGGTAGGGAGTTTCGTGGGCGGAAGACGGACGACCACAGCAGAGGCAGAGGCAGCCGTACCCTCCTCATCATTGTCAGACTCATCCTCGGACTCATTGTGGGTCGGGCAGCCTTGTAGGACAAGCCACTGGAGGTACGAAGTGCGCAGAGCCATGGCTTCTTGGCGCTGAAGCCAAAGAGCCATCTGCTCCGTGTAATCGCGCCGGTTACTCGCACGGTAGGCCTTCTTGGCAAAATCTATGTGAAGCCGCTCTGGGGACTCCGTGTTGTAGCCATCAGCGCTGCCCAGACGGCGGATCGAGTCGATGTAATGCTGGATAGCGTGGAATTTCGGAATATTAAAGTGCTCGCGAATATTGAGGTCGACGAAGGCTTCCTTGTGGGCATGGAAAGTGTCGAGCGAGGCTTGTAAGGCATTGAGGGTGTGGACGGTGTGGGACTGGAGTTGGGCGTAATAGATAAAGTCGATTAGCGCCTTGACGACTGTGAGAATTCGCGCGCTAACGGCACCTGCCAGCACGCCGAGAAACACACGCTGCATCTCTTTGTGCTCTGCCCCGGTCCACTGCGAAACGGTGGAAATCCCCTTCTTGAAGTGACGAAGACCAGCAAACGCGTTCATGGCTTTGAAGCGTGCGTCAAGCTCAGCCTCCCCAACAATCTCTGTGCACCACTTCACGAGATGATCTTTGAAGACACCTTTATGGAGCTGGTGGAGGAGGTCGGGTGGGAAGGACGCGAAGATGTCGGTGTGGGGAAGCTCAGCCCAGAAAGGTGAGTATACGGGACGTACGCCATCGGCGTCGAAGGTGGGGGTAATTTTGCGATTCTTGTGATCCTGGAGCACGGCTAACGTTTTGGCTTCGTCGCGCCACAGAGTCTGCACCAAGTTCTCTCCGCGTGCTTTTGGGTCAACGCGGCAGCGTGGGCAGCGGTTTTCCTTGCAGCAGGCCACCAGGCACTGCTCCGGATAGTCGGCGATGTATGCAGCCAGGATGGGAAAGACACGGCGGATAAAGCCATCGGCACAGACCATCTCCACGCCCTCCTTGCCAGCTGCAATGAGTGGTTCGAGGAGGAGGGACATGCACTTGTGGAAGAGACGATAACCCGCAAGGGAACGGGTGTCGTCGGTAAAGCAAGTCAGCTTTGAGACCGGTAAGTACCCGATTAAAACTGTCGCATGTGTAGATGGCTGACGGCGGACATCTTTAGAGATGTTGCCGACTGTGAGATACACGGGCCATGCTGTTTTATCGCCCGCAAACTGAGACAGCTGCGTCTTGTCGGAAGATACAATGATTCCGCTAATACATGCTCCTGCTGGTAAGAGTTTCTGACGCGAGAATATTTAGATAGCTGATCAGAATATAAGCAGGGATCCGTACCTGGAGATTCCACCACCATTCCGCCGTCCACATCTCGTCAAAAATTCTACTATCCTCGCGGCCATCCTTCCTTCCGTAGACCCGTTCAGGTGCGTACGCCATATGGTCGCGAAACGCCGGATTGCTCATTAACTCCTTTATACACTCCACAGGATTACGCATCCACAACTCGAGCTCCTCGGACATCAGCTCGTCGTTCTCATCGAGCCGATTTCCCGCAGCAGTAACAATCTTACAGGTCCAGTCCGGACCGGTAGGAAGCTGGTCAACCTTCAAAAGGAAGGAGCGGTTATTGTGGAAGGACAGATTAGATTTCTTAGTCTACGGGGATGGTAAGTACATTTTGCAACAAGTAGCAAACTGACTCACGGTAGGTAGCTCCAGATACTCATCAGTGGCAGATTGGCTCACATTCTTCGAGAGCCAGCGTGCCAGCTCCCACTCGTCGCCGTCTCGGAATGGCGAGAACTTGGACTGCCCTGCTGCTTGCTGACGCGACCGCATCCGTTCAAAGAGCGTCTCCCCACGCCGTAGCGGTCTCCCAGCAGCTGGCCGCCCAGCATTCTCGTCTTCGTACGGCTCGACAAACCGCCCGTAGTTCTGCGGATCATCCTCATCAAGCACCTCTTCGACCGTAGCACGACGCGATCGGGGGATTGGTTCCGGCGGCGGCGGAGTTTTCTCGCGTGGAGGAAGGACGAAGTCGTCAGCGAGGCCCATAGGATCATCCTGGCCATCGTCGGATGGGACTGGGGATGGCGTGCGCGGAGGCTCCTGACCCTCCTGCTGGTCGACAGTGATCGGTATATCTCCCACAAGACTCGCTGCCCATTTTGCATGGCAGGCCGGCGTCCTCGAGATGTGCTTATTGACTCCGCGGACGGGATGAAAACAGTACGGGCAGCGGGATTTTCGCGAGGAGGGCATGGCGTTGGGAGAAATTTCTTAGTATCTATCTTTTGCACACTTTGACCCCCAAAACTAACACGTGTTGCAGCGCCGCCATCTTTGAAATTCGGGATCGGTGCCGCCCTGGTGACTATTTGGTTGGTTGATCAACAACGCGCCTTTCTTGTCTCCAACCACCACCATACCTCCCCAAACACACGCGTTGTTGTTAAACAAAACAGGACTATAAAGGCAGCTCTACGAGATAATATAAAAGATGAGGTTCACCCACTTCCTTTCCCCCACCCCCTCTTATTCGCTCAAAGCTTAACCATCTCAGCAAGTATCTATATCTTCTGCCATGGCTAACCAATCGACTCTTCGCTACACTGCCAACAGCGATGCTGAGGACATTGACGTCCAGCCTCGTGGCCGACCCTCAACTACCCGCCACACCGCCAACAAGGAGAACGAGCACGGTGAGCGGACTCGACTCATTCTGCGTCTATATACATTGCTCACTATCTTACCAGTTGGTCGGAGCCAAAACGATGGTCGCACCGGTGAGTTGTTGTTTCTTAATGTGTTATTCGTGCTTACTCTGTGCTATATAGCTCCCAAGAAGTCCGCCATGCGTATCGACTCCGATGAAGACGACGAGGACGACGACGGTGAGTTTTGATTACATACTCCATCACTCTAACTAAAAGCTGCTTACAGAAGTCTATCACCCGGGTAGCAAAGGGCAGAGTAAAGGCGAAGAAGATGACGAGGGCGACGAGGACGATGTGAGTCCTGTGCGGGGAAGGAATCGTCGCGTCAGCGAAAAACAGGCGCAGCGCAGTATGTCTTGTCATTTTTGTTTTTCATTGACTAATTCTATTCCAGATGAGGAGATGGCCGAAGCAGAGGCCCGCAAGCAAGGAAAGCTTGCCAAGGCCGCAAAGGCTGCTCAGAAGAAGGCCGGTGTTATTGCAGAAGACCCGCGCGGTCCCATCGACGATAATATTGTCAGTACATTTCCTCCCATTACACATATGCTGACTTCGACTCAAGTTTACATCGCGCACCGTGCCTTCCACGCGTCCCACAGCAGTGAAGAACCTTCTTCAGCGCAACAGCAAGGTTCCTCCGGCCCCAGTATTGCCGCGCGCGAGCACCTCCACTGCTCATCGTCGTGACCGTGACAGGCACGGTGACGATGACGATGACGACGACTCCCATGCTCGCTCCCATCGTTCACCAAGCACCCACCAACCTCACCACACCTTCCGCGGCCGTAGCCCCGAGCGTGAGCGTGCTCCTGTTCGCGAACCGGTACGTATCTTTCATATATTCACCTACGTGCTGACCGTACAATAGATCCGTAATATCAATGGAGGGATCGTCCCCAACTCGGTGACCCTCCACCTCTCTCACAAGGACGACTCTCGTGCTCACCGCACCACCCGCCGCCCGCACTCGCCTTTGCCGCCACGCTCGCCACCTCGCCCCCGCTCGTCATCCCCTGATGCAGGAGACAAACGGCGCCGATCCTCTTCAAAGGACTCAGACGACATGCAAGCAGCCCAAGCACAGCGCACCGCAGGCTCCAGTGGTCGTCCGAGGGCCAAGGATTTAGACGACATCACCAAGGAGTACGCCGTCCTCGCGATGGAGCTTTTCCGTTGCTACCTCAGCAAGGAGGACGCCTTTCCGGACAGCGCTACCGAGAATGCTTTGGTTCGGCGGGCATGGAAGGAGGCGTGTGAGGAGATGGACGAACATATGATCCTGACTCCAGCTGTAGCCAAATTGGTGCGTCCGCTGGCCGCTCATCCTGCTCACTCACGAATAATCTCTCAGGTTGCCAATCGGGGGTCACAGCTCCGTGGGGAGCTCAAGACCAAGATACGCCCCCTCACAGACACCATGTACGGTTTCAAGAGCGGCCAGAACAAGAAGACCATCGCTTTCAATCGCAAACTTGCCGAAGATCTCAAAGAAGGTTCCACCTTCGCATTCAAAGTATGTGGCAGTCATTACCGCGACCTCTTCCTAATCCAGCCTAGAATATCGAGAACAAGACGGGGTTATACAAGCACCCCATCCTCCAGAGCGCCGTCAGCGCAATGTGGTTTGCTAACCGCCGGGACGAGGGACCTAAGCGTCCGGAGTTCTTCAGTCCTATGCCCATCAGAGCCCTCGCGCTTGTCCTCGCCGCGGTACGTTGATCTTCACTCCCTGTTTCCGTCACTCATTTTCTCCAGGTCGAAAATAATCTCGACGAACGTCTGACCGGCATTCGGACCGATGTCCCTTTCACCGCCAACGAGTACCGCGCTGTCTACGAGGGTCATGTAAAGGCATTGGAGCAATTTGCAGCCCACACCGAGAAGTATCAACTCATGGACAAGATTTTGACGCGCTTGCACTCTGTCGGCCGGTATGTGATCTGATTACTATTTACGGTCCTCGGCTAATTCATCCGTGCAGTTTCCACTCTGGCGCGCAAGCCCTCAACGCCCCGTCCACATCCACTTTCAGCCAGCAAGTCCTCGATGCCGCTCTCAAGGAGTATGAGGAGGGAGATACCACTGACGACGCCTCCGGTGCAGAAGAGTAGTTTAATGTGTAACGCCTCCTTTTTAATACTATTTATCATTTTCTGCTCTTCTGTTGGTCTGACTATGGGATTATCGAGAAATATGTATCGCTACATATGACTATGTAGGCTATGAGCCTACCATACTCCGAGACTATGTATGCCCAATGTGTAGCTATGCGAGCTACAAAGCACTACAGATTCTTTGCTGCAAGCTACAGTGTGCTATATAAAGGGGGTCAAGCTACGGCGCTATAGAAGCTATCCAGACTACATATGGCTGCATAGACTGTGGAATTTTTCCAGATGTCCCAGGAGTTATCCCGGTTTACAAGGCAAGTAGAAGGTACACCATTGCCCCTGGACCTCCCACAACCATCCAAGCCCCAGTCGCAGACCCCATGAGTTTCCCCATGCCCCACGGTAGACCCCAGACAATTGAGAGAAGCAAGATAATCCTAGATCAGTCAACTTCAAAAACTCCAGACATTGATGATTCTACCGCGGGCGATACAGCGGTACGGCATAGAACTGTTCAAGGACCCCATACACATATTTACCAACCAGGACAATGGTAGCGCGCTCGTGGATTATGGCTTTGAGGAATTCAACACTAGTGAGTTCAGCCATCTCATTCTGCAGTTTGGGTGCAGTGCGGAATAATTTGTCCAAGAATGTTGCGCGTAAAGTTAGAACTTCCGGCAATGCCTGACATTCTGATAATGCATGTTCTGGACTTTCAATCGCAGCTTTACACAATCTGCAGAGGCGCTCAAAGATCGTCGAGAAATCCGCGGAGTTTCACTTTTGGTCGAAATAATGTTAGAGCTCAGAGTTACGGTCGGACGATAACGATCCCACCGGGTACCTGGGGGAAATAAACAAGCTTTTGCGTTCATTTTACCTTAACTAGGGCCAACACGGGCTACGGGATGTGGCCGAGAACATTGAGGAAGGCAAGACGAAAGAGAGATAGTGCGACAATGCTCGGTTATTATTAGTCGAGCGACGAGCATCGACCAAGCTGAAATAATAGTGAGAGGCCGCTGTAGATGAGATATTAAGCATAGATAACTGAACAGCTTCCCCATCTCCTCGTGGCCGACGCCTTACCCTCGTTGGTGGTTCAGGGGAGAATGAAAGTGGGAATGTGATGCCATCAACAGCTCGCATCAGCAAAAAAATCCCAGAGAATGTAGTCCTAGGTAGCCTTGATAGACGCTATAGCGCCGTAGCCTGCCCCCCTTTATGTAGTGATCCTGTAGCAGTCTGTAGCCACGGCTATCAACTCTGTATTGCTAAATCCCGTATGATAGCCGCAGGCGTGCCATAGATAGCTCGACTAGCCGCATAGCCATGTAGTGCTACAGAGTCCTTATAGCCCTCCATATTTCTTAGTCTTCTGCATGTAGACCAGGGCATTTTAATTTTTTTCCTCCTTTTTCCTTTACGCCCACGGTGCCAAAAGAAGACATAAATAAATAAATAAAATCATCATTGCAAGTCATCGAGATCGTAAATATCGTAAATGGCAGCGTCTCTACAAAAAAGTACTTAGGTGACTTTGGGAGGGATTGCATCACTAGAAGAAAGGTATCCATCCTCGCCATCAGTATCAGTGGTCTCGCCTTCCTCATACTCCTTGAGAGCTGCAGCGAATGCAGCAGGGCCAATTGCGGGAGCCCGGGCTACTTCGGAGAGTGGCTGAACCCCAGCATGGAATCTATGTGGAATTTAAGAAAGATAGCAGAGTACGAGGGAAACATGCCGGCCACGGTTGTGGACCTTGATCTGAATTTTCTCCAGAAGGTCGTACTTCTTTGTGGCATCCCCGAACGCGATGAGATCTCGGAGATGGTTGTTATATACGGACCGATAATCTGCCTCGGAAAATTCGATGGCAACGCGAACACCGGTAAGCCATTCATCAATGCAACACTCAATCTGGCATCCTGTTAGAACAGAAGGGTAACTGGAGAACGGCTTACCACGGTGAGGATGAGAGCAATAGCCGAGACGGGAAAAGTATTGAAATAAGCGAAATACTTGATGCCCTCGTCGTGCTTGTTCGCGAAAAAGATGAGGTTGGCGATTAACTGAATCAAGAAAGTTTGATAGAGACCCGTCTTTGCGACGGGATCCTAAATCAAAGAATTGGAATGAGATTAAACGAGGTGACAAATGATCATACCTCATATACAAAAGAATTACCCTCTTTGAGGTCTTCAGCCTTTTTGCGATTGGCCTTCAGAATTTTCTTGTTGCCACCAGTCTGGAATTTGAGGGCGGAGATCACAACAGGTGCAGCTTTTGTCTTCACTTCCCCACGGAACTGGGATCCACGTTTGGTAGTCTTCGGGACAGTGAGGATGGTTAAACCAGACGGCGTCATCATGACTGGCTACGCATCGGCCGACGTATCTTGTCCTCTACGCCCATGCTTAATTTCGACCCTCTCGTACTCCCACTATTTTTCACGGCAGGACTCGAAGAGCGTAAAGGCTCAAAACCTACATCGAGACTCACTCTAGGACTGGCTTGAGACTAAAGACTACAACATCTCCAGAGAGAGGACTGCCAATGAAGACGCCAACGACATCTTGAGCCGCTGTGAGCCCGGTTCCCCACTAGAGATCGCCCGGGGCTCATTCATTGCGGTTTTTTACCCGCTTCTGCAGCGTATCACCCAGCGTTCTCGATCCTTGTTTCTCTCACCTTTCGTTCTCGCGCTGTGGATCACTTGCTGTCTATCTTCGGCATCATGCCCAGGTATTC
Source organism: Mycena capillaripes (assembly GCA_029204075.1). Classification (NCBI taxonomy): domain Eukaryota; kingdom Fungi; phylum Basidiomycota; class Agaricomycetes; order Agaricales; family Mycenaceae; genus Mycena; species Mycena capillaripes. The sequence continues at coordinate 39,689 of JARHKZ010000012.1, read as the reverse complement.
GTATTCGAGGACAGAGACAGATGGCCTGGATCTTGTCCATGGCCTCGCTCTGGTACGTTGTATTCTCTATATCTCCCTTATTCCCCCGCTCGTTCACGATACCCAGCGCTGAATGCAACTTGGAGAGGTTGCGCTGTGCACGGTATCTGTCTCGCTCTTCACGCTAGGGCAATCGAAAATGCTCCTCGTCGCCTCCATGTCCTGCCGTTCCTCACCCTGCCCACCATCTTCTTCTTTCCCTTGATAGCTCGTATTAACATTTCCTCGCAGGTTCGTACTTATAGCGACTTCAGCGAGCCATCAATATAGGTACAGTTCCCTATCTTCTTCCGGGAAGAGCGGCGTGTCAGAGGTTGTTTCCGATGTTTATTCTTCGCCGACTGGCCATTCATCTCCCTTCAGTCTGTGTTTACAAACGAGCGACGTAACTACGCCAGGTGACTGCCGCGGCAGTCACGGCATGGTACTACTTACTTCCGGTCACGGTGATTCAAGCAGTCTCTTGGCTTTATAAAGTCGACCCTGAAAGTCGTTATGGAGTCGGGGAACTCGAAGAGGAGACTCGCTGTAGTCTCAGTCCCAGCGTGCCACAATAGTTCCCTTCGACCCCTCTCAGAATCGAGAATGGTGGCACTGCGACTACAGTACATAGCTCGGCAGATGAACGGGTCTCCCGACTTTGCCTGGACTGCTTTACAGCGCAATCCAGCACCGAATTAATGGGGATTGCGGAGCAGGAACGGAAATGATGTTTCCACTGGGCGCTTCCGACGGAAATCGGAGTGGTCGCGGTGCCGGGCAAAAGGTCTGGCTTTCTTTCACTATATTATCTTGATCAATTGCTAGATTGCTTGGGTGTGAGCATTCTTCCATCTTTGTCGTTTTTGCCCCCGACAAGCTCTCCGCGACGACGCCAAACAACCGACGCGTAGCCATGTGGCGGCTCACAGCTCTGGCCTGCTTCGCTTCCGGTGTCTCAATATCTTGTCATAAACTAACCAGCGCGGGAGTTTCACCTTTAAATAAGCGGTTCGACCTTAACGGAGCTTCCAAAACAATGCATTATAGTGGAACATTGTGTGAAATCCCGCGGTGCGGAATCTGGTGGAATGCTTAAAAGGCGCCTCTCCAAGGCCTACCGTCTGCAGTCAGTCCTCCCCACAGTTGCACAACACTCTCTGTCTTAAACTGAAGCTTCAGGCATCAATCTGGCGGTTGAGCTTGCAACGTACCACTGAGTTCATTAACCTCTCCAGATGCGCCCATCTTTCTTCCGCATGCTCGAGTTCTGTAGTGTGCTGCTGCTCTTGTCAGTCTCAGCCGCCGCGGTACCTATGGACACCAACGTTCGTGTCAAACGAACTTCAGCCGCTGACGAGAAAGCATACTTGACTGCGCACAACACGGTCCGCGCACAACGCGGCGCCGCCCCTCTGACATGGAGCGACGACCTCGCCGCCGAGGCTCAACAGTGGGCCAACGGATGCGTGTTCACGCACTCCGGCGGAACCCTCGGTCCTTTCGGCGGTGCGTTTCGCAGCTGCAATCTGACTGGTTATCTCTGAATTTATTGGGGAGCCAGAGAACCTTGCTCCTGGTACAGGTGATTTCACGATCCCTGCTGCCATCAAGCTCTGGACCGATGAAGTCTGTGCGTCAGAAGCCCATATCAGTCATTCATTCATCTGAGCGAGCGATGTGAACAGCTGAATATGATCCAAGCAACCCCCAGCCCTCCCACTTCACCCAGGTCGTCTGGAAAGCGACAAAACAAATCGGATGTGCTGGTTTGTATTATTCTTCTCCGCTTCAGCAGCGCGCCATTTTTTGACTCGTTCGTGATAGTCGCTACCTGTAATGGAATCTTTGCGGCGAGCTTCGGGGTGCGTTTCCCTACTTGTTCTCCTTCCAAAATTTTTGATCGAATACCCTAGTCTAGCCTGCCCAATTCTACGTTTGTGAATACTCCCCGGCTGGAAATGTCATCGGACAGTTTGGGTACGTCTCTTCATTTCCTGCGGATCCGATTCTAGATTTGATCTTCCCTGCAGGGCGAATGTGCAGGTTTGATACCCCCACTGGTGTAGTCCTTGGTCTACATGCCGTAATGCCACTGTCCCTCGAGCGTTCACGCACACAAATGTACCACAACGTCGCTGAGATAACCATGTATACATTCGGAGGTGAAATGAATACCTTAACTGACTCCCCCAATTTTCTCGGACGCTTGCGTCCTGTCCGACCAATCCCGCAAATATCCGACAAACATTTTACTGAAAGCTCTGGAGGTTGGCGTATATCTACCATTTCTTGGGAGGTCTACTTGTGAGATCCGGACATTCAGTGTTGGGTTAACATTGTCAGCGTTGTATCCCTTCCTAATAGAGGGGTTGTGCCAAGCGGCATGCCGCTTTTGTGCATTGTGCAAAAGCGGCATGCCGCTTTTTAAAAAGTCTCAAATTTCAACACCTCAATGCTATTACACAGTCGTAATGGCCTTTAGAGGGAGAAAAAAAAAAACGGCATGCCGCTTTTGGCACAATCAAAAAGCGGCATGCCGCTTTGGCACAACCCCTCTAATCTCTGATGCTCACCCAGTTCGCGTGTACGTGTGGTCTTGCACGGCTTCCGAACTGTAAGCCCCCTTCAGTGTACGAATGTCTGAGCAATACTGTCATTGTTCGAGCAGTATTCCGCATGTGTTTTCTTGCTGCCGCCTATTTCAAGGCAATATTAATGCGGTTTGCTCACTTCCCGTGATGTTTCTCTCGACTGACTCTCACTACAGGCATCAAGAATGATTATCGTTAGGACCATGCGCAAAACAGTGCCAACGCAACGGGAGAAAATCGCTTGGGTTTGCGAAGGTCACGCGGTTGAGGCCCTGGAAAGTTGCAACAGGGTCGAGATCCGCGGGGGGGATTTAACACGGAGATTGAGACGCAGTTGGGGAAGTACCAGACGACGGTGTTCCCGATGGGCAGCATTCACTACCAGCAGAACCCGACCTGCTCGCCCGCCGTGTTCTTCGCGTCGCTGAACAGTGGGGATCCAGGGCGGAGTGATATAGCCACCAGCTACTGGTTGCTCCCTTCCGATGTCGTGGACGCCGCTCTGGGTTATCCGGAAACGATCAGTCCGGGGAACATCGACGATTGGAGGCCACATCTGCTAGTCAATCTAGCCGCAGGGTGGGAATAATGTTTGAAGACATTTGGGTTATCGTCGAAGTAATGTCTTGAAATAGATCGCACTAACGGGACGTTAGATTTTCGTGGGACGTTACTAACGTCCCACGAAAATCATCCCATGATTGGTTTTGTAGATGAGAGATCTATATCCTGTGAATAACCGTCTTGGCGACTAATAACCCGCAGTCGGCGTTCATAGATTCAACGAGAGCATAGGCACACACCATCAGGAAAAGACTACTTTCCTAATTTCCCCTAAATTTCCCCCTAAATTAGTTCTCCGGAATAAATGTCACATAATCTGGGGTGACTGGGCAAATTTCATCCCCAAAGCACTGGGGGACCGAGTCGCGAACGCTGGTGAATGCGAGCAAGATGCAGTGTGGGAAAGAACGGCGTCTATGATGTGATACCTGAGTGCTACTCGGCTTCCCAGTTTGGAAAACAAAATCTGCACATGTTCCAACTTCGTTCCCAACGCAGAGGTTTGGCTCACGAATATTTTCTAGCTTAAAAACTACAAAGGGAACTCAACCTCAATTTTTCACTGGCAATTATACAAACCTCAGTAAATTACCGGTGCAAGATCTTGAAATCTCAAAACATCGAGGGGAACAGTTGGTCCTTTTTTATGCGTTTTTAAGACTTCACCAACATGACTGATTCATTGTTGTCTCTGGCCGGTACCATACTCTGGCGGCGGCTGCTCCTCCTCGTCCCATTGTCGAGCTGGCATCCTATCGCCTAGCCGCTCAGTCAACATCCTCACCAGATCCGAGAGGGGCAACAGAATGGGGGATGCCGCCGGCGCGCTGCCTGACGGCTCATCAGCTGCCCCCTGCGCGAGTGAATTTGGGGTGTTGTCGCTTGCGGGCGACAGAGGTAACGACACGGGGGATTTCACCGCAGACTTTAAGTCAAGGCGCCAAGAGCGCGGCAGTTCTGGTTGCGTTCCGGGTGTGAATATCGGAAACGGTGCAATTGTAGTCGTTGAGGACAATGGGCGGCCGGCATGGGTTCGACGTCTCATGAGGAACCAAACACCAAGTATCACCATCACGAGCAATACAACACCGTCTACAACGGCGCCTGCTATTGCGGCTGCGGGGACGCCGCGTCCCGTCGATGTAGGCAACACAGATGCGGTACTGGAGGGCGAGGCGGGGCTGGTGGATGTGGGGTCGGGATCATTAAGGGATATACCTGCGAGAAGCGCGCTGATTGCGGTGGTCTGATTCGATTGGTCGAATACCGCACTTGGGGGTCCGGTCCATGTGCCGGCATATATATCGCTCCCGCCTGACGTCGCGAGGTCGATGACTGCGTTGAACTGAAATAAATATAGGGTGAGCCGAAATCTTCTGATAAAGGCGCGGAATGAAGTACCTGAACACCTATATAGTCATGCAGATATGGACGAAGGTCCGGTGATGTTGTATTCTTCGTGTATGCTGCGGCGAGTCCGCGTATCAGGAATTTATCTCCTTGTTTTTGGGCTGAAGCATAGAAATTGAGCATCCGAAAAATATAGTTTAAGGAAGCAAAATAAATACCCACTTCCCTGCGCTATGATGCCGTTGCTCGTCTGCCATTCAGCATTGGACATTGTAGCCTCAATCATATTGTCCAGTCTGCGCTAGACCAGTCCTTCAGCGCCCAAAAACAATAATCGACCGATGTAGGCTCACAATGCCTGGGTAGATGCATTGGTTCTAATCGAACTCAGGACCGCCAAGCCCTGCATCATCAGCCCCGTACTGAACGAGTTGGTTGTACCGTCCAGTACGCACGGGGTATCCTGGTTCGCAGAGATACCATTCTGTATAAGAGATTTTGTGGTTAAGTGTGCGGATAAGAAGTTCAAGGAATCCAATGCCGCGTTGAGGTACATGGGGAAGGAGGTGGCCTCCGCCAGGAATGCAGAAAGACTGCCAAGAATCAACAGTTTTTATTGGGAACATCAAAGGCGCAGACGTACGCGAGAAAATATCTGTCGAATGCGCGAATGTTAGTACGGTAGAAGGTAAAAGTTGTGCTAGCTTACGTCGATGCATAGCTTGAGATAGTGGGCTCGGTCGCATTATTGCTCTGCAATGGATAAGGATGTGCCTCCAGAGAAAAGATATAGCGCTTACGTCGAATGTCCCGCCGAGCATCGCAGCTATACGGTACTACATACCAGCGACTCTCCAATAGCCCGGAGGTGAACCCTCACCGCCTTGACAATCAGTCACGACCGAAAAGTCCTTGCCCGGCAGCGAGCCCGCAGCAATATCATCTGCAGAGATGGTGTACGAGCGCACATATACCCAGGTCTGGTTCGCCAAATCGAGGAATACCTGCTGCTTGTAAGCCGTGTACGCTCGAATTGCTGCATGACCGAGGGAGCTACGTTCGCCAATTTTAGCCCGGTACAGAAGCAGGAGAAACAGGAACGTACAGCAGATTATGCAAATTCAATGAGGGACCTATACATTTCAAAAAAAGAGTGTGGATGTGGGAAGATGCACGAACCCTGCATGGCGAGTTAGATTTGGGCCAGAAGTCATACTGCGGTTCAGACTCACGGAAGATCCGCCGCTCCCAGCTCGTCCTTTATGCCGCCCAGAAGATACTCCTGCAATTGAGTAGCATAGGTGGATTGTTGTGTAGCGATATCAAACTCTGCCATTTCGTAGTCGACCGTCGCTTGGACGACGAATGGTTCTCATCCGAATGCCGGAGAAAGAAAGAGGTGGATACTGACCACGATACTCCGAGATGGTGTGCGCCAAAGAGACGGATTGCTCCAGCGCCGCACTCGCGAGGTGAATTCGTTCCGCAGAGGGCAACGTCACGCTGGGTTTCTGCCCGAAGATCAGGGTGAGTCATGGGCAATCCGACAGACACGTACCCGCCATAACGATGATACGATACTTGGTCCAGCCAGTACCGTGAGGAGGCCATGGAGTACGATGGACAAGCCGTGGAGTCGAAGGAGGGAAACCATGGGACGTATCATGTTTCGCGGTGGCTTCAACTGTTATATACTCATTTTAATAGCATTTACCATTGAAATCACTTGCAAGTATCAATCAATCAAACACCGACACGTTACTTTGAAACTCACCGCAGGTCTGCCAAGCCGCCACAGAAATATATAGGATTAGGTGCCGGCGGCCCGGATTTGGGTGTTACTGCCTTGGGGGAGGTAGCCTTGCATTGCATGTGCGGCCTAGTCTCTCGTGGACAGACGCTCTATACATTTGAAGCTCGTACCTCGCTGTATAGATGTGCGGCCCCTGTGCAGCGAACATGAAGCTGGCGAAGATCACTGTTGTGGGCGGGATAGGCGCGAATCGAGGATTCAGACATAGCCAGAGATAATACAAAGCTGCAGACGCTTCCGGGCACGGCGGTCGTTTGCGGAGGAAGGCACATGTGGAACGTCGACATTGTTTTGGAATCCGTTTATAACTATTATTAGTATCGCCGGAATTGTGGCCGTTCGAATCTGGGCCGACCACTTTGAGCAAGTGGTTATCATTGATCCAGGGATTCAAGACTTGGAAAAACCCAAGAGTCGTATTATGCAATTGAATGCGTTACATGGTAAACTACTAAACGTGTGTGAGATGTGAGGGAAGTTTTGAGCGCTCTTCAGGTTACTTCGATCCTTTTTTTCAAGGCGCGCGGCGACTCTGGCCCAATTTTGACGAGGATATAAAAGCTGCCGGCGGCTGGTATGTCACCTCTGCACAACAATATGAGTCCTCGAAACCGAACAGCAACTTATACCCAGGTTTCCTGTCGCAGACACACGAATGCATTGCTCCGGAGTTCCGCTGTTGACACCATACAGGGATTATCCAGCCGACCAATTTCCAGACATGTTGGTGATGAGGAGGACCGTTCTTCAGAAGGCGTTACATGATCTGTGGATGTAGCATCCCACATGGCTGAAGATGAATGTGGTTGCTGGGATTGTAACGGGTGTCCTCGTATCCGCCAGCGCTTCGATCAATACGGTTACAGTTCGTCAGCTCGACGGTACACAAATGTCTCTCAACGAGGTAGCCTTGGTGGTCGGTGAGCAACAATGCTACAGGCTCCCAGCGTTTCGAAACGAAATACATAGGCAATTACAAAGGCTCTTTGGTCCTACGACTGGAGCGCCTGTGAATAGAATTAGAAACCGTTCGAAATTAATCTGTTAAAGCATGACACACATCAACCGCCTGAGCCGCTGTATTGCGCGCCGAAGGCGCCTTTGCCCCAATGCAAGCTATCAACAGCAACACACCGATCGGCGACACAGAACATAGTGCACTCACGAGAGCAGACGCACCTGGATCTTCGTGCGCCAAGACCTCGACGTCTCCACCGTACGCTGATCGGGCTCGTACGGCATAAACGCGGATTTGCGCAGGCTTAGCGGGTCACCGTCACTCCCATACGGTGTCATCTTCATATTCGGGGGCCGACTGTGCCCGGGCAGTGAGGTTGAGCGACCTTGGGACCGGATGAACGTTGCGTCGGCGGGTTTGTGGACCCAGGAGGCTGCGGCGGCGCGCTGTTGGTACGGATGCGATATCGGGGCGTGGAAGGGGATGAGCGGGCGTGGCTGGGAGAGTCCGCGCTGCAGGTGCGGTGCATCTACGCTGTCGTGCTTTGGGCGTTGTGTGCGCGTGTAGGTTCCCTCCCTCGACCAGCCCGAGTCGTGTGATCTCCGGGGGCTTGAGTTCGATGTGATCGAAGGACTCTGTAAAGATATCCCTCAACTTCAGCAGCCGTAAGTGATGGGAATTGCGGACTCACTGGTATGAAACTGGGTAGGTTGCTGTACGGATTCTTGGCTCGGGGATCCACAGGCGTATATGGATGCTGGTGCGGCGTTAAGCCAAGTCAGACTGCCATATCGGCCACGACCACATACCTCATTGGCGTAGATATAGCTCGCTGTCCCGCTGTATGGGTGGTTCATCTGAACTAGTCCTCAAGGAGGGCGCTGGCAAGCCACGGCGTGTGAGGCCCATCGTGACACGGGAAGAGCGTCGCTGATGCTTCGAAATAGATCGCCGCCGAGAAGGTCACATTGGCGACGAGTCCATTGGTGAGAAGTGTTGCATGCGTCGCGGATTGACAGATCCAGATGATGAACTGAAGGCTGGCCGCAGTTAAGCCATTGGTTCAGGTGAGCGAGCTGAGAGTCTGAATAGCGTCGGACCGAGCGAGAGAAACGGCGTTGATTAACTTGATAGATAAATGCACATATCAGGACCAGGCAATGGGACCAGAAATAGTTGTTCTTCGTGGATATAAAGTCTGGAGATATTCAAGGTGGACCGTTATCGGTAACTGAGGTGCGCGTCAAGGCCGAAGGGGGACGATCTTGAGTCTATTTTGGATGCGTTAGCACCAGAATGATGGCCAAGTACGCGGAGGGATGCAGGGAGACTGCAGGGAGACAATGATGGTCGGTGATGGTGAGAAGAATAGAATTGGTCACAAGCAGTCGCGTCGGAAATTAATCAGGATGCTGTGACAAACAAACGCGAACTGTTGAATTTTGTATTGTGTAGCCATTTTCACGGAGGATTGAAAATTTCAAACCCCAAGAGATACTTTACAGACAGCACCATTTCCTTTCACCGCCCAGTTGACCCAATTATGAGTTTTTTGTTGGACTCAAATATCCTATAATAGACTCTTGTATGTCTATACCTCGAACGTCGTTCTTCCTCTGGAAGCTCACTGATCTTTCGGTTCAGCTGGTTGGAATCGACTTTGGGGCCTGGCAGCTGCCGGAAAGCTTCACTTACTGGAAAACCGACTGAACGGCGTTGAATCGTTATTTGAAGATCTGTGACTCATGTGATTGGCTGGAGAAGTAAACCCAACAAAGGGGACAGTTATTCGAAAAGTTGAACCATGGGCTCTTTCGTGCTTTGGAGAGCTCAAGAAACTGAATCCAATCGAAGTCTGAGTTTGAAACAAGGCGAAATTAATAAGAGCCTCACCGATGGTAAAATTGAAAATCTGCTGGGGCTCCTTAGGATCGAATAATTCCAGGGTGAGCTGTGTACGTAGGTAGGACTCAGTTCAGGCTGAGGTTAGACTTGGATGGGAGACTCACAGGTGTTGTGGGCGTGACAATAGGAGAATTGCTATGAAGCCAGCTCATCACGGCGCGCTGGGAGACTGTTTCGATGATGCTGTTTACATCCATCTATGTCAGCAATGAGTCAAAGAAGCTGAAGCCAAGAGGTAAACGAACTTGTACCCAAGCCCATTGGCATTGGCAGTAATATTCCACACCGTTTGGACCGGTTGCCCGCAAACCTGCGTCATAGCCGCGTTCGCCCCGCTGGTGGCCGTCGTGAACGAGAGAAATGTGTCCGAGGCGAGGTTGAAGACGTTGAATAGAGTGCCCGAGGGAGCTGGTGCGGTGATCCGGTGGCATCATTCCAAATAATGGGCACGGTTTGAACATGGTAAGAATAGTACTTGCCGCTTGGGCTGTTTCTCCAGGTTTGTGGTTGAGCGTGGAGATAGCTGAGAGTGGGACGGCGCTACGATCGTTAAGGTCGAAGACGTTGCCCTGGAAGTCGAAGATGTTGGCGGGTATTCCGGTAGGGATGAGAGGTGGAGCTGCGGGAAAGGGTACAGGTAGACTTGGAGCCGCGCGGATTTGGACAGTTGTAGCTGCGATAAACACTGAGACGAGAGCAAAGAGGATCATGGTAGGGTTAGGATTCCAAACACACAGATAATTGGAGGCCAACGAGCTGTCCTTTAAGCGAAGATGACCACGCATTTTGCCGAGACTTGTGCATCTGGATCCAGGACAGATAGAAGCAAATTCGAGGGGATAGACATAGTATTGAGTCGGGATCTTCTGTCCAGAACCAAGGAACTGTTCGCTATTCTGCATTTCTGACTGCGTGCCTGGCTTGCACAAAGATCAAGCCAGTTGAATCCATGACCACTGATAGACAGGGTCCAATCCGGGACACATAGAAGATCAGATGCACCACAGAGGGCCAATGAAGGGACGGACAACTGTCCAGAGGTACCATCTCTTAATGCGACTGAAGCAGCTGGGCCCGAATCGGAAGGCCGGCCGGATCGATGTTAAATAGAGATCCAGGAATCATTGTTCGACCTGTGAATTTGATAAAAGAATTCACTGAACAATTGACAACATAAGACTTATACGATCAAACTGTCGCAAAGGGACCAACAGGGTACTTTCACTGCCCAGACCTCAGGATAAACTCGTCATCGTCCAAAGCGACGGTCGATTTATCCGTATTAAACCCACTCAGTCACGCCAAATAAGCGTACTTTTGTTTAAAAATAGAAATAACAATAACCTGCTTCCAGTCCATTCCACTGGCGTTGCATTCATCCACGCGGTCGTTGAAATAGGCTGCAAAATCGTTATGATTTATTTCCAATGTGCAGCTGGCAGCTCCAGTCAACAACCGTGTCCGGAGTGAAAAGCAAATTGAGCACAGACCCGGGTACCGCGGTTACCTCTGGATGAAGGTCCAAAGTACGGAGTCTGGGACTTGTATACCCTCTACTGGCCATATCATATGGCGTGATCAAACGAGGTTTTCTAGTCGACCGTAATGGTTTGGCCTTTGTTCAGTATCTTCCCAATGAGCGGGCTCGGTCGCCTGCAAAAACGATTTAACAAAGGTTACCAAGAGGCGCCATGTTGACGTACGAAGGGTCGCACGGGTCGTCGATTGCCTAACTCAGCTCTGGGCCGGTTGAGTGAGAAGGGCTAGGCCCAGCGACCGTGTTCGAGAGCTTACGACGACTCCGGAATTGTAGCAATGAAGACCAACCGGCTTGCTTGTTAGACAATCATATAGGGGATACAGGAAGGAAACGTGCGAGGCTAGGTGTGGGCTGGATGAATGAATCCTAACCCGACACTTGCCCCCTTACTGATTCTTTCGTCATTGCCCGGAGGAGAAATTCAGTAATCGGTTCCATCGTTCGGCCGCAGGTCTCGTCGGACTGTTGGCGCTCCAATATCGTTGCGGGTTGGTCATCAAGGCGCAGAGCAAGAACTGATTTCGAAAGGGGGAATGGCGTAATCTTGTGTCTGTGGAGCATCGGAAGATTTTTCATGATCAACCTGTTGGCTTTGGTTCAAGGGTCGCCCCCAACATCGGCAGAAGTGTCGAAGCGGCAGCATCAAGACTCAGGAGTTTACAGACTGGTGTATACAAGATCAACGACTCGGAGAAACTTGCTATTCCGAGTTGGGGAGATTGTCATTTGAAGAAGCAGAACAAGAGTTTGTAAGTAAACCAGGGTCCGAATCAAGTCCGACTCCAAATCGTGGGAAGAATGAGTACCATCCTTTCAAAGGCTCACAAATATGCGTGGTTGCGGTACTGTACCACTCCGAGCGAGCCCACAGCCGAACCTGAGTCCTGGCTGCGACACGAAAAAGGATTTCTTGGCAGACTGCCAGCAGCCAGTCTGAGGAGCACAGAGAGATCAAAAGGCATGCTACGATGGAGAATAGAATCCAGTAGTGAAATCGAGGGAACGATCTTGATCTTGGGACTAGCAGTAGAACGCAAAGCGGGAGTAAGTGAGAGTTGCGAAAAGAAAGATGGCGCTCGTTTACCCGACACGTGACATCAGACCAACCACGCGCAAACCTTGCGCAAACCTGTGAAACACGTCCGCACCACCATCCAGTGGCATCCATCATAGTCAGCCGCGTAGACGCGTCCGACGGTCGAAAACCAAAGTCCGTGCAGAGCAGGTAGATGGAAAAGGGGAACGCGGGGACGAAGGCGCGCCGGCAGGAGGGGGAGTGGTCGCCAAATGGATGCGGTTCCGAACCATCAGGACAACAATGAAGAAATCCAGGAAGAGGACAGGGACGTCGACGGGTACCTCGCTTTCCCTCGAATATTTGAACAGAATCATGAAAGTCTGCGCGCAGATTCTGAATCGTGCGCATCCAGCTGCCCAACTTTGTCACCTACGACGCGACCAAGTTCCGTCCTGGCCCTTCTGAATAAGGTGATCTTTCTTTTCCCCCTTTTCGGCGAAGAGGATGAATCCCATCTCATTTCTTTTTTTGCACAGAAAATCCAATCGAAGCCGACACAGCGTCCATGCAGAACATGCGGGAGCGCAACGAGAGAGTATCAAGCGCGACGTCCAGCGTTATCTTGAGCACAAGATGACCCAAGCCGGGATGTGCGTCTGTGTCTCCTCCCTTCCTCTTTCCATCTCCTCATTCCCCTTCTCTTCCTGTCGCACAAACGGTATCGACACTTCTCCCTCCCCCCTTCACCTTCCCTCCCCCCTTCACCTTCCCTCCTTCCTCCCCCTTCCCGCCCGTATCCTTTTCCTTACTTGCACCCTAACTGACTCTCCCCAGATCCCTCTCTTGAACGTCATCAAGGCTCCTCCCGGTCGAGCACTACCGCAAAGCGCGCATCGCGCGCCGTGCACGCGTTCTTGACGTGCGTACCCTAGGTCCATCTCTTCCTGTTACCTCCATCTATTCCTGTTCTTTGTTATTCGTCTCTTTTCTTCGCCCCTTTATTTCCCGCCGATTTTTGGGCGTGGACAGACTTTGTTTTCGATGCTTTGCGAGGGCGTTCGGCGGATGCCAGCGCTTTCCGCGCTTGTCTCTCGTGTGTCTGGATCTTGGCGGCGAGGCGGCGGCTTCCTCTCCCTCGCCATTGCGGGCGATTGCGCCCTACTTGGCTTTGGTCTTCGTCGTGTCTCCCGCTTTTGTTCTTGTCTATGGACTTGCATCTTGGATGGGTTGGCAAGCATCATGATGTCCTGGTGGGGGATGGATATTCGCACGAAGAGGCGAGGGTGTGGATGGCATCGGGCGTCGCGGAGGGTTGTCGAGTGGCACACGACCTCGCCTTCTTTTCTTACCTTGTCTCTTTTTCTCTTGTCATCTACGTCGTGGTGGGCCACTGTGCTCCTCGCATCCACCACTGGCGTTTCCTTACGCACATCGCTCCACTTCTTATCCTTACCCTTATCCTTCACGATCTCTGCCTCCTCCCCTGCCCTACTTCTCCCTTCTCTTCTTTTCTCGTCACGTCACCGTCCTGGCGACGCAAAGCATGGGATGCCGCCCGCGACGCTACCTATTCGTCGTGCAATCCTACCTACCTACATTTCCTTTTTTGGATCGACGTCTTTCCCTTTTTGGGTCGACGTCTACCTCGTTCTCAGCGTCGCGCCTCCGTGTCCCTCCACCTGCGTGCTGCCCGTTCGGGTTCGGTCTCTCATCCCTCTGTCCCTCGTTGTGGAGGGGGATGTGTGTCACGCGGGGAAGGAACAAAGTGCAGCCTTGAGCTCTTCCACTTGCTTCGCCGAGTCTAGTGTCCCCCCAGTTTCCAGACGAGCGGGAGGTCTACGATGCGGGTGGGGGGGGGGGATCCTCTGGTCATCCCCCTGATCACGATTACGGAGACGGACGTCGGATCGTGTCAGGTGAGGAGGGTGGGGCCGGTACTGGGTGCTTGGTGTGCGGGCAGCGTCTTCCTTTTCTACAGGCTTTCTTCACTTGTTCTGCTGCATGTCATCTTCCTTCCCCGTCGCTTTTCGTCTGCTCGTCGTCGCCTGGCACCTAAACTCATCTCTCCCCAGGTCACTCGAAACCCCAGACGAGCAGCGTGAAGCGGTCAAGATGAGCCTTCTCTCCGGAGCATTGCGTTGGGCAAGGTGGAGATGGCGGAGCGAGCGCTGGTATGTACTCTCTTCCTCTTCCACACTTCGTCCTCTCGCTCGTGCCCTCCTCTACCGCTTGGCCACCTTCTCCTACTCCCTTATCGCTCATCCGGCCCTAAGCATCGCTCCTTATCCTTCCCTTCCCTGCACTCCAATCACTCTCCAGCTCGTGCCTCCACTCCCTTCATCTCCCTTCCCTCTCTATCTTCGCTCCTGCTCCCTCCCGTCCCTCTTCTCTTCCTCCTGCGCATCACTCCTCTTCGCCTTCCGTACCTTCATTCCCACCTCTTCGTCTTCCCTCTCCTCCCGCGTTACTCCTCTTTTCCAATCCCCTTCCTCGCCCGCTCGCTAACGCCGTCTCTCATTGCAGGAAACCGATGCGGACGACGCCCGAGTGGGATGACTGACGGGGTGCGCATGCCGACGTGGTCCCGGGCTGCGCTCAAAGCTCATGGCGTCCGCGATCACGCTCCTGTCTTTGCCCAGCTTTGAGAGTGACATGCACGGTGCGTAGTCATGTCGTTTCGTTCAGTGTATTTGTGCTGTGCTTACGCGGGATGCAGTTAACTCTACGGACAAGAAGCACATCGAGGACCAGTACCGCAAGATGGAGCAAGCGCGGGTCGCGTGCTGCAAGGCCGTCTCGCAGGCGGAGCAGCGCCGAAGCCGGACGAGAAGGTCGATATGCGCTCAATGGAGGGGCGGCAGATGGAGCTGGAAACGAAGGAGGCGAACCTCTTGATGGACATGGACACGATCCCGGACGTCTTGGAGGAGTACCAGAAGCGCAAGGTGGATGTGAGTATTGCCTTTTTGGGAAAGAATGGCAGGATGGCTGACTTGGTATGCAGATGGCGCTGCTCGAAGCGACGATACGGCAAGCGGCGTCTGGAGGCCGGGATGGAAAACAGGATTCATGCTGCGAAGGTATGTGATCAGACCTCTGGCCCATAGACCATACTTATCCCTGCGCAGAATAACTGGGAGCCCGCGCAGCAGGCGCTTGTAGCATGCATTGGCAAGCAGTTCTACATCGTGTTTGATCGTACGGCCGTCGTTTATGTTGACAGGTCTTGGGGTGCTCACTTGTTCTTAGGCGTGCGGGCGAGTTTCGCATCAGACGGGAGAACTCCTCCGCGCATTGGGCTATCGACGTCCCTGTCAAACTCCGCAATGGAGAAGCTGCACTCACGAGCGGCCCGCAGTCCGGCAGGTATGTGTTTCTCCTCCGCGAGCGACAGCATTTGCCTTAACTTTACCTTTTTAGGCACGCTCGCTCACGGCCATCCGCTACCTGATGAGTCTCAACGAGCACCGGAGTGGCTTCCCGACCTCGACTACAATGAACGGATGCGCATTAGGTGCTTCGAGATGGCGAGGGGTTCCCTGACGAGTCTGGTTGTGGGCAAGACGATGACCATAATCGACGGCTTCCTTACGAAAAATCCGCAGACACAGGGCGACGCACTTGTTTCTTGACTGCATATTTTATATCATCCTTTCTAATCATACATGCACTGTCTATTAATCTTTTAGCTCAATATATTGTATTTTGTTCTGTAGTCAATAAGTGTCTTTCCATCACTACACTTATCAGACAGTACACTATAATTTCTTATCGGTGTAGTATCTGGAGCAGACGATTGCGTCGCGGGATGCAGTAGCTCCTACACTTTGGGAGGGATCATGACTCCAGGGAGCACCACGATTCAAATAATGTGAATTTTCGGTAAATGTCGCGTTTGTTTGTCGGAGCATGCCACATCACTCACAAGACGCGACGAGCACGTGACAACCACCCTTCCCTTTCACCATCATCAAACAATTTGCAAAATCCACCTCAACTGTGTCAACAATGTTCCTTGAGTGACTTTCGCAGCCGCAGTGAACTTCTGGTCTCTGACATAACGAAATTATCAACAAGGAGGACTCTTACCCGTTCAAGCTATCGAATTGGAGTTCACTTATGTTCAAGCCGCGACAGTGGCTTGTTCGTCCCCTGGGCATACTACTTCTACAGATTTTGGATATTTCCCTGGACTGTTGTAGACCATACTGGATTTCCATGCCAGCAGACTCATGTGCTGGTACCACTGCCTACAAAACTCAGACAGAATATGAATCTTCGATGGCTACTGCGAGTTCTATTGATCGTTGAAATGTTTCTGACTCCTGCAGCCGCCTTCAAGTTGAGTGTTCTGGGTCTGACTGAAACAGTTCCCGTTACCGCCAACACATCAACTGGCACTATGAAGGTATCCTCGCATGATTTTCAACCTACCGTAGGTTGAAAAGTGTCGCGTTGAATCGTACTTGACTGATTTAAATTTGTAAGCGGTCGACGAGCATTTTACTCCCGTATGTCTGGGATCAGCTCTGGCACGTTGTGGACTGTCGGACGGGATATTTACGCTGGTTCAAACACCGTCTGGAGTATCACCCAATACGATGCCTGTTTACGCCCCGCCTCTGAGTCCGCCGTTTCTCCTGTCATCCCTTCTCGCTCTCTGGTCTGGTTCAAAGACTTGACTTGCTCGATCGACCTTTCACGCTCGCCTGGCGCTTGACTTGTTTAGGTGGTTCGCGAACAATGAACCTGTGAACAGCTTAAAGACTTATGGCTATCTGCCTTCGCGAATTTCTCGCCGTTAACCTAATAATATGCCCCAATTGATAAATTCGTAATCAAGAACCATCTACTTACGGAACTCGCGATTCTCCGTTTTTGATCATCACGCCACATCCTTCTACCCATCCCCCACGTCGACGACCTGAAGATTGACAATGGCCGCACATCCCGATGACCCCACGTCCCCTTCTCGCTTCTCTGACGAGATTATACTCCAAATATTCGAGCATTTGACGGACGGGGAGCTTCTCTCGCTCGTGGTCATTTCCCAGCATATTCACGACTTAGCCCTCTTGTCACATCTCAGCCGCTATGGCATAACTGAAACCAATATCGCCACCAATTCATTTCCGCCGCTATCCACCAGCGGTGCCTTTCCTGCCTTCTGTCTTGCGCGTTTCATCGCTGGCGTTGAGGCACTACGTGTGCAGTTCGACCCCAGCGTGAAACTAAACCGGGATGTGCGGGCACTCGAGAACCTCGTCCGTCGACTACCGCCAATCAAGTCTATCAATCTTGACTTCCTGCCGCGGCGCACTCCGCTTGCGATCCGAGCAGTGCGCCTGTGCGACATAGAGGGTCTAATGCTGGCGCTAATCGCGAAGGCCCGCTCCCATCCTGTTGTCTCCGTCTCCCCATTCGCTGTTTCCATCATCCGCCCGCACAAACCTCGGTTTTCTCTAGTTCGGCGCATTTTTTCTCGCGCCCCCAGAACAGCCCCTCTGATTCGGGCAGAAGAGTTTCGCAAGGAACTAGTAATATTACCGCTAATGCGAATGGGCGGGGTCATCCCCAGCATATCCCTCCGCGCATTAGAGCCTCCAGACGCAGTGGGAACACTGATCGTATTCCGCGACTCAGGTATCTCTAACCTCCGCATCCCGTCGAGCCTCAGGCTGTCTGTTGAGGAGGCTACTGGGATCTTTGAGAACCTCAGGATCCCACTCCTCCGCGGCGTGGAGGCTGCGCTCGTCGGTATATCTGGGCCCTCCCTTCGCAGCTTTCTCTGCCGCCATCCGACCCTGGAACGTCTCGTGCTCCGCTGGCCAAACACGGCACGGGGCGTTCGATCAAGCGCACTGTCTCAGGAAGAGCTTCTTCCACCCGACGTGCTTGGTCGGCTTGAGCACATTCTAGGAAATGCCGACCTCCTCAGGTGGATGCTCGCCTCTACAAATTCTTTCCCCCAGCTCACCGTCGTCGTCATCGAGCTGCACAAGGGCGCTTCTACCCGGGAGGACTACCTCACAGCGATGCGGGGTCTCGCTCGGCGGTCCGCGCTCGACACACTCGCGCTGCACATCTACAATTGGTATCCGTGGGACCCGAAGCATTTTGACGCTGCCGCGACAGCTACTGCTCCCGAGCGCGAGGCGTCGCATCTCGTGGATCTGCGTCTCACATTCAAATTCGCATACGGGGCGCGGCTGCAGAATATTCCGTCCATGGCGGCTTGGCTGCGGTTGTTTCCAGGGCTGCAAAAGTTGTCGCTCTTCGACGCTATAGGGCCCAGGGGGCTGGACACATTCCTCGCGAAACAATGCCCACAACTCAAGTTTACTTCTTACCAACTCGGGAAGTAGCTGAAATTCCGAGCTGCGATTTAAAACCTTGTGGACAGGATAAAGCGAAATAAAATGAAAGTAGTCTGTGCTCGCTTAAATGTATTGATACCGGTGTCTGATACTGCCAAAGGATGGACGTCCGCAATCAGTTGAATTGTGTTTGCTAGAAGCGAATACTGTCCGCTGTATTCAGGCGAGACTGTGTTGAATCCGTAGGTAAAGCTGGATGAGAAAAGTCGCGTGTAGTCGAGTCCTGGGCATCAGAAGAGACGTGTGTTGATAATGAATCCTCCGGTTCACCGCGGGGTGATGAGGCAGAAAGAGTGGAGTACATACTCGACAGTTGCCAAATTCTGATTCTCTTCATCGCAAAGTTTATTCTGGCCCACCCTGGTTGTTCAATCGTCGGTCACGATGATTCCAGCGTAAATATTGTCGAGTTATGCTCATGAAGCCGCACAAAACTCGCCGTTGACTTGTCATGAAGAGTTTCGAACAATCTGATCGATTGCATTGCGGTTCAGTTACACGTATAAGATTGAAAGAAGGGGCAGAGGTGCTCGGACGAATGATCGTGATTAGTGCCTCGGCTCAGTTCCCTGCATTGCATGAGAACCAGTTCTCAGCCCAATAAAATGAAGTTGAGACGCACAGTTGGGGAAAGTGAAAATCTGCTGCGGCTCCTCAGGATCGAACAATTCGAGGATGAGCTATGCACGTCGGCAAAGTTCAGGTGAAGTTGGGTAGTAGTTAGAAGACTTCATTGGAGTGCTTGGCGTTATTGTAGAAGAATTACCGTGTATCCAGCTCATCACGACCCTCTGCGACACAAATTCGATAATGCTGCAGGTGGGAGAAATGAGGCAAGCCGACGAATTGAATTCATGACATGATGAGATTGATCGACGAAGTTGTATCCGAATCCATTGACATTGGCGGTAACATTCCACGCGCTATGCACCGATTGCCCGCAAAGCTGGGTCTTGTCAGACTGACAGTCGCCTAGTATACAAACAGTTTCCGTTGTGAATGCACTTGAAACCCGGAGAGAGGCTCTTGGGATACAAATCGCCGATTCTTCCGCGCTGGTCGCTGAATCTTGAAAGCATGAGCTTGGTAGGGCTCCAACCCGTTCGTTAAATAGGACTGCCGTTTTCTTCCACGGGTCGGGTCTACCCGGCCGTCAGAGGCCAGCTGAGAGCCCCCCGATGTGTCCGTCCCGTCCGTCGACCCGTCAAAAACGGCGACGGGTTGGAGCTCTAGACCTTCAAGTTGACTGGAACGGCAACATTTATTTGACTCGAGAGATCCGAGGCAGGGACCGGAGGCGAATGTGTGAACATAGAACAAGATTAAGGAGACCGGTGGTGGGAGGACAAAATGACCCCGAGTTTTGCCGAAGTTACCAATTTTGGCTGACTCACTCCATGCCGTTTACCCGAGGTTAGCGATCGACTCAACGCGCCTCGAGGTCGTCGCCAAAAAAAATCGCGGCTGTCATCCGATACTCAAGACGATGAGCTCAACCTTCTGGTTGCACGTTCAAAACAAAAACGATTTTACATGTCCATTTCTATTCGAAGACACTCTAAGCAGAACCGTTTCTGCTAGGTCGTACCTTGGTCCTTGGGTGATACATATATGGAGAGCCAACACTGAGCGGCGGAGATTGGATCCAGGGAAGGAAGGTTTCCCCGCACACTTCGGCTGATTCGACTATTTCTGGCAGATTGCCGCCGGGCTGCCGCTGTCAGCTTGAGTTGAATAGAGTCCACGAAGATTAGTCGAGTAGGCGGAACAGCTTCCCGCAAGTTAAATCTGATGCCTGCTTTCAAATTATTGCGTTTTATGCAACTATGTAAAAACCAATGAGGACAGACATGAATGGCATCATTATCGCCGCTGTACTTGCGTACGCATCTTCCGGATTTAAGTTACGTAGCTGATGAATTGAGTCCTATTTCTTTGGCCCCATGGGTGATCGAGGCTGAGTTATATGCTATGTTATGGCAGTATTATGGCAAGACAGCGGATGTTGCCGTGGCGCCATCGTATAAAGATGGCATAGAATTAACTCGAGCATCCCCTGAACTGTAAGGATGGGCCCCGTTGTGCTCGAAGTTCTGGCCCCCGATGTTGCAGTGGTGTATGACTTTCCCGACTTAGCAGAGAAACGGTTTAACGTCCTATATCTACAGTGTCGGGCCAGTCGCGAGTATTCTACCTTCTCAAAATTCCCTCGATTAACCGGATTCTCCAGTACATAGCGAATATTCTCAACTGGCTCTTCATGGGGACTCTCATAATGCAGCTGAGTCAGTCTTAGTTCGACTCGAGTTGGAACTTCCAGTCCTGAAATTACACCGTAGACACGTATTATCAGCTATTCCCAAGGGACAAGCTTACGCTCCGCATCATCGGTATAGTCACCATATTTCTTGGGAACTATGTCTGACTGCACTGAAAGTGTACTCCTTATTCCTCTTGGATGTGGCGCAAACTATTTCCCTGACCATGCACGGGTGGTACTTTGCTGTCACGACATGGGGAGACGCCGCCAAGTGGGAGATTCTGCCGTGGACTGCCGCAATGATTCCGATTCCCTGTGGCATTAGTGAGTACTAATGCTCTCCTTGTGGTGAATATAGCTACTTATTCTATTACAAGTTTCAATGACCGTTCAAATATTTTATTCGTGGTGAGCGCGAGTGGATAATAAAGTATGGGGCGCTAACGCTCACGGAGGCGAATATGGGTCCTCACATCAAATCGGTTTTTTCGTGGTGTCGCCATTCTTATCGCTGTGGTTGGTCAGAAATATGCGACCATCCGACCCAGCTGACGCTGTTTCAGTTGGCATTGGTCCAAGGCTTCGCGGCTATCATCCCTGGCGTTATGGTGAGTCCCAAGTTAGATTTTTAATCTCTGCGATTCATCTTTAATTCAGCTACTTTTCCCCCCGACGCAAGAAAACCTCATACGTTTACACCCAGGATTCTCGGTAATTCTGTTTCGAATCGAATTTGAGCAGCTTTTATATTCATTCGACTAGGTTTGGCTCACGGGCAGTTTCGTGGTTGACACATTGATCACGGGCTCCATGACCTACATTGTGAATCGAGTGGTAAATTCGTACACCCGGCACTTACGCTGACCCATACTTATAGCTGGCTCGTGCAAAAAGCAACATAATTTTGGCACACACCGAAACGTTGCTCACCAGGTTGATCCACCGCATCATACAGACCGGAGCGGCCAGTGCGGTTTGTGCTGCCATCGACTTGGCGATGTTCGTTGGTTTTCCGTCCGCGAATTACCATGTTGTCCCGTTAGTACCTCGCTCTCTTCTCCATAGACTGCCATCTGATGCTCGGGCTGGCAGCGCATATGTTTTAGGGAAACTGTGCGTGCCAAGAGATATTAAACAATTGACTTGTTGTGTTCACCACGTTTTATCAGGTACACCAATAGTCTCCTGCTGACCCTCAATTTGCGGCATCCGACCGCACCGTCGGCCAAAAGTGGCATCCAAGGATCGGAGCTGCGATTCAATGAGACTGCCGGCAGTAGTGCCGGTGTTCACATTGGTCAAACTGTTGACTATGATGCATCCCGGCCTGTGTCCGGACTCTGGACACAAAAGGTATGCGGGCTTCTCGTATTCTTTCTGCAGTATAATTATATATCAAATTTAGCAGAACGACGACCTACCCACTGAGCACATGATGACTTTCATTGCAAGATCAAACACTGACACGACGGTCGGAAGGCATGCGGAAGCGGTATAACGACGTGCAAGTTCAGGACACCACGAACATCAGGAGTACAAGAACAGCTATTCCCGCCGTCTTGACGAAAGGAAAGTGGCAGGCCGGCTACCGACGAGGGAAGAAAATGCTATCTCAGCTCCTTGGGAAAGGGCACACAACGGGGATTTCCAGTGGTAACTTAATGCAACCGGCAGTGATCGATGGCGCAGTGA
This sequence comes from Mycena capillaripes, assembly GCA_029204075.1. Lineage (NCBI taxonomy): Eukaryota > Fungi > Basidiomycota > Agaricomycetes > Agaricales > Mycenaceae > Mycena > Mycena capillaripes. Next base: position 17,600 of record JARHKZ010000012.1, on the reverse strand, counting down.
TATCATTTTTGGACACCATATCTGTCTCCAGTATGTCAGAGAGCTGGGTGGTAGCACGTAGGAGGAGGCTGGAGCGCCCAGAGCATGAATGCCGGGGTGCCTAGTCGAGCACAACGGCCCAGAAAAGAGATCCGAACCAGTAGCCGTACTTACGCGGCTAATAAGCCATTTCCACGGATTCCATCTTACTCTCTTCATAAACTTATACGTATATGAAGCCTTTGAAACTCCGCTTGTGGCAGATTAGGTCCGACTCCCTGGAATATCAGTTTGGCTTTACGGCAATTCAAAGGGAGATGTGTTAACCACAGTGGACGGGAGGCCGCGAAGCGACCGTGCAGCCGCTTGTATGTATGCGGGAGCGCGCTAGGGCGCCAAGCGCTCCACCACTTCGATCGAATCCGATAGGCAGCTTGAGAACAGGCTTAGCGCCAACGAACTCATGACTCGAGCTAATTTGAAAGGGAAGTGATGGAAGTCTGACCCAGGGTCTAAAGACAACAATCATCAGAGAGTCGGACTTGGCGGTGGCCCACTTGTTGAGATTCAGCATCTGATTCATAAGCACTTCACTGTTAAGTTGAACCGAATGCGGAGTTGGCGGTTTAAAAGGCTTTGGACCGACAGAGAACGTAACCTTATAAAGAGGCAGGTAAAAAAGCTGAAGGAGGCATGGAGCGGGAAGGGACAGCGTTGGGGCAGTGGCGGGGATGACGGCGAGTTGGCCGTTACGGCAAAGTATGACGCGTCATGATCGGGTAGACCGGACCGGACGGGCGGGTGGTCAAAGCGAGGTATATGACTCAGTGAGGCGAGAGGCGGGAGTCGGGACGATGAGCGGGCGGTGTAATGGGCCCTATGCGCCTTAATTGAGGTCCCGACGCTCAACTGGAACATCATTTCAAGCGCTCCGGTCTTGACGCCGGCGCGGGAATGCAAAAAACTTTTGAAAACTTGGCAAAAACCGACATATACATCTAGACAGCCTGCGAAGATTCGAGAAATACAGGGTCGCAGCAGGTTGCTGTCGTTTCTAGTACCTAACCGACCATAAAGACCGAGCATAATTCAATGTTCATATGCACACATATAGCGAGTCGCACTCAACTGACCTCGTCCCTCGCAAATAGACACTTGACCCATAGCTCCGTAAAATGGCGGCACGATTTTAATAGAATGTGTTTTGGAGTCTCCGTTGGTGGCCGCAAAAGTCGCCATGTCTTCATCCTACCATTACTAATCCCGTTGTATGAGTTCACAACTACGGGAGCGGCGATAGCACAGTACATTGGATTGGAATACCATTTCCGTTCCCGAAAATGGTATTCATTGGTACTCAAACTTAGCCTCATTCAGATGCCTAGGCCGTAGATACGGGCGACAAAGACAGATAAGCGGGCCATTTAATTGAACCTTTCTCCCCACGCAAACGGACAGGACGTCTATATGCGGGTAGGGGTTGCGAAGCAGAACACACGAAGGCGAACCGCGGGTAGGGAAAGTCTCACACTCCATGTAAGCGAATATTACACAGGTTTATAAGGAGTCGGACCGCACTTGAATATTAGCAGAGCCCCCCACAGCTCCCTGTCGACTTAGAGGTGCTTTCAATTTCGGCCCAGCTGGAACTTGACCTCTAGAGTGATTCAGACGTAAGCAATTGTCGTTTGAAAGTGTCACCGATCGACTGATCTGGCTTGTCAACAGCACTATCCCAACCGCCTGCTCAATGGCAATCGACCGGCCTGCCTACACGTTAGGCCCATCGCCTCGCGAGCGTGACACATGGTATTACCCTCCTGAAATCGCCGGCGACCTGGAAGACGTAGACCTGCCCGAGGACGTCAAGGCCGAGACCTTTGCCTGTGCATGGGAGTACGCCCGATCCGTAATCCCCCACTACACGAGCTGGGAGCGGTATATAGCTTTCATGCGCATCATCATAATCGGCACCATCTGCGAGTTCAACGGCAGGACCGTGGATGTGATGGCCAGCGACAATTTGCTGGGGCATTCCCTGTCGGGGCTCTTTGATACACTCTTTCAGGGCATCCACAACCGCGAAGATATGGAGCGCGAGTACCGCAGTTTCCTCCTGTTCACGGCCCACAAGGCCAGCGACAGACGCGACGGCGAACTGTTTCGGCGATATGCAAACTCTCTCGCGAATTCGCCAAGGCAGTGGTTCCGCATGCGCGACTGCGATGGGCTCGCGCGGTTCACCATGATGGCTGCTCTGGCGTGCAACGACGTGCTCGACGTGTGTTTCACTGAGCCGCAGTTCGAAACCCTCGCTGAAATCTCCATCACCATGTATGACGCCGTGGCCTTTTACAAGCACCGCTCCGAGGGCGAGGTCAACAGCACGTTTGCGTACATGCCTGATAATATGCGCATCAAGGCCTTCCGCCAGTGCCGCGAGGTGCTTTGGGCGCTCGATGCCGCCATGGCGCACCAGCGGGGCTTTCTCATCGTTGCGAATTTCCTGAGGATGTTCGGCGGGGCCATCCACATGCTAATGCGGCGCTATCGATTCATCGAAGAGAACCTGACGATCGGTGTGCCCGAAACGGAGGGCGTTGTCTCACTGGCGCGCGCGAACTTCAAGCTCTGGTACCGCATTGACGCGAACAAGATTAAGGACGTGAGCGAGGAGAGTATACAGTGCTACAAGGACGTCCTGGCGCGCAGCGACGAGCTCTTGTTTCCAGGTCTCGCTGACGTGCTGGAGATGTCCGGCGATGGAGATTGCGACACATGCTTATACCGTGCCTCGTATGGCGCGGAGGCCAGCCACCGTTTCGGCGGAGTTCAACTTTGTGACAGTTGCAGAGTTAAATGGCGTGGTTACCTCGAGTCTTTCCCCGATCGTGCGGCGAAGGCATTCCCGGTGCTTGTGGACATGTACCGCAAAGGAATAGCCTCTAATAGTAGGTCGTTGCACCCCGAGATACGTCAGCTAATAGCATTTTAGGGAATGTCCGGTAGGATTTGGATACCGAGGATTGATCTAGGTCAGATTTGCCGTATATGGACGCGCAGCCTAGCGTTTGTTTTGCCCTTGATAGATTGGATGTCTTGTCGAGCTTTGATTCTTTGCACAAGGATTTGAATACGTTAAATAGACTCCTTCCGTCTTTGCTCTGCCTTAGAGAGGCTTAAAAGCAGAGTATGGGAGGGAGAACGCTTGGAGAACGCCGCAGTTTTGGCTAGGGCGCTGTTTATTAGTCTGGTTTGTAAACATGTTTATAAACACCGGTTTATAAACCCGGTTTAAAAAGTTTGGGCCAAACCACCCGGTTTTTTATTCATTGTGGCAGTGCTCTCTTGGCCGGGGAGGGAGCATTTTTGACCAGATCTTGACAATGAATTTGAGTTAGCCTGGGTGACAACTGAACTAGATATGTTCTATGAGGGTTCACTGCTGTTCCGACCCAAGCAGGCAGCCTACACTGCCAAGTATGAACACAAATAAGTCACGTTGAACCAGGAATCAACCTCTATGAAGTTATTCTGAGCTGAGACTGGGATTGAAGCATTCACGAAGCCGCCAGAGTCTTCCACTTGCCGCTGCGGACACAAAATCATTGTCAAACCTGCGAGGAGCCCAGTTTTCAAGCATACTTGGTTGGGTGTTTATAAACCGTTTACAAACCAAAAATTAAAAACTGTTTATAATTGCCTGGGGAATTATAAACAGCACCCTAGTTTTGGCATGAGTCTGAGGATCCCTCCGATAAGTAGGAGTCGAGTGTAAAAGTCGAGTGACTCCTGGGTGGGCCTTTGCTCAATAATTTTGCGTCACAAGTGGATCCAGGAATGCCGTGTGAATGACCGGACGCTGACTAGAGTGGTGAAGGTGGAGGAAAGCAAGGGATCAAAGTGTGGCACATACAACCAAACAAACATCGCGCGATCGGTCCGACCCGTGCCGCCAAGCATAGCCTTTCCAGGGTTCCGTAATCTCTCCTCTTCACCCTCTCGATAGGAGCACACGGCGTGCGACCGTGACGACACTAGGTCATTCAAGATACGCCTTGCTTCCAGAATTGATTCTCGCGATGCTGTGTCATGCCCTGTAGGGTTCCGTGAATAACTGGGATGTTACTAACATCAGTTACTAACTACTAGTAGGGCATGAAACTGTCAGGGGAACCCCCGTCCCGACCCCCATTCAGAGCCCTTCCGGTCCTTCCGGTCGCTCTCCCGGTCACCGGCCTACCGGAACCGGTACAGGAAGCCGGCACGTGACCCGCCAGGGGGACCCCCGATGGCACCTCGCATGTGACCGAGCCCGGGACATCTGCCGATCACTCCGGTCACATGGTCTTAGCTAGTAGCTTACTTATACCCACGGCTGACGTAGGAATCCTCAGAGTTTCTTCTCTTTGGACCCCCCACGTCAGGTATGCTTCTCTGTATATTTAGCTACTGTCAATTAACCTTTGGACCCCCCACGTCAGTCCCTGAGTACCTCGGGCCTTCGTGGTTGCCCTTACAGAAACCGTCCCGTATTTTTACGGAAATACGTCCCGTAAAAACGGTTACGGCCCCGTACCGTCAGCGAGTTTGGATCAATCTTCAACGGTACGGGGACGGTACGGGTTAAGCCGTATACGAGTCGCCGTAACCGGCCGTTTACGCGTAAGATACGGGTACCCTAAATGAAACCGGCCTTTGATGTGCCGACGATGCCGACGGTTCGCCGAAGTGGCTATCACCACCATAAACCGCGTTGCCGCATATCTGTGGCCAGTTGAACGAAATCCCGCCGTGTTTCATCGAGGAACTGGACACCGGGCCGATTCGCAAAACAAGTTCCCACAGTTTTCCGAGAAAGTTGCAAGTAGATTCGTGCTCTCTCCTGCTTTTCTCATCGGGAAGAGCATTTCAAATATTCTGTTGGGTGTCGAATCTTGAATCAAGATAAAAATGAGGTGTATTTGGTTCAACTTTGCGTTCAACCCCAGTCCTTGATGCCAAGACCGTAAATACGGTGTATACGTACGGTACGTACGGGACCCGTCCCGTTTGACCTGTCCTCGCGAGCCATAACGTACGGGTTTGGCCGTGGCGTAAGAAAAATACGCCGTAATTCATACGCCTGTGGGCGTATTACGCACGGTTGCATGCCCTATTACTAACATCGTGTTAATAACTGTTAATAACATGGTCCACCGATGTGAGCCCAAAAATTGGGTGAATAACTGTGAATAACTTCGCTCTCTGATTTCGATGAAGAAGACGATGAAATGACCCAGGCGCGCGAGGCTGCGCAATCGGCATGCATATTCGACATCAACCCCGACATCAACATCTCCGCACTAGCTTTGCTCGATCTCGTCGTCCCTCTGAGCCTTGCATCGACAGCTCCCACTGCTGTGGCTCAACCTCGGACGGTTCCAGTCACTCCGAAAAGCCGGAGGAGGTGAACTGGCACTGGTAGAACCACCCGAACGATTTCTGAGTTATTTACACTCGTGAAGTAATTTACAATGTAAATAACTATTATTCACAGGTTAATAACTGTTATTAACACATTTGTTACCAACATATGTGAATAACCCCCTCCGAGGCCCCGATGTTACTAACCTCTGTTACGAACTCCCGGGGAGTTGTTCACGGAACCCTAACGCCCTGGAGTCGCTCAGAACTTCAAATCTCGACTCTGCCGATGGGCGATTTGTTCTCGCAGTTACAGTATGACCACCAACTTGCTCAGACGTCGAATTTTGCTTGGCGCTATTCAACGTTTACTCACGGTACCGACCCGCTGTCAACCACCGCGATTACTCACCTCTGTCGGTATCACGTTTGCTTTGGCTGGCGCCATTTTAACATTGCGCAAAGACCTGCGAATCTGTGATATTTCGACGACTGATTTTTTTTCAGCAGTTACACTTCGAGACAACCTGTGGCTCTAATCAGGGAAAGAGCCGGTCATTCCTATGCGCGGGTTCTTCCTGTCTCGTCTATGGAACGGTACTCAGCATCCATTCTTTTTGGTGGCTCCAGTCGCGGAGAAAATCAAAGCTATTTTCAATCGCCAACAGTCGACTGGGGTACTATTGGTAACTTCACCGAGGCTGCTGATCGCTGCTGATGTTTCTCAAGTTCGATCATCTCAGCTCGGTGCCTGTTTACTCATCTTCTGTAAGCAGCCACCAACAGCTGCATAAGCGGCTAGCAAGGTTGTAAAACGGAACGAATCTTCCTCTCTGTTGGCTTACGCTGTCTACACCCTCGAGACTCGTTCTTGTCATTGGCGGACCCGGAGCCCAAGGACAGGCCGTCATCAATGCATTGCTTTCCCACTAACGAAGCAGGGGAGGCGTCACCGTACCAGATGCGAGCCCTGACGAGAGACCCCAGTATCAGGTACGCTCAGGGGCTTACCGCAGGAGGTGTTGAGTGCGTCAACGGTCGGGTTCCTTTTGCTCATGTCTGTTATATCGAGCTCATCTGTGGCATTTACACTGCACAGGTTCGTTCACCGACTGTCCCTCTATTGCGAAGGCCTCGGATGGTGCATAAGGCGTCTGAGTGAACACGGATTGGTCCGCCCTCCGCGAGATGGGAGAGATCGTGGGTCTTCTGCCTTGTGGTCCCGCTCTCGCTCATAATATTTTACCAGTACGCCGGCATGCACATCTATGAGGTTGCAAGAAGGGTACTGTCGTTAGGGCACTACGTCTGGAGCAACCTGCCGTATGCTTTGAAAGTGTGGCTACGTGACTGGCTGCATAAGGTACACGCGGTTTTAAAAACTGACGCATTACAGAAAGCGGGGGTCAATCCGGATTGCTCGCCGGACCACATAAACGGGAAGGCCCGTGTTGGCTTAAAGTAAATGATGTTTTATTTATTTATCTTCGCGTTTCCAACGCTGGTGTTCTCGATGATCGCGCTGAAGGACCGCGGCTGGTGGGCGCGCTACACGTTGGACCACCGCGAGGAAGTGTCGTGGCGTGAACTGAACGTCACCTCGGAGCGCGTCCACTGGGATAACCTCGTCAAGATGTACACCAAAGTCACGGGTAAACCCGCTGTGTTCAAGCGCATCACCATCGACGAATTCTACGCGATCTCTGACGCGGAGAAGTTGAATGCTCCGATTCTCCGAATACATATACCCCGGAGCGATGGATGCAAACGCCTCTGTGGAAAAGTGGGTGAACAAAAGGCGAGAAAAAGAGTAGCTTTTCGACGATGGGATTCGGGCGTTGGGAGTCGAACCCACAGCTACCACCTACATCCGGCCGGGTCCGGAGCCAGAGGATGTGAGGGTGCTCCGTAAGCCACGCCCGAATTAACCTCTTACGTTCGTACTGAGGCAAGGGGGCGAATTGCGTATAACAGCAGACGCCTGCAAAAAAAAAGGCAAATTGAATGTTAGACCACGACCCCGGCCTCGGGTAAGTTTACCGGCCTCGTCAGTCCTTTTCTTAACTGAGCGAGCTGACAAAAAGAGCCGCGAAAAAAAAATTATGTGGTATAAGTGGATGCCACTATATGGCCCAGGTTCGAGTCGAACGAGCGTCTCTGCGATGCACAAATTGAATGCATTTTGTGCACCGTACACTTCTAGGCTCATCGTTCCGAAGAGGTCGCGATATGGAAGGGAAGTGGTTCAAAAAGGGCACGAAGAAGGCAGTGAATTCGGGCGCCGGGAGTCGAAGCCGGGACGGGTGGTCACTTGGGAAGTGAGGGTATGTACCGTACACCATGCCCGATGTGGGAGCGCATTATTCAACGCGAATAACCCCCGAACCTAGAGCAGGCAAGCTTGAGTTCGATTTTGTGGGGCCTGGCAGAAGGCAAGATTGACAGTGAATGTTGAATGTTTGATCCCGGTTCGGGCATCTCGGGCGATTTACGGCGTCAACTATCAGTGCTACAAGGTATATGCTATTGAAGCACACAAGTATATGCTTGTAAACGGAGAAAAGGAAGACAGGGAACTTGAATGCTGAGCTACAATTTGAATGACCCAGGCGATGGAGCGAATGCGGGTGTATGTCATGCACTTGGAGTTCGCTTCCGGAAGTTATAATTCCGAGACTGTTCTCCCCGCTACCCTTCAACCTGCCTTCCATCCTTCCGGACAATTTCCAGAAGCGCCTAAGAAGCGCCGACACTGCCACACCTAGACATCGGGGCCACACGGGCCGAGGTTGTGCCATTGCCGAGGACATCACATGACACTGTGTGTGCCTTGACATCTCGCCGTCACCGTCTCCCGCCGCCGCTCCTTCCACCCTTCATCTCCTCTCCTCCATCCCTTTCTCTACGGACCCCACCCGACTCGACTCGACTAGGACTAGGCCACCACTAGGACTAGGACACCACAGGCAACCAATACACCACCAGCATGGCTTCCGCACCCACATCCCCACCCGATGCAAGTACTGCGTTCGCGTGCGACACCCACACCGCCACGACGGGGACGCCTCGCTCGTCGTTCACTGCTTCCTCGATTGGTCGAGGGACACACGGACAAGTGAAGGAAAAATCCGTCCGACACCGCCTCTCGCGCGTCTTTTCTCGTATGAGCTTGAGGTGCGTTTCTTTTGCCTCTCATTTTTTTCTCTTTCTTCCTACTCCATCTCCCCCGTCTCGCTCCTCTATGACGGGATTTTCGTGGGGCGAGCTCGCTGGCACCCACACCCACACGGAGACCGGTCCCATCGCACCCGCTTAATGATTGACTTGATGCATGGAGATGGAGATGTCTTGGAGATGATTGTGATGCGCCCTGGCGATCATTCGTGATCGCCGCGCCCCGGTGGGCTGGCGCGCGAGGTCGCCGTCGTGTCTGCAGAGTGCGTAGACAGCGCGTCCTTTGGCTTTGCGGGCGGGAGCTGGGTACGTCATTGCCCATCGGAGTTTCGCCCTCGCGCGTACAAACGACTCGATTTCCTAGACTTTTTTTTCCTATTCGAATTCGTGTATGGAATGCTGACTTTGATTCATTTCTATTCAGATCGAATGTCAAGTGAGCCTAGTCCCCTCGCTTACTGTCCTTCGCTTCCGCTTCCGCTGCGTTCTTTTTTTTCTTTTTCTACGATATCTCCTTTCGTGCAGCGGCTCATATGTGTGTGCGCGGCGTCGCTGCCGCATCCGCATATGTGTCCCATGTCCTGCCGTAGGTGCGCGGGCGAGAGGCAGGGCGAGTGTCGTCTGATGTCCTCTCGTGCCGGGATGCTTTCGTGGCGCGGAAGGAGGAGGAGCGCGTCCATGTCCTGGGCTGGACTGACGTCCACGTCGCCGCGCCCGGGGAGGAGGAGCCCACTGAAACTAGAGACCTCGGTGTGTATGCTTCTCGCACTTGGAGGAGCATGTGCCACACGCCGGTGTCGTTCCAATTCTTACTGCGCGCGGCAAGGATGAGGGCGCAGGAATGGAGTGGACGCCGACGTCGTGCGCGGAGGCGATGTGGGCGGCGCGCGCGGTGTATGCTTCGCTGTCGTGCCGTGACGTGGTGTGCGCAGCGGACGTGTCGGGGACTCGAGATGTCTCCGTCGATGGGCGTGTCGTGACGCTGTCCTGCCTGGATAGGATGCCGTCGACGTCGGAGGTGCGATGCGCGGGGACACGCTGCCTCTCAGGCATGACGTCGCCCGCGGTGCGATGCATCTGCACGGGAGGATGGGGGAGATCCGTCGCGCGTGTGTCGCCCGCATATGTCGCGGGCGAATGTCATGTCCCGCTCTGAGCGCGCGGGGCTTGACTTGCGTGTAGGAGTGGGCCCCGTCCGCGTACTTGTGGGTGTAACTTTGTCGTCATGCTGCTCGCGCGTGCGGGCGTGAGCTTGGCCGGCGTGTACATCCCCGTGTGCGTACTCGTGCACATAGAATCGCGCCCCTTACCTGGACTTTCGCTTGCCTTCCCTTATTTCCGTTTTCGGCTTTACTTCCCTTTTCATCCTCGCCCTCATCCTTCGCGATCCTAATGCATTGTCTCTTCAAGACACAACTCCCCACACGACTCCCCACAACCCGGCCACCCCCTACCTGAGCTTCCCCCCGAGCTCTGGATCCTCATCCTCGAATACTCGACCTGGCCGCCCTACCCGTGCTCCCCCCCTCTTCCTCCTCGCACGACCACGACGCAGATGCTCTCCCCTCCCTCGAGCTCCCCTCCTCCTTCCTCTCCCCCGCCCTCACCCCCGCCTCCCTCGCCCCGCGCCTCGCCTACTACCGCGCCTCCATGCACCACAAACGCACCCTCACCCTCGTCTCCAAAAAATGGCACGGCTACGCCCAGCCCGTCCTCTACGCCTCCATCTGGATCTCGCGCTCCGCCCAGGCAAAGGCCCTCGCGCTCACCCTCCTCTGCCAGGCGTGCTGTCTCGCGCCCACGTCCTCCCCTGCGCACCAGACCTCCGCGGGGCGGTTCATCCGGCGCTTGCACATCGAGACGCCCGCGCTGGAGCGGTGCAATGCGGGGGATCTGCGCTCGATATTGGCGTATGCCCCGGGGCTGGAGGTGTATTCGGACTTCCGCTCCGTCCGCCGAGGCGCGCCTGCAGAGCAGCTGCTGGGTGCGTTGGCGAAGGGCGTAGGATTGAAGAGGCTGAGCTGGACGAGTTATGACGATCCGGCGCTGGTGGGGCTCGGCTTGGGACTGAGTTTGGGGCTCGGGAGCGGGGTCGGCGTGGGCGTGGGGCACATGGGTGGGAGGCTCGAGTATCTCGAGCTCAACTTTGTGTCCACCGGCTCTGCCTTCGCCCCGTCTGCGTGTCTCCCCACACCCACTACCGGCGTCGCCCTCCCCGCGCTGCGCACGCTCAAGGTCGCGCTCGACAATGCGACGTTTGCGGTGCTCGCCACGTGGGACCTGCCTGCGCTGCGGAACCTCAGCGTGCTCAGCGCGGACTTTTCGTACGCCGGGGAGGGGCTGCGCGTGTTTTTTGGGGTGCATGGGGGGCGGCTGCGGCAGTTGGAGTTGGGGCATTCGAGTGCGCTGATTGAGGAGTTTTATTTGACCGGGGGGCCGCCGCCTGCGCCGCCTGTGGGTGCTCCTGCGCATGCTCAGAATGGCAACGCGGGCGGGGCTCAGCGCGGGACACGAGGGCTGAATCTGGCGGAATGGTGCCCGCGGCTGGAGGAGTTCGTGTGCAGCGCGGACGCGGCGTGGGATTGGCAGCACCCGGACTGGATCGCGCCGCATCTCCTCTTGCCCGCGCACCCCACCGTCACGCTCATTGGGATCCGGGGGATCGACGCGCGGATCTGGGATGATTACGCGAGGGGGGTCGCGCACCACTCCTTGGGCGCGAACAACAACAACGGGAACGCGCAGGGAGACGCGTTCTTTGGGCTGAGGGCGCAGGTGGAGAGTTTGCTGAGGAGGGAGGCGTTCCCGCGCTTGCGGTATGTGAGGGATTTGAGCGAGGGGAGCGATAAGATGCGGAGGGGGCGCGTGTCGTTGCGCACTCCCTCGCGCTCCTCCCCTCGCGCGTCCTCTCCTCACTCTTCCGCAGTGCCCCACACCAGCGCAGCACATCGCGGGTGGAGCGCGACCCTCGGCCGGGGCGGCGAGCGCGAACGGGAGCGCGACAAGCGCGAACGCGAACGAGACGCACAGGAGCGCGAGAGGGTGGTGAGGTTTTGGGAGGGCGTGCTTGGGCGGTGTCGGGATGAGGGGGTGTGGTTAGAGGATTGGAGGGGGTGGAATGTGACGAGCGGGGGATTGAGGAGGACGAGGGCTGCGTTGAGGGGGATGTGGGAGGAGGAGGAGTAGGCGCCGACTTTGCGCGTATCTTGACATCCCGACATGGTCCTTCCCGCCCGCGTTTCTTCTCCGCACCACGCGCGTTCGCCATCCTCCTTGCTTGGTTCTCCTGCCCGCACTTCTTGTCTCCCCGCCGCCCCGCTTGCTCGCTCTCATCACCTGCCCGCTCGCGCCTCGACCTCGACAACTACACTTCGCTCGTCTCGCCATACCGCACTGCCTTCCCGCCCCTGCCGACGTCGGCTCAGTGCTTCATCCGCCCGCCCACGTCGTCCCCGCCTGCGCCCTCCTCCTTCGTCCGCCCCCCAGACCCTTCTACTTACCGGACCCGACCCGACTCCTTTGCGCTCGCACGAGCCCTCCACCCTCCTTACCCCCTCCTTACCCTCCTTCCCCTTACCCCCGCACGCTCCTTCCTCCCTTCCTCACTTTGCTTCCGCACACACCTACGTCTATGCATCTATGCATCTTGTCTCACCCCATCTCCGCATCCTCATCCTGCATCGTGCCACCCTCCGCGGGCGCACCCTCGTATATACAGTCCCTCACACGCGCACACAATCCATCCGTACATACATACATCCATGCGTACTTACATACGGACACCGCTCTCGTTCTGCATCTCATCTCTACTTGGTCCGTTTCCGAGTCGTACATACACACATTACTTAACTTACGTTCGCTTTACATTGACTTGACAAAATTTGCGTACCCGTGCCCGTACATACAATACAGCCCCCGACGCGCCGCCGTTCGTTTATATATTTCCTTTCGCCGCTCGTTATATAGTGTATCACTCAGGTTATTTATGGGACTTTTTGTGGGATTTCGTGTCGGCGGTGTGATGAATGAAAGCATGGAAGGTTGCGCCGGCGATTGCGGAGTCGTGAATACGCGGCGATGCGCTTCAAGGTTGCCCAGATTTCGAGGTGCCACCAGATAAGGCAAGGCAATTTCCGAATTTGAACTGGCAATTGATGGCATCACCAAGCCCCTTTTAGGCCGTCGTCAAGGGTTATATATGCAGAGCTCTCTGACCTTAGATCAAGTTCACGCTATTCGTGGTTCTATTTGTCTGGCTATCAAGTGCCACCAAGTCTATGATGCGAAAGGCTAGCTGAGGGAACGACTTCTTTGCCCGCGAGATCAAATAACTCTCTAGCTCTTGGCAATAACGTAGAAACCCTTGGCAGGCTTCCAAAAACACGATATCAGAACAAAAGCTTGCAGAAGATGAACAAATGGCCAAAGCACGACCGACTTGATCGCATGCACAATCAACGAAGACCACGATACGCCGGGTGTAACAAGGTCTTGCAGGACAGATGCAACGAGGATTGTATACCCTTGGGAGACAAAATTCCACAACAGCCATACGAAGAGCCAATGTGGAACGGGCTGATGGTCGTGAAATGATGTGACCAGAGGCCTGCGCTGTTTAAGTGGCAAATCTTCAGAATTTTACAGGATGAAGACTCACCAGACGAAAAATGAAATGGGGCCAATGACAGTTGTAATCAAGCTCAGTCGCACGAATATATTGGAGATAGAGAAAATGCCAGTGTACCAGCGTCGACGTTGCCGGAAAAAGTCTCGGAGCGTTTCCGGGGGCTGCTCGCGTACAATAGCGTGCAACCAGCCAAATTTGAATCCTCGGGAGATTGCCTGTCCGTTCATTTAAATTTTGCTGAGTCTGTAGACGCTGTTACTCACATTATATGCAAACCAAAAGTCCTCGGCCATGCAATCAGTTTCCCAGGTGATAGCATTCTCAACAGTGCCGTTGATAAGCACCCATGAGCCGTGCATATAACCTAGTAGCGGACGACGACAGATGCTGACTGGCAACTGGAATTGACCAAAGTCGTCGGCAATGCGCGTGACCTCGGCGGCAGACAGGAAGGAATTCTGCCAGTGGTTTACCCCGTTATAATAAATCGTGCCCTGGTAACAATATGAGTGCAATTCTCTGCGAAAAACGGAAACGGTATGAACCATTCCTATTTGCGCTTCTCCTCCCAAGATAAAATCCACACACGCATGTACAGACGCCTCGTCGATGAGGGACTCCTCATCGAGGTGAAGAACCCAATCGTCCTTAGACAGATTTTGTTGTTGTCTGTAGAACTCAAGCGCCCGGGCTTTATATTTTGCCTTGCTTGTCCGGAAGATGCTTGGGCCAGGAACTTCGATGATTTGAACGAACGAAGGCAGAGCTTTCCGCAATTCCTCGCCCTTGCCTTCATCGCTCAAGACGTGAAAGCGTAGAAAGCTGTGCCGCCGGAGGTCTTCCCATTGGTGCACAGAGTTGACAACAGTCTGGCCAGATTGAGTGTTCAGTATATATCCTACGGTCGGCCATTATCGTCGAGTTCCTACCTTAAAATTGGTACCCTTTGTCACAAGGCAAATCCTTAAAGTTTTGAAAGAGCGTGTGAGTGGCGCTCGGGCATAGAAAAATGGATGCATAGGAAGGCAAAGACCCCAAACGTTAGCGAAAGGCGGGACTTGATTAAAAGTGCAAATAGATGTGAGCAGGACATGAACGAGAGTTGTCCAATCCCAGTCGCCAGCTGCTGAGACGTCGAGTTTATCGAGCTTGAATGGAAAAAATGCGTAGCACGCTAAACAACCCAAAAATGAACGAGGGGCGGAGGTTCTTCGAGAAATGACTGTACCATAGAACGTTAACACTAATGCCGGAGGAAAGATGAAATAATTGTATTCAAGAATCTTGTATAAGCTGGTTGTGCTGAGATGAGGCTTCGCCGAAGCCATATTTTGGTAGGCGGAGCGGGGGTGTATGAGCCGAAGCAGCCGAAATAGAGTGCAAGTCGAGCTCGTGCAGTTTTTATACGCGTTCATCACGTCCTAAGAGTCTCACAAGTCGCCATTAGTCGCCCGAACAGATGAGGCTTCTGAGCGCTAGTTAGTCGCCCATAATTGAATTAAATGGCATTTAACAATCGCCGATAGTAGCTGTCAGGAGAATCCGGTTCTGTCGTCGCTGTCGATAAGTGAACTGGAACTGCCAAAAGGGGAAGGGTCGCGTCGCGATCGAGAGCGCCTAGACCACAAAATCGGGAACGGTTGGAGGAATCTCCGCAATATCCCTGAGTCCTGTACGGCGAGGCCGAACGAGAAAAATACGCGGCCATGTAATCGCCACGTCTAACAGCCCGACTTTCCATCTGTCAAATCCTTCGCTCGATCATCGCCTTACTCGCCTCGTCTGCAATCAGCGCCGCTTTTAGAGATCGCGAACTAGATCGCCTTGTATATGTGCTCTGATGGAATTCTACACCCACTGGCAGACCGTGGCTGATTCCGGCCGCCGAGGATTCTGATTGGATTCCTTATAGATTGACAGCACGTGGCAGCAGGACCCATGGTGGCCAGGTGGACATGGACTTTTCTTTTCCAATCCAGTCAGAAATGTTGAAGCTATTTCTGGGCTTATTGTCGGTCGTAGGGTTTAGTACGATGAGGAAAGTATCTTTTTAAAAAAAACTTGTCCTTCAAGTTTACGCGCATGTTCTATTGGATAATTATATTCGGCACCCACTATTCGGATGCCATATAAGTCTATACAAGTGCTGAAGCGAAATTGCGGTCGCCGCCATCCCCTTCTCATACTCCGATATGAAGACTTTGCCGGAGGTAACAGTCCAAGGCACGATCTGAACACTTAGGAGAATGAACACCTTAGGTAACGCGTAACAGACTCGGTTGAAATGATACAGCGTTGGAGAATTGATCGTCGTTGTCTGGTCGTGGTTTTATTCAGAAGCGGATTGATTTTCTCGCGGGCACATCACAGGAGTATTTGAGTCGTACGCTAAACTTGCGGCTAATTAAAACCCATTTCCCTCTTTCTTTCGGCTTTTTTGCTGTTGAAGCTCATGGAGTGCAGGTCCTCGTTCTCGTCAGCTACGATAGCTTCCCTGCGCAAGGAATACGGCCATATCTTTTCGGTTTATTTAACGGCCCAGACAAGTACAGGGAGTCAGTACGCGCACATACTGTATTTTTACGCTCAAATCGACAGTCACGCGTCACGCAACCCCTGTCGGGATTTGGGATGGGTCACCCGTCACGCGGGCGTTTGTCGAACCTCCCAAGCGTGACATTGCAAATTTGCCTGAAAACGACAAAAAAGCCAAAGTTTTGTATCCAAAATCGAGAAATTTTGCTAGTGTCACGCAATTTTTTCCCGGTGTCGATTTGAACGTAACTAGCAGTTTTCCCGTGCTACGCTACGGAGGTAAACTACTGGAGTACGCCCAAGTGTTAAAAATGAGACTTTGTTGAGTCTGAAAGATGCCGCTCGAGGGCAATCAGCAAGTGTTCGCAGCCCGGATCCCTCGGAGGGCGTTGAAATCCAGTCTTTAGATTCAGGGAATTTGTCAACTCTTGAATTGAAGTTTCTTAAACTTCAGTCGACCTCTCGCGGCTCATTTATGTCTGTCTGCCTTTCGGCCGGTGTTGTAGTTAGGTCTTGCAGGAATCTTTGGTGCGCAATGCTTCCCAAGATTATGTGGTATAAGACATACATTGAGCTATGTGGTTTGCGCTCTCCCCATCCAAACGATTGTTAAAGTCGAAGATACCGGGTATTTGACTCTTGTAATCCTCTAGAAACTCCGCCTTGATCCTTATTCTCAGTGACTTCAAATTCATCCTGGTGGGAGCCTGCTGACACCTTTGATCCATGATTCCACTGGCAAAAAACTTTTGCTGTTGAATTCAATCAATCATACCCATTCTCTCCACTTTTATTTATTTATTATTAGCGCCATCACAGAATGTTTTCTTGAGACTCTGTTTCACCCCTAACATTTTCTCTTTGTGGCAAAACAGCCATTCAGAATCGGCCTGAATCTTGGCCATGAGGTTGGCTGGACACTCAAGTTTCCTATCAGCAATTGATCAGCAACCTCTTCTGCCAGTCGAGGCCGGAAAGCAGAAGCGCCAGATGCAGCGCAGTGCTCCTAAGCGGGCGGGAGATGTGCAGACACACATGGGCCACATCTCCTCCCACTCAAGATGATCCGCGCGTTCCCCACTCAAGATGATTGATCCGCACGCTGCGCAAGCCCAGACTCCGAATAAGGAGGCGCGAGGATCAACCAGACGAGTGCAAGGAGCAGATCCCCGAGAACGAACGTCCATATCTGTATGCAGAGCCAAAGCCGCCAGAAGGCAAAAACAAAAACAGCCAAAAACAAGCCGTTCAGAGAAGTGCGCGCGAGGCGTGGCAGAAAAAGACCCGAATCTAGGATGAGCTAAAGAAGGTAACGTACATGTGGCCACGGCGCGTATTTCGCGTCTACTAGAAATTCTTGTGCTTCCCGCGGAATCCCGCCGAGAGGGTGAAAAAGCATTCGGCGAAGTACAGTGAATATCTGGGCGCGGGGCAGCAATACAGTATCTTAAGGGCACCGGCTAAGCATGGCCGACGGATAAGCATGAGCGAATGAAAGAAACGAGATATGGAGTAAATGTATTCGATATCCCCTCGCCCGTGCAGTGGCCATAGAGCGCGTGCATCCGTGCAAGATGAACGAGGGGCTGGCGTTAGAATATCCGAGCGCGGGGAGCACCGGCGGTCCGCTATTCGATCTTTCTCGGCCGTGACATACGGTGTGTGCTTTTAGAGTTCCGGGAGAGGAGACCAGGTACGAGGCAAAGAAGCCGAGAAAGCAAACACTTTAGAAGATTCGGCGAGTCGGAGGCAGGTACACATTGCTTCGTTGTACGAATTTTTCGAGGTCCTAGAGCAAGATAACGCTCACAGACGTCTGAAACTAGAAACCGCATCATGGAGGCGGAAGACAAGGACCGGTCACCGTGGAGGTCCCTGA